>CM059301.1:3280000-3907500 GCA_030340665.1 Neosalanx taihuensis | reverse complement strand
GTGAATGGGGGGAGGTTTTCGTATTTCTCGCGGGCCCGTGGGGCGTTTTGGACCGGGCTGAAGGTCAGACTTAGTTGGAGGAGGCCCCACGGAAACGAAAGACGTATGGGGGCCGTGTGTGTGTGGTGTGGTCCCCGAGTTATAAGCATTACAGCGGGGACATGGTGCTTTACGCGTCCTTCCGATGGAAGTGAACGGGGGTAGATTTCCGGATTTCTGGCGGGCCCGTGGGGCGTTTTTGACCGGGTTGGAGGTCAGACTTAGTTGGGGGAGGCCCCACGGAAACGAAAGACGTATGGGGGCCGTGTGTGTGTGGTGTGGTCCCCGAGTTATAAGCATTAGAGCGGGGACATGGTGCTTTACGCGTCCTTCCAATGGAAGTGAACGGGGGTAGATTTCCGGATTTCTGGCGGGCCCGTGGGGCGTTTTTGACCGGGTTGGAGGTCAGACTTAGTTGGGGGAGGCCCCACGGAAACGAAAGACGTATGGGGGCCGTGTGTGTGTGGTGTGGTCCCCGAGTTATAAGCATTAGAGCGGGGACATGGTGCTTTACGCGTCCTTCCAATGGAAGTGAACGGGGGTCGATTTCCGAATTTCTGGCGGGCCCGTGGAGCGTTTTGGACCGGGTTTGAGGTCAGACTTAGTTGGGGGAGGCCCCAAAGAAACGAAGGATGTAAGGGGGCCGTGTGTGTGGTGTGTGGTTCCCGAGTTATAAGCATTACAGCGGGGACATGGTTGCTTTACGCGTCCTTCCAATGGAAGTGAATGGGGGGTAGATTTCCGTATTTCTCGCGGGCCCGTGGGCCGTTTTTGACCCGGTTTGAGGTCAGACTTAGTTGGGGGAGGCCCCAAAGAAACGAAGGATGTAAGGGGGCCGTGTGTGTGGTGTGTGGTTCCCGAGTTATAAGCGTTACAGCGGGGACATGGTGCTTTACGCGTCCTTCCAATGGAAGTGAACGGGGGTCGATTTCCGAATTTCTGGCGGGCCCGTGGAGCGTTTTGGACCGGGTTTGAGGTCAGACTTAGTTGGGGGAGGCCCCAAAGAAACGAAGGATGTAAGGGGGCCGTGTGTGTGGTGTGTGGTTCCCGAGTTATAAGCATTACAGCGGGGACATGGTTGCTTTACGCGTCCTTCCAATGGAAGTGAATGGGGGGTCGATTTCCGTATTTCTCGCGGGCCCGTGGGCCGTTTTTGACCCGGTTTGAGGGCAGGGCTACTTCAGGGAGGTCCTTCTGAAACGAACGCCGTATTGGAGAGGATTTTAGGCGGTCTGGTTCTCGAGTTATGAGCGAAAGCTGTGTGAGAAAAGCAGCGAGTGCCGCCATCTTGGTTCGGTTTGGGAGGAAATGGATGTCATGCACTTTTGCCACTGTTTCTTGCGGGGGCTTGAGTGGTGGGAGGTGGGGGATGTTTGCCACTGTCGTTTCGGTGTGCTCACGGGCTTCCCAAGCGGGTGGGTGCTCCGGTACCGGAGAGAGGAGTGACGCAGGTGGGTGCGTGTCCGCGAGAGGGCACTGCTGGACGGAGAACCGTGTGCGCCCTGCGTTGGTGTGGATGAACGGAGCCCGTCTCCACGCACTGACGGTGGGGCGGGGGAGGGAGTCTCGCCGGTGCACTGCATGCATGAATAAAGTCCAATGGTTAACGCATGGAAGAGGAAGGCTTTCCGTGCGATGGATCTGATTTCCCACCCCGTTTTCCTTCACTGCAGGCCGGGGCTGTGTGGGTGCGTGTCCGCGAGAGGGCACTGCTGGACGGAGAACCGTGTGCGCCCTGCGTTGGTGTGCATGAACGGAGCCCGTCTCCACGCACTGACGGTGGGGCGGGGGAGGGAGTCTCGCCGGTGCACGGCATGCATGCATGAATAAAGTCCAAAAGCTTACAGCACCTGGGATTCCCAGGCAGTCTCCCATCCAAGTACTAACCAGGCCCAACTCTGCTTAACTTCCGAGATCAGACGAGATCGGGTGTGTTCAGGGTGGTGTGGCCGTAAGCGAGGGGGATCGTGTGCCGGATGGTGCCATGCTCCACGCCCCTCGGCCTCTGCTCGTGGTCGTGCGTCCGTCCCCAGCGGCCCACATGCCCGAGTGGGACATCCATCTCTTCCCCAGGACGAGAGCTTTCCGTAGTGGGCAGGCTCGAGGTTGTGCGCGCCCTGGAACTCTTTTAATTAATTTTTCAATGTCCAGTGTTACTGCACTGTCCAGCGGCTGCCCCTCGGCCTCTGCTCGGGGTCTTGCCCCCGTCCCCAGCGGCCCACAGCCCCGGGTGGGCTACAGATCTCTTCCCCAGGACGAGAGCTTTCCATAGTGGGCAGGCTCGAGGTTGTGCGCGCCCTGGAACTGTTTTAATTAATTTACCAATACCCAGTGTTATTGCACTGTCCAGCGGCTGCCCCTCGGCCTCTGCTCGGGGTCTTGCCCCCGTCCCCAGCGGCCCACATGCCCGAGTGGGACATCCATCTCTTCCCCAGGACGAGAGCTTTCCGTAGTGGGCAGGCTCGAGCTCGTGCGCGCCCTGGAACGCTTTGAATTAATTTTTCAATACCCAGTGTTATTGCACTGTCCAGCGGCTGCCCCTCGGCCTCTGCTCGGGGTCTTGCCCCCGTCCCCAGCGGCCCACAGCCCCGGGTGGGCTACAGATCTCTTCCCCAGGACGAGAGCTTTCCATAGTGGGCAGGCTCGAGGTTGTGCGCGCCCTGGAACTGTTTTAATTAATTTACCAATACCCAGTGTTATTGCACTGTCCAGCGGCTGCCCCTCGGCCTCTGCTCGGGGTCTTGCCCCCGTCCCCAGCGGCCCACATGCCCGAGTGGGACATCCATCTCTTCCCCAGGACGAGAGCTTTCCGTAGTGGGCAGGCTCGAGGTTGTGCGCGCCCTGGAACTCTTTTAATTTATTTACCAATACCCAGTGTTATTGCACTGTCCAGCGGCTGCCCCTCGGCCTCTGTTCGGGGTCTTGCCCCCGTCCCCAGCGGCCCACCGTCCCGGGTGGGACCTCCGTCTCTTCCCCAGGACGAGAGCTTTCCGTAGTGGGCAGGCTCGAGCTCGTGCGCGCCCTGGAACGCTTTGAATTAATTTTTCAATGCCCAGTGTTATTGCACTGTCCAGCGGCTGCCCCTCGGCCTCTGCTCGGGGTCTTGCCCCCGTCCCCAGCGGCCCACATGCCCGAGTGGGACATCCATCTCTTCCCCAGGACGAGAGCTTTCCGTAGTGGGCAGGCTCGAGGTTGTGCGCGCCCTGGAACTCTTTTAATTTATTTACCAATACCCAGTGTTATTGCACCGTCCAGCGGCTGCCCCTCGGCCTCTGTTCGGGGTCTTGCCCCCGTCCCCAGCGGCCCACCGTCCCGGGTGGGACCTCCGTCTCTTCCCCAGGACGAGAGCTTTCCATAGTGGGCAGGCTCGAGCTCGTGCGCGCCCTGGAACTCTTTGAATCCATTTATCAATATCCCTTGTTATTGCACTGTCCAGCGGCTGCCCCTCGGCCTCGCACTCGGGCTGGGGTACTTGGGCTACCCCCGTGGGGGTCCCAGGCTGCCCCCAGGCGGCCGAGGGAACCGTTACCATGGCAACCTCGCTCGGATCGCCACCCGTCACACGGTCGGGCCCATTCCACCCAAACTGTTTTCATTATAGATCCACTTGTGGAAGTCCCATCCGAGCACGGACGATTTGCTTTTAAAGGGGGTACTGGCAGCAGCTAAATGCGCTGGTTTCACCAATGGACACGCTCTACTTTGGAAGCCAGCAGGGTAAGATGCCAGACCGGAAATCCCTGCCTGCCGCCCGGCAGGAGCACTTGCCGGCGGGGGGTTCGATCAGCCTCCAGGCCATGCCCGGACGGGTCGCTGGAGGTGTCACACGGGTCCCTGCGAGCTCCAGGGACCCCGGGAGCGGTTACCATGGCAACCGAGGGCAGACCCATTCGGCTCGCCTTCTTTCCTCGACAACTCCCGTTCCGCAAGGGCTATTCGAGCGCGGATCACTTCGTTTGAAAGGGGGGCATGCCGCAGTGACCAGCGCTGGTCCCATCCCGCTGCGCCTTTTACTTTTGAAGCCAGGCCCGGGAGAAGGCAAAACGGAAATCACCGCCTCCTGCCCGGCAGGAAGCTTTGCTGGCGGGGGCACGAAGCTGAGCCTCCAGGGCAGACCCGGCCGAGTCTAGGGAGGTATAACTTGCCGGGCCAAATACGAGCGCTCATGCATTTTGGCCCAGCGGAAGCCTACCACCAGCTGAGCAGCCAGAGGTTTTAAAAGCCTGCCCCCCAACGGTGGACCTGAGCTGGGTGTGGGTGGGGGCATTCTGTCGGTGTCGTCTGGAGCTTTCCAACAAGCCCAACCTGATGGTTCTAGGCCTTATGGATCCCGAGTTATGCCTATTTCAAGTCATAATTTATGATGTGAAGCATTCGGTTTTTATGAATGGTGACCCTTTCATGGGGCACAGCTCAGCCCAGGAACATGCTATCTCCTTGGGGTCAAGAGCTCCAGAACACTGGGGGTCTGGAGCTGGTGTGGGAGGTGAAATGAGGACCATAACTATGGAGGTTTTTTATTCAGCCTTGGCATAAAGTGATCCTTGCATGGACACTTCCAGCTGTGGGTCACACATTATAAAATATTGCCCGCCAATGGTGCACCCCAGCCTGGCTTGGATAGAACCAATGTGTAGGTATGGTTCTATGCTTTCCAACAAGCCCAACCTGATGGTTCTGGGCCTTATGGTTCCAGAGTTATGGCTATTTCAAGTGGGCAAAGGGATCATTTGTCAAGTGGAGCAATGGAGAGTTATGAATGAGGACCCTTTCATGGGGCACAGCTCAGCCCAGGAACATGCCATCTCCTCGGGGTCAAAGCTCACACAACACTGGGAGTCTGGAGCTGGTGTGGGAGGTGAAATGAGGACCATAACTATGGAGCTTTTTTATCCAGCCTTGGAATAAAGTGATCCTTGCATGCACACTTCCAGCTGTGGGCCACACATTATAAAAGCTTGCCCGAATTTGGTGCACCCCAGCTGGGCTTGGATGGAGCCAATGTGTAGGTATGGTCTGGAGCTTTCCAACAAGCCTAACCTGATGGTTCTAGGCCTTATGGATCCCGAGTTATGGCTATTTCAAGTCATCATTTATGATGTGGAGCATTCGGTTTTTAGAAATGATGACACATTATGGGGCACAGCTCAGCCCTGGAACATGCTATCTCCTCGGGGTCAAGACCTCCAGAACCCTGGGGGTCTGGAGCTGGTGTGGGAGGTGAAATGAGGACCATAACTATGGAGGGTTTTTATTCAGCCTTCAAATAAAGTGATCCTTGCATGCACACTTCCAGCTGTGGGCCACACATTATAAAATCCTGCCCGCATTTGGTGCACCCCAGCTGGGCTTGGATAGTACCAATGTGTAGGTATGGTTCTATGCTTTCCAACAAGCCCAACCTGATGGTTCTGGGCCTTATGGTTCCAGAGTTATGCCTATTTCAAGTCATCATTTCTGATGTGGAGCATTCGGTTTTTATGAATGGTGACACATTATGAGACACAGCTCAGCCCAGGAACATGCTATCTCCTCGGGGTCAAGACCTCCAGAACCCTGGGGGCCTGGAGCTGGTGTGGGAGGTGAAATGAGGACCATAACTATGGAGGTTTTTTATTCAGCCTTCGAATAAAGTGATCCTTGCATGCACACTTCCAGCTGTGGGCCACACATTATAAAATCCTGCCCGCATTTGGTGCACCCCAGCTGGGCTTGGATAGTACCAATGTGTAGGTATGGTTCTATGCTTTCCAACAAGCCCAACCTGATGGTTCTGGGCCTTATGGTTCCAGAGTTATGCCTATTTCAAGTCATCATTTCTGATGTGGAGCATTCGGTTTTTATGAATGGTGACACATTATGAGACACAGCTCAGCCCAGGAACATGCTATCTCCTCGGGGTCAAGACCTCCAGAACCCTGGGGGCCTGGAGCTGGTGTGGGAGGTGAAATGAGGACCATAACTATGGAGGGTTTTTATTCAGCCTTCAAATAAAGTGATCCTTGCATGCACACTTCCAGCTGTGGGCCACACATTATAAAAGCTTGCCCCCATTTGGTGCACCTCAGCTGGGATTGGATAGAAGCAACGTGTAGGTATGGTCTGGATCTTTCCAACAAGCCTAACCTGATGGTTCTGGGCCTTATGGATCCAGAGTTATGGCTATTTCAATTCATATTTTCTGATGTGGAGCATTCGGTTTTTATGAATGGTGACACATTATGAGACACAGCTCAGCCCAGGAACATGCTATCTCCTCGGGGTCAAGAGCTCCAGAACCCTGGGGGCCTGGAGCTGGTGTGGGAGGTGAAATGAGGACCATAACTATGGAGGGTTTTTATTCAGCCTTGGCATAAAGTGATCCTTGCATGCACACTTCCAGCTGTGGGCCACACATTATAAAAGCTTGCCCGAATTTGGTGCACCTCAGCTGGGATTGGATAGAAGCATCGTGTAGGTATGGTCTGGATCTTTCCAACAAGCCTAACCTGATGGTTCTGGGCCTTATGGTTCCAGAGTTATGCCTATTTCAAGTCATCATTTCTGATGTGGAGCATTCGGTTTTTATGAATGGTGACACATTATGAGACACAGCTCAGCCCAGGAACATGCTATCTCCTCGGGGTCAAGACCTCCAGAACCCTGGGGGTCTGGAGCTGGTGTGGGAGGTGAAATGAGGACCATAACTATGGAGGGTTTTTATTCAGCCTTCAAATAAAGTGATCCTTGCATGCACACTTCCAGCTGTGGGCCACACATTATAAAAGCTTGCCCCCATTTGGTGCACCTCAGCTGGGCTTGGATAGAAGCAACGTGTAGGTATGGTCTGGATCTTTCCAACAAGCCTAACCTGATGGTTCTGGGCCTTATGGATCCAGAGTTATGGCTATTTCAAGTCATATTTTCTGATGTGGAGCATTCGGTTTTTATGAATGGTGACACATTATGAGACACAGCTCAGCCCAGGAACATGCTATCTCCTCGGGGTCAAGAGCTCCAGAACCCTGGGGGTCTGGAGCTGGTGTGGGAGGTGAAATGAGGACCATAACTATGGAGGGTTTTTATTCAGCCTTGGCATAAAGTGATCCTTGCATGCACACTTCCAGCTGTGGGCCACACATTATAAAATCCTGCCCCCATTTGGTGCACCTCAGCTGGGATTGGATAGAAGCAACGTGTAGGTATGGTTCTATGCTTTCCAACAAGCCCAACCTGATGGTTCTGGGCCTTATGGTTCCAGAGTTATGCCTATTTCAAGTCATATTTTCTGATGTGGAGCATTCGGTTTTTATGAATGGTGACCCTTTCATGGGGCACAGCTCAGCCCAGGAACATGCCATCTCCTCGGGGTAAAAAGCTCCAGAACCCTGGGGGTCTGGAGCTGGTGTGGGAGGTGAAATGAGGACCATAACTATGGAGGTTTTTTATTCAGCCTTGGCATAAAGTGATCCTTGCATGGACACTTCCAGCTGTGGGCCACACATTATAAAAGCTTGCCCGAATTTGGTGCACCCCAGCTGGGCTTGGATAGAAGCCAATGTGTAGGTATGGTCTGGAGCTTTCCAACAAGCCTAACCTGATGGTTCTAGGCCTTATGGATCCCGAGTTATGGCTATTTCAAGTCATCATTTATGATGTGGAGCATTCGGTTTTTAGAAATGATGACACATTATGGGGCACAGCTCAGCCCAGGAACATGCTATCTCCTCGGGGTCAAGACCTCCAGAACCCTGGGGGTCTGGAGCTGGTGTGGGAGGTGAAATGAGGACCATAACTATGGAGGGTTTTTATTCAGCCTTCAAATAAAGTGATCCTTGCATGCACACTTCCAGCTGTGGGCCACACATTATAAAATCCTGCCCGCATTTGGTGCACCCCAGCTGGGCTTGGATAGAACCAATGTGTAGGTATGGTTCTATGCTTTCCAACAAGCCCAACCTGATGGTTCTGGGCCTTATGGATCCAGAGTTATGCCTATTTCAAGTCATCATTTCTGATGTGGAGCATTCGGTTTTTATGAATGGTGACACATTATGAGACACAGCTCAGCCCAGGAACATGCTATCTCCTCGGGGTCAAGACCTCCAGAACCCTGGGGGCCTGGAGCTGGTGTGGGAGGTGAAATGAGGACCATAACTATGGAGGTTTTTATTCAGCCTTCGAATAAAGTGATCCTTGCATGCACACTTCCAGCTGTGGGCCACACATTATAAAATCCTGCCCGCATTTGGTGCACCCCAGCTGGGCTTGGATAGTACCAATGTGTAGGTATGGTTCTATGCTTTCCAACAAGCCCAACCTGATGGTTCTGGGCCTTATGGTTCCAGAGTTATGCCTATTTCAAGTCATCATTTCTGATGTGGAGCATTCGGTTTTTATGAATGGTGACACATTATGAGACACAGCTCAGCCCAGGAACATGCTATCTCCTCGGGGTCAAGACCTCCAGAACCCTGGGGGTCTGGAGCTGGTGTGGGAGGTGAAATGAGGACCATAACTATGGAGGGTTTTTATTCAGCCTTCAAATAAAGTGATCCTTGCATGCACACTTCCAGCTGTGGGCCACACATTATAAAAGCTTGCCCCCATTTGGTGCACCTCAGCTGGGATTGGATAGAAGCAACGTGTAGGTATGGTCTGGATCTTTCCAACAAGCCTAACCTGATGGTTCTGGGCCTTATGGATCCAGAGTTATGGCTATTTCAAGTCATATTTTCTGATGTGGAGCATTCGGTTTTTATGAATGGTGACACATTATGAGACACAGCTCAGCCCAGGAACATGCTATCTCCTCGGGGTCAAGAGCTCCAGAACCCTGGGGGCCTGGAGCTGGTGTGGGAGGTGAAATGAGGACCATAACTATGGAGGGTTTTTATTCAGCCTTGGCATAAAGTGATCCTTGCATGCACACTTCCAGCTGTGGGCCACACATTATAAAATCCTGCCCCCATTTGGTGCACCTCAGCTGGGATTGGATAGAAGCAACGTGTAGGTATGGTTCTATGCTTTCCAACAAGCCCAACCTGATGGTTCTGGGCCTTATGGTTCCAGAGTTATGCCTATTTCAAGTCATCATTTTCTGATGTGGAGCATTCGGTTTTTATGAATGGTGACACATTATGGGGCACAGCTCAGCCCAGGAACATGCTATCTCCTCGGGGTCAAGACCTCCAGAACCCTGGGGGTCTGGAGCTGGTGTGGGAGGTGAAATGAGGACCATAACTATGGAGGTTTTTTATTCAGCCTTCAAATAAAGTGATCCTTGCATGCACACTTCCAGCTGTGGGCCACACATTATAAAAGCTTGCCCGAATTTGGTGCACCCCAGCTGGGCTTGGATGGAGCCAATGTGTAGGTATGGTCTGGATGCTTTCCAACAAGCCTAACCTGATGGTTCTGGGCCTTATGGATCCAGAGTTATGGCTATTTCAAGTCATCATTTCTGATGTGGAGCATTCGGTTTTTATGAATGGTGACACATTATGAGGCACAGCTCAGCCCAGGAACATGCTATCTCCTCGGGGTCAAGAGCTCCAGAACCCTGGGGGTCTGGAGCTGGTGTGGGAGGTGAAATGAGGACCATAACTATGGAGGGTTTTTATTCAGCCTTCGAATAAAGTGATCCTTGCATGCACACTTCCAGCTGTGGGCCACACATTATAAAAGCCTGCCCGAATTTGGTGCACCCCAGCTGGGCTTGGATAGAACCAATGTGTAGGTATGGTCTATGCTTTCCAACAAGCCCAACCTGATGGTTCTGGGCCTTATGGTTCCAGAGTTATGCCTATTTCAAGTCATCATTTCTGATGTGGAGCATTCGGTTTTTATGAATGATGACACATTATGAGACACAGCTCAGCCCAGGAACATGCTATCTCCTCGGGGTCAAGACCTCCAGAACCCTGGGGGCCTGGAGCTGGTGTGGGAGGTGAAATGAGGACCATAACTATGGAGGGTTTTTATTCAGCCTTCAAATAAAGTGATCCTTGCATGCACACTTCCAGCTGTGGGCCACACATTATAAAATCCTGCCCCATTTGGTGCACCCCAGCTGGGCTTGGATAGAAGCAATGTGTAGGTATGGTTCTATGCTTTCCAACAAGCCTAACCTGATGGTTCTGGGCCTTATGGATCCAGAGTTATGCCTATTTCAAGTCATCATTTCTGATGTGGAGCATTCGGTTTTTATGAATGGTGACACATTATGAGACACAGCTCAGCCCAGGAACATGCTATCTCCTCGGGGTCAAGAGCTCCAGAACCCTGGGGGCCTGGAGCTGGTGTGGGAGGTGAAATGAGGACCATAACTATGGAGGGTTTTTATTCAGCCTTGGCATAAAGTGATCCTTGCATGCACACTTCCAGCTGTGGGCCACACATTATAAAAGCTTGCCCGCCAATTTGGTGCACCTCAGCTGGGATTGGATAGAAGCAATCGTGTAGGTATGGTCTGGATCTTTCCAACAAGCCTAACCTGATGGTTCTGGGCCTTATGGTTCCAGAGTTATGCCTATTTCAAGTCATAATTTCTGATGTGGAGCATTCGGTTTTTATGAAATGATGACACATTATGGGGCACAGCTCAGCCCAGGAACATGCCATCTCCTCGGGGTAAAAAGCTCCAGAACCCTGGGAGTCTGGAGCTGGTGTGGGAGGTGAAATGAGGACCATAACTATGGAGGGTTTTTATTCAGCCTTCAAATAAAGTGATCCTTGCATGGACACTTCCAGCTGTGGGTCACACATTATAAAAGCTTGCCCCAATTTGGTGCACCCCAGCTGGGCTTGGATAGAAGCAACGTGTAGGTATGGTCTGGAGCTTTCCAACAAGCCTAACCTGATGGTTCTAGGCCTTATGGATCCAGAGTTATGCCTATTTCAAGTCATAATTTATGATGTGGAGCATTCGGTTTTTATGAAATGATGACACATTATGGGGCACAGCTCAGCCCAGGAACATGCCATCTCCTCGGGGTAAAAAGCTCCAGAACCCTGGGAGTCTGGAGCTGGTGTGGGAGGTGAAATGAGGACCATAACTATGGAGGGTTTTTATTCAGCCTTGGCATAAAGTGATCCTTGCATGCACACTTCCAGCTGTGGGCCACACATTATAAAATATTGCCCGCCAATTGGTGCACCCCAGCCTGGCTTGGATAGAACCAATGTGTAGGTATGGTTCTATGCTTTCCAACAAGCCTAACCTGATGGTTCTGGGCCTTATGGATCCAGAGTTATGGCTATTTCAATTCATATTTTCTGATGTGGAGCATTCGGTTTTTATGAATGGTGACCCATTCATGGGGCACAGCTCAGCCCAGGAACATGCCATCTCCTCGGGGTAAAAAGCTCCAGAACCCTGGGAGTCTGGAGCTGGTGTGGGAGGTGAAATGAGGACCATAACTATGGAGGTTTTTATTCAGCCTTCGAATAAAGTGATCCTTGCATGCACACTTCCAGCTGTGGGCGACACATTATAAAAGCTTGCCCGAATTTGGTGCACCCCAGCTGGGCTTGGGTAGAAGCAACGTGTAGGTATGGTCTGGATGCTTTCCAACAAGCCTAACCTGATTGTTCTGGGCCTTATGGACCCCGAGTTATGCCTATTTCAAATCATCATTTATGATGTGAAGCATTCGGTTTTTATGAATAGTGACCCTTTCATGGGGCACAGCTCAGCCCAGGAACATGCTATCTCCTTGGGGTTAAGAGCTACAGAACACTGGGGGTCTGGAGCTGCCCGGGGAGGTGAAATGAGGACCGTAAATATCAAGCCTTTTTATCCAGCCTTGGAATAAAGTGATCCTTGCCTGGACACTTCCAGCTGTGGGCCACACATTATAAAATCCTGCCCCCATTTGGTGCACCCCAGCCAGGCGTGGATAGGGCCAATGTGTAGGTATGGTTCTATGCTTTCCAACAAGCCCAACCTGATGGTTCTGGGCCTTATGGATCCCACCGGCATCCAGAATATTCCTTGTTAGCTTTGCGGCTGGAATATCTCCCAGAGATCCACTTCTCCAACCTGGAGCCCTGGAGAAAAAAGCCTCCAATCTCATTTAGGCAGCGTGTGTGCGTGCGTGCGTGTGTGTGTGTGTGTGTGTGTGTGTGAACGACTGTGAGAATGTGAGCGTGTGGTGAAAAGATTGTGCCTGATTTCGTTTAGGTGTGTGTGTGTGTGTGAGAGAGAGAGAGACTCGTCGGGTATGCATATTTGCGCTTTGTCCATTAATCCTGGAAATGGATTTACCGCTTCCTTATAAAAGCGCTTCCTTTGCCGGCCAATTATTTTCCCTCTAATGTGTTTATTTGCGTCCACAACATTTCCCTGCATGAACAGCAGCACCCGCTGCAGCACAATTAGGGGAGGACAACGATTAGCGAATCTACGTTTCAGATTCCTAAGAAGGTGGTCTTGTACCATAGGGACACCGTTACACGATTCAGTAAATCGCAGCTGGGATTCCACTGTTGTGTCACAGTCAAGATTTCCACATCCCCAGCAACCTTTGCAGCTTCGCTACACGTTGTTTCTGAATATGAAGAGGCATGGGGGGAGGATTTACTTTGACATGGGGGGGGGTGGGGGGGGGGGGTGGGGGGGGGGGTGGACAGATTTGTTGGCCAAACCCACGATGTCAATTGCCACTGTTATTAGTAAATAAATACTCGTTTAGTGGATTGCTTTTATCAAAGCAACATACAGTCAGTACAGGGACATTCTCCCAGAGGTAAGTAGGGTGAAGTGCCTTGCCCAAGGACATCACATAGCCACAGCCGGATATTGAACTCACAACCTTCCGCTTATGAGGCTTATAACGCCTTAACCTGCTGAGCCACTTGACTCCCGTCTGACTCCTTATCACCCTGCAGTACAGGCTCATTTGGGGTGGGGTGAGGGGGTGGGGACGACACCGGTTCCTGCGCCCCTGCGGATAGGTATTAGACAGAATATGGTATTTCGGGCACGATTCAGCTTCAGCAGCTTTGGCACCTCCGTTTATAAAACTTTGCTAATAAACAAAAGAACGGTCCACACGCCCAGTTACGAATGCCTCATCGGAGTGAACTTCTGCAGTGGTTTTAATAAAGGTGCTGCGCATCACTTCATCACACGTTGGTGATAATATATGAACCTGCTGCTGTGTTGTGTTCGCGCTTTCGCCTCGAGCGCTTTTCCTTTCGAAAGGTTATCGTGGTCGTTCTCTCGATCGATGGCAGAAGGAGCCCCGGGCGATGAGAGGAGCGGGCCCACGTAAGAGAGACGGCGAGAGTGCGCGGCGTTGAATCGGAGAGCGAGAGCGAGCGGGGCCGAAAAAAAACGTCGCTCGGCGATAATCATGATGAATCTCTGCGACGAGTCGCCACACCTCCTAACGCCGCTGACGAATGGCTGAGTTTTAATGACTTATTGAAAAGGGAGGCCGGCTGTTGTTTGCGGAGCCTTGGAAACCAGCCAGACATCCATAGGTGAGGTGGATGCAGCCTCACACGGAATTTAGAGCACCTTGGTACCTGGATGTGAGGGCGCTTATACTGTCCGTGTGACACATATGGGAGCGAGTGTATGTGTGTGTGTGTGTGTGTGCTTGTGTGTGTGCGCTACTGGATACTACAGCGCAATACCAGCCTCGGGGGGGGGCGGGGGGGTGGGGGGGGGGGGGGGGGGGGGGGGGGGGAGGAAGCCGATCAGTTTGACATGAATAATTCATCAGGGTCAAATCAGCAGGTACACAAACTGTGACTAAAATAAGAATCGATGCTTGGGTCAGAGGTTCGATGACAGTGTACGGTGACAGATGAGGAGTTTTGATTGCGGTCAGGTAGCTACTGTTAGTTACGGCCATGGATACTTTTTTCACTTCCACTAAGCAAGACGTCTTCTGTCTCGATGGTGTTGCTTCTATTCTGAGTTCTGAGTCAGGGTTCTCAACTGGTATTTTACCTCCACCACCCGCAGCTTGCTTCCGGATCGTTCTCTAGCTTAGCTGGTGCAGGGCTGGATCTGCTGGCAATGTGTGTGTCGATGTCAGAGTTGCCCTAGATTCAAATAGTTTTAGTCTCTAGCATTTCCATTTAGTCATTTTTTGCAGATGCTCTTATCCAGAGCGACAGGGACATTCCCCCTGAGGCAAGTAGGGGTGAAGCGCCTTGCCCAAGGACACAACGTCACGTCGGCACAGCCGGGGTTCGAACCGGGGACCTTCCGATGACCGGCCTGACAACCTCACCGCTCAGCCACCTGACTCCCCACTCTAGCGGTGGGTCGACCTTCTGGACGTTTTTGAAAATCCTCCGGTTCTCCTTCCAAAGGAGCACGTACACACAGTCAACACTCTCTTCCCCCTTCCTTCTCTGTGGGAGTTTTCAGGGGCCCAGGAGGGCCTAACATCGTCTAAATGTTTCACTGCACTCTTGAAATATGGAACAGAGGAAAAGAGGCGGAGGGAGCAACGAAGAGGATCCGCAGGCTCGAGTTCACCGGCCGCTTTTGGAAATAGGTGGAAGGAGCGCACACGTGCGCGTACGCGAACGTTCTCAACCTCGGAAGGCAAGTGCCTCCTGATTGGATGGATGGATCCCCCCCCCCCCCCCCAGTCTTTCCCATGGTGCTTCCCATGCCTGATGGCACAAACAGACACCTGGCTGAAGCAGCATACCAATTAAGAGCGGCGGGGAACACGTGGCACCCCCCCCGGCCCCTTCGCCACGGGCGCCCTCTGCTCCCCCTTCTCCCCCTGGCCCCTTCCTCCGTCTCTCCCTTGGCTGTCTTCCTCTCCCCCCGCCCCCCGCTTCCTGCCGCCGCGGCTGCTTCCCGAACCGTTCCCTCCCTCCCTTCGTCGCCAATCCGTCGCCGCGGATGTTGCTCCGGCAGCCCCACCTGCACAGAGCCCTCCCCCACCCCCCTCCGCTCCCGCACCCCGAGACGGGAGGGCATGACGGGGGCCGAGGAGACTCCAGCTCCCTGGCGTCTGATTCCAGCCTGATCCGGCGGTAATACGAGCGATCCTTTTCCCACCGTCTGCTATCTCCCGGCTGCTTCTTCCACGATGAGGAACCCAATCCCCCTGCCCCCTCCCCCCCCCCACACACTTGCCCGCTGCCCACTACTACCCCCCCCCCCCCCCCCCCCCCCCCCCCCCCCCCCACATGTTCCACCGCTGTACTGCCGCACCAGTGCTGGACCAGAAGCGTGTTCGACGTCGCTGGCGCAGTTTCATCCTCGCCCCCCCCCCCCCCCGCGTGAGACAAGGGGACGACGGGGATGTTTCGAATATCTCCTCATTACCGGAGACGTTGCTTTGCCACCGCCCTTTCTGCTCTCTCTTCCCCTCTCTTTCTCTCTGTCTCCCTGTATCTCTGTCTCACTCTGTTCTCTCACGCTCTCCTCTATCGCCCTCCGCCCGCTTTCTAGTCGATCTCCATGGCCCCTCTTTGCTCTAGTTTCCTTCTCCATCTCTGTCTATGCTCTCTCTCTCTCTCTGTGTTCTCATATCTCTCCCCCCCCCCCGCGCTCTTTGCCTGTCCGCGCTCTCTTTCATCCTCTCCTCTGACAGAGGTTTAATAATGGATTTAGACTGACAGTGGTCTGGCCGGTAATTAGTGTCGCAGCCGTCGCCTCGTCCCTCGAAGGCTACGTTACGAAACGGGGATCAGCGTCATCGGGCTCCTGCCCTCGCCTGCCTCGGCCCCCTGTCTCTGCCTCGAGTGAGGCAGGCTGACCGGGGCACGGGGGGGGGGGGGGGGGGTTTGCGCCGGCTGTTATATCTGCACGCCCTGATCAGAAGAGGCGGCCTGGCTGCTCAGCGTTTCATCGGAACGGTCCTGTTCCCTCGCCGGGAACGCAAATACGGCGCCGACCTCCGACAGGCGACGTGGAAAATTGGGGGAGGCGCTGAGGCTGATGTGGCAGGGAAACGCTGTGAGGAACTGGGAAAACAATGGCGGGGGATGAAGATTAATTTCACGTATTAGCACAGTGGCCCAGGGCGCACTGTCCTGCATGTTTTAGATGTTTCCCCCCTTTCAACACACCTGATTCAGACGAATTGTCATTATCAGGCTTCTGCTGAGCTTCATAAGGACCCATGTATTTGATTCAGGTGTGTTGGAGCAGGGAAACATCTAAAACATGCAGGACAGTGGTGCCCTGAGGACCAGGGTTGAGAACCACTGGAGTCAGTCGAGCGAGCGTGTTGTCATTAGCGTTGTGTGTGTGCAACACCCCCACCCAGGTTCTGCACTCTGCTGGTCTTGAACCCAGGTCTCCAGCATGGGGGACGGACATTCTAACAAGGAGGCTAAAGTCTGCAACTCCTAGAATCAGTCGCTAGAGAATCCTTTGCGATCAGAGGAATGAGGTTTTACTCGCACAGTTACTACCAGCTGGCATCCGTTCCATGTGCAGGCTGGGGCTGGCCAGAGTGTCTCTCTGGTCTGGTTCGGGCCCGCTGTTACCACCCTTAGAACCGGCTGGGGAACACGTCAACCAATTACGATAATTGACACAAAGAGGGCCGAGGGAGGGAAGGAGAGAGACACCAAGGTGGGAGCGATATCACGTGGACCGGAACGCAACATTGCATGTCAGAATCGGAATCTGTTTTAATCGCTATGTAAGGTATACAAACACAGCATTTACATTGGCAGGGGAGAGCAAACTTAGAACATATATGTAACATGATAAGAACAAAATACCGTAACAAATACAAGAAAAATAGAATAGAAATATGGTGTAAAATGTAATGTAATGTAACCTGCTCAATCTTCCAGAAACCCTTGTCTGCCTGTCAATCCCAGGGCATTTTTTCTGCGAGCAACATCTCCTGACACAGCTCTGTTATCGAGGCCCGTGTTCACCAATCATGTTACGATGACAGTGACGGATAACTTTCTTCTCTTGTTTTCGTGTTGCCGGGGAGGTGTTCCTCCAGTCAAACCTTGTAGTTATTCCACTTCGCAACATCAAAGTGGAGGGGGGGGGGGTTCTTTCCTTGTTTCAGATCATTAGTTCACCGAGCGCCGATCACCTGTATCCACACTCGCTCAACAGCGCGATCGCTCGTGTGGTCTGAATGATGCAACATTATTACATTAGCGCCAATGCCCAAATGTCCCACAGTCCAAATCAATGAGAGATGAATGGTTGTCAGAGTGGCTGACAGCAGGCTCCAGACTGACGCCCCCAAATCACACTGAGGCAAAACGCGCCACTGCCAAGTGGCGGTGAGTGTGTACGTGCTGGCTGTGCGTGTGCGTGTGTGTGTGCACCCAGCGTGATAGAATCGCATCGCAAGGTGAACTAATGGCTGTTAAAATCCAGAGAGAAGAGGAGAGGCATAGGACACATTTCCACAAACAATTTCCTCCCGGTTTCCAGCAGCAGCAGTTTCCTATTGATCGGCCGATCCGCGATCATCACTTTGTCATGCCTCAGGCCAGGAGACTCCACCGATCAATAACTCTGAGTTCACTGGATAAAGATAGTGCTGTTCCTGCTGCATTAAGATTGCTCTGGTTCTCCAGGTACTGAAAGCCCAGGGTTGGCTTTCCTGTTCCCAGGTCGAGATGAGCCCTGGGCGGGGAAATTGCGGCAAGATGGTCCCTTGTCGACTGGAGGCTGGGCCTGGCACCAAGATAGAAGGAAACTAACCCAGCTCTGGTGGACAATGCTGGGGGATAACATCACCCCAAATCTCGTTGGTGGGGGTCTAAGATGACTCGATGTAGACAGTCTGGAATCATTTAACATGTGCCGCTCCTTGCCTTCTGCGGCTGAGTCGGTATCACTCCATCCTTTCTCTTTATCTCTCTCACTCGTTCTCGCTCTCCTCGCAAGCACGCGTTCCTTTTCTTCCTCTTTTATCGCTCAACCCTTTTCTTTTTCTCTCAGTCATTCGCTCTTTTTTAATCTTCTGTCTCTCCCTTCTCTCTCTGCATTCTCAATACAGTTGTGGTCAAAAGTTTACATACACTAGTGAAGATCATGTATGCCATGGCAATATAGGGTTTTCAATAAACTCTACAACTCTTATTTTTCTGTGATGGAATGATAAGGAGCACATATTTCTTTGTCACAAAAAACATTCATGAAAATTTTTTCTTTTATGAATTTATTATGGGTCTTTTGAAAATGTGACAAAATCTGCTGGGTCAAAAATATACATACAGCAATGTTAATATTTGGTTAAATGTCCCTTGGCCATTTTCACCTCAATTAGGCGCTTTCGGTAGACATCCACAAGCTTCTGGCAAGCTTCTGGTTGAATCTTTGACCACTCCTCCTGACAGAATCGGTGCAGTTCAACTAAATTTGTTGGTTTTCTGAGTCGGACTTGTCTCTTCAGCACAGTCCACATATTCTCTATGGGGTTTAAGTCAGGACTTTGGGAAGGCCACTCTAAGACCTTAATTCTAGCTTGATTTAGCCATTCCTTCACCACTTTTGATGTATGTTTGGGGTCATTGTCCTGTTGGAACACCCAACTACGTCCAAGACCCAACTTTCTGGCTGATGATTTTAGGTTTTCCTGCAGAATTTGGAGGTAGTCTTCCTTCTTCATTATTCCATTTACTTTCTGTAAAGCACCAGTTCCACTGCCAGCAAAACAGGCCCACAGCATAATACTACCACCACCATGTTTGACGGTAGGTATGGTGTTCTTGGGGTGAAAGGCCTCACCTTTTCTCCTCCAAACATATTTCTGGTCATTGTGGCCAAAAAGCTCAATTTTAGTTTCGTCTGACCACAGAACTTTCCTCCAGAAGGCCTTGTCTTTGTCCATGTGATCAGCAGCAAACTTCAGTCGAGCCGTAAGGTGCCGCTTCTGGAGTAATGGCTTCCTTCTTGCACGGCAGCCTCTCAGCCCATGGCGATGTAGAACACGCTTGACTGTGGACACTGACACATGTGTTCCAGCAGCCTCCAACTCATTGCAGACTTGCTTTTTGGTGGTTCTTGGTTGACTCTTGACCAACCTGACCAATTTTCTCTCAGCAGCAAGTGATAGCTTGCGTTTTCTTCCTGATCGTGGCAATGATACAACTGTGCCATGCACTTTATACTTACAAACAATTGTTTGCACAGTTGATCTTGGGACCTGCAACTGCTTTGAAATGGCTCCAAGGGACTTTCCTGACTTGTTCAAGTCAATGATGCGCTTTTTCAGATCCGTGCTGAGCTCCTTAGACTTTCCCATTGTAGTATTTCTGGCTGAGTCTAGTGAATGTGTCAAACAAGCCCTATTTACATGGACTGAAAGAAGTCACCAGCTGGAGTCAATCATAATCGCTCGTAAGAAGTTAGGAGGCCATGCCAAAAAGCAAATTGGATTGAAACAACTTTTTCTACATCACCAAATTGGTAATTCAAGGTGCTGTATGTATATTTTTGACCCAGAAGATTTTGACACATTTTCAAAAGACCCATAATAAATTCGTAAAAGGACCATTTTTCATGAATGTTTTCTGTGACAAAGAAATATGTGCTCCTTATCATTCCATCACAGAAAAATAAGAGTTGTAGAGTTTATTGAAAACCCTATATTGCCATGGCATACATGATCTTCACTAGTGTATGTAAACTTTTGACCCTAACTGTATGTATGTCTTTCCCTCAGTCACTATCTCTCTTGCTGTCCCTTCCTTCATTTGTCTGTCTTTTCTCTTCTCTCTCTCTCCATCTCACTCCCGCACTACGTAGCAGGTTCAGACATGGTTACATCTGATCTCTAGTCGGTCTCTATAGACCTGGTCCCTCTAAAGAGTGCTGAGTGATGAATAAAGTAAAGAGAGAGAGTGAGAGAGATAGAGGCTGGAGAGGGAGAGAGAGAAAGAGAGCGAGAGCAGTTGGGGTCATCCTGGGGGCCCTGAGGAGAAAGGCGAGAGAGCTCCATCATTAGTCATCTCACAGACCCAGATTAAATCATCTTGATGTTAAAATGGCCAGCTTCCTCCCTCTCATCATGTTCCTCTGCTTCTGCTCGATCATGTCACCCTGCCTTCCCTGCAGGCACTGCATGGGAAATCCAGTAGACAACTATGGTAGGAACGCGCGTGAGCAAATTAAGGCGCGGGTGGGTTTACGCTAACACGCATTCTTCTTTTTTCCCCGCCGTTCCGCGCGAGCGCGCGCCTTCCGTCATTTTGCACGGCGGGGGTTGCGGACGCGCTCGGAGAGTCTTCCTTTTGTTCCGCCGTGTGTTTGCGTGCACACATAGAGGGTGTGCGCTTAGAACGAGGTGGGGGGGGGGGCGGGGAGGGAGGGAGGGAGGGAGGGAGGGTGGGGTACAGAGACAACCTCCATAAGTAGGCTCATGTAAAATGTATGTGGAGACGAAACGTTGACCCAGATGTGTTGGAATCTCATTAGAAATAGAATACCCAGCCCGGAGAAAGAGAGAGAGAGAGAGAAAGAGAGAGAGAGAGAGAGAGAGAGAAGAACACTCCCAGACTATCATCACCCGGAGAGAACAAGGTAAGGGAGAACGATGTCAGAGAGAACGAGGTGAGAGAGAACGAGGTGAGAGAGAACGTGGTGAGAGAGAACGAGGTGAGAGAATGAGGTGAGAGAGAACGAGGTGAGAGAGAACGAGGTAAGAGAGAACGAGGTGAGAGAGAACGAGGTGAGAGAGAACGAGGTGAGAGAGAACGAGGTGAGAGAGAACGAGGTGAGAGAACGAGGTGAGAGAGAACGAGGTGAGAGAGAACGAGGTAAGAGAAAATGAAGTGAGAGAGAACGAGGTAAGAGAATGAGGTGAGAGAGAACGAGGTAAGAGAATGAGGTGAGAGAGAACGAGGTAAGAGACTGAGGTGAGAGAGAACGAGGTAAGAGAGAACGAGGTGAGAGAGAACGAGGTAAGAGAGAACGAGGTGAGAGAGAACGAGGTAAGAGAGAACGAGGTGAGAGAGAACGAGGTGAGAGAGAACGAGGTGAGAGAGAACGAGGTGAGAGAACGAGGTGAGAGAGAACGAGGTGAGAGAGAACGAGGTAAGAGAAAATGAAGTGAGAGAGAACGAGGTAAGAGAATGAGGTGAGAGAGAACGAGGTAAGAGAATGAGGTGAGAGAGAACGAGGTAAGAGACTGAGGTGAGAGAGAACGAGGTAAGAGAGAACGAGGTGAGAGAGAACGAGGTAAGAGAGAACGAGGTGAGAGAGAACGAGGTAAGAGAGAACGAGGTAAGAGAGAACGAGGTGAGAGAGAACGAGGTGAGAGAACGAGGTGAGAGAGAACGAGGTGAGAGAGAACGAGGTAAGAGAGAACGAGGTGAGAGAGAACGAGGTAAGAGACTGAGGTGAGAGAGAACGAGGTAAGAGAGAACGAGGTGAGAGAGAACGAGGTAAGAGACTGAGGTGAGAGAGAACGAGGTGAGAGAGAACGAGGTGAGAGAGAACGAGGTAAGAGAGAACGAGGTGAGAGAGAACGAGGTAAGAGAGAACGAGGTGAGAGAGAACGAGGTGAGAGAGAACGAGGTGAGAGAGAACGAGGTGAGAGAGAACGAGGTGAGAGAACGAGGTGAGAGAGAACGAGGTGAGAGAGAACGAGGTAAGAGAAAATGAAGTGAGAGAGAACGAGGTGAGAGAGAACGAGGTGAGATTGAGGATTGAGGTAAGCAAGAACGAGGTGAAAGAACGAGGTGAGCGAGAACCAGGTGAGAGAGAACGAGGTAAGCGAGAATTAGGTAAGAAAGACTGAGGTGAGAGCGAATGAGGTGAGAGCGAACGAGATGAGAGAACAAGGTAAGAGAGAATGAGGTGAGAGAGAATGAGGTGAGAGACCGAGTGAAGAGAGAACGAGGTAAGAGAGAATGAGGTGAGAGAGAATGAGGTGAGAGACCGAGTGAAGAGAGAACGAGGTAAGAGAGAATGAGGTGAGAGAGAATGAGGTGAGAGACCGAGTGAAGAGAGAACGAGGTAAGAGAGAATGAGGTGAGAGAGAACGAGGTGAGAGAGACTGAGGTGAGAGAGAACGAGGTGAGAGAGAACGAGGTGAGAGAGAACGAGGTGAGAGAGAACGAGGTGAGAGAGAACGAGGTGAGAGAGAACGAGGTAAGAGAGACTGAGGTGAGAACGAAGAGAGAACCAGGTAAGAAAGAATGAGGTGGGAGAGAACAAGATAAAAGAGAACGAGGTAAGAGAAAACGAAGAGAGAATGAGCTGAGAGAGAACGAGGTAAGAGAGAATGAGGTGAGAGAGAATGAGCTGAGAGAGAACGAGGTAAGAGAGAATGAGGTGAGAGAATGAGGTGAGAGAGAACGAGGTAAGAGAATGAGGTGAGAGAGAACGAGGTAAGAGAGAATGAGGTGAGAGAGAACGAGGTAAGAGAGAATGAGGTGAGAGAGAATGAGGTGAGAGAGAACGAGGTGAGAGAGAAAAAGGGCACAAATAATCTGGGGGGTGCATAATTAGACCAAGATTGGGAGAAGGGGGTTGGGGGGGGGGTGGGGGGGTTGTGCGCGGGGGGGATATTATTGGAAAAGAGAAAAGAAAGAGGCGGAGAGGAGGGGGAGATTGTTCTCCTCAGAAAATAGTGGGATATAGCTGGGACTTGCTCTGGTGGGATCTCATTATCTTCATGCAGATTGTTCTTCCAGTCCTGCTCTCCTATGGTACCTCAGGAACAAGGCCCTGAGTAGGAAGCTTAAGTCAGTAAATGACTTATTACAACATAAAATTACCTTTGTTTATATCGCACCTTTGTAACTTGTTGGCAAGAAATCTTGTTTAAAAAAATAATACATATATATAATTACAATTTCTATTCGGGAAAAAGTAATGAAGACCCACAGATTTTAATGAACGAACAGGAAGGTGTAAAATCAGCAGCCAATCTTGGTCTAATTATGTTTAACTCGGATGGGTGAATAGATTTATTTTATGGGACAAATTGAAGTCTTTACTGTTTACCTGAATTGCATTTCATGAATCGCAAGTGTTGCCTTGTCACATTTTAATAGATCTTGTAACAAATGACATCGTGTTATATGATTTTTCCACAGTGCTGTTTGAGTGATTCCTTATTACTGTATTGATTCTCAGTGGAGGTCAGTCTTGCATGTGTCATTTTTAAACCGAAGCTGTCTGTTGAAGGATCGGAGAAGGTGTCTGAGGTCACGACATGGTGTATTTAGAGAATGGCAGCTGATTGGATGAACCCTGACATTATTTACATGGACTCAAGCTGTGTCCAGTGAACATGCCCTTGCAACCCCTTCTCATTCTCCAGTAGACCAATGGCGGAAGACTCCGGAAAGAGCCCAAGAGCCAACCCTGCCTTTCCATCAGAAAGAATAGGACTGACTGTGTAGTTTCTATGATTTAGTCACTTCTAAAGTCCCTGGCATTGCCCCGCATCAGGACCCAGATCAGCTGTGATTTGATAGCGTTGTAAGTATTGGTGGATACGGTGTGGCGTTGACCTTCAGACCGCTCCCAAATGCATCACCGATACCGGTGCACTACACGACACAGTGTGTCCTGATGGCTGTCATCGATAAATCTGGCTTGTAAATCCATCTGAATGATCTATATCAAGTCTTCAGCTCATATTTTTCCGTGGATGTAGACAAGACAGAATGACAAATGGCCTCGCTGTGTCTTCATCGATCTTGCGGCGCTCTCTCTCTCTCTCTTTCGTTTCTTTCTCCCTCGCTTATTTATCCTCCTTTTTGCTATGTTACCTTTCCCTGGTCTCTCCTACACATTTGATACATATTCATTCTCCACCTTTCCTTATTCCTCCCATCCTCACCTGTCTCGTTTCTCAGTTGCGTGTTCTCTCCTCCCCTCTCTTTGTTCCCTGTAATTTCATTCTTCCAGTCCAGCTCTTTTTAATGTCCCCTCTCTCCCTCGTCCCCCCCCCCCCTCTCTCTCTCTGGAGTCCAGCTTATTGATTAATGCAGGTCTCTGTCTTAGTACCAGTGGGTGGTGGCCACGGGAAAGCAGGCTGAAGGTTGTCTGAGGGTCGTATTGGGTGCATTAAGCTCCAGACTGGCTAAAGGGAGCTCTCTCCACACCATGCCCCAAAACAGAGGCTCTTCACACGGCTCACAAGGAAATGGAAGCCCCCGAGGACACGGACTGACAGTCAGTTTATTGGCACCATGTACAGATGCGGTCTTTATTACAAAGTAATCAACTGGGAAGGTCAGAGACAGACACACTACTCACTCACTCCCTCCCCCACACACATACACTAACAGACCCCCCCCCAGACACACACACGTTGATAATCACTTCCTAATCTTACTTACTTTACCTCTCTTGGAAGATTCCAGAAGGTCACGCCTCCCTTCCACTTTCTAATTTTCTTCCTCCTCTCTCATGTCTTCCCTCCTCCTTTCCCTTCAGCCGTGGAAGGTCAATGAGTCGTGACTAGCAGCGCCGTAAACATTTACAGAGCCGCGCCGCACTTAATTTATCCCTGTGTCTGCCATTTTGTGCCAACGCCGCCTTTTATGACACTAACACTGAGCCGAAGTACATTTACATTTAGTCATCTAGCCGACGCTCTTAACCAGAGCGACTTACAGAAAATACAGGGACATTTCCCCCCGAGGCAAGTAGGGTGAAGTACCTTGCCCAAGGACACAACATCCTGTTTCCCAACCAAACCAGGAATCTTCTGATTACTAGCTCGATTCCCTGACCGCTGAGCCACCTGATGAAGAAAGGAATTTCCTGGGGAGGTTACGGGTTTACAAGACTCAGGAAGGGAGCAGGTTATTTTAGTTTTTTCCCTACGAAGGCTTGAAGACTTGCGTGGATCAGTGCCTGTTAAGGAGAGAATCTCTTCTTTTTCTTATCTGAGTTCACTGTTGATGGCTGTTCGGAAAGAAGTAGAGATGAGTAGTGACTACGTGGGGGAGGGAGAAGGGGGGGAACGACAGGGAGGAAACTGAAAATGGATGAAAATAGAGGGAGACGAGAAAGAGGATGGATGGGAGAAAGAGGGAGGAACGGGAAACAATATTGCAATAAATCTTTCCCATGAACCAGGATTGAATCAAAACAACAACATGTAATTTAAGCAGTACATCCTGGCAAAGATAGCCTCAATACATCGTGATGAGCGATATGGAAATGTACGGCCACCTCCCCTGCAATATCCTCTTTGAGTTTTTAACCGAAAACACACAGAGTAGAAGGGAAGCCTCTCCAGTGAAGTGTATTTGATTAGATGCCAGCCAGATAATTACATTTGAGCTATTTGGTAGGCTTTCAAGTTAGCTTCGCAGTGGAAGATTATAGGCCACTCCAATCACTGGCATCTTAATAAGATGAAGTCATATATCCTTAAAAGCCGCGGTTGATCTCCCGAGACGTAGTTTGTGTACTTTATGATGTTCTCACACCTAGTGATATTAGACGCAATTATGCATATATTTTGTACATTCCTCCCATGTTCATTCCAACATCCTGAGCTGCTGATGAAAAGAAGCCTTGCCTTCGTGCACTTCAATCACGTTTTGGCTCATCTCAAACCGAAAAAACCTTGTTGTTGCCAGGAGAGAGGTGCCAGAAGAGAGATTCCAGAGAGAGATCCCAAAGCAGAGTGTCTGAACACTGGCCTGTAAAGGCAGCTTCAAACATGCCTGTCTTTAAGTGTAAGGCACAGAGAAATTCAATAATCGTTCCAGAATGTTCCGATTGATTGATTGATTGATTGATTGAAACCTTTATTGTCCCCTCTGGGGAAAATTAGTTGTCAAACAGCTCATGCTTCTAAGAAAAGAAAAAGAGGAGGACAAACAGAAAAACAGAGTCAATACATTAATATAAACACCCTGCTGGTTCCCAATAAATATGTCACTAAAATAATCCACTAAAAATAAACAATCTGCTAAAATAGTCAAATAAAATAGCTAAAGTGCATCCTGTGCCTTGTGCAGATGAAAGTCCAGATAAAAGTCCAAGTCAGTTAGCCTAGCCTAACTCTAGCTCCAGGTCTCCACGTGCCTGCAGGGCCTGGTTGTAGAGTCGGAGAGCAGCTGGAATAAAAGACTGTCCAAATCTGTTTGTGTTCTGACGGGGGAGGACGAATCTGTCACAGAATTTGCTCCTCGTCCCCGTCAGCTCAATGTACAATGGATGGGAGGGATTGGCCAACATGGCCACCAATTTCTTCCCCCTCCTCTGGTCAGCCACCACCTCCACTTTCCACTGCTCTCTCAAGGATCACGCAGAGCTCTTGGGTCCTGCACAATATACAATAAAACTATGCATAAGGATTTACGTTGATGAAACATTCCCTCTTATTTCTAGAATGGTACACTCCTGGACAAATGAGGGGATACAACCCCCCCAAAAAAAATAATCTTGGTTTTACTTGAGTTTGATTTGATTAGCTTTATTTGAATGATTTTGGTTGAAAAATACTTTTATGAATTTCCCCCTCATTCCTACATCAAAATGATATGAAACCTTTCTTTATTGTTTTAGTACATTGAATCCGTTAAACATGTTAAAGATCGCGAAACAGATGGGATTTACACCGGATCCAATTCTCCCTTGGGAGACTGGCTTCTACGGGCGAAAACACATCGAACAAGTGAGACCATCAGAGAAAGTGTCAAGGTGAGAGCAGAAAAGTCTCCAGATTGTGACAAATGTTTCCCTGGAGAGATGAAGGACAAGTATGTCATTACTCAAGTGTCTACCTGACTTTCTACACACACCCTTTATACAACAACACCCATACCATGCAATTAAGTATGCATCCCAAATATTGTGATAGGCTAAATACATTGTATGGCTAATGAAGGATTCCAAAAATGCTTGCTTTAGTGACAATCTTTGACGACTATGTAATGCCTACACCAACAGAAACCCAACATAAAATATGCCCCGAACTGGTGGAATGTATGTGTACAAGCTTGCAGCAGTATGTATTTTGTGATAAAAGCGTCTGCTAAATAAATACATGTAAAATGTAAATGTAAGGTGGCGAGAGTGACTATTGCGGCAAAATGCATAACTGCAGCTTCAAAGCTGCTCGCAAAGAAAGATGGGATGCAGAATTACAGATGGTAGTCATCAGTGAACCTAAATCACACCTCAACCCTTCCAGGTACACCATGAATCCACATTTCATGATTTTCAAACTTTGCTCAGACATATAACCCTAATCAAACCATTTATTATCCAAGGGGCATATTACCAAATTCAACCTCATTCTGCGCCAATACGCTTCCAACACAGCATTTTACAATTGTGATATCGGTTAATTTTCTCCTCCTCAAATTAAATCTTCAAAGTTAGGCTGCTGAATAGGTGCTGGGTGACAGTTTTACTGAGAGTCTGACGGGGTTATTCATCTGACGTAGAATGAAATGGGACCACCGGGACATTCAGTAATTCATCCACTGGTGAGTTCTGCTCCTGACATCTTTTTTGTTTTATGACAGATCCAAGCAACCTTGTATCGAGAAAGCAATTCCCCTACCAGCCCTCAAACAGGACTACTGGGCTTATACACTGTAATTGGAAATCTCACCGGCGAAAGCAGCTAATAAAAATGTATGCGGTCTTCGTCTATCTGTGGTAGGGGAAGGAGGTGGGGAGAGGTGCGTGTGTGTGGAGCGGGGGGAGAAATACAAAGATGGCCGATAGAAAGAAAAATTATTCAGGGCTTCATTACCTACGGAGAGAGGCATTCATCTTTTTGTTGGAGGTCCGTGGTCATCGAAGTATCTTGCTTTTCTCTGACTGTGCAGTCTGTTGGCCAAATGGCTGAAAGTGGAACAATTAGCTGGTGTACAATTCTGGAGTTCGGACTAAATAATTCAGACTAGACTAGATGAACCTTTATTTGTCCTTCAGGGGGTGGAAATTGCAGTTCACAACAGCAGACTACACAGTGCCGCCGCCATTAGCAATTTCGGCGCATTGCGCGCCAAAATTTACTACATTGCAGCATATTTTTACAGTTTTTGGTTCATTATTGAAGGTTGAGGGTTATTATGGAGCCCCCTTCACCAGTTGTGTACCCCCTAATCACTTGGAGCCCTCCGCGCAGCGTGGGGTGGGAGTGGCCGTGCTTGAGTTCAAGTCAATCAATTATTGAAAGCAAACTAAACACCAAGCATTTTGTGCTCTGACGGATCCCCTTTCTTCACTGAACGAACAAAGATGTCTTCATAAATTACTAAAATGTTTTCCTGGGAGAATAGGAGAACTTGTTTGTTGGTTTAAATTGGGTACCTGTGGGAATCCGACAAAATCCCAATGAAATGTTAATGGTAATGGTTACACAATTGTAGCTGGCTAATTTAGTCAGATATTTTGTTTGTAGACTTGCTATGGCCGTGAGGTGAGCTATTCTCCAAATGACTTTATGCTCAAGACAAAATTAAATTAACTGCTTATTGTTCACTTCTTAGGTCAAGAAATAGGGTTACAAATGTAAGGGAATAGGCAACAAACTGCAAACAACACATTCATACCAGAATGTATTGCTTTGCGGTGTGCTTTAGGACACTCAACAGACTCTAGTGCATCCCTGAGATTCATCCAGCATTGCCCAGGATTCCCCTGATATCAGCAGAGCTTTGTTTTTCTCAGTGATCTTTAATCAATATAGGCTAACCCCCGGTGTTCCATGACAAACAAGGTATCCGGCTCCAGATTTCAAAAATAACATGACCGTAAACCACTGGCCCCTTCCCGGAGTTGTAAAAAAAAAAAAAACACTTTCTGAAAGAATTCAAAAGTCTGTCGAGGATTCGAAAGAAAAACGAGGCGACCTGGAAACTCTCTGCAAGACGTTGAGTTTGCGTGAAAGGTTTGGTGAAGGTGGATGAAGGCTGCTATTGGTCAACGTCATCCAGCTGAAGTGCGCCGCCGTCCCTGGACTACGGAAGGAGACAGGCAGATGGAGTGTCCATTAATGTTTAACCACACCTGGGCTGACTGGCTGAGGGCTGAGGCCGAGATTGACATGTGGAGGAGACCAGCCATTAAATATTCCGTAGACACACATGTTCTGTGTTCTGGTTAAAGTGTCTACAACACAGACACATGCCAGCAAGGAACAATAATAGGGAAAAATATCTGTTAAACATACAGAACATTCAGGGGTTATCCAGACATCGAAACACGAAAGGAATAATCCAGAATGTTATTTATTCATAGGATGTTAGTATAGAGATTCCATGTATGGCATTGGTGTTACATAATGCAGTGCTTTTAAATCACAGTCGCTCCGAAAAATGAAATAGACGCCATAAAGCATGTCACCTCTCGCACTTTCTGAATTTGTTAAACCAACATATTCAGGGTTGATATGTATTGGGGGGTTACGATCTAACACAACTCAATTCTGCACATCAGTCAGAAGTTTCGACCCTGGTGATCCCGGCATCCATATTCATCTAGTGTATCGCTATGACACAATGCACAAACAGCCAGTGGCAAAAAAAAGAAAAGGATTGTTCAAAATCAAAGAATAAAATGTCCAGGATTTTAAAAGATCAGCCCCTAGCTGGAGTTCTGTAAAATAATGAAATAAAAGTATTCTTTATTTATATATATTGCCTTTACATATTGCTCTTTATCTGGCACTTATGAAATATTCATTTGATCTGGTTGCTGGAGGGAGGTGGAGGAGGAGAGGAAGGGAGGGAAAGGATGGGCGAGTTAGAGACCTCATCTGTGCTCTCTCTGCTGAACAGCTCTCTGCCGCACCCTGCGTTGAATATTTCATTGCGCTTTTAAAAAGATCACGTACGCCAACCCCCCCAAAAAAGTCCAGCTATTTGAACTTCCGATGCTGCAGGTGGCTGTTGGAGTTTGACATGGTGGTGATGGTCATGTCTTAGATTATTATCATTTCATCAGTTGCTCGCCTAAGAAAAAGGCAGACACAGAACACATGTCGCCAGAGGAAGCTAATACATGAACATGCCTGGTTTCTCAAACCCTTTAAAAATGTGCTCTCCTTTTCTCTCTCTTTCTCTCTTTACCATCTTCCCATCCGTCGTGTCTGTAACGCGCTGTGCTGTGTCAGGTATCAAAGCAGAGGACCTTGTCAGCACAGGAGGACGTTTGGGGATCTGTCACTCTGCTTTAAGCCAGTTAAGTGGGCCTCCGATTTTCTGATGTGTCACTCCTCTTTCAATCCTTCAGTGCCGGTGAAGGACTAACCAGAGAGGAGATGTTGTCTGGATCTGTACACAAGCTCTAAGAGGACTGAAACATGTTTTTAAAACAGGGATCACCAATCCTGGTCCTCGAGGTCCGCTGTCCTGACCGTTTTCAATGTTTCCCTGCTCAAGCACACCTGATTCTAATGAATGCGTTGTGATCTATCTATATATGTTCTATGTTTGCTCATTTCTGCCACAGTGAATTCTATGTTTGTTAATCTTACATAGTGAATAAACCCCATTCTGATTCTGATTGTGATCAAGCTCTGTGGAAGCCTCATAATGACCCTTTATTTGAATCAGGTGTGCTGGAGCAGGGAAACATCGAAAACTGTCAGTGAACTGAAAATTTGTCATTCAAAGATTTTAGGCTCTGACTTTTTTGATCGCGGTATTTGGATTGTTTAACGATTTAACGTCATTGTTAAATATTTTGGTGGGCCTCCGATCTATATTGTGGATCCATGTGACAAAGTGTGTGCGCTTGGCTGCATGCATGTGGGTATGCGAGGCTGTGTGTGTGTGTGTGGGGGGGGGGGGGGGGGGGGGGGGGGCATTGGATTTGGCAGACAGCGTCCACCATGACTAAGCCTTGCTCAAATCAGAGCCATCTGGAGATGCAAGCATACTAATGAAAGATTGGATAGCCGCAAAAAGAACGACACCAGCGACTACTCACGCTCAGTCTTTGTCTCAAACTCTCTCACACACACGCAGTCACCCTGAAGCAAAATTGTCATGGTAAAACCCCATCCGCTCTGACTTTTGCACTTTCTCTTTCTTTCGCGCTGTAATTTCTACAAGCATGGAGGTGAGATCAAAGCCGACAAACTGAGATGTAGCCCTCTTGTTTCCAGCTGGTCTCCCCGAAGCAGCCAGAGCTGGGAATGACTCTTGCTCACTGCAGACGACCGGTCTGCAGGCGACAGCACAGCTGAAAGGTGAAAACAGATCAGCTCCGGGGATCAGACCTATCTCAACAAAAACACCCAAGGGGTGCCTCTGACAATAGGCGCGTTCGACTTTCGTGTAGTGCTGCAGACGACTGCAACCGGCTGCAACCGGCTGCAACCGGCACACTTGAATTCTGGTTGGATTTCTTTGTCTGACTTGACATGACGCCGATGGCACGTCACTGTGACGTATCCATCCAAGTGTTAGGTGGGTTTGACCTCGGCTGCGGCCGCATGAGGTGAGATCCAGTGAGATTAGCTTAAAGTCGAGAAGGAGTTAAGAACGGCTCGGAAAGTCGGACATCCCTACTTCTCAGGGTTTGCTGTGTTGACGTCCGTCACGACTGTTGGCATGACTGGCATTAGACACTGCACGAGCCAGTGCACTGAAATGTGTCATTTTATGTATTGGACTAAGTCTCTCTCTTGGGCTAAGTTAAACTCTCTCTCTTGGGCTAAGTTAAACTCTATCCGAAGTTTGATTAGACTCATTCAATCAAAACTCACCTAAACTTGAATTCGCTTTAATTCTGCACTAAAACATGTTCTCCAAGAATACTAGTCTGTTGCAGTATGTAAATAAAGGCAACTATTGAATTGAACTGTACTGTTTTCATCGCATTTGAGTATTGGGGACATACATACAAAATATTTGTCAACTCTAATGTGTGAATCTGTCCAATCAGGAAACAGCTGTGTTGTCATCAGAACCCGCACAGTTGTTTTTTTTATAACTGCGCTTCGCTACACAGCCACCTCTGATGGATGCGCCACCCACAAGACGTGGCGTCAGCACCATTTTAAATCGGACAAAACATTGAACCAGAAGTCACTGCTTCGAGTCAGCCGGCTGCAAGCGCTGTGTGGCCGAGCGCGATTACTACTGCAGGACAACTGCACGGGTTCTGATGACAACACAGCTATTTCATGATTGGCCAGACTCACACAAGACAACTTTGTTGCATTTTTTTGCATTCACAGCTGCTTTTGTCACCTCCAGTTTCACCAGTGGTGAAACGGTGCAGTTAAAGTCAGTAGGCGCCTTTATTGAGAGACTGCAACACATTTACATTTATTCATTTAACAGGCGCTTTTATCCAAAGCGACTTACAAGAGAGAGCTTTACAAAAGAGCTTCAGTTACTGAGCATTAACAACTTGATAGACCCCAACATAGCGGGCATCTAGGTTACAAAACATACATCATGAGATCCAATAAGTGCCCAGGGAGGAACTATAAGAGCATTCAGCTGAACATTATACATTATATAAGTTTTAAGGTGAGCCTCCACCAGGCAGTAGTCCACCTGTGGTGCGAGTCATAAAGCAACAACACAACAATAGGGAGTTTCTGAACTACAGCAACAACAAGTGATATTTCTGAGTGCCATACTAATTTTAATGTTGCTAAGTGCCATTAAATTCTCAGAATAAGTGGGTTTTGATCCTTTTCTTGAAGGTGAGGAGACAGTCTGTGTTTCTGATGGGGGTGGGGAGTTGATTCCACCACCATTGAGGAGCCAGACAGTGGAAGAGTTTGTGCTGGGCTCTGGCGCTCTTGAGACAGGGGCCCACTAGGCAGTTGTCAGAAGAGGACCGTAGGTGGTGGGCAGGGGTGTAAGGCTTGAGGAGAGAGTTGATATAGCTCGGGGCAGTCCCGTTCACTGCTCGGAAGGTCAGCACCAGGGTCTTAAATTTGATATGGGCCATGATGGGCCTAGTATTGCTTGTGTTCTAGTACGCATCTTCACTAACGGAACTAAAGCTAACTAAAGTTTAGCTGATTTCTGTTTGTCTTCTCAAACTTCAGATAGAGTTCTAACCCAAGAGAGAAAAGGAGTTTAACTTAGCCCAAGAGAGAAAAAGAGTTTAACTTAGCCCAAGAGAGAAAAGGAGTTTAACTTAGCCCAAGAGAGAAAAGGAGTTTAACTTAGCCCAAGAGAGAAAAGGAGTTTAACTTAGCCCAAGAGAGAAAAAGTTTAACTCAATACATGAAATTACTCATTTCAGTTCAAGTTTTATACAAAAACAATTTGACTGCGCAGCTCGTCAGCAATGAAGTAGTTCGAAACAACCACGAGAAGCAGCGACGTCCAACTATACTGAGCCGTTTATAACTGCTGCCCGACTGTAAGCAGGAACTCTCACTATGCAGCCGCCGTTGAACCACCTAATGACTCATCCTTGGTCGCTGCTTGCCTCTCCTCTCTTCCTCGTATCCCAGCAGGCCTTGCTGTTGTGTGAGTAGGTTGGTGTGATGGTTTGTGGAGAGGAAAGGACAAGACAAGAGAGGAGAAGGCTCAAGACGGGGAGCGAGGGCTAGTAAATCAGGGAGTCAGGTGGCTGAGCTCATTTGGGCTAGTGATCGGAAGGTTGCGAGTTCGATTTCCAGCTATGGCAACAGGACGCCTTACCCTTGGGCAAGGATACTTGCCACGGGGGAAATGTCCCTGTACTTGCTGTAAGTCACTCTGGATAAGAGCGTCTTTTAAATGTTAAATGTAAAAATGAGAGGAGATGAAAGTGTAAATAGCAATGTAATGCCATGGAAAGAAAACTCAGTGCATCTGTTAAGGGTGTAAAAGCAAACTGTTCCCGTGTGTTTCAGAACCTTCAATACCCAGACTAGTTTACCCAAGATACACTCTGGGATTCTCTTCTCATTTATGGAACACCCTCGACATACATTTTCCCAGAATCATATTGAATCAGAATTCAGCAATAGAGACGCAGTCTTCTGGGCGGTATTCCAGGTAGGAGGTTTAACAGACTCTTAGCCTAACCCTGAACTCTGAGTTGCGTTAATCTAAAATGGGAAACTTTTGTTTCCTGATCCTGTTGAACAGAGCAGGGATAATGAAGAAGACTAAATTAAACGGTAGTGATTTGTATTTATTTCAGGTCCAGGGCCACTTTCCTTATAGCTCGACAGACTGTTTGTCTAGATGTTCCGAATCGCCAATGTTGTAAAGGAAGCTCCCGTTGGTAAAGAGACGGAGCAAAGCATTTGGTTGGTCCTGAGAGCACGTGCACGGTGGGTAATATGGGCAATGTATGGGTGGAGAATGTTGGTAAGGTTTATTATTGAACGGCATAATTCGCTTAGGGATCCATCATGGTCTTAAAATCCTCTCCTGGCGTAAGGCTATGCTAATTATATTTAGCTTGAATTCGATCGGCTGACCCAGGAAAGAACGCCCCCATGTCTGCGAACTTTAAAGATCCGAACGGGAGTTTTTCATGAAAAACCTGCTAGAGAGCAGGTTAGTTCCACAGAGTAAGTTAAAAATGGCCATTTACCAAAACATTTCGTTACCTCTCTTTCTGGAACGGAAACCTCGGGGTATGCCTCTTTTCAGAGTTGAACAACTCAAAAGTTTTCACTAAACTTGCGACCTGGAATACACCCCACCCCCCTTGTGTATTTCTCTTTTGTTGTGTGTTTAGTAAATCTGTCTTTTTCATTACTTTCAAGAAAACATATTAATATTGGTGGTTAATAAAGGGCGTTGGTGTGCGCGCACTTGTGTGGAAGTCAATATGCCTCGTGGTGGTCATGAGTGTGTACTCCTCTAGTAGGACGTGTGTGAGAATTTACACGCGTGTCCGTGTCCTACACATGCACCCCTGTTGTCAGATGAATAGAGGTAAATTGAACAACAAGTGAATGGAGGCAAATGGGTGGCAGCCAGCAGATAGGACAGGACTGGAATTAGGGACAGTCACTGAGCTGGCAGCAAAGCATGATGGGACAGATGGCCTTGAGTGTCCATATGGGATGGGGCGGCTGTCCAAAACGTTACAACGGCGTGCGTGTGTGGGCGATGGACTAACCCCATGTGTGGTGTTCGCCACACCTCCTGACCACACGACGGGACAAACTGACCCTCAACGTGTGCGAGCAGTGTGAGGGAGGCCTGCCAGGAACACACACACGCTCAGTAACGTCACGCTGGCAGAGCACGCTCAGGCCCGGCCAACAGGACGCGGACACACGCTAACGTACACACGCGGGCGCACATGGGCCGTGGCGCATGAGTCACTCTGAGCGGGGAACAGGAGACAGTGAGAAGGGGAGCAGAAGGGAGGAGCAGACTGACGACTTACGCAAGGATTATCTGGAGTACAAACTGGATGAAGAGCTGGAGATGAAAGACCAAGCCTTGGGGAGGGACCGGAGCAATGAGAACACAGTGCTGTAGAATGGGATGAAAACGTGGGCAGTTCCGAGCTCAAAATGTTAGGCCATGGTGTGTTAAGGATGTGGGGACAACCTTTTCATGCTGCTGGAAGAGATTTTGCTCTGTATCCACATCCATAGGCTCGAGACGCGCTTTGACACCTTTCATGGCTGAACTGTACCTAGTGCAAATCATCTGAGAAGCGTAGCGGTGAGTAGGTGAGATAGCATTTGCATCTGCTAAGTGATAGTGCGCCTGAAAAAACATCCATTATTTTGAAAACTGTATTCTCACTCACTTTTCGAACCACAAGACGCACTTTTTTCATGGTTTTGCTGGTCCTGCGACATACATTACAATATGTAATTTCATGTTCATTATTTTTACCAACACCGAGGATGAAGAATTCAATGGATTTAGTGATTGGAGTGAGATTGAGAGTTTGGTAAACTTGTTATGTTATGTTGTTTATGCTAGTGCTAATGCTTGCTAATGCTAGTTATCTGAATAACTCTTAATATGTTACGTTAACATACCAGACACCTATTCAGCCTGTTGTTCTCTATTCTATTGTATTCTATTGTTATTACTATAACTTGCCTGACAAGATAAAATGGCTTTTCTTGGTCTCTGATTTTATCAAATAAATTTCCCCCCAAAAATAGGACTTATATTGCCACTTATAAATGCTTTTTTCTTATTTTTCAATTACATATAGTCCAGAAAATACGGTAGTTTTCCATCAGTTTTCTTTGACAGACCAAATATGGAAATTCTGCCCAGAAAGTAATACGCATTCGTTCCTGTCTGGTAGCCAACCTAGAGGTCCACATTCTCAGGATGACTTATTTGTTGGACACAAATGCTGTCGGATTCAGCATTCACTTAGCCTCAGGGTCACGCGTCATCTAGACTAGACAAACAGGATATGGATTTTCCATTACGAGTTCCTTTACAAAGACATGTCAAGAACTGAATGGCAGGTGAGTGACGTTAAAGATGGCTGGCTCATAAAAAAAAAAGTGACGTCGCTAGTGGTAGAAACACTGACAGCTTGGACTGTCGATCGTCATGACAGACCATTTATTACAGGGGCACTCGTGCATGCACACCTCTGTACCGTATATTTGTATTACACAAAAGCCCTTTGCGAGTCCCAGGCTGAGGCTGTGGGACATTAAACTGAGAGGCTTACAGGTATAAGGATCAATCACACCCACATGCTCTTACAATCTTCACAGTGGAAATATGGACACAGAGGCACGGCCATCAAGACGTATCAACACACGCTCCACATCAACCCCCATCATCATCACCCTCACCGGCAGTCCTCCGCGTGGAGTCGTTTCGAAGAAACACTGGTTCAGTGGCAAATGAGCTCAGATCCCTTTCCTGAAATGGCGCGTGCAAAATGAGAGCATAATGAAATGTATAATTTATTTATCCTCAGATTCGACGGAGCTTTATGAACTAAACATGGGTATCAGAGAGAGAGAGCGTTAGAGAAGGAAAAAGAAAGAGCACTGAATACAAAGAGAGAGCTAACCTGCTTCCCGGCTACATGCGGTGGAAAACATTAGCTTTTTTTCACTCAGCGCTGTTTCATCGCTCATCCCTGTGTGTGTGTGTGTGTGTGTGTGTGTGTGTGTGTGTGTGTGTGTGTGTGTTTGTAGGGGTGTGTTTGCATCCAAATGTGCACAGAAATGTCGGACGAAAGACAGAGAAACTTCTTCAAAAACAAAGACATTGTGGGAAGGGCACATGGATATAAACCCATCTTGAAACACATTTTTGACAGACGGCGTTTTTCGAGTCTGGTGTTGTGTACACTCCTTAGCTCCCATAGCCAGAAAGCACTTTGAGGGTTGCAGCTGTGTTTAGAGTGGTCCTGTGAAGAGGACAGGATAGTGGTTCACACCTGGAGTCTCGTCCTATTTGAACCTCTCGCTCTCTCTGACCTTTACAGGGCCGAAAACAAACGCACGCCCTCGAGCGAGAGGAGAGGAAGCGAGGGAGGGAGGGAGCGCTACAGAGCAGGGGAAGGAAGCGGAGAAGGCGAGGGTGTGATGGCAGAGACAAGCTATTAGGACAGCAGAACGTAGGATAAGGATAGGAGATGAGGCGTGTTGAGTAAAGATGAAAATAAGGGGGAAGTGGAACAAAGAGCTCCCCCCCCCCCCGGACGTACAGTAAAAACTAAACCATCACTCGGAACGCTTTTGCCGCGTGACCTAGTATCCTGTCCAAACCACAGAGCAACACTGGAGCCCCGGAAAGAGATTTGTCTGGGTTCTCTCTGAGAAATAGGAGGGCCATGGAGAGACTGCAGCACAAACCTTCGCCTTCAGCGTGAGAACATGTCCATGAATATTCAACAGGCCAGATCTCCGCGCAGTGGATAAGAGGTGAAGAGGAAGAGGCGGACTGTGGATCTATCGCTTGCTTTCTCTCTCTCATTCTCTCACTCTCCCGCTCCTTGTGATTCACTCATGCATATTCACAGGGAGAAGTGGTTGCGAAACGAAGCGTGCCAGAGAAGAAAGAGAGAAGAGAGAGAGAGAGAGAAATACTGAAACACCAAGAGAATGAGAGAAAGCTCTCTTGATGTCTCGTCTTGCAGGATAATGCCACACAGTGTCACGCCTCACCTCAAACTGGTTTCTGGAACGTCACAACAAGTTCACTGCACACAGGTGCCACAACAACAAGTACATCAGTTATCCATTTACTGTCAGTGGTCATAGTATTATGGCTGATATGATGGACATATAGAGGTATGTACTATAGATATATGTATAAACATATATATACACAAATGCAGTATACATAATAAATAGATAGAAAGATAGATAGATCAGACAGAGAGAAAGAACGAGCACACCATGCTGAACCACCTGGGGCTAATGCAGTTCGTGTGTTCCTGTAGCTTGGAATTGTGGGAGTCACAAATTCAGGAGTCTGAAAATAATGGTCCAGATAGATGTTCATTGCACACATGGTCATGGATAACTGCGGCAGTACCTGCTACTGAGAGAGACAGGCTCACACACAAACTACTGTACTTAGAAAAGAATGGTGCTGGACCAGAGTAGAAGACTTCGTTCAACACTTTTTCTAATAGATCAAAAGCAACGCAATACAAAACGAGGTGTGCGGCAAGTTGTCATTGACATCTTGATCAAAAAGTGTATTGTCAATGAGTTACAAGTTCTTTTCAGATCAATAATGTTATTTAATGGGAGGAAAGGTATACAGCATTTCTATAAAGACCATGCTCCTCCACAAATCTCTCCATTCCACAGGGCATTCCAGGTGTTTGTTGGCCTGCAAACATTTATCCGTGTGTTTCCATTCTCTGCTGGTATCTTCTTCTCAACAACACCCCTTCCCCATGCAACCACTAACTTGCAACACCTCCCTCCTCATCTCACACCTTTTCCCCCATACCTCTGCATTCCCCATTTCTCTTCGCTGATGCTGTGAGGTGGTATCTCCTGTGGAGACCAGCAGCTCTAGGGGGAGAACAATAGACATTGGGCTCATTTCAGCGGCGCATAATTCATCACAGCCATACAGCAGGATATAGCCCCTTAAAGACCTCCATCCCTCTTTCTCTCATCATGTCTCTAACTTTATTTATCAGGTGCTCGATCTCCTGCTTCTCTTTCTCTCATTCTCTTTACACCCCTCCTCTGCTCCTACTTCTCTTTCCATATTGGATGCATATTTGTATATAATCAACTTAAAAACTCCTACAAGACTTTTTATTTGATCTTATTTTACCACACAATATATACTGTATCCTAGCACTCGTATTTACTCCAGGCCTTTTACCCCCTGTGTGCATTCATTTCATTTGATCCCCTATTCCTTTATCCCTGTGTGCACTCCCTTACCCCTACACCCTTCCCATGTGTGCATTGACGAGACTGTGTGCCGTGGTTACAAAAGAGTTTCCCCTTGGGGATCAATAAAGTGATTCTGATTCTCTCTTTACCTCTCTCTCACTGCCCCAACGCTTCCACCATTCTCTCCTGGTTTCAAATCTTGATAAGCTCACACTCTAAGCGGGAGAGAGAGACAAGAGCGCTTTGTTTTAGATGATACCAGGCCAACTGTCACTAGCAGTGTGGCTTGTGTGGGTGCAGCATATGTGACTAAACAGTCCTACATTTTACATGTCCATATTTATTGTGAGCCGCAGGGAGCTCGGAGAGCTTGAACCACAATTCCCATTTAGAAATTCTTCCAAGAAAGGCAAACAACAACAAGAATCAAAGGGGAAAAAACGAACTCTACTGGGAACAAATTAGCTTCTTTTCACCAGTGTTGATTTATGTAACTGATAGCGCATACAGCACTGCAGTAGCAAACAGAACTTGAGGAGAGATGTTGATGAAGAATGTGTTTTGTCCGTCTCTTCATAAACGGAGTGACAGTTCAGTTGAGTTTTGGATTAAATAAGTATTTAACAACCTGCAGATTGGGAGAGAAATGACCAGACCTCTGGCAACAAAATGAAGACAGTACAAGGCTTAGGTCTAAATCATGCCTCTCTCCCGTCTGAAGGCAAGAGGACCTTCTTTTATAGGGCACAAGAATGTAAACCTAGATAGTGACAGTCAGGTGGTAATGACGTCACAGCAGTCTTCAGAGAAGGTGTGTTCAGTAGTGATTAATATAAGTACACAGGAAATCCAATTTCTTCCACAATGTGTAGCCAGAAACCTCACATGGACTTCTCCAGAGAGGGAAAACCCTCGCACTCAAGATGATGCCGTCTTTAATAAATAATTTCAGGCCTGACTTGACCTCACTTCAAGTGAGTCATGACCTAAACTCTAACATATTCCATATTCTGGTCTAAAGAAAAGAGGGATAGAGAAAGATTGATAAGAGACGGGGGTAGAGCAGGAAAAGGAAATACAGATAGAGTAAAAGAGGAGGAATGAAGAAGAGCTTTTCAAAGAGGAGACAGAGGAGAGTAGCCCATTCTCAGATCCCCCCTGTCTAGAATATTCCATCAGAAGTTCTATTCCTGCGAGGTTCAGCATGAGTTCTGCTGAGGAGAAACCAGACACACCCTTCTTGGAGCTCGCCTTTAGAAAAAAACCATAACAACAAACAACAATTCCTTTTAATGCCTCAGTGAATCAATGAATCATTTGTTGAGCCACACAATATTAATCAGGACTTATGTGAATGAACAATGAGGATCTTAGAGACGTAGGGAAAAAAATGACAAATTGGGAGCATTAAACCATACGTCTTGTACCTCTGGGTTTCCTAACAGTAGAATTTGCCCAGGGCATTGATGAAAGATCGTTGGTGATTTGTCTCTGTTTCTTATTCTGTCACCTTGGCATTTAGCCTGCTTGTTGTTCTTTTTCCTCACCATCTCTCTCACGCTTTCTCTCTCTCTCTTTGCTCTCGCTCTCCACGTGTCTCCTCTCATCTCTCGTTGTCTCTCTTTCTTCGGCTCTCTCCTTTTGTTTTCCGTTGCTCCCATTGTGTTCCGAGGTGAGGAGCTGGGCGGGGGGGGAGTCAGGGGTATAATTAGACACGTAATTCTTCCAGTATTTAGGGTCCTGGCAGCCCAGGTGTCTTAGGGGAGGCTGGGGGCGGCAGACAATGTTAGCACCGTTTCCACAGGAGCCCTCCCGTGTGGGATAGCCTTGAGACTTTTCGTCCCTCAGCCAGCGTTCCTCACTTGCCTCTTCCTGAACCTGGCCTCCCTCGCTGCCTTGCCAATTCATCTCCCTCTCTCCTTTCCCTATCACGTGCAGACCACCCCTCAGCATTTCCCATGTTTTGTTATCTATGGCTTTCTTTCTCTTTCACTCTCTCTCATTCTCTCCTTCTCTCTCTCTCTCCTGCTCAGCATCAGCAAGCATGGTTGCAGCTCTACCCTTGCTCTAGTCACTAGAGTCTAGTGGAACAAATGGAAAGAAGCAAGGAGAAAAAAAAACAAGGAGATCCGTTCATTGTGAATGCTTCTCTTGGTCATTTTATGGCAGCTCATCTCGGAGATAAAATGATGTCACTTCCTCAGAGATTTTATGTCACCTTACCCCAGATGGTTACATTTACATTTATTCATTTAGCAGATGCTTTTATCCAAAGTGACTTCCGAGAGAGCTTTACAAAAGAGCATCAATCACTGGTCATAACAACGAGATAGGCCCAAGCATTGCGGGTAGTCAGAACATAAAGTGTACATTGTGGGAAACCAAACAAGTACCAAAGGGAAGAACCACAAGAGCATTCAGTTAAACATTTTACAATTAAATAACATGAACCTCAAACTTGCAAGAGTGTGCCTGCAGGAAAGCAAGCAACAATAATATACCTCAGCGAGTACAATCATTTCAAATGTGTTACAACTGACCAACAAGAGCAACCTCAAGTCCCTCAAAAAGAGTCATTGTGGTCTTGGAGGAACTAACATTAGGCCCAGCCTGACAGTGTTTAACTTTTTCTTGAAGGTGGGGAGACAGTCAGTGTCTCTTACGGAGGTGGGAAGTTGATTCCACCACTGGGGGGCTAGACAGAGGAAGAAAGGTGTTGACAGGTGTAGGGGAGTCAGGTTGCTCAGCGGTTAAGGCATTGGATTTGTGATCAGAAGGTTGGAAATTGGATTCCCGGCTGTCCCGGCTACATGACGTTGTGTCCTTGGGCAAGACACCTCACCCTACTTGCCTCAAGGGGAATAACCCTGCACTTGCTGTAAGTCACTCTGGATAAAAGCGTCTGCTAAATGACTAAATGTAAATGTCAGACAGAAGGCGCGTGCTGTGAGACCGGCAAGCAGTGAGTTGCAGTAGTCCAACTTTGAGAGGACGAGTGCTTGGACTAGCTGGGTGGAAGGCTCAGACAGGTATCTTCGGATCTTCCGGATGTTGTAAAGGGCGAATATACACGACTGGGAGACAGCAGGGCGGTGAGGCAGGCCTCTTCAGCCATGTTAACCCTGAGGTACCTGGCAGAGGATGAAGGGGTCACCGTTGGAGATCCCAGGGTGATTGAGAGATTGTGGGAGATCTGGCTGGGATGATGAGACGGTCCTCTTTGGCGAGGTTCAGCTGGAGGTGACGCTTGGTCACCCAGGTTGAGATGTCTATGAGGCAGGCCTCAATCCTACCTGAGATCCCCGGATCAGACGAGGGGAGCGACAGGTACAGCTGCGTGTTGTCAGCATACCCGTGGTAGGAGAAGCAATGGGAGGAGATTGATTGGACCAAGTGAGGTGGTGTACAGGGAGAATAGGAGGGGTCCAAGGACAGAGGCCTGTGGGACAACGGTGGAGATCTGGTGGGGGAAAGACACATCGCCTTACCAGGAGACCTGGTAGGATATTCCCAACAGGTAGGATGAGATCCACTGAAGTGCAGTGCCAGTGATGCCCATCTCAGCGAGTCTAGCGAGCAGGATCTGGTGGTTGATCGTATCAAATGCTTTGGCATGGTTAGATGGTTACAATGTTTTTGTATGTGTGTGTGTGTGTGTGTGTGTGTGTGTGTGTGTTTAGAGTGAGTGCTAGTACTTGTGGGGATGCTTTGCTTTTGTACACCTGCAAAACCTCTCTCGTGAAATCACAGATCCCTATGATAGTGTAGAATCAAAGCCACATAAACACACAGTCACACTCCCACATAGCTTTGCTTTCCAGAGATAAATAAATGGGAACGCCTTGCAGCAGAGAAAATAATGAGAGTTAGGGAGAGAGTGGATATGGGAGTGTTTGTGTGTGTGTATTCACGTGTGTGTATGTTCTTGTGTGGTTGCGTGAATGTCACCCTGTTTTCATCTCTACATATATCTGTTTCATGTGTTCTATTCAGGCCAAACCTGGAATACAAATCTGTCATAGTGATCGCCATGCTATCTTGCTACAGACCTCCCATACTGAACGAAGCAAGACTTCAACTATCTGCAGCAATCACAACTAATATCCAGGAAACACTCTCCTGGCTGCTCCCATTGTCTCCACGTCAGTGTTCATTTGTGTTCCGGCTCCCCGCTGATTACTTGCTTCGCTCAACCTGTCTTATTTTGGCACTTAGCACAGCGCTCGGCCTGGGTGGCGTGGCTAGCACGGTTTCTGTGGAGGAGAACGAACGGGCGAGTCAGCAGAGCGCTGGAGAGAACGGGATCCTCTCATTCAGCTGTCCGCCACTAAGGAAGACGAAGAGCCTCTGTTTCATCAGAGCACCAAAGCAGAAAGCTGACCGGCGTAATTGCCTACTAATTCAGCTTCAAGTTGGCAATGAGTAAAAGAGAGAGATCAGCTGAAGGATAGTGAGAACGAGGAAAAAGAGCGTGAACGAGGAAAATGAAAGAGCGAGTGAGAGGGAAAATGAGGAAGAGAGGGGGAGGGAAGCGTGGCGGGAGGAGGATGGCAAAAGAGGAATTCAGAATTCAGGATATAAAGTCCCACTGAGCTAAGGCAGGCACTCTGAGAAAACCAATATTGTACTTTTAGCCTCAGGTTAGCAAGCAGACAGAGATACAGCAGGGAAACAACTAGCATATGCTACGCTAGCTGTAACAATGAATAGGTAATGTAGAGCTGTTTGGGCCCTAGCCCTGCCAGTCTCTCCTCATAAGCATGCTCATCTGTCTCCAGGCGGCCAATTACACATAAGAGGGATGCGTTCAACCCCCTTAACCCAATCCCAGCTGATTACAGCAGTGTCAAACCCTGGGAGCCTCGGTACAAGCTAAAACAGGATTAACACTGGTACATGTGGTGGTAATGATGCAGCCGTACTTTTGTAATAAGTCAAACATTATCCGTGCGAAGCATAGGACGTAGCATAGCAAGGAAGGGCATTAGAACAGTGTAATATGTGCAGCAGCATATGGATTGTCTGTTATACATCCATCCAGCACTTGTGCACTCCACACAAACCACCATGACCTCTTTTGCCTTGTGCTGCCCATTCCTATTCATATACAGTGAACCCTCGCTATATCACGGTTCACTTTTCACGGTTTCGCTACTTCACGGATTTGCATTGTGCATTGTGTTCTGCATTCTGATTGGCTAAACAGTCTCTCCAACACAAACCTGTGCATCAATAAAGTTGCGGTTCATAGGATACAGTACTTTTATTTGTTAAACAAATGCTTGGGCCTCTAAAAAGGGTTTGTTCTTTGGTTTTAATATATCATAGAGTATTTAATTGTATAATAATTGTTAAAAAAATAAAGGTTTCTACTTCACGGGTTCTTTTTGGAACGTAACCCCCGTGAAAAACGAGGGTTCACTGTACATCATGTTACAATAAATGTTTTATTTTTTATTTTAGAATTAGTTTGCTTATTGACTTTTTCTACTACCAGTTAGCCAACCTCATCCTCTCCTATAAGTTTGAAAGGCATACCCAGGGGGGAGAAGAATGAGAGAATGTGTGTGTGTGTGTGTGTGTGTCTGAGCTCACTGCAGTAGGGCTCCTTCACAGTCCGAGGGTCACGCCGCATGGGGGGGTGTCGCGGCTGACCCTGGGACACCGCGGTGAGCCGGCTGAGCGCCTCTGAGCACGGCGGCGTCTGACAGGAGGTCCCCTCCGAGGTTAACGACATGCAGGATGAAATGCCGGACGTGGAGGAGGTTGGCGCACAGCGAGCCCGAGTCTGCACGGCTTACTGAAAGAGCACTCTCCGTCGCGTTGAAAATGTCCTTTTCCTTTCTGGAGCCTGACGTTCATCTGAAATGCTGTATGGCATTTTCAGATCTGTCTCTCTCTGTATATTTCTTTGTCCGTTATGTTTTTCATGGCCTGTACGTGTTTCTCTCACTCTCACGAACATGTTCACCTTCTCATATGTCTGGCATTTTCTCTTAGGACCAGCTTCTCTGCCCTCCCTCCCTCCATCCCTCCATCCCTCCCTCCATCCCTCCCTCCCTCCCTCCATCCCTCCATCCCTCCCTCCATCCCTCCCTCCCTCCCTCCCTCCCTCCCTCCCTCCCTCCCTCCCTCCCTCCATCCCTCACTCCATCCCTCCCTCCATCCCTCCATCCCTCCCTCCCTCCATCCCTCCATCCCTCCATCCCATCCCTCCCTCCCTCCCTCCATCCCTCCCTCCATCCCTCACTCCATCCCTCCCTCCATCCCTCCATCCCTCCCTCCATCCCTCACTCCATCCCTCCCTCCATCCCTCCCTCCCTCCATCCCTCCCTCCATCCCTCCATCCCATCCCTCCCTCCCTCCATCCCTCCCTCCATCCCTCCCTCCCTCCCTCCCTCCCTCCCTCCCTCCCTCCCTCCCTCCCTCCCTCCATCCCTCCATCCCATCCCTCCCTCCCTCCATCCCTCCCTCCCTCCCTCCCTCCCTCCCTCCCTCCCTCCCTCCCTCCATCCCATCCCTCCCTCCCTCCCTCCATCCCTCCCTCCATCCCTCCCTCCCTCCCTCCCTCCATCCCATCCCTCCCTCCCTCCATCCCTCCCTCCATCCCTCCATCCCTCCCTCCATCCCTCCATCCCTCACTCCCTCCCTCCATCCCTTACTCCATCCCTCCCTCCCATCCCTCCATCCCTCCCTCCATCCCTCCCTCCCTCCATCCCTCCCTCCCTCCCTCCCTCCCTCCCTCCATCCCTCCCTCCCTCCCTCCCTCCCTCCATCCCTCCATCCCATCCCTCCCTCCCTCCATCCCTCCCTCCATCCCTCCCTCCATCCCTCCATCCCTCCCTCCATCCCTCCATCCCTCACTCCCTCCCTCCATCCCTCCATCCATCCCTCACTCCATCCCTCACTCCATCCCTCACTCCCTCCCTCCCTCCATCCCTCCCTCCATCCCTCCCTCCATCCCTCCATCCCATCCCTCCCTCCCTCCCTCCATCCCTCCCTCCATCCCTCCCTCCCTCCCTCCCTCCCTCCCTCCATCCCTCCATCCCATCCCTCCCTCCCTCCCTCCATCCCTCCCTCCCTCCCTCCCTCCATCCCATCCCTCCCTCCCTCCCTCCATCCCTCCCTCCATCCCTCCCTCCCTCCCTCCCTCCCTCCCTCCCTCCCTCCCTCCATCCCTCCATCCCATCCCTCCCTCCCTCCCTCCATCCCTCCCTCCATCCCTCCCTCCATCCCTCCATCCCTCCCTCCATCCCTCCATCCCTCACTCCCTCCCTCCATCCCTCCATCCATCCCTCACTCCATCCCTCACTCCATCCCTCACTCCCTCCCTCCATCCCTTACTCCATCCCTCCCTCCCATCCCTCCATCCCTCCCTCCATCCCTCCCTCCCTCCATCCCTCCCTCCCTCCCTCCCTCCCTCCATCCCTCCATCCCTCCCTCCCTCCATCCCTCCCTCCATCCCTCCATCCATCCCTCACTCCATCCCTCACTCCATCCCTCACTCCCTCCCTCCATCCCTTACTCCATCCCTCCCTCCCATCCCTCCATCCCTCCCTCCATCCCTCCCTCCCTCCCTCCCTCCCTCCATCCCTCACTCCCTCCCTCCATCCCTCCCTCCATCCCTCCATCCATCCCTCACTCCATCCCTCACTCCCTCCCTCCATCCCTTACTCCATCCCTCCCTCCCATCCCTCCATCCCTCCCTCCATCCCTCCCTCCCTCCATCCCTCCCTCCCTCCCTCCCTCCCTCCCTCCATCCCTCCATCCCTCACTCCCTCCCTCCATCCCTCACTCCCTCCCTCCATCCCTCCCTCCATCCCTCCATCCATCCCTCACTCCATCCCTCACTCCATCCCTCACTCCCTCCCTCCATCCCTTACTCCATCCCTCCCTCGCATCCCTCCATCCCTCCCTCCATCCCTCCCTCCATCCCTCACTCCATCCCTCCCTCCATCCCTCCATCCCTCACTCCCTCCCTCCATCCCTTACTCCATCCCTCCCATCCCTCCATCCCTCCCTCCATCCCTCCCTCCATCCCTCACTCCATCCCTCCCTCCATCCCTCCTTCCCTCCATCCCTCCCTCCATCCCTCCCATCCCTCCATCCCTCCCTCCATCCCTCCCTCCATCCCTCCCTCCATCCCTCCCTCCATCCCTCACTCCATCCCTCCCTCCATCCCTCCTTCCCTCCATCCCTCCCTCCATCCCTCCCATCCCTCCATCCCTCCCTCCATCCCTCCCTCCATCCCTCACTCCATCCCTCCCTCCATCCCTCCTTCCCTCCATCCCTCCCTCCATCCCTCACTCCCTCCCTCCCTCCATCCCTCACTCCATCCCTCCCTCCATCTTTCACTCCCTTCATCCCTCTGCCTGTTGTGAGAGCCACCAAAGGAAACGAAAACGTGTCAGAGTGGCCTGACTCAGGGGCAGACCCCTAACTGTGAACCAAGAGCTCCTAATGGGGGGAAGCTTCATGTCCCGGTGAGAGACGTGGGACAAATACATTCTGATTTGATTCGAGGGGGTTGTCGTTCGTCAGAAAGGAAGGGGCCTTCCAAGGGCTTCACAACTCAGCTAGTTACCAAGGTGGAAACAGTGATCTGAGATATCGTCGGTTAGAAGAACTTGAATCATTTTTTTTTACTGCAGGAGCTGATGGTCAAAAGCGTTGTCGGTATCTATATGTGGTGCCAATGGATTGGGCATAGGTCCTGCTCAGTTGCCATTTGCCTGCAGGTACTAGAACAACATACATACCACTGGAATCTTTGTCATCAACCTCAATATCAAGACCTAGTTACTTCGCTCACGCTCCGAAGAGAATGCTCTACCTCAAATTCTCTCATTCTTTAATCCCCCCCCCTCCCCACAAAATGGCTCCTTTCCCCTTTTTTATTTCTCAGGCAGGAGGAGCAGTCACATCACTAATTCATGGCATCCCAGGGAATCTCTCCCCAGCTGCGAAAAGACGTGCAAAAAGCCTAAAATACAGGCATGCTGAAGAGAGACGAACAGTCAAATCTAAAATAGAACACTCACTCTTGCAATGTTTAACGCCCTCTCTCTTTCCGCACTGCACTCTCAGGTCTCAATGCGCACTTCGAGATGTTTCTTGTGTATCAATCTTTAGTGGGGGTTGGTAATTGGCCAGTCTTCCAGGAAATGGCCAATAACGGTTGATACATAATAGCATGCCACCGCAAGCTAATTTTGTATCATTTTCGCCTAGATCAATAGATTTTCTTTCTCCCTCCAATGATTGCACAGTGTGGTGTAAATGATGATTGGTGCTCAGGTACATGTCACTTGGAGTACCTAGCCGGAAAGACAGCTGGCTTTATTATTCTACCGCAGTGAAGACACAAGTATTGTGAGCGTTCTGTCTTTTCTCTCCCGACTGGAGAAGGTAGGCATGACTCATGCAGGAAGGAGAATGGCTGGAACCGTAGAACCTGTCTTTGTACAGCTAGAGACATGCCAATCCTATCTTCGAAGGAAATAGACCAGGGTGTGTTGGCAGCAACTTTAGTTTTTTCGCCTACACAAGGTTAAGGCTCTGCCTCCAATATGGAGTCCAGTCCAACCAGCCTCGCATCGCACATGGGCTGACTGGAAATCGTTTCACCTTTTTTGGACCTTTTTTTGTTTGTCGAGCTTGTATGTCTTCTCTCGGCATTACCCTGGAGACGCCCCATACTCCCTGCAGCACGCAGTACTTTTTTTCTGGGTAAAATGGAACAAACAAACCACAAATGGTAGAAGGGGGGAAAAAACTCTCAAAACTCTTCTTCAAAGTCTTCCTGCGCTCTCTTTCTCTCTCTGTGTCTCTTGGACTTTATTTCTCCCACCCTGCACTCTGTTTCCCAGTCTTTTAGCTGTCACAACATTCCACTAGATCTCCCATGAAAAAAACCTTGCCGTATTTCTTCCTGGAAGACAGACTTTAGCGTTCGGAACCGTTCCCAATGCAGCTACGCGCTCCTTCTGCAGCGGTACGATCCGCCGCGTGATTGCGGCAGCTGACAGGGTCGGTCAGAGCGGCCGTCTGCTCCAGTTCTTCACGGGCTGTTGAAGCCACAGCACAGCCATGATGAATTGGGCATATTGCTTTCTGATTATGCCCGTACATCGCTCGAGCGAGCGCTAATGCCAAGACTCATAACACCAATCAGAAGCTAATGAATGGCACCAAGCTGTTGTGCGTCACGCCAACCCTTGTTTCATAACGTCACTGGGACACGCGCGGCCGGGTGGCAAAGTAGCGGACCCAAGGGTAGGTCGACTCAAAAGCGGGAAATACTTCCGCCGCAAACTGTCGAGTGTTAGTTCAGCTCCCCGTCGCTCTCATTTTCCTTCACTCCTCCTTTTCCCTGTCCTCCTCCTTTATTCTTGGCCTAAATTTCCCACACCCCTCTCCCTCCCTCCCTCCCTCCCTCCCTCCCTCCCTCCCTCCCTCCCTCCCTCCCTCCCTCCCTCCCTCCCTCCCTCCCTCCCTCCCTCCCTCCCTCCCATCCTCTTCTCTTCTTTTCCCAAATCCCTGACAGGGCACAATCTGCAATTAAATCGCAAAGAGCCTACGTGCACGTTTGACTACCTCGTTCTACCAGTCGGGCACCCAGAGAGAATAGAGGGGCAGATCCAGCCATAGTAGGAGCGCAGGGTTTGGACCCAGCCTGCGAAACCATCTGAATTCCCGGTGAAATTCCAATCCGTTCTCATTCCAATCCCGATGGATTCCCTCAGCCTCCGAGATCAATTCCAGATGTCATATCAGACCATGGTAAAAAAATAATAATAATACCGACCCCGCCTCGACGGCGAGGGAGTATTTCCTGTCTCCGTGCCGCCGCCGCCTCTCTCTTTCTCTCCTCCCCTCGTTCTTTCTTCCCCTCTCTCTTCCTTCCGCTCGCTGTCACTTACCTTGTGCGTCGTTCAGGAAGAGGCCAGGGTGGAGGCTGTCAGCTGAGAGAGGAGGCACCTGGAGATCATGGCTGCCCTTGGATGAGCGCTGCCACAGGGAATGCTAATGAGCTCCGAAGTGTCAAAAGTGCGCCGGCTTTTCCGACAGCCGGAGAAGAAAACATGCACGCTCGAAAACAGCAGCCTAGCGGAGAGCCTCCAGAGCCGAAACGATTGTACACCCGTCACTGTTGTTTGCATTCGGAAAGGAGACTTGAGTATATTTATGTGCATGTGCTTTGTGCGCGCGTACGGAATGCACTCGTGCCACGTGCGTGCACAGTATGCATGTGTGTGCATGGGAGAGAGAGAAAGAGAGAGGGCGTGATAGTGTGTTTTAGTTGCCCGGCAGTGCAGTGAGGCTTGTGAGCTCTATCAAAGGCTTCAATTAGGAAAACAGCTTTTTTGTCAGGTCTCCAAATAAGCTATCGATCAGCTCTTTGCGACGTTCTTAGCGTTGCCAATTTTTGTTAATCCTCCTGCCAGCAATTTGCTGCAGTGAAAAAGTCGCATTCGATGTGAACGTGCATATAAAACTTCGTCTGCGAGTGTCTGCGAGTGTCTGTGAGTGTGTGCGTGTGGTGGGGGGGGGGGGGGGGGGGGGGGGGGGGGGGGGGTAAGGCTACATGAAAGCAGCTACGTCTGCTACAGTACATGCAAAGAAATACTTTAGTGGGATACTAAAACACAGATCTGTATCTTTAGCATGCTGACCACACCCCTCCTCCACGCATGCACACACACACGCAAGAGCAGACCTGCGCTGGTCAGATAAATGGGCAGAGAGATGCGGTGTGACAGGTCGCGGAGCCCCCGAGCCCTTAATGAGGCCTGTGGCCTTTCGGGACAGACAGGAGCAGTCGCAGCCGCTGACTTAGGGTACCGAGAGGCAGCGGGGGGTGGGAGGCAGGGGGGCAGGCAGAGGACCCCGTCTGGGAGAGGACGAGGAGAGGTATGCAAGGTGAGGAACCAGAGGTGGTGCAGGGACGCCATGACCAGAATCGTCCAGAATGCAACGCCAGACATCGTGTGCCTGCTGGGAAGAGACCAAATGAGAAGGTAGGTGGTCATTTCAACACATGAAGGTGGCTCGGAGGAATGGAAACTGCCGTTGTTGCGCTTTTCTCCTTGGCTTCCGATTTTAGTGCTTAAATGGGTTAAGGAATTATCACTGTGTGATGATTTCAAGGAAAGGGTATGTGCTCTTTCGTATCAAAGGAAGATTCCTGGACGTGGGTCTTGTGCCCGAGGCCTTTGATTGCTCATTTCATCCAAGATGTCAGGTTTAGAAGTGTCTTGAAGTCTCAGGGCTCTGGATCGATTGAATGGCAGAGTATTACTAAGAGTTTACAAACCCACATGGATAGGGACTGTGGGAGGGAGCCACCAGCATCGTATCTGCCTTCCTCTAGACGACATTCTCAGTCTTTTACTAGGGAAAGCATAGCATTACCTTCTATGCCACCTCATTGTGTTGCATTGCATACAAATACAGTACATGACACCACACACAATGCTACCATAGCAGAGATCAGGGGGAGGGAAGGGGAGAGGTGGGGAGTTTCCACCTCCTCCTGTGGTGGGCCTTTGCTGGCTGCAGGTTTCAGAAACATGCCCCGGGGCACAAACCCCCCTCCAACCTGCTTCTCCTCTCTCCAACACCCAGAAGGAGTGAGGAGGCGTACTCTTTCTTTTTCATGATATGTCAGGTTGGGCTGGAAGAATGATGGAGAGAGAGAGAGCACATGTTATCACTGTGGACCCACGAGCCAAATTATCATCTGTAAATCAATGAGCCGTCAGATCGGCCCGTGGGAATGAGAGGAGTTGGAGAGGGGTGGGATGAAGCTGAGGTGGAGACGGTAAGGCAATGAGGAGAGGTGGAGTGAACGAGCGATGGAGGAGAGGCAGAGCGAAGGAGAGTTGGAGGAGAGGTAGAGCGAAGGAGGGATGGAGGAGGAGGGGTAGCGCGAAGGAGAGATGGTGGAAGAGAGGCAGAGTGAAGGAGAGATGGAGGAGGACAGGTAGAGCGGAGGAGAGATGGAGGAGAGGCAGAGCGGAGGAGAAATGGAGGAGGAGAGGTAGAGCGAAGGAGAGTTGGAGGAGGAGGCAGAGCGGAGGAGAGATGGAGGAGAGGTAGAGTGAAGGAGAGATGGAGGAGAGGTAGCGCAAAGAAGAGATGGAGGAGAGGTAGAGTGAAGGAGATATGGAGGAGGAGAGGTAGAGCGAAGGAGACTTGGAGGAGGAGGCAGAGCAAAAGAGAGATGGACGAGAGGCAGAGTGAAGGAGAGATGGAGGAGGAGAGGTAGAGCGAAGGAGACTTGGAGGAGGAGGCAGAGCGGAGGAGAGATGGAGGAGGAGAGGCAGAGCGAAGGAGACTTGGAGGAGGAGGCAGAGCGGAGGAGAGATGGAGGAGAGGTAGAGGCAGAAGAGTGGGAGGGATAATGCAGAGGAAGGAAGAGAGGAGGGATGCAGCTGGGACAGTGGGAGTGGGAGGAAGAAAGCAAGAGGAGAGAAAGGAAGAAAGAGTGGTAGGATAGGAAAGAGAGAGGGATGATAGAAAGATAGATGCTATCAATCCCAGAACTGCTGCCTTAAACACGAGTGGTTGTTCTTATTCAGTGGATTTGTAGAAATATTTTACCTTCACCCTCAGAAAAAATGATTTGGTAAAATGCTTTTATATTACTGTGAGATCTCTTAATACCATCTATCTCCTTCCTCCAGCTCTTTATCTAATTAGATTGATCACACACGCTGCCAGAGAGATAGAGACAGACAGAAAGAGAGAGAAAACGCAATAGAACAAAGGAGATGGATAACAGCCAAGAAAGACCAGAAGCCTCTGAGTTGTAAGGCAAAGACAAAGCTGTCTGTGAGGCTGTCTGTGAGGCTGACTATGAGGCTAGATGTTAAGCTGGCTGGAAAGCTAGATGTGAGGCTGCCTTTAAGATTTGCTGTGAGACTAGCAGTGAGGCTAGACGTGAGGCTGGCTGTGAGCCTAGCAGTGAGTCTAGACATGAGGCTGGCTGTGAAATTAGATGTTGAGGCTGGCTGCAAGGCTGGGTACTTTACTTCAACAACTCCAATGATCCATGAGGCCATGTCCTCAGCTTAGCATGAGGCTGAGGAGTGGTATCGCTAGCAGACAATCCTAGTCTGCTGTCCCTGTTTCCCTGGGATACACATCACCCTGGCTGCCTGCACTGCTCTCTTCAGATAATCTGCTAAGTATTATGAGCTGGTATTTTCCGGAACCACATTTCTAGCCCTCCTCTACCCTCCTGTCCTACTCTCATCTGTTCTCTCCTCTAATCTTCTCACCGCTCAACGCCTCCCCTCTCGAGTGCCATCCTGAGAGTTAGCGTGCCGACGTGACGAGCCGCTTCCTGTTCAGCTGTTCCTGTTCCCCTTTCCGTTGGCAGTCCGAGACCGCACCCCGACAGACGCGCACCTCGTTAACACGAGGATGCGCCGCCCGCGCGGACGGGGCACGCTGTTGCACAACCACGCACCTGCCTCACACCCGAAACACTCACTCCTGTGACCCCCACCTCCCCGCGCTGTGGCGGGTCGCCCACAACCAACACAGATGGTCGCAGTCCAGGAAGCCAGGCTTTCCTGTCACCCGAAACGAACGGTTCATTAGCTTTGTATGGCTCCCTCAACTACTGTAAAAGTGCTACTGGGTGGAGAACCCCCTTTAGTCTGGGTCGGCAGACACGACAGAGAGAGAGGAAGAGGTGGCACCACAAACCAAAAGAGCCCTGGGCACGCATGTGAGGACAGAACCAACTGGGGAGGAAAGAGACCAAAGGGTTCGACTTGCTCGGGTGTCAGCCAAGCGCCAAGCGTCGACCTTAAAACGTTCCTTCGTCACCTGAGTTGCCGTCCCGTCTTCCACCTTCCATCTATTCCTGTCCCCCCCTCCTCTCGCTGCCTAGCTAATGTACAGCCGCTCACATTCGAGAGCTTCGTCCTCAACTGACCTGAGCCCTATTTAATACAACCGTATCTCTGATGCAGTCGGGCTATTTTTTAGTCGACGCCCGTAGTGCTTGACGGGGCTTTTGAGGCATCGTTTGCCGCCATCCACATCCCTACAGCCTTTTTCTGCCGGTACTGCAGTTTATCTAACGTCAGCCCAGATCCCTAGACCGCCACCCATCGTTTCTGCTCTCCAGGTTGGTGTAAAGGCAATGAACAGGACTGTCGTTCTGTGATTCAGTCCAGGTTAAAGGTTAACGTGTCTTATGTTGCAGGGTAAGGATCAAACGTGTTCCTGTCGATAAAGTGAGGTTTGACTCCATTGTCAACGATAGAACGCAATGATCAGTCAGGATTACAAATGTAAAGACGGGACGGGGAGGACGGAGAAAAGGGAGGAGAGAAGAGTGAAAAGAAGGGAGAGCGTGGACAGAGATGAAAAGACAGACAGAGGAACCGGTCACTATGCTGCGCTACATTGGGCAACCAGTGACGCAACACTACTGCCCCCTTTTGGCGGAGGTCTGAACTCAAGCGAGGCAAGACGGGAGGGCTCAACTGGGATTGAAACAAAGATGTTTTTGAAGCACAGCCTGCGGACCACGCCTGTTTCTCTTTCCTCTCCATCTTCCTCACCTTTTACGGCTGATAGTACTTTCAGCCCGCAGTGCTATTATTCCATGCCTTGGCTCTCAAACATCCACGAAAGACAACATGCACTTGTTTCGATCGTTTCCGAGCACAAATCAAAGCGATAGAGTCAATCTGAGATTTGTATGCTGAATTATCATGCCTCCCTTTCAGTGTAGTCATGAATTAGTAATTCCTATGGTATTGGTTTTGGTTTTTGCTTTGTAATTGCTGTATGGCCTATCAATGTTATATGAAAATTAACATTATGTTCACTCAACCCCTTACATCAGCTAAACGTTCTGTGCGCCACGAGACGAGATGGATGCACATTTATCTGGTGAGAACGTTCTTAGCAGGTTCCTTCTATATTTGGAAATAAATCCTGAAATATAACACTCTCACTCTCAGCCTTGAAATTTCCCATGTGGGGGAAAAAGAGAGCAAGTGAGAGAAAGAGAGAGAGAGAGAGAGAGAGAGAGATAGAGAGAGAGAGAGAGAGAGAGAGGTAGAGAGAGCGAGAGAGAGAGAGAGAGAGAGAGAGAGAGAGAGAGAGAGAGAGAGAGAGGTAGAGAGAGCGAGAGAGAGAGAGAGAGAGAGCGAGAGAGAGAGAGAGAGAGGTAGAGAGAGCGAGAGAGAGAGAGAGAGAGAGAGAGAGAGAGGTAGAGAGAGAGAGAGAGAGCGAGAGAGGGAGAGAGAGAGAGAGAGAGAGAGAGAGGTAGAGAGAGCGAGAGAGAGAGAGAGAGAGAGAGAGAGAGAGAGAGAGAGAGAGAGAGAGAGAGAAAGAGAGGGGTGCTCCTGTAGTCCTACCTGAGGCAAGCTAGTCTCCTAGCAACCACGAAAGGCACGAAGGCATGACTTGATACACAAGCGGACAGTGTCCTACAATTCAAAAGAAAAGATTCCTGTCAGACTTTAGCACATTTTAGCTAAAGAATGTAAGGTGGGTCTTGCTCTGTGACACAGACATATATTTTGTCTCAGGTTTCTGCCTGCAAGTGCGAACCCTGGATGACTTGTTTACCTTATTGAAAAGTTGATAGTGCACTCGCACCTGCTCGTCTGCTGCTAAAGACCATCCTGCCTCCGTCCAAGGGAAACTGATTAAACCATTTCACCCCTCCCCAACAGATGTGCAAGAAGAACATGTAGATGGGTAATTGAACTGTCAAATTGCGCGTGTTCGCTACTTGGCCCCTAGAACCTTTCACAGTCATCTCTTTCTCCGGTCCCAAAATTATCTTGCATGCTCTTCTTTCCCTCAATTTTCTCACCCCTCTCTTCACCTCTCTTTTAGCATCTGATGAACCAAATGATGGCAAATACAGAGTTGACTTAACGGCCCCAGAATAGTGTTCTTCTTTTACATGCCAGATCTTTAGCACTTCCTCTTTCGGTTTCTCGTGCTGCTTCAACACAGAAACAGCCAGGTGTTCAGCTTCCATCTTACTTGGGGTGCAGATGGTTTGAAATGTGAGAGGCGTATAAATAGCCTGCATGCTAAGCTCCTCTCCTCTAAAGCCAATGTTTATTTGATGTCCTCCCCAGTACCCGCGCTCTGTCTTTAGAACCTTAAAGCACGCTACTTTCACACTCGAGGGCACATGTCCCGCTGGCTGTAGACAATCAAGTCATGCTTTGTGTTCGGTGATGTTTCACACAAGGGCTGGCACGGAAACAGCACTGAATCAATTTGGAGTTCAGTTTGTCTGTCTTATAAAAATGGTCTGTCATGGTCAGAGTCTACGGTTAAACTATGAGTTGCACTCCAATTGTTTGTTCATTTTCCCACCCAGAACACATCCAACTAGGGCTGTGTTTAACGGAAGGATTTACTGACAGGATATTGTATACAGACGATGGTTAAGCTGGTTCAGTTGAGTCGCGTCAGTTTTGGATGGATATAATTCATCCTGGCAGACAAGAACTAACCTAAGCGAAGAGGTTTGCTGTCCAGAGACTAAAATATGTTTCCCCCCCCCATGTTCGGATTGTAAATAGCAGAGTAGGCTTACTAAGTGCACTGCTGAAAAGCCTTTTCAATGCTGTGTCACCGCAGAAATCACTCAGGAGTCCTCAGCACCATCTTCCTCTCAGACTCACACCAAGAGCATACGACGCATGTTCTCACTAATGCACTCACACACCGTTACAGACAGAAGTGCTGGGCACACACAACCCACACTTTCCCTCAGACGCACGCCATTATACGCATTATCGACACCTTCAATCCCGCACTCAGTCCCTCCCATTTGAAGCGCACCCAAACTTGCACACACACCACCCCATCCTTTTAAACTAAACACTCAGCCATTCATTCTCTCACTCATCCTCTCATTACAGTAAACCTTTCGCTTTCTCTCTCTCTCTCTATCTCTCTCTCTATCTCGTTCTCTCTCTCTATCTCTCTCTATCTTGTTCTCTCTCTCTATCTCTTTCTTTCTCTCTTTCTATCTCTCTCTCTCTTTATCAATCCAGCTCCTGTGGCATGCATATTTTATAGTCAACCTTTCATTCCCATTCCAGCCTGGAACCCCAAGGGTGCATTCTGGGTAAAAGTCACATCGACGAGGCAAACATTTTCCTCCCAGCTGCCAAGAACGCAACAGGATACAGATTAAGCTTTCATCTGCATTAATGCTACCATTTACTCTATTTTACAGAGCAGGTATCAGGCCAAGTCCTGCGTGCAAAATGTCACCTAAAGATAACGGACATGAAAATCTGATTTTAGCTATTGACCCGAAGACGCCAATCAAGAATAGCAATAAAGAAAGACAGAATGATGGTTATGCAGTGGAATGAAGCGAAAATAACAAATCAATTACAATTTCGTTTCGTAGCATCAGAGGAGATCAAAGAGCTAATTTGGAGAATTTTCTATCGACCGCAGATTTTCCAGGGTGTTTCAGAGAGAGGAGGCCAATCTCCTGTGGTCAGGAAATGAAATGAGAAAGTCAAGGCGAAGGAGCTTCAACAATTCTTTCTTTTCAACATTCTTTTCTTTTTTTACAAAATGTAACAATCGCTGGAATAACCTTCTGCGTTTAATGTCAACCTCTCAATTATTTAACATCTCTCCCATCTCCAACTCCGTACGCTTCCTTTCTTCCGCTTCATCTCTTGCTTCTTTCTTTCATTTGGCCTCTTTCTCTTGAGTCACTCTTTCATTCTTTCGTTCAACCTTCTTCCGCTTTGTAAAAGTTTTTTTTTTCAAAGCTGAACAAACAAATAGTACATGAAAAGGTTTATGAGGCTGACATTGATTGCCTGATGGATCTACTACAGTGGAGCCCTACTAGAAAATGTACCAGAAAGACACATAATAATAATAATAATAATGTGAATGGTGAATAGTAAACTCCCCCCCCCCCCATCGTCCCCCGTCCCTTTATCCTCAGCTGTGAGGGTGAGAACAGGCTGCACAAACAAATACTCCAGAGAGGTTCAGGTCTTTTGCTCTCTTTTCCACGGTCCCCCGGGTGCCCACGTTGATCCTCCATGACATCATCATGCCTTCATCTCCTAACAAGCTGTGTTCCCGGGGACGGCCTCTGGGGACAGGGGGTTGCTAGGAACGCACAAGGGACAGATAGAGGACGTGGGCATTTGGGGACTTTCGTTTTTTTCCTCCAGATTATGAAACTAACAAACACTCCCTGAACACCTGAAAGCTGGCTTCCAAAAAGCCCTCAGGAGTGGGCGGCCTATTTTTCTCCTAACCCTCCATCAAACACCTTTTGATTGGTTTCTTGACAGGAGATGATGTCATCGTGCACAGCCGCTGCTGACATCTTTGCTGTTGACTAGCACTCTTTACACAGCATAATGAAAATGTGAGCACAAACCCTTTGTTCAGTGAGCGATGAGCGCTCTTGAGTGTGTTATTGATCCCAACGCTAAGTGCTTTTGACATTCTCGGTTAATGGGAAATAATGCAAATAACTTAGCAAGTTTATTTCACATCCAAACGGCAGAATCATGGAGAAACTCCAAAGGGAGATCATCTCCATGTGACAGCAGTCGAAAACCCATCCATCGATAAGAAATTGCCAATGTGCTTGATGAATGTGGATGCCATCGCTCTTTCTCTCCCTCTCTTCTCGCTAGAACAGTTCATTACCAGCCCAAAAATTGCCTCAAGTACAGTTCGACCCAACGGCAAACTGCTAAAAGACAAATTAAACTCTTTCCTTCCATTCATATCAAACTGTGCGAACAGGGGCCAGTGGTGGGGGAAGGATATTATTTTGACATAACGCTGTCCTCATAGCTTGTGGGGCCAGGGGAGATCGCTGACTCACTGGGTATTGTTCCCTGCAAACTTTAGCCAAACATACCTGAACGCTAAATCAGCCATTCTCACAACTGTCTTGAAATGACCTACAGAGAGCGAATAAAAATAACTGTGGGTAGTTAATTAATTCACCAACGGACATTGCTATTCAAGGACGTCCTTGTCAACTGAAAATACAAAAAACACTTCCGGAGGAAGAGGCAGTTTTTTTCAGGGATATTTACATCGGCTTTCAATCAAAACCTTAAGTTAACAAACACATCAATATTTTAGATGCCGCGGTTTATATACGTCATGTACTGGAGACTCACCTAATTGCTTTAGCTTTCAATAGCTTAATGCTTCTTCAAAACCTATAAGTGGGGCTTGCATCCACATATCATGAAGGATTTTGGAGAGTCACTGTCCGCCTTGAGGCCTTCAATGTAGCTCCACTCCAGTTTCCCTCTATCTAATCCTCATCTACAGGTCTGATATGACAGAATATAACATAATATGCCATGTGATTACAGTCTTGGTGCCGTAATGACTGTAAAGTGATCCAGCGGTAGGTGTGTAGAGATGGGAGGAGATGCACAAAAGAGCCACAAGACCACATCTTGAGTTTCGCTCTGCAACCTTGAACCTCCGGCCTGGTGTGTCCATGCCCATGCCCATGCTGTGCTGCTCTGCTCCTGCCCGACCCTTCCTCTCTCCAATCCCTCTCTCCTCTCCCTCTCTCCACAACGTACCTCTCTGTCTCTCTGTCTCTTTCCCGGCGTTCCGACCCTCCACCCCTGCCCTCCCTCCGCCCCCCCCACCTCCTCCCTTGAGTCCTCATTACCTGCCTGTCTCATCGGTCGGGAGAGCTGCAACTCGGCCCCGCTATCACAGCCAGCGCCCAGACCCACCCCCAGAACACTCATTTCCCACCAAGACACAATGGAAGACAAGAAAAAAGGGGGGGGGGGAGCAGACAGAGAGAGCCGTTAGCTAGCGTCCGTACCTTCCGACTTCTTACAAGCCTGTTTTCACAGCCGAAGCTGGAGAAATGCTAATTTTACGGAAATCATTATAGGGCCTGAGGCACAGTCTGCTCCTTTTATTTAGCTCGGTATCAGATTTGATTTAATTTATAATCCAAAGTGAGACTCATTACTGGAATCGCTGAGCTTCTGGCCCAGTAACTGTCTGTGTAACTGACAGGTACAATACAATGACAGTCCTCACAAATTTACATTTTGGAGCCTTGACCTCCCCCCCATTCAATTGCAATCACAATTTTAGATCACGCATTCTAAGCGTTCTTTTGGAATTGAATGGTGTGGCGCCTACCCCTGATTTGAAAGGACAGGCAGAGCAATGAACAATAGCAAAGAGGGTGAAATTTAGATTGGATTCACAAGTGGGAAGCTGATGAAGAGCTTTAACAAGGAAAGGTCAGGGAGAGACAGAAAGTGGAGCGTTTGTGTCGTCCTCCTGACTTCCTGTAGGCGATGGATTATTCTGTTCTTCTGCAGTTTTTCAGACACATCCAGCAACGTCACTTGTGTGAGAAGACACAGTTTGTGATCAACAGAAGGGAAGAGAGTGATAGACCGGAAAGTATTCTCACAATTCTGACAGTGAAAACCAAGTATAGCTCAATCTGAATCACCCCTCTGTCTAAAGATAGGATGAAGCTTCCATTAATAAGCCCTTTAATCAATGCCTCGTTACACTTTCTATTCTTTTTTTTTCTTCTTTTTTATGATCGATTGATTCAATCAGTGTCTGGAAAATAAATGTGAATTTCCGCAGTCAGGGTGGTTTTGTCGTCACAAATGTATTATAAGACAGCTGTGGTGCTGATTGATTTATCATTGCGGAAATGGAACGTGATGTGGTCTCACTGACTCCACCGATGATCACTTACAGGCGGGGAATGTCACTGTGAATCATCAACGGAGGGAAAGAGGGGGCCTATAGAGCAACTGACAGGAAGTTAGAGAGACAGCCAGATCACGGACGTTTGGGAGAACAGACGAACGAGCAGACCGACTGACTGAGAGACATATGAACGAACAGATGGGTGGGAAGATGGATGGACAAACAGACAGTGATAGCAATTTAGACAATTATGAAGAGCAGGATGATTGGTGGTGGTGAAAACCAATCGATCAACTTTATTTTTCATACAATCGCAAATTAAGTAACAGCAACAAATGAGAGGGAGAGATTCCCTGCAAACAAACACAAACCATTAACTTACTTTATGATTATTATTATTGTCATGGTTTAGCTCAGTCTTTTCTATGTGAATGTCTTCAGCAGAGAATGCTTGGAAATTACGCCACCTGGTGAAAATGAGAGACGTTTGTTTAAAACCTAGTCCTAGTTTTCGGTGGTATTTATTTTTCTAAATGTGCTGAGCTGTCTACAGAAGATTAAGACTTTGCTGACATCTACTGGTGATTTGATTTAACATCGCTGGACCTGGTATGTTCACAGTTTATGGTCAACTAGCTGCATGGACCACTGAGCCCCCTGATCAACAGACCACAGTGCGGGATGTCACTGTGTGTGTGTGATGTGGAAGTCTGTAACACAGGAACTAGCTGTACACTTCATACTTTGTAACATCTGGTTGCGAGCTTGTGATCTGATGGATATTTTATAATTTTATACATGGGTGCATATTTCTGCACAACCTTTGCTCAGTTGTATATTAATATTTTCTGATTTGGTCTTAATTTTTATATTTAATTTGTAAGCAGGATTTTGTCTATTTAAATTGGCTGTTTTAATGGTGAATTTCCCCAGCGGGTGATGAATAGTGAACCAATAAAATAAACTAAATACAATACAATAATTACATTGCATTACATTACAAAGAAACAAATAAAAGATGAATAAATAACATAACACAATACAATAATACATGAATGAGGATATGTTTGCAATCTTGCAATCAAATTTAAGCTAATTTGTGAAATTGCACAACTTAATCCCTTTGTACAAATGCACTGGCAAATTCCGTTGAAACATGCCACACTAACATACTCATCCGAAGCTAGACTGACTTGTCTACAATGTTTAACCAAGAAGTGTCACTCCATTATTCAGAGACAAGCTTTACCCTCCGGTTTGAATATTTTAGAAGAAGGACTCATACCTCAGCAGCATACATCAAACAGACCTCAAATTTGGGAGAGAACTATTAGAAGATGAATGAAGACCAAGAGGTCCTTACTGTCATCATCTGTTCTCCACAGTCATCTCCCCACAACCCCCTTGACCACAGGCTGACAAGGCCAAGCATTCTGATTCGTCTGATTCATCACAAGTAGCTCCTCGCATTCAAAGATTCATATCTGTGACTCTATTACAATTAGTTACAAAAAATTTGTATTGCATGTTAAACAAGTTTAAAATTGAAGTATCTTGACTAGTGGTCTCTGACATTTGAACTCTGCTGTGAATGTACTGGCCTGTGCAAAGGTTTTCTTTCCTTCCATATTGTCTCAAATGCAAATATTTTGTTCAGAAAACCGAAGCCAGGCCCAGAGTGGGAGCTCGCAGGAGAGCGCCTGGTGGCCGGGTCTTTGCCCGCGGGACCCGGGCGGGCTCAGCCCGAAAAGGCGACGTGGGACCACCTTCCCGCAGGCCCACCACCCACAGGAAGGACAATAAGGGTCCGGTGCTGTGTGCTTTGGGCGGTGGTCAGGGGCAAGTGCCTGGACGACCAGGGCCGCGCACACAGTCTTTAGTGCTGGGGACATGGAATGTCACCACGCTGTTGGGGAAAGAGCCCGAGCTTGTGCGGGAGGTCGAACACCATGTTCAAGCACAAGAGTGTCCATCAGTGTACGTGGCACCAGGACATCCCAGGGCGGATATCGATGATCGACTTTGTTGTTGTGTCTTCTGACCGGCGGGTGAAGAGAGGTGCGGAGCTGTCAACCGATCACCACCTGGTTGTGAGTCAGATCTGCTGGCGGGGGAGGAAGTAGGACAGACTTGGCAGGCCCAAGCGTATCGTGAGGGTCTGTTGGGAACGTCTAGCGGATCTTTCTGTCAGCGTGGTCTTCAACTCGCACCTCCAGGAGAGCTTCTCACAGATCCTGGGGAAGGCTGGAAACATTGAGTACTTTGGGTATTGTGGTCCTGGGCCCTTTGTTAGGGGCCGTCCGTTCCCCGTATGACCGGAGTAGGAGCTGTGCTCGCATTGCCGGTAACAAGTCAGACCTGTTCCAGGTGCATGCTGGACTCCGCCTGGGTTGCCCTTTGTCACAGGTTCTGTTCATTGTTTATATGGACAGAATTTCTAGGTGCACCCAGGGGGCGGAGGGTTTCCGGTTCAGGGAGCATGGGATCTCATCTCTGCTGTTTACGGATGATGTTGTCCTGTTGGCTTCATCGGACCCAGGCCTGCAGCATGCACTGGAATGGTTCGCAGCCGAGTGTGAAGCGGCTGGGATGAGATTCAGCACCTCCAAATCCGAGGCCATGGTACTTAACCGGAAAAAGGATTGGTGGGGAGCCCTTGCCTCAAGTGGAGGAGTTCAAGTATCTCAGGGTCTTGTTCACGAGTGACGGAAAGACGGAATGTGAGATTGACAGGCAGATCGGTGCAGTGTCTGCAGTGATGCAGTCTCTGTATCGTGGTGAAGAAGATGTTGAGCCATAAGGCAAAGCTCTCGATTTAGCGGTCAAATGGTCACACAGGGGAAGCTCGGAGTATGACTGCTGCTCCTCTATATTGAGAGGATGTGAATGGATGAGGATATGTCTTTCCTGGGAACACCTCGAGATCCCCCCGGAGTAGCTGGAGGAGGTGTGTGCGGAGAGGGAATTCTGGGCCTCCCTACTCAGACGGCTGCCCCCGTGACCCGGCCCCAGATAAGCGCCAGAAAATGGATGGATGGACAAATATTTTGTGACTTATGCATTTATGCGGCAGTGCAAAAGTAAAATATTGACAAATGTTTTGTTTACTCTTATCATTGCTTTATTTCTAAAAGCATGTTTGCGTTCCCTTGCTATTAAGTCAATAAGATTTTGTGACAGTACTGTATGTTTTCCAACATAATTTTACTGTCAACATATTACGATATCTCTCCTCAAAGTTTTTATGTTTTAAAGCTTCTTTAGTTACCCTGACAAAGGGATGGTGATCAGAACCTGGCAACCCTCGCTCAACCTCGTGCACTGCGCGTGTCCGTGTTGCGTGGATACTGAAATGTCTGAAGAATAGAAACGATAGAAGAAGCGTTACAGGGATGAATGATCATTTCAGTGACTGATTCACTATCACAAGGTAAGTTGAGACAAGTTAGTGTCCGTAATCTTAATTTGCTAAACACTCAAAATAAATGATTATATGCTACGTTAGTGCAGAACACAAAGGTTTTCTTACCAGGAAAAAATGCCGGGGTTATTATGTGGAGGGCCCGCCAGTTGTGTCTTAGAAGTCACCGAATAGGTAGTTCCTCTGTCTAATGGGGATCTCAATATATCTCAGCATTAAGAAATAGACAAACGTTTGAAAGCTTGGCCAAGAAAAATAAGAGCGATGGTGATTTCCTCGAACGATGTTGTCAATGTAGACATGGTTCACGTTACGTGGCCGGGAAGCGGGGGGACGTTGTTCACTCTTCGGTGTCTCCTAGCGATCCACACCGGGCATCAGTGCAGTCCGAGCCGCTAGAGGGATACGGGGACAGCCAGGGTGGTGTTGCCGCAGCAGAAATGGACGAGCCAAGCAATTTTTCCGAAACGAAACATGCAAAGCTGTTATGAGACCGGCTGTTGAAAAGAAATCAGGATTCTTTTAATCAGGTGCACATTTACTCAAAGGGACACTTTTATTTAAAGTTACTGTACATTTCGTGTCGATAAAAACGGCTACTGTCTTTAAACGAAACCTTGTTTTTGTGATAGTGGCTGTTGGCAGTTGTTCGGACAATGGCTGTCGGTTCTGTAGCCATTTGAGGGTTGCGTACAGCCTATAACCTAAACCACTGTGGAAAGCATCCGAAACTGTGTGTTATTGAAAAGGAGCAGCCTAATAACTTGTTTAGAGGCCCAATAAATTGGAGGCATGTAATTTATTCGTTCGCTCGGCCCTCCATCGTTTATGCACTTGAGGTCATGTAATATATGGTTAGAACCTCGGTTGCAACATTAAGGCCATGTAAAGTGTCTTTAAATGTTGCGCTGCAGTAGAAGGCTGGGTTCAAGCTGCGCGCTGCACATGATCACCCCGCTACACCTGCTAGTTTGATGGGCAACTGTGCCTCCGCGCATGACGTGCATGGGGAATCTAATAGGTTGTCATGCACGAAGAGTTGATCATGAATAATTAAATGCATTCAAACTTTTTGGTGTCGCTACTTTGGCCACGAATTGTGATATTGAATGAATATATGATATAATTTATCTCAATGAATAATATAATAATAATAATAATAATAATAATAAAGAGTGTTTATTTGAGAAAGTTTAGGCCTGCTGAATAAAAGATTTGTAATTGATGTGTGAGGGAGTTGCGGATTGATGGCTAAACACGTCTGTCTGTTTGTTTTTTTGTCTTCCTAAGGTTTTAGAATGTGAGTGCGGTCAAAGACAGAGGCTGCACTCTCATGGTCCCCAGACCTCCCTGCTGCACATTAGAATGTACTTGATGAACGTGCCACCAGTTGCGCCTATTCACACAGAATGGAGAACCTGCGGCCCGCCCAGAGGCTTTAGCCTACCGCTCTGCTTCAATGACTCTGACAGTGAGCTGTCCTCCGCTGGCACACCTATCCCTGAGAAGGTCCAGATGATCATAGAGAGCCTGAGAAGCACCCAGTCCTCACTCGAGATGGCTGACGAGATCGAGGGGAACGCAAAATCAGCGCAGGATGCTCGACCCCAAGGCTGCAAGGCCCGAAGACAGGTTGGAGGTCCGATGGCTGTACCCAAACTGAAATGCAGGGGTTCGGCTGACCCCCTCCTGCCGGAAATACCTTCACCTGTCGGCTCCGGAAGCCAGGAGTCCGACAGCGATGACTCGGTAGATAGGGGAATCGAGGAGGCCATACAGGAGTACCTGAAGGAAAAAGACGGTTGCAAACGCAAGGCTGAGCTAGCCACCAATATTCTTCAACCGTCCAAGATCCCGAGGACGGATCGAACCTATCAAGAGATTCCCAATCAATATCCAGAGAGCAATAAGATCTTGACTACCAGCAACCAGGCTCCAAAAATCCTGAAAACGGAGGCCCCAGCAGTCCCACTCATTCCGTCTGTGAAAAAGCTCACCAAGAACAAGGTGCCTCTCAAAGAGAATCCTTTTAAGAGAGTGGACGTGTGCAAAGTCTCAGAAATCAAAAATACGCATCCCGGACTCGAACAGACGAGAGGCACCGCCGTTACGAACCCTGCGGTGGACAGCATGACTTGCCCCGCTGCAGAGGAGGAGGCAGAGGACTCCAGCAGTGATGACGGCATTGAGGAAGCCATTCAGAGATACCAGCTGGAGAAGAAGGAAGACATATACAAGTCAGGTGAGAGGGAAGCCTGCAAGTCTCTGGCTGCCAAAGAGGAAGACACCGACTCCAGCAGCGATGACGGTATTGAGGAAGCCATCCGCAGTTATCAGCTGGAGAAGCAGAAGGAGAAGAAGACAGTGCTCAAGCCGTCTCCACTCAAACACAAGATAATCAGCAAAGAACCAGTATCGTACCCTTCAGTGATCTCTAGTAGCGTCCAGGAAATGAAAAGAAACAGATTGTCCAGTAAGAAAAAGAAAAAAACAGAGAGGGATGTCAAATCTCTGCTGCAGGATGGGTCTCCGTCTACCCTTAAGAACCGATGTTTGGTCAGCCATAAAGTCAAACGAAATCGAGGATCCAAGATGGAAGCCTCGCTAGAACAGCCCACATCGGCAACCCTGAAGGTTGCCACGACCACAACTGCGGAATTAATGTGTGCAGAGGCCATACTGGACATTTCCAAGGCAGTCATGCCAGAGGTTTTCGATCCCAATGTGAGTCTACCTGGCAGAAAGTCTCCACAACCTTCCTCCCTTTTCGTCTCCTCCGAGCACCAAGGCAATGAAAGCGACGACAGCTCTGTCGACAGTGAGGACGGGATCGAGCAGGAAATCTGTAAATTTCTGGAACAGAAGGCTCAGATGCACAAACGAGGTCCGGATGACTCCACATGTGCCTCAGCGGGCCTTGACCTGGCCTGCGATGCAAGTGGTCCAAAGGGGGTCAACAAACTCAGTCTGGAGGTGCTGAAACAGGGTCAGAAGAAAGCCACGAGGTTGCTGACGCAGAACAAGAAGCTGGTAGGGGACTGCAGTAGCAGCAAGTTGGTGTCAATGGAAGAAAGGTTGACTGATCAGAGAATTAAAGATGAAGGCATTCCAAAGCCCTTAACTGAGCCTGTTGGAAGCTCAAGCCCATCGGCGTCTCACCAGAGAGACGCACGACCCCTCCCGGCTCAGTCGGGGAGGAAGGAGCAGAGTGACGGAGACAAGAGCAGCTCATTGGACAGCGACGAGGACCTGGATACGGCGATAAAGGACCTGCTCAAGACAAAAAAGAAGATCAAGAAGAAAACGAGAGATCTGAAGATGAAGTCCAGGAAAGGCCTGGACACCTTGGCGTCGAAGAAGCTCCCAGCTGAAGTCATATCCAAGCCTGTTGTACTCAAGAGTGTGACTGCTAACACCAAGGGAAGGAATGAGAGCACAGAGACACCCAGGTTGAGTAAAAGTCCTCCACAGCACAAACAATTGAACAGTAAAAGAAAAGAGTCCTTAGATCGAGCAAGTGAAACAGGCAGATCTAAAGGGAACGGAGTCCCAGAAAGCCAGTCGGGTGACAGCGATCAGGTGATCGTCCAGATCAAGGAAGACAGTAGCTCGGTAGACAGTGATGACAGCATCGAGCTGGAGATCAGAAAGTTTCTGGCTGAGAAGGCCAAGGTTTCCCCCCCAATGGGAACTGTGGGCGCAGACGAGATGGGAAAGCGTAACATCATAGCAGGCACTCATCTTCTCCTGGAGAAAGACATTAAATTGGAAAATCAGCTGGCTGAAATTCCAAAAGGGGACCATACCCAGTTCCTTGAATCCCACTGTTCCCCGTGTGCCTCTGTGCAGGAAGATAGCCAGGATGGAGGCATCTCTCTTAATGCCTCAACTGCCTCACCAGCCTACTCTAGCGCTGCCCCCAACCTGCCCAGGAATCCGTGCCTCACCCCAGCCTTTATCCACAGATCCAGTCCTTTGGAGCCTGCGGATGGAGCCGGACCCTCTCAAACTCAGAAACAAAGACGTTTCAGTTCAGGCCACAATGATTCCCATAACATTCCATCCAAGGTGACGAGGTACGGGGTAGTCCCGGGACAAGGCACTCTAGCTAGCGCTGACTCTGACGTTTTTCAAGAGAGTCAGGCGATCCCCCTGACTGCTGAAACGAGAAACGCAACCCACAGCCCCAACCCATTCCGTTCGACCGTGCCCAGAATGGGCGAGACTGCAGTAACGACCCTGTATCCGTATCCATGTGGTGATGCGATCGCCCATCGGCAAAGAAACATTGACTCTGCCCGAGATGCGCCTGTCGCCGTCTGTCCCTCTGCGAGGAGCCACCAACCTACTGTCCCTTTCCACTGCTCGCCAGAGATGCTTGTGTCTGCTGTCTCCCGCCCCCCTTTCCTTGGCTCAACCCCCACTTCCAACAGACAGCCTACAGGGAGGTTTTTCATGCAGAGTCTAGTACCAGGAGGTCAGTGGGGTCTAGTCCCAACCCCGGTCCGGTCCCAGAGCAGCGTGGCGCACGTGTTCAAAGACCAGACCGCTTTCATTCCACTGTCAGCTAGGAAGACCAACCACATCCAGGTCAGGAGCAGGGAGGCAAGCAAAGGAAAGGACAGGAGTCCCCCAGTGTGGGGCGAGAGAGAGGTCGGAAGGGAGAGCAAGAAGATAGAGGGCCCAGAAAAGATAGCGGGGGAAGGCGAGTGTATAGACGAGACAGAATGCGAGTCAGATGAAAGCAGAAGCCCAGTGAAGAAGCAGGGGTTTTCCACTTTGTAAGTACATGTATTTTGATTTGAGATACCATTGAGTGTGCCCTTGTTGTAGAAAGTGTAGCCTATTTGGTTTGTAGGTACCAAGGGAATGTTCATAAAGTATACATAATGCATAAAGCTTTCATTTTATATGTTTGTACATTTATACAGCTATTTAAATATAAAACAATGTCAAGATGTCAACACGTTACTTTGTGCAGTTTTGCCCTGAGATTCATTTTTCCACATTGAAATCACTGAAATGCCTGATAGCAATACAAACCATCAACCGACACAAGGTTTGCATGAATCATTAAAATGGGCAAATCCATGCATATCTGTGTGGCCGTACACATAATGTGGCACATTAATGTCAATTAATTGACATGAGTAGAAGGAAAACATGTTGATCAATTTTCAACAGCCAAGCACTATGGGGGTGGTTACTTACCATAAACACAGGTTAACCTACATCTGGTGTTCGACCGACCAACTGCAGTACAATTCTGGAACACAATCCCTAAACAGAATGACTCAAACTAGCCCTGTGGCACGTGCAAATGACTACAGTTAGCTTGGCATTACAATGAAATGTTTGTTATTGTTTGTTTTAATTTAGCCAAGTAGAAACTTATTGTGATTGTCTAGCTCTAACTCCGCACTCATGTAGGAATAATCATCAAACTGTGTTTAGCTGAAGCATTCAAAGTTTAGCACCATTCAATTCCATTCAAACTGTTTCTGCTCAACTAGATGCGTCTAGTACAATGCAGTTTTATGTTGTCAGGTATGTTCCCTACATCCTTACACGCGTGGCTGAGCTTATGTTCATCATTTCAAATTCAGAGTTTACAAGTTGCCGCACTGCCCCTCTCAATAGTTCTGAAGTCCACAGTCCTCACAGCAAATCCTTACAGCGCTCCTTGTAACTTAAAAATGCCAACTGGCATTTAAAGTTATTACTTTTTATTTTGACTGGTATATGGTTGTCGTTTTCCTTGAATTTCTTATGTGAAAAGAATGTTATTTATTTTTGTTTATGATAAAAATTGTTTATGATAAAATTAGGAGAAAAAAAGACACTTACTGAACATGCTGTGCATCGCCAGTTTTCATAAATATTTTGCAGAAACTGAAACTTTACCCCACCAGTCCGACACCCACTTTACCTTGTCAGAGGAGAGAAACTTTGACTGTATCTTCAAAGACCGTGTTATAGAAATGTGTAATAAAGAGTGAATTCCAAACATGTGTTCCCCTTCTATCATTAAGCTCTACATGGATCATTATAACATGGACTAACAGATTCATTAAGGTCATTTTTTTAAGCTTGTTGATCAAAATAACTATATAATAACCACCCCATTAGCATTCACCAAACATTCCATTCTCCATTTATTTCCCTGTGTTGTACAGAGGACATAATAGAACAACCATGCATCCTACATGTCCTCCGTACAATGAAATGAAAGAAATGGAGAATGGAATGCTTGGTAAATGCTGAGCATAAGAGGCTGAAGTCTGACTGCCTCCGCTGCTCTCCCCCTGCCCCAGGTCTCTGTCCAAATCCATCGATCCTGGGGGCCTGCCCTGCCCATACATCGCTCTAAGCACAGAGGAGAGGAGCACAGTGTTTCACAGGAGTTGCATGGCTCTAAAGGGACAGCAGGTACACCACTAAATGTTTGATAAAAGGTTTATCTCATTTGGATTTGATCAGAATCCACCCAGTGGTCTAGAATGTAAATGCCAGTGTGTGTTTATGTAGATTATAATTGCACTCATTTAACTGTCAAGCGCTTCACATCTGTTCTGAAGTTTAATATACTAATACCCCATTAATCCAATGAATGTCTGTTCTCAGGGTATGGGGTCCTGTAACTTTGTTTACATGAAGAGAACAAAGAAACCTGTGAAAAGACAGCTCCACTTTATCCCATCAAGAGAAACTGGGGCATTAGACTAAAGAACAGCGTCTGGCTTTATTCGTATTGTTGACGTCATTCATGGTTTGTGCAGTTTTGCCGTTTTATTTTTCATGAAATAATTCCAGTTAAGTCTTTCGTTTTTACAACCTTGAGGAGTTTGTGGAACCCAAATGTATTCGTTATCTAGTTTAATGGGGCAAAATCCTTTTTTGTTCGTTTTTACGCATAGGCAAGGAGCATTGTTTGTAACTTTGATAACGTACGTAAATAAATGCAGAAAAAAACGAAATGTGAGACTGAATTCTAGTCTTTACAAACTGGAAAGGAAAAAAAAAAAAAAAAAAAAAAACTGGAAAGGAAACAAGGGACAACGGAACTTAAAAAGAATATTCCAAAATAGCTCCGGTCCTCCATTTCTAGGTTTGAGCTTGGGAGTTGTAGTTCAGACTATAGGAATCACGTAGTAAAGCAATGCGCCAGTACTGTCCTAGGGACTACAATTTCCTGTGCAGCTCATTGACCTTCAGTGGGAGGGGACAGGGACTCAGTAAGCATGGCAGCCCGGGCACTTGCTAAAGGTATTTGATGTTTCAATGTAATTCTTAAGTTAAAGCTACGTATTTCTAGTTCTTTGTAATCACACTATGCACGCATATAAGCATGTTACGTGGCCAGTTGTACAAATGCTGCTGTAGTTAGGTTGCAACTAATTCCATAGCTAACTAGCTTAGCTTGCTTTCCTAGCATGCTTTAATACAGTTACGTAGCCATCCATTTTCATAAATTACGATTTGTAAGACACATTTCGTGCGTTTTTCTTCATTGTAGGGATGTGCGGGCTCCGCAGCCCACTGGGTTTGGCCGCAGTTCGCCCCTTCAATGGACACTTTTACGCGACCGCTGCGGCTGTCAAATCACCGCTGGTGCAAACAGACAACATAGGTTGGTCCGCTTGTCAATAATGATCTGCAATAAGATGAGCTCAAATGAAAACTAAATGCTTCGGTTGCAAATCTTTGAGACGGCTGGCAAACCATGTGTATACTAACATGTATTTGTGACTACACAGAAAAGCACCTGAACCAAACTTTGGAATCCCCTGACTATTTCTGCCTTTCGGAACTGTTCTCCTTAAAAGATCTCTTTGACGCCAGAGTGCATCTTGGCCACAAGAAGGGCTGCAGACACAGGTATGGTGACCAGGTCTTTTTCAGCACGTTTGAATCAATGCGTTATTTGTCCTGCGTTATTGCGTGTATCTTAGCATTTACATTTACTCATTTAGCAGACGCTTTTATCCAAAGCGACTTCAGCAGCGTTAAAATGCTTGTCTCTGTCCTTTATCTTTCTCCTTAGACTCATGGAGCCTTACCTGTTCGGCTCACGTCTGGACCAGGACATTATCGACCTAGATAAGACGATGGAGCACCTTCAGATGGCTCTGAACTTCACCGCCCACATAGCCTACCGCGGCGGCATCATTCTCTTTGTCAGCCGGCGCCGGCAGTTCGGCCACTTGGTGGAGACCACGGCACGAGACTGCGGAGAGTACGCCCACACACGCTACTGGCAGGGAGGGCTCCTTACCAACGCCCCCATCCAGTACGGGCCTGGGGTCCGCCTGCCGGACCTTGTCATCTTCCTCTCCACGCTCAACAATGTCTTCCAGCAGCACGTGGCCATCCGCGACGCAGCCAAGATGAACATCCCCACGGTGGGGGTGGTAGACTCCAACTGCAACCCCTCCCTGGTGACCTATCCGGTGCCCGGGAACGACGACACGCCGGCCGCCGTGGAACTCTACTGCCGCCTGTTCAAGACGACCATCAACAGAGCCAAGGACAGGAGGAAGCAGATGGAGCTGCTGCAGAGTCTGTCTGCTGCACCTCCGACACCTGAGTCATGAACAGAAGAGGAGGAGAAAAACAGGACTTGTTAATAATTGTCATCATTATTTAAAAAACAAATTCCTGTCTTTGGTTGAAAGATGCTCCTATATGCTCCTTGGTTCATCAAGCTGCTTCTGTCGAAGGTTTGTCACTTCCACCTGTTGTCTCTAGGGTCATGAATGGGAAAGAAGGAGATCCTTGAGATAATATTGATACCGAACTGTTATGACGTTCAGCAACAGCCTTGGTGTAATTGTACAAATTGTTTTGTCATTTTACGTTTTGTCCCCGTCTTTGTTATTTCGTTCATTCATAATTATACCCTTTTGCATCTTGTTCAGTGCAGAGGATCTTTATTTTGTTTTTCAGCGCGTTCGCAAACGCCAAGTAAACTTAGCTAATGTTTATTGTTCGTGTGGCCTTGTCAAATTATTTGCCATGCCTTGGTCAAGATCCATACCTTTTTAAAATGTACATTTCAAACAAACAATAAATCACAAAGAAGAGCGATGAAATGAGAGGGAGTGTCGGGCGTTAGTTACATTCAACATTAAAACAAAGACACGGCTCTGGTATGACATCCAAATGAATCTGATAGGCAAGTAGATGGCATTTAACTAACTCCAGGCCACGCTCAACTAAGCAGACAACATACCTCAGTATGCCTACGGCTTGTCCATTAATGGTATATTACTTAATAATGCTGTCTTGTTCAAATTTGTTTTTACTTACTGTTTATGACAAAAGTTATTTGCCGTCTCTTCCTCCCTCTTTGGGTTTCCTCTGAGTTAGAGTGTCAAGTAATTCAGCGATGGCTGCAGGATGAAGAACAATTAAACTTTTTCCAGACTGCACCCACCTCACATCTCTAAATCACTCTTCATATGATTCTATCACTCCATCACAGGGAAGATTGAAATAAGGAGGCGACAGGTATTCTGAAAAAAACAATACTTACGCAATATGCTTCAATATATTTAATTGAGGGTAATAGAGATTTTATTATTATTTTATAGAGAGAGACATTGATTGTAGTCCTCATCTTTTCAGGCATTTACTGAATCAACCGGAGGATGGTGGGAGGAAGCTGGAGTGCCTGGAGAAAACCCACGGAAACACAGGGACGACATGCAGACTCCACCCAGAGAGATCACGGTCGGGCCTTGTTGGGAGGCGAGAGCGCCAACCACACTGCTACCATGCACCCCCCCCAAAAAAATATGTTAAAATATGAATATAAAATACAACATTTAATATGACTGTTGGTCTACTTGCATATCCAATAAAATTGGATAAAAAAAGGATTTTTCTACAGCTACAGTGTTGTTATTTGTCCACTAAGTAGAACCAATGGGTGTTGGTGTTGTATGGGTGTAGCAACATTGAGTATTGTCCCGCTAAGAACAATTTCTTTATGATATAAAACGTGGTGTTTATCTGGGACAGAGTAGTTCGATGTAAAGGAGCACCAGCTGTTTGATACAGTCATCCTGCTGACAATCTCAGTCAGCACCTAGCAATTGCAGTGATGTGGATTTGGTCAACTGCCAACAGACCTTCAGTCAGAGCATAGCCCAAGCTAGTGTAAATGTACATGTTCCATTTGCTAACAGCAAAATAATACATTGCTTTTACTCTTTTTTGCTCTATTTGCTCTTCTTAGGTGGAGTTCATAATAGATCCTGCTGAGCAACACAACCCACCAACAACAATTCAGCAATCAATAAATATTAATAAATAAGTATTGGCTATGTGTCATCATTGTATTATGTGCAAATGTGCTTGTGCAAACATGCATATTATATAGGTAACAAAGTACCACAAGTACCCCTTTGTTACAGGCTGATTTGTCTAGATATAGAAGGAATGATACAGTCTCTAGCAAACATTTGTTTTAACTTTGCCGGCATTTATTAACAATAGATCAGTGTTCCGTAAACAAAATATATAAGGAAAAATCAAGACAGTCCACAAAATCCTCAAAAGTCAATCCTATCAGATTTTTTTCTCCTATGTCCACGTGCTGACAGGAGTAGCATCCACAGGATTCAAGCAGCGATGGTGGATTCCTCCTGGAACAATTTATGAAATTAATATGTAATTCAAAATGCAATCTGCAAGTTTGCTGTGAATACATCCACTGTAGTGCCCCCTGTTCTGTAACGGACAAAGGATTGTGAACATCAAAAATCCTATTGATAACTTTTGTATGGGTTGATAATCTGACGATGATAACTGCCAATCCTGGGGAAGATTGGACAAAAGTTGTAGGAGTAGTAGCGAAGAAAAATGTTTCCTAAATCTATATTGTACAGAAAATCAAAGGGCTTGCCATTATGAGTTGTTGAGACTTAATTCTTCATTGTGACAAATGAGGAATCGGTAGTGAATTTCAGGACTCTACAACACAAGGGATACAAATTGGTCTCACATGGACGAAATTGGGTGTGGTAATTCATAATGTTGTGCTGTTACACCATGCCAAAAATCTCAACTTTTTACTCTTTTGGTCTAAGAGCTGCCATTTACTTCCACTTTACAAGAATAAAGAGAGAGAGAGAAGGGAAGAGAGGGAGTTAGGTGGCTGTGATGAAGAAATGGTTTTGTCCTTCTCTTCATAAACAGAGTGTTTAATTCTTATCTTTATTCTCATTTTCCACATAGCATCATTTGCACTAACTGTACATACATACAACTCTTTAAATTCTGTAAAATATACTGTAACATCTCGCACAATACAGCTGTACATTTGTAGCCACCAAATCATTTTAATCTCTTTAACACCTATGTACAGTATATTCTGATTATACTGTACACACTGTGTATATTCTGAGTATATACTATTACATTCTGTTGTAATAACTGTTTTGCACTTCTGGTTGGATGCTAACTGTATTTCGTGTACTTGTACCTGTGTAATGACAATAAAGTTGAATCTAATCTAATTAGGATTCCTCCGTCCGAATCTTGTAGCATTGAAGTCAATGGCAGCCCTTGGATCACAGCAGTAAAAAGTTGAGATTTTTGGCATGGTGAAACAGTACAACATTATGAACTACCACACCCATTTTGGTCCACTTGAGACCAAAGGGGGCGCTAAGTGATGCCATTTGTACTCCTTTTGTCCTAGAATCCTGAAATTCATTACAGATGCCTTATTTGTCATGATCAACACATTTACATTTAGCTGACGCTCTTATCCATGAATGATACTAGATTAGCATTCATGAGGTCCTTTGCATTGACCATTTATGGTTAAAAATGGGCGTGTTCAGGGCGGGGTGCAATGATACTTTACGTACGCACACTTGTGGTTAAGCTGTGATTTATAAAGCGAACATTGCCTACAGGTGTGCATACGCACGGTTTTATAAATATGAATTTTTGGGTGCGTACGCCAATTTACGTTTTTGGGCGTACGCACACTTTTAGTAAGAATTCTACGCACTCATTTATAAATGAGAACCCAGGAGATCAGGCATTACGTGGTCCAGTCGGATTCTTTTTTTTTTTTTTTATAAGTATGTTTATTGAGCATCGACGATACAAAATGAGGACATAAAAGAGATACTGTACAATGCTCACATTTTTCCCAATTTTACAGTAACCCCCCACCCCCCCCCACACACCCACCCACACCTCATACCCCTGTAGAGGTCCCAACCCTACCTGTCTCTAGGTGAAGAGAAAAGAAAAGAGAAAAGAGAAGAGAAGAAAAATAAATAAATACAAATAAAAATAAAAAACCAAAAGAGAATAAACTAAAGAAAAACTAACATTTTGGGAATGTAAGTTTTAGTGGTACGTCAGCATAACTCAGATATCTGACTCCTCAGGTGTAATATCTAATGAGTCTATAATTAACAACAAGGGGTTCCAGATTTTGTCAAATTTCCTCAGGGAGCCCTTGAGGGAAAACCTTAATCTCTCCAACTTTAAGTTGTGTAGAACTTCCTTAACCCATCGAGTATAGGATGGTGGCAAGTTGTGCTTCCAGTTCAACAAAATTAAGCGCCTAGCCAACAGAGTGCAAAAGGCCATAGAATGTCGTGCCTCAGCCGTTAAGATGTTGTTGTTTGGGATACCAAAGAGTGCAGAGAGGGGATGGGGGTCAGCCACAAAATGGTAAGCAATTTGAAGGGTATCGAATATTTTGGACCAGAAGTCTGTAAGCTTTGGACATGACCAAAACATGTGTATGAGATCAGCAGGGGATTGGTTGCATCTATTACAAGAGTCGGCTACATTGGGATAGAATTTAGACAGTCTATGATTGGTGTAGTAAGTCCTGTGTATCAGTTTGCATTGGATCAGCCCGTGTCGGGCACAGAGAGAGGAGTTGTGGACCGACTCAAGGATATTGTCCCACTGATCTTCTTCAAAATTGAGCCCTAGATCCTGTTCCCACAAATGTTTTGTATGTTGTGGGAAAACTGAAGTGATGACGTCCATTGCATTAAAAATATGGGCAATATTCCCTTTCTGATTGGGGTTTATTCTGAGAAGGGTGTCTAACAGAGTCTGAGGGGGAGTGTTTGGGAAGTCAGGGTAGTTTTTCTGGGCAAAATGTCTAATTTGAAAAAAACGGAAAAGGTGAGATGAGGGGAGATTAAATTTAGACGATAGGTCACTGAAAGACATGAATGTACCATTATCATAGAGGTCATTGATAGATGCTACACCTCTCTCCGACCACAACTGAAATGCAGAGTCCATAATGGACGGTTTAAAACTGTGATTATGGGATACTGGGGCATGAATAGAGGAACCTTGCAAGCCAAAATGCTTCCTGAATTGCAACCATATCTTAAATGACTGCTTAACTACTGGATTATCACTGGCTTCAGTGGCTGACACAGGAAGTGGAGAACACAGCCATGACCGCAGTGAGACCTGGGATGATGACATTTCAATATGGACCCAGGCAGGCTGGTCGGTGGTATGTTTGTCAGTCCAGTACAAAAGCTTGTGAATATTAGCTGCCCAATAGTAATATACAAAGTTGGGAAGAGCAAGGCCCCCTGTGCTCTTAGGAAGCTGCAATAACTTTTTCTGCATACGCACAGATTTACCTGCCCAGAGAAATGTTGATATTGCCTTATCCAATTTAGCAAAAAACTTTTTTGAAATAAGTACAGGAATATGCTGGAAAAGGTAAAGGAATTTGGGCAGAACTGTCATTTTGATGAGGTTCACCCTACCGGCCAATGATAGAGGCAAGGTAGACCATCTATGAAAGTCCTCCTCAACTCTGCCAAGCAAGGGGACAAAATTTTTATTGAAAGTATCTGATAGAGACCTTGTTATAAGTATACCCAAATATTTAAAACCGTTATCCACTCTTTTAAAAGGAGCTATGTCGTCTGGTAAATCACCAACTAAGTTATTAATTGCAAATAACTCACTCTTTCCAAAGTTGAGTTTGTAGCCAGAGAGTTGACCAAATTGCTTTAGGATGTCTAAAACTATCGGGAGAGATGTAGATGGATTTGATACATAGAGAAGTAAATCATCTGCGTAAAGTGACAGCTTGTGTACTGAGCCTTGGCGGGAAATGCCCTCAAATCCATTCTCAGATCTCAGCCAGATGGCCAGGGGCTCGATGGCTATGGCAAATAATAAAGGGGATAGTGGACACCCTTGCCTTGTGCCGCGGTGGAGCTGGAAGGGGGGTGATACTGTGTTGTTTGTTAGCACAGAAGCTACTGGTGTGGAGTATAGCAATTTCACCCAGTCGGATTCTTGAAACTGCAGTCTGCAATCATTTCGCCATGGAGAGTCACTGATATGAAATGATCAGACAGCTGTGTAGAGAATCTGAGATTCAAATGGGCAGGAGAGAGGGAGTATATCGGATTATCAGTTTTAATAAGATAAGAAGATTTATTAACAAGATATGAACTTAGCTATTGAAAAAGGTTTTATATATTGTAGTGTGTTGTTGGTGGCATATCCAGTTTGGCGTTGATTTCTCAAAGATTTGTTGATTTTCATAGAAATCATAAGTTGTACTTCCTGTTTAGTTGTGTTATTGCCAAATTAAAAAGGCTGTAGCGGACAAACAGTTTGGAATATCAAAAAACTTTTGACAGGTGTGGCTTTTGAGGCTTGGTCTGACGATGTTGAGACAAAATGGGGACGGAATTGTAGAAGTAGTAGCGAAAAAACACATTTCATAAATGTATATTGTACAGAAAAATCGAAAGATTTGCCATTATGAGTTGCTGAAGCTTTTTTGTTCGTCGTGAGGAATGAGGCACATGGAATGAATTTCAGGATTCTAGGACGAAAGAGATACAAATGGCATCACTTTTAAAAAGGCATATTGGGGTGTGGCCTGTAGCGCCCCCTTGGCTGTAGCGGACAAACAATTATGAAAATCTAAAATCCTATTGATACATTTTGTGAGGGTTTTTCTGACGATGATAACTGCAAATTATGGGGAAGATTGGGCAAAATAGTAGCTAAAAAACACATTTAAAAAATGTATGTTGTATAGACAAATCAATGGGTTTGCCACTATATGTTGCGCTGACTTTTTTGTTCACGGTCTGGATAACAGTGCATACGTAAAGTATCATTGCACCCCGCCCTGAACACGCCCATTTTTAACCATAAATGGTCAATGCAAAGGACCTCATGAATGCTAATCTAGTATCATTCTCATGAACCTGGCAGGTGATTCTTCTTCACGGTGAATCAAGGCAAACAAAAAACAACACAATAGTGCGACAGCGCCAAGTGGCAGAACCGGAGAAGAAGCGGTAACAACTGCAGTAGTCCCGCCTCTCGTAAATTCCGTGTTTATGTATCTTGCATGGCGATTAAAAACAAATTCTGATTCTTAAGTGTAATGACTGTAGTGATTGCGTGGGAGCAATTGTATGGAACAATTATCATGCAGTTCAAGCTCAAATAACACTGATGTATTTAATCTTCATTATAATCATAAATTGAGTCAATGTGTGTGAGGACAACAAAATACATAAATATTACGAGTAATCGCTTCTCCGACTTTTACTTTTTGCAGTATGTGTCTCCAATTCCCACTGTCTCCAAAAAGTGCGTAGGTTTACGGGAGGGTCATAGTTTGTGTGGAGGACCGCACATTCTACCGCCAAGTTAGTTTTTTATAAATCACTGACTTTGCGTGAAAACTGGCATATGCACGTTTTCAGCCTCGTTTTGTGCGTACGCAAGCTTTATAAATGAGACCCCTGACCTGTAGTGTGGGTGCCCCTCAGAGGACGGTGCTAGCGCCCCTCCTCTTCACCCTCCACACAGCTGACTTCAGACACAACTCGGGAGGGCTGCGTCCCCCTCAAGTTCTCTGATGACTCCGCCATCGTCGGCCTGATCAGCGACGGTGACCGGGCGCTCCCTTAGAGATAGGGTGAGGAGCTCGGTCAGACGGGAGAAGCTCGGAGTAGAACCGCTGCTCCTCCACGTCGAGAGGAGCCAGCTAAAGTCTGTTTCCGATGCCTCCTGGACGCCCCCCCCTCGTGAGGTGTTCCAGGCATGTCCCACCGAGAGGCGGCCCCAGGGAAGACCCAGGACACGATGGAGGGACTAGTATGTCACTCGGCTGGCCTGGGAATGCCTTGGGATCCCCCTGGAGGAGGTGTGTGCGGATAAGGAAGTCTGGGCCTCCCTGCTCAGACTGCTGCCCCCGCGACCCGGCCCCGGATAAGCGGCAGAAAATGGATGGCTGGATGAGAAATATAACTTTTCTGAATATACTGTGTCAGTATCATCCCATTCACTATATAGTAACACCTCCCTACTTAATCTGCTAAAGCTATTTCACTTAGTCAGTTTTTGTAAAAGAAAATAGATAGTCTTTTTTTTCTTTAGAAAATACTGTAAAATTATACTTGCTGTACATCAAGCATAACGTTAGCTTTCATTATCTGGGGAAATGAGTCAACTGCAGGGAAGTCCAAATTAACGCAATTTCATAATAGCTCATTAAAGATTTGATATACAGTTTGAATAAATTTGTCGGGCCGAATTTAAGGACACAATTTTCGACCAAGAGCTCTGGAAACCTTTTTCAACAATTTTCAATAAAACTATATAAGACACGAAGTATGAAAATCTGTATCTCTTTTAACGAACACGATGGGGAAAAGCCTTACACATACTTGGATATTTTGACTACTCAGAGAATAGTAGATAAAAGGCTATTTTTCCCAACTATAGTCAAATAAACATTTAGTGATATAAAAGTTAATAGGGGACGTAGCCAGCTTGTCTTCATTACTTTTGAATGCTAGGCTAGTTTCAGTGTGCCATCATGACTTTCATCACTTTCTCTTTTCAGCGTGCAATCATGATTTTCATGATTTTTCTTTTTTTATAGCTCATTAAAGATGACGATTTAAAAAACGCAATTTCATAAGCAGTGATCCTTGAGAATATAGTTTATTATATTATTACATTAACTTCAAAAGGAGCCGCCTCTGACGTGGAAAGCTTTCACACTATGTCATAATCGAGCAAGTGATGGATTCAGAAGATCCTCAAGGTGAGTTATTCTAACTGACCAAGTCATTTGACACAGAGACAAGCATCGTGATGGACGAATGTGAGTGGTGGAAGGAAGAAGATGACCGGTAAGATTTGAAACACCTACCACACACACAGCATACTCTTCACAGTCTCTTCATGCAACAAATCACAATAATATGTACTAATTGGAATCGGTGCACACAAGTGTTGGCCAGTTACAGGCTTGGGTGGGATTTGCAGAAGTGTTGTGGTCTCTATGACCTGTGAAATTGATGTGCGCTGGGATCTGTTGATATCTGTATGGATTCAGAGGAGCTGGAGGAGTTTATCTCCTGCAGTTCTAGCCCGTCCATCTCAACTCAGGACAGCCTAGAGCTGGAGGACAGTAAAGAGCTGGAGGAGATTGTCGATCAGCTGACGAGGTATGAACTCTCACACACACACATTCACTTAGGCATGGCCCTCATTTCACAAGAAAGGGCTGGTTGCGAGTTTTAATCCTGGCTGTGCCAGCATGCAGTTGTGTTCTTGGGCAAGGCACTTCACCTTACTTGCCTCTGAGGAATGCCCTTATACTTGCTGTGTGTCGCTCTGAATAAGAGCGTTTGCTAAATGTAAACATTCAGTAACGTTTTGTGTTTGGATTTTTTCAGTGAGATATTACACAAGGCAAAGAAGCAGGTGGAGCTGGAGGTGCAGGTGGAGCTGGAGATCCAGCTGGAGCAGGCTGGGGTGTAAGTGTGCACAACACCACATCTGACTCACATCACCTGCCAACTTTCCTACTACATCTCCATGCCTCTGCTGAATGAATCTGAATTTGATGGACAGGTTTTGGGGACCCCCCAATGTGGATGAACCCATGGCAGAGGCAGAGGGACAGCTACCAGGCTCGTGTGTACCGGTGAGTGAAACCCTCTGTGATGGTCCTCTGCCTCTCTCCACCTTCCTGTGGCAGTGAGCAGCACTGCAGAGAGCTTTCTGTTTAGCCAATAGATCACACATCCTTGCCCTCGTACCACAATGGCAAGCAAACCCTGAGAGTTTAGAGTGTTCCCTACTTTATAAATGAGCTTAGTGTCTTCCTTATCTCAGCAACTGTTGGTCTGGATAAAAGCGTCTGCTAAATGAATAATTGTTGCAATTGTCTGGAAACCTTTGCTGAGAAGTCTGGTAATCCTGTAGGTTGAGGTTGCTGATGAGGAAACTCAGGTGCAAATTGTGGTCATAGAGGAGGAGAGAGAGCAGGAGCACCAGCTTCCTCAGGAGGAGGTCCAGACCAAAAGGTGCAGTACCAGTTCAGTGTAGAGAGAAAGAATGGGAGTTTATATCGTCCACAACTCCAGCAAGAGATGGAGTCCTGGATCACTTCCCCTGTCGTCCTGTCTGTCTTCAGAGGACACACCCACGTTACAAACATCTAAACCACGTTCTCAGTTGTTTTCCACTGTATCTCTTCTCTTCCTGCTCCCGCGCTCCCTCACTTCCTCTGCCTTTGTCTCTATCTCCAGCTGGTGGCGTCGGCAGGCCGACCGTATGTGGAAGGCCATGAAGTCAGCGGCTAACTTCTGCCTGGGGGTCATGCACTGCCAAGGGCTGAGGAGGTGCATGAGGTCCAATCAAGTCCTGCCAACGACCAGACCAACTCATAATGGCAAATCTTTAGATTTTTCTGTACATAAAAAATGTATGAAACATGTTTTTCTACAATTCATATTTCCTCCCCATTTTTGGCTGGCAACATCTTCAGACCAAGTCTCACAAAAGCGGCAAATCTGAGAAAAAGTTGAACGTAAAATAAAAAGTAGATTAATGATGAATATCTGAAATATGACTGCTTGGCTAAAGGCTAAGGCTGTCTTGCAAATCCTCTCTCTGTCATGCCAGACCCAGTGGCTCTAAAAAAACTCACACGCACAAGAGTCTGTTGACACAGTGGGCTGAGTAAGCCCCCACCTTCACCCTGCTACTGGCTGCTGAATGGATCATGACACTGGTAGTTGTCTTGTATCTCAGCAAATCTTTGACATAGTCACACCAAACTTGCAGGGTGCACTTTGCATTACAAGACAATTAAATTATTCTTGTAAAGTGGAAGTAAATGGCAGCCCTTAGACCAAAAGAGTAAAAAGTTGAGATTTTTGGCATGGTGTAACAGCACAACATTATGAATTACCACACACAATTTTGTCCATGTGAGACCAATTTGTATCCCTTTTGTTGTAGAGTCCTGAAATTCATTACATTACATTTGACACAATGAAGAATAAAGTCTCAACAACTCATAATGGCAAGCCCTTCAACTTTTCTGTATACTGTAATATAGATTTAGGAAACATTTTTCTTTGCTACTACACCTACAACTTTTGTCCAATCTTCCCCAGGATTGGCAGTTATCATCGTCAGATGATCAACCCTTACAAAAGTTATCAATAGGATTTTTGATGTTCACAATCCTTTGTCTGTTACAGCTGTTGGATGTATTCACACCAAACATGCAGATTGCATTTTGAATAAATTGTTCTAAGAGGAATCCACCATCGCTGCCCCTATTCTAATCTTATTTCGCTACAGAAATATTGCTACTCTCCACCTGTTTCACAACTTCTGACTTTTCTAAGAGTTCTTCCAAACTCTTAGCCCTTGGCACTGGCAGTCTGTACAAGCAATGCCATGTTAACATGATCGGAACGTTGCGAGTTTGATTCCTGTGGCTGCGTGATGTTGTGTCCTTGTGCAAGCCACTTCACCCTACTTGCCTCAGGGGTAATGTCTCGTCACTTAGACATATGAAAATGCTGCTGCACTAGTAGACAATGAATATTGTTTAGTTATTTCATATGTCAAATGTTTGTAAATCCAGGTAGCCTACCCCTATGATATGCTCAAGGTTTACCTGATTGATTTTGGTTTTTTTTCCATCTTAATCTGCTGCCACATTCTTTAAAATGCCTGCAGGATTGCACCTATACATGAATATTAAATTAATAGGTTTAACAAAATACTGTTCTTCTAGTTTCACCTCAGATTTTATAACAGTTGGGAATTTACGGTAAAACAGAAGTTCTTAATTACTAACTACAAATTACATTCTTAACCAGTCTAATTAGGTTAATGTTATAATTAAGATATCTAGAAAGTATTGGTCTACTTTCTAATTTGGTCTACTTACGTTTGACGTTACATCCACTCTTGTTTTATACAGGATTGTTTTAAAGTCTTTATATTACAGTATTTAGATTACTTAGTAATTAATTACACCCAACACTGTATAAAAAGTAATTAAAATGTAAACTTACGATTTGACTCGAGCAGCTATTTTCTCTCAAGCTAACTCTCCGTCCTTCGACGATTTATTTTCTTCTTTCATATTCGCGATAAGATTGGATAAGCACTTCCGGTTATGTTTGGGAGAAATACGCTTCCCTTACGCTGTTTCCATGGTGAATCCTTATAGCTGCGCTCCATTGATGCGCTCCATAATAACTCAGAGTCAGTCAACTTAGAGTTGATAAAACTAATTATTTTCACCTGTTCTGAAAACGAAAACCCAGAGTTTACCTTCTTGGGGTTTGGCAACTCAGAGTTCAAGTTTAAACTCAGATTTAGTTGAACTTCCTTTCTGAAACGGGCCCCTGAACTACCTAGCTCTCATTATGGGTCTCATATTCGCTAAACTGTGGAGTTTCTTTTGTAATCACGGTGAGTTGGATGTTTGCTGGCAACAGTAGTGGGAATGTGCAGCAGTGGTGGATGTTGGTGATAGTAACTAGTAGTATTGCTAATCCAAATAAAATAGACGTGCCACTTATGCCTTAACTTGTGGTTATCTTACATTTTACTTTACATTTATTAATTTAGCAGACGTTTAGCAAATATAGCAGGTTTACAGATTATGAAACATACATCGAGAGAACCAGTAAGTGCCAAGGGAAGAGCTACAATACATTTTAGCCAAACAAATTACAAGTTTTATTCAAATCACTGACAGACGGTACTCTACCTAAGGGATGCGAACAATAAAGCGACAGCACTAGCTAGTTTCTGCACAGGGATTACCAAGTAAATCGATGGGTTTCATATCCCGATACCCAGCTTGTTTTAATGGTTACACTCCAAAACGTTAATGTTGAATGAAGTCATGTTGAAGGATCTGCTCCAGGTTTGGTCTGTCAGCTGGGTCTGCTCTCAAGCACCAGCGAATCAGAGTTTTGCTTACTACAAGATGAGATGCAATAATGATCATTTCAAGTACAAATACAGTTGCGTCAGGCAAAACGGTATATTTGTGAACAGTCTGGTACCATGATTAGCATTGTTATCACTAGATAACTAGTGACAAATGGCAACAGCAAAAAAACATGAAATTTGCTTTTACATTTGGGAAGACCGCGTCTGAAATGCAGATGTCCAGCCACAATATCATCCTCCGTCTCAAAGGGCAAATCTCCACAGACCAGGTCAAAAAGCAGCACTCCCAGGGACCAGACAGTGGCCTGGCGACCCTGGTATCTACCGTCCAGAACCCACTCTGGTAGGTAGAAACATGAAGTGACTAAATGAGGAAGACAGGTAATGTTAGGTTTCAGAGTTTAGTTTACATTTAGTCATTTAACAAGATCGTTTTGATTGCTGTATCCATTACTGTGACACTCCAGCAGCACTGTGTCAGCCCTTGTTCCATCACCGGCCATTCCTGTGTGGATTTTATCCTCCAGGAGGTCTCCGCAGCCCAAATCAATTAGCTTCACCTTCATAGTGTCTGTGTTCAGAAGGTTGTCGCACTTGATGTCGCAGTGAAGTACACCTCGTTCACAACAGTGCACCATAGCCTGAACCACCTGCTGCATGATGGGCCTGGCCTGTTCTTCTTCCATCAGGCCCCCCAGCTGCTTTTTGAAATCAAATAGGTCCATACATGGATCTGGCTTCTCCAGAAAGAAACCAGAATGTACCTGTTGGGTTCCTCAAACCAATGGACCAGCTTGAGGATTTGGTCTTGTGGGAGGCTCGTTCACCATCCTCATGAGCGCCCCCTCCACTGGTAACGTGCCAGATGTCCCAGGCTGTGAGGGGACATAAGGCTGGGAGTTGACCAGTGTACACCTATATGTTTAGAGGCAACGCAACTTTGATCTACTGGATGTGGTTGAGCAAAGATTTGTATATAGAGTTCCATTAAGTCCTTTGTGACAAACTTGATTGCCATCTAAAAAAACAGGGAGATCATTGGCAACGTCATCCCCCTTGCTGATATCAGCGTCCTCATTGCCGTTGTCATCAATGTAGATGTCGTCATTGTAGATGTCAACACTTCCAACATTATCATCCGCAATGTCATCGCTGTCGCCATTGTCCTGGTCCTTGACCCAGTTCCGGTGACCCTCCTCATCCCATTCCTCCCCATCATCGTTCCATTCTGCCTCCTCTTCCTCCTACTCATTGTCATAATCGCCATCGTCGTCATCATTGTCTTCATCCTTGCCGAAGGTCGGGGTGTTCTTTGAGCTCCAGAAGGGTCTAGCTGTAGTCTGCACTATCCCATCTGGACCTACTACCATGCTGGCCACCATACCTGAGACTTCAGTTTGCTGGTGGAGAAACGGCACACACACCTACGTAAACACACACTACCATTTAAATGAACTGCTGTATAACACCCTAAGCTTGCTGTCTTCATATGATCGAATCAGCGTCCCAAAGGAATATGGAGACGCGATCTGTCCAAGTATTTGCAGTTCTTACCTTGCGCTCAGGGGAAAATGGGACGTACACCTCGGTCATGGTGCGCACGTGGGACTGAAACTGCCTCACCCGGCCGCCAAGAGCTGTGAGGAGAACAGGAGAGAGAGGGGAAGGATGAGTAAACGAGCGCTGATGAGTTGATCGGTTGCAGCTTTGTGTCCCCCTGAACAGGAAGTTCCTACTGGTCATCTGACAATATTCAGCTCACCTGGACCCCGCTCACTGCCGTCAAGGTGGTGACCATATAAGGGAATCCCTGCAGACAAATAGACAGAGGAGAGCTATGGCAAGCCGTTTTAACATAAATTCAATAGACTGGATATGTGACGCAGATATATGTAATTCAATTTCGCCTAGTCAAAAAGAACATTTCAGATATCTGCAACTACAATCCTCCTATCCACAACTGGAATAACGGATATCTGCAACGTCATTTCAGATATCTGCAACTACAATCCTCCTATCCACAACTGGAATAACTGATATCTGCAACGTCATTTCAGATATCTGCAACTACAATCCTCCTATCCACAACTGGAATTACGGATATCTGCAATGTCATTTCTCCTAGGAGAAACTACGTCACTTTTGCCATTCATGTCTATGGGGCACGTGATTTCAGATATCTACAATTCAATTGCGGATATCCACAACTGGAATTACGGATATCTGCTACGTCATTTCAGATATCTACAATTCAATTGCGGATATCCACAACTGGAATTACGGATATCTGCAACTGAATTGTAGATATCTGTAACTCCAGTTTAAGATATCTACAATTTAATTCTGACTAGTCACAATTCCAGTTAAAGATATCTTTAATTCACCTCAATTCCAGATATCTACAGGTCCCTTTTCAGATATCTGTAATTAAATTTTGACTAGGAGAAATAAAGTTGTAGATATCTTTAACTGGAATTGTGACTAGTCAGAATCAAATTGTAGATATCTTAAACTGGAGTTACAGATATCTACAATGGCATTGCAGATATCTGTAATTCAGTCACAGATATCTACAATGGCATTGCAGATATCTGTAATTCAGTCACAGATATCTACAATGACGTTGCAGATATCCGTAATTGAGTCACAGATATCTACAATGACGCAGCAGATATCCGTAATTGAGTCACAGATATCTACAATGATGCAGCAGATATCCGTAATTGAGTCACAGATATCTACAATGACGTAGCAGATATCCGTAATTCCAGTTGTGGATATCCGCAATTGAATTGTAGATATCTGAAATGACGTAGCCCATAGACATGAATGGCAAAAATGACGTAATTTCTCCTAGGAGAAATGACATTGCAGATATCCGTAATTCCAGTTGTGGATAGGAGGATTGTAGTTGCAGATATCTGAAATGTTCTTTTTGACTAGGCGAAATTGAATTACAGATATCTGCGTCACATATCCAGTCTATTGAATTTATGTTAAAACGGCTTGCCATAGTCACAGATATCTACAATGACGTTGCAGATATCCGTAATTAGTCACAGATATCTACAATGACGTTGCAGATATCCGTAATTCGTCACAGATATCTACAATGACGTTGCAGATATCCGTAATTCCAGTTGTGGATATCCGCAATTGAATTGTAGATATCTGGAATTCAGTTTCTCCTAGTCAAAACTGAATTACAGATATCTCTACCTGTCGTTTCGACTAGTCACAACTACATTACAGATATCTTGAATGAAAAATCCAACTATTCAACATGTAATTACGACTAGCCAGAAAGAAGTTGTGGATATCCGCAATGTTAATTCAGGATAGTCAAACTTAGTTGATAAATGATAATTCGGTTCTCCTAGTCAAAATGTAATTACAGATATCTGAAAAGGGACCTGTAGATATCTGGAATTGAGGTGAATTAAAGATATCTTTAACTGGAATTGTGACTAGTCAGAATCAAATTGTAGATATCTTAAACTGGAGTTACAGATATCTACAATTCAGTTGCAGATATCCGTAATTCCAGTTGTGGATATCCGCAATTGAATTGTAGATATCTGAAATGACGTAGCAGATATCCGTAATTCCAGTTGTGGATATCCGCAATTGAATTGTAGATATCTGAAATCACGTGCCCCATAGACATGAATGGCAAAAGTGACGTAGTTTCTCCTAGGAGAAATGACATTGCAGATATCCGTAATTCCAGTTGTGGATAGGAGGATTGTAGTTGCAGATATCTGAAATGACGTTGCAGATATCCGTAATTCCAGTTGTGGATAGGAGGATTGTAGTTGCAGATATCTGAAATGACGTTGCAGATATCCGTAATTCCAGTTGTGGATAGGAGGATTGTAGTTGCAGATATCTGAAATGTTCTTTTTGACTAGGCGAAATTGAATTACAGATATCTGCGTCACATATCCAGTCTATTGAATTTATGTTAAAACGGCTTGCCATAGATATGCATATTCATATGAAATCATGCTATGTGTTTGTAAAGGACTCCCTGGTTGAGGGCACACGGCGATTTGAAAACACAGGCCTACACAAACACAAACTGTCGGAGGAACTCCTGTTTGCATGCAGTTAAACTGACAACCGATTTTGACACCATAAAAATGGCTGCATCTCAATAAACCAAGCCCCGGGTCTGCCTCTCAGCAGACACGCCGATTTTTCCCGGTGGCCACTTCCTGGTATTGCAACATAAAATACCCATGGGGCCCAGAAAGCATTTTTCCCATAGACCGTAATAGTAAAAGAGAAGCCTGTAAAAGGGTTCTCAGGACACCTACAGCTGTAACCACTATTAATTCCAAATCTTTTTATTCCATATTTTTAAGTCATGGACTTTTAAACCGTCAAAAAAATTCTAAAGGCCAGAAAAGCCCCCGCAAAGTCTTATTCTTATGGTGACGTCACAGCCGTGCGCCTACACTCCCAAGCGCGGTCCCGCTGTGTCTCGGGAACATTACCCTGTTCAGCCACTGTCGCAAGTCTGTTGTTTTTGTTATGTTATGTTCGTTATTTGTTCAGTAAAATCACATAATTACTTTGAAAAGTCTGAACTTATTTCATTATAAAGCCTTGCATAGGAACACCTAATTATGTTAAATACACCACGTAACGGAATTTGTATTTATTTATTCAGTAGCATGTGGCTCAGTATAGGTTCTGACATCTCAGTACAGGAGAAAACTGTTTTAGGGTCGACTATAAAAACACACCAGGCTAGGAATTACACTTAATGTCCAGGAGCTCCTTCCATGACTCAGGTAATATACAAACTATATCACGTAGCTGTAAAAGAAACAGAGAAGCTGCACAACGCTTAATAAGAAAGACTTGCCTGTTTGAATGTGCCGATACAGCCTATAAAACGATAAGAACTTTAAACTTAATCTGACAAGAAGTCGTAGGCTATATCACACACGGGATCATTGATAGACAAAACAGATTTGACTACCGGCATCTGGTTAATAAATATGACAGCTTGTATTGTGGAGAATCCCTTATTTTTTATTGCAGATTAACTTTAATAAAAATGACTCGTTTTATCCGTACTTAACTAAAAAATAAACAAACAAGACGAATTAACCTCGTATAGTCTAAAACCATGACTATGAAAACATAATCGGTTGATGTGTCCTATAAATCCATCATTTGATTGTGTAGATTCGTCATTATCGGTCAAACTCTTCCACAAGCACTCATGAGCGCGCAGCGCGTGTCCAAAACGCGACTTGCTCGTTCTCATTGCCCCAGAGCGTCATCAGCCTCCCATCATTCCATTCCCCATACCGCGGAAGTAAACCAGGAAGTCAAAAAACTTTTTCCGCGTATGCGCCAGGTGAGCAACTTCATTGAAATCAACGGCCGCCATTTTCCAATACCCTATCTAGTTATATTAAATCTATGCAATAAACGCATCAAAATAAAATGGTAGCCTACAGTAAATTAGGTAGATCGTAATAATGCCAGCAGCCAAAAATACAAACAAAATAAAAATTATATTCTCCAATTCAAATGGAAAATATTTTTATATATATTACTTTATATATCTTTATATATGTATTTATAATTCTATGTCCATATTTTTATGGAGCGAAAACTATAGCAAGAGAAATATATACAACGTCACACTACTGCTCATTAATATGGACGTGCTTCACCAGCAGATGTTCACTTGGTGCCATGCTCGCAGCGCGTGATGCGCGTGGTGGATGTCAGCTTTGCCAGGACCCATCTGTCACCCACCTCCTGCACTGAGTCCGGAGGACAGGACCGAGCTGGACTTCTTGATGACCTTGTCCCCAGGCAGAAATACCAGTGAATCAATTCAGAGTTTAAATGAAATTATATACAAATGACACCTGTTATTATTCATATATATTATTAATAAATGAAATACTATCATCTATGTTCAGGGATTCGGTTCTCGTGACTTTCGGTGTGTGCTCTCGCGGTCGTTCACACGAGAGCGGGACCCGGGATTTTAGACCTTGTCAGTGAGTAAACTAGCTTGGAGGAAAAGTCAACCAGCTGGATCACAAAACGGTTCATATATGACGTCCATGGGGCTGATGGAGGTGGAGCGGCCGAAGCACCGTCCTTTTCTGATCGGGGTTAGCGGAGGAACTGCAAGTGGCAAGGTATTAAAGCTAACTGTCATGTCCACAGTGTGTGTAGTGCGGAGGCAGTGCTACTAGCTTACTGAACTGGTTATATTTGCAGACATGGCGCAGTATGTATTAGCTCGCTAGCTACTTTGACTTCAGCTAAGCTGAAGCTTACTTAGGTTTCTAGTCAGTTGCATAGCTGTTATACATCAGACACACCCCGACCTTTCCAAAACACGATAGATACTGATTCAGAATGTATGTATTGGGATAGTATCAGTTGGTTAATCACATTAGCCGACAGCGGGTGGGTTGGTACTAAACCACTACCTTATTCTGAAGACTAGCCGGTATAACGGCTTTAAATTAAGGCAACATCCATAGCGCCTGCTGTATTTGGACTACCCTTACGCAACGAAACAATATTTTCTTATATATAAAATGTTTGTTTTTTTTGTATTTTTTTGATATATTGAAAAAATGCGGGGGAATATAGTAAATATATACCAATACATAAGAATTGCTTTTCATAAAAAAGTATGCACAAATTTCATATGTACATATATCATATATATGTATGTATAGAATATATATATATGTATATATAGAAATGGTTATATATGTTTTTAAATGTAGTACATTATATATTGATGAATACGTGACAGTATATTTAATATCAGGCCTGTACATGCTGCATATACACAGTATGTTCCCATATAAATATGAATGCATTGCATGATATACAGTGATGCTTATATATGTGGACACTTTGTGTAAATAATAATAAAAATAATACTATGCATAGGTGTAATAAGGTTACAGACTAATGGGTATTCAATACAAAATCTTTAATTCAGTTTTGAGTTTTTCCCGTTTATTTTGTTTTCCATCCTATGTTTAACTTACAAAAAAAATACAGCATGTTATCGAACTTGTAAGTATTGGCCTTCATCATTTTGGAGCAATTAAACTGTCTTCATGGCCAGCTTTAAATATGAGCTGATCACTCATTACTGTAAAACAAGTTCCCGAACAAGGAACAAAAACATTGTCTCATCCTATTTAACGGTCCATCTTGTTTGTTTTGGTTTTTTTTTTGCTTCACCTGGTGCTTTTACTCACAAATTTGATGGATCTTGTTATTTCTAAAATCCTGGTCTGTGGATGGTGAGTTAGCATCTGCTAACTGAAAACATGCCCCCTAAAACAGTGGTCCCCAACCCTGGTCCTCAAGGCCCACTGTACTGCTTTTTTAGATTTTTCCCTGCTCCAATACACCTGATAGGCAACAAAAGTGTCTAGATATTTACATTAATTTTGTTGCCTACTTTTTTAAGACAAGTTCACAGGTTGCCTTGTTTAACATGGAGGAAGTTTGTTACGGTATGGTCTACTTGGCCTTTAAAGCTTTTAGCTGTGTACCTTAGAGACAGCGATCAAGACGAGCCAAAGGGAGAATGTGGGGTGAACCATCGCTAATGGCATCATCACTATCTCGTATACTAAGACTGATAACGGCTCGTTCCGTTGATTCAGGTGTTTGGAAGAGTGAAACATCTGGAACTGGCAGTTAGTTTTCTGAACCGCAAACGTAACAGTCTAGGGCTAGTTGGGCAACAGTGAAGAGGAAACACTGGAGCCTTTTAACAACAGCATGTTGATACCATGTCAATGACACCACTGCTACGTTGTCTGTTTTCAGTCAACAGTATGTGCCAAGATCATGGAAATGTTGGGGCAGAACAAAGTGGACCATCGTCAGCGGAAGGTGGCTATAGTCAGCCAGGACAGTTTTTACCGGGTCCTGACTCCAGACCAGAAAGCCAAGGCGCTGAAGGGTCAATATAACTTTGACCACCCTGGTAGGTTACTCTAGTCACCAATACAGTGAACCCTCGCTATATCACAGTTCACTTTTCACGGTTTCGCTACTTCACGGATTTGCATCGTGCATTGTGTTCTGCATTCTGATTGGCTAAACAGTCTCTCCAACACAAACCTGTGCATCAATAAAGTTGCGGTTTACAGGATACAGTACTTTTATTTGTTAAACAAATGCTTGGGCCTCTAAAAAGGGTTTGTTCTTTGGGTTTAATATATAATAGAGTATTTAATTGTATAATAATTGTAAAAAATAAAGGTTTCTACTTCACGGATTTTGCTTATCACAGGTTCTTTTTGGAACGTAACCCCCGTGAAAAACGAGGGTTCACTGTATACGTAGTTGTAACATAAAATGTTTTTAGATCATTTTGTTTAATGTGTTGCAATCCATCCTCTGTACTGAAGTGAGTCAACAGGTATTTTACTGATTGTGAAACTTAAAATGTCTTGTCCGATTTAGAGGCAGCAATCAGTTTGTTGATCTGTCCTGCATGTTATAAACAGCATTTTGTCTAGATGTTACTGGATAACATTGATTTGTTTTGCGCAGATGCTTTTGACAATGAGTTGATGTACCGGACCTTGAAAGACGTAGTAGAGGGGAGAGTGGTCGAAGTCCCTACCTATGACTTTGTTACCCATTCCAGGTAAGACGGTTCATAAATATGATGCAATTCCCACATTTCCTGGAGGACATAACATACGGAAATTCGGTTGAAGTATTTCTCAAAACATCCCATGGATAGAGTCATTGAGTCAGGTTTGTGTCTGTCCAGGCTGCAGGAGAAGATCACAGTCTACCCTGCGGATGTGGTTCTGTTTGAGGGGATTCTGGTCTTCTACATGCAGGAAGTCAGAGACATGTTCCACATGAAGCTGTTTGTGGATACAGACTCTGACGTCAGGCTGTCACGCAGAGGTATATCCACCAAGTCGCGCACACACGCGCGCACACGCGCGCACACGCGCACACACTTCTTCGTCCTGACCGTTTGTGCTTTCCTTGCAGTACTTCGTGACATGAAAAGAGGTCGAGACTTGGAACAGATCCTCACTCAGTATACCACGTTTGTTAAGCCGGCTTTTGAAGAATTCTGTCTTCCTGTGAGTCTCCTGTGAACTCTTACTGCTGTGTACTTGATCTTTATCCCTGTCCCAGTAATTCCCAGTAATCCATCTAATAAATCTATTTCTCCAGACCAAGAAGTATGCTGACGTCATCATTCCTCGAGGAGTTGACAACATGGGTACTACCAATTTCTCAATAGGCATCATTTTGACAAGTGTTCCTGTTTCACGTTGATATTATATTTATTAATTTAGGAGATGGAATTGTCGAAAACATACGTATGGTGCATTTAATATGCACTGCAGACCCTGTACTGAATCCTAGAGGAAGCACATTTCAGAAATCATGTACTAGATCCATTCCCCTCTCTACTTTCTTATTTTAGTAGCCATCAACCTGATAGTTCAGCACATCCAGGATATCCTGAATGGTGACATCTGCAAGTGGCAGCGTGCGTCTCTGAACAGCCATGCCAGAGGCTTGAAGAGGGTCCTGTCGGAGCAGGGGGAGCTGGCCAACGGCATCCCCAACCCCCCAGGGAAGAGAGCCCTGCTGGAGCCCAGCAGCCGCCCGCACTGAGACCACCGCTGTGTGTGTGTGTGTGTGTGTGCGTGCGCGCGCGTGTGTATTGTTACTGACAAAGTCTAGCTCTATAAGCTCTAGAAGTTGCTGAAACGCCTACAGATCCCAGAACCACTTGAGGTACAAGCGACCGACAGCCCGGTGTACAGCGACACCAATCTTCCCACAAGGTCATGTCTTCCATTCTAATCGACCTTCCAGCGTTGCTAGGAAGAGATGGAGACACACGAAAGCAACTGTTTGTTTTTATGTTTTTGCAATAAATTGTATTGAATTACTTTCGCTTTGCACTATTTGTTTTATAACCTGTGCTGAACGGTTGTCAACAACGTTCCACTATTGATGAATTTTCTCAAACTCTTTCATGATCTTTCAGATTAACTTCTGGTTGCTTGAACGTATTTTATTCAGAATGTATTTGTGTATATGCATCAGGCCAGTTTTTTGGTTAAGAATATAAAATACAGTAACTCATTATGTTGTGTCTATTTAAAAGGTAAACTGATGCCTTAAACGTTTTTGTATTCTTCCCCAAAATGTAACTAATAAATACCTAACACGTTTTTTTTGCTGTCAAGTTGTATGTAAATTAAATTAATAATCAAACAAAATATGCAAGACTATCTTATTTTCTGCTTGTAGAGAAACAGCTCAGGCAGATATGTATAAACAGAGCAGTTTTATTGGGTTTGGAAAACAACAGTGATGTGTGGATTGAGGCGATTATTTCAAAAGAAATATGAATGGAAAAACTAGAGCACTGAATGGACTGACAAAACACATCTCTAATGGACTGCTGTTTACATTTTCACATTCTCTCATCCCTCGTTTCCACACGCACAAACACACTCTTCACAGATGCACACTTTCTGACGAGTACTGTACACACACACACACGTTTGAACTAGAACGTGATTCTGATTGCCTGATGGTGGTCTATACTTGAACATGGCACAATGATTGAGAATGACAGACATAGATCACAGCATCTTTAGTAATTCTCTTTTTTATGTATTTTTTTTTTGTTTGTTGTTTTTTTAGTGCACATTTCTATGGCACTTAAGAGAAGCTCTCTAAAATGAGCTCTTCTCATTTTAGCATAAACATCCTTTTTCAGAACAAAAGGAGTATTGTATATAATACATCATAACCATACATGATTCTTACACCAAAAAAAAAAAAAAAAAAAACTCGGAACAAAATCTCTGTAGTAAGTCCCGCCCCTCGTGGTCTTTCCTCCCCTCAGTGGCCACCCAGCCCAAGACACACCCACTCCCAGCCCAAGACACACCCACTCCCCAGCTCAAGACACACCCACTCCCAGCCCAGTCTGCTTGTGAAGTCACAGTTCCTATCAGACTGTTCGGAAACACTGGGGAAGGTGTGCTGGGGTGAAGCGTATGCGTGGGTGTGGGGGGACTGACCCCATGACAAACCCTCGGGGGTGAGGGGCTGCAGATGGGTGAAGGGGGTGGGGTGAGTTGGGAATATCTCAGGTGGCTATAGAGTAGTGTTAATCTCAAACACGCACGCGCGAGCGCACTCTCACACACAATCTCCAATCCAGAAGGGAGTGGACAGGAGGCGCCTTCCGATCCCTGTCCTCCTGGCATCCTCTCCTCCTTGGCAGCACTGTGCCTCTCTCTCGTATCTCCCATGGTGGTGCAGGGTCTCTCTCCCCTGCCAGCGCCACTCCACAGCAGACAGAGTTGACGAGATTATAATCCCAATCCCAGTCCAGATTATAATCCCAATCCCAGTCCAGATTATAATCCCAAACCCAGTCCAGATTATAAACCCAAACCCAGTCTCCCACAGCAGCAGAGTTTCTGTAAACAGTTTTGTTTTAAATCTCCAGTTTCTCAGTCTGCCCTTCTCTTCCTCCTCCTTCCTCCCTCGCTCTTAGTGTCAATCGGTCTCCCAGTCCCTCCATCCGTGGGTCTGTTTGTAGTAAAGTGAGTGTAGTGTCTGAAGCACAGTGGGGGGGGCGGGGGAGGGGTGGGCAGCCCAGCCTGTGAAGGGCGGAGACAGGGGTAGGGGTGGGGGGGTTGGGGGGGGGGGGGGGGGGGAAGGCAGATCTTTAGGTCTTCTCCTCGCGCTCTGTCCGGCGGCGGGTGATGTTCCTGGGCTTGATCTTCAGGGACAGCTCCCACAGCGCCTCCTCGGCCAGGTGGTCGCTGAAGTCGTTGAAGAAGCAGACGATGTCGTCGTTGCGCTTGAGCTCGTAGTGCCTGGGGAGGTGGAGAGGGAAGGGGGAGAGGGGAGGTGGAGAGGGGGCGACATCTGATCAGACAAAAGGCAGGATGTCCTACTATGTATGGTTGTTCAGCGGTTATGCCTGAAGGCAAATACGACCACAGAAAGCAGGTATTTAAGTGACATTAGAATAAAAGTGCTCCAGCAGTGTATATACTGTAGTATAAGTGTGTGTGTGTGTGGCCGTATCCTGGTGACTCACACTTGCTGAAAGCGCCTCATGCTGTCAAGGATGTTGAACTGCTGCCAGCGTTTGGAGAAGTTGACCTTCCCTTCGATGAGGTCAGGGTTCCCCAGGTGAACGAATGTCAGATCCTGCAGAATCAAACCCCTGGAGGGAGGGAGGGAGGGAGGGAGGGAGGGAGGGGCGAGAGGAGGGAGAGATACAGAGGGATTTGGAAATAATGTCCCATTCACCTGATTTGCTGCATGTACGCACACACACACACACACACAGCTTTCACTTACAGGTACGGAATACAGGGTGGCTCCACTTCAGCCAGAGCTGCTCTGTACGCTCTGAAGGACGAAGAGCTGTCAATCAAGGTGCAGTACTCCTCCAATCCCTGAGGGGGGGGGGGGGGGGGGGGGAGGTGGGGAGGAAGGAGAGGAAGGGGAGGGGGAGCAGGGAGGTGAGTGACTTCCTCTCAGTGTCGGCTCCTCGAGGGCCGGCTTCCTGTATGTTTAACAGCCTGAGAGGTGCCACAGTGATGCTACACTGATCACATGCAGGAACAGCCCCTCTCACACTGAATCTGTACACCTAGTGCCCACTTTTTACTTGATCTTATCTTTACATATATGTTCAATGTTTGCTCTTTTCTGCCAAAATAAATTCTGTGTTTGTATATCCTGCATAGTGAATAAAATAGATTCAGATTCTGAAGAACAGCCTGTCTCACACCCAGGAACACCCTTTCTTACTCTCTAGAACAGCCTGTCTCACACATTAGAACAGCCTGTCTTACTCTCTAGAACAGCCTGTCTTACTCTCTAGAACAGCCTGTCTCACACCTTAGACCAGCCTGTCTTACTCTCTAGAACAGCCTGTCTCACACCTTAGAACAGCCTGTCTTACTCTCTAGAACAGTCTGTCTTACTCTATAGAACAGCCTGTCTCACACCTTAGAACAGCCTGTCTTACTCTCTAGAACTGCCTGTCTCAAACTTTAGAACAGCCTGTCTCACACCTTAGAACAGCCTGTCTTACTCTCTAGAACTGCCTGTCTCACACCCAGGAACAGCCTGTCTTACTCTCTAGACCAGCCTGTCTTACACCTTAGAACAGCCTGTCTTACTCTCCAGAACAGTCTGTCTCACACTCAGCTCACAGTGGTATCATTACAGTGCAGTAACAGACCAAGTGGTCTCCTCTCCTCCTCGTATTCACCTCAGACGTCTGTTTCTGCCACTCCAGCCTGCGGATGGGAGCAGAGTCCAGGGCTGACAGGATGGCCAGGTACGAGTTGAAGTTGTTCAGCTTCCTTAAGTGCTGCACAGAGGAAGAGGAAGGGTGGGGGGGGGGGGGTCAGAGTGAGAGCCTGCAGCCAGGGAGAGTTCCATCCTCCAGGCACCAGGGAATGTAGGATAGCGGAAACGTCACATTATTCACAGATTCACACTGCATGCAGGAGGAACGCGAGTCCCCAGTCGACACACAACTCAACCCAGCTCATTCCTGGTGTGCGTCCGGAAAGCAACAAGGATTGAGGGTCGTGAAAGATGCGTTGCGTGTGAGACGGTCTGACCGACCTTCATGATCTTGATGAACTTGAGGAGCAGCTTCTCTCTGTCCTGCGCCTTCTCCTGCTGAATGATCAGAGAGCGGACCCTAGAAGAACGAGAGGAACCCTCGTTACCAGGGAGGTTGGGGCGGGGAAATGTGTGTGTGTGTGTGTACGCAAGAGGTTTTTTTCTATACGTGTTTTACAAGAGATTTAGAGGCTAAAAACACACCAAGATACATTGAAAGAGGAAGAGGCACAAGAGAAGAATCCCAATTACCAATAGCTCATGTTGTTAAAGTGCTCCGTGAACTGGGTCAGATTAGGACTCTTCTCTTCGTTCTGCTCCTTGGCCCACAGAAGCACCTCTGGAATCTGGAAGAAAGTAGGGAGGGAAGACGGAGGGAAGACAAAGAGAGAGAGGGAGAACATTGAGAACCAAGTCTTCCAGACACGTTCCAATCTCGCCCGCTAACGACTGACAGGAACAGGAAGTCTCCTCACCTCAATCTTGTAGAACAGCTCGGCGTCCAGGAGAGTGAGCTGGTCGGCGATCTCATGACTGCGGAAGTCGTGTAGAGTCCCTGGTCTGAAGGACAGACAAGGAAGAGGAAATACCACGGTCAACAGAGAATCAGAATGGGGTTTATTCGCTATGCAAGATTAACAAACATAGAATTCACTGTGGCAGAAATGAGCAAACATAGAACATATAAGTGGCATACTAATAAAAAATGAATACAATGTAAAATACACTACAGATATGATACAAATTACAAATAATACAAATAATACAAATGATACAAATGATACAAATAAAATGGAAGTACAAATAACATGGGTACAAAATGGAATGGGTATATATAGTAACGTTGGGGGTATGGGGGGGGGGGGGTGTATATACACAGTAGTGTAAACAGTGGTGCAAAGTGTAACAGTGGTGCACAGTAGTGTAAACAGTGGTGCAAAGTGTAACAGTGGTGCACAGTAGTGTAAACAGTGGTGGGATTCTGGAAGAGGGTGTGGGGTGTTGGTGGATGTGTCATACTGAGCACATGTCTGCTGTGCCAGAAGTTCCCCTCCGACCCCTGACCCCCTAACCCAGGGGTCTCCAATCCTGGTCCTCGAGGGCCGCTGTCCTGATGGTTTTAGATGTTCCCCTGCTCCAGCACACCTCCGCAGAGCTCGATAACGACCCTTCATTAGAATCAGGTGTGCAGGAGCAGGGAAACATCTAAAACCTTCGGGACAGCGGCCCTCGAGGACCAGGATTGGAGACCCCTGCCCTAACCCCAAAACACCTCTGGTGATGAGTTCAAAAAAGGAGGGTTGGTGTTGCGTGTATCACTGTGTAGAGTTTTCCCCCCAACCCCCCTTGACCCTCTCGTACCTGGCCGAGACCCCTCTGGCAGCGAGCGGCTTGAGGGAGTTGGTGTATCTGAGAAGCTTCTTCTGCTCCACCTTGTCCAGGATGTTCTTGCGGAGGACGCGGGCCAGGCTCAGCTCGCCGTTACACACCAGCCTGAAGACCAGCTCCATGAGCTGCTTCAGGATGTCCTCGGTCAGCTCCACCAGACTGGGCGGAGGTGAGGGGGGGATCAGCGGAGGAAAGGCAGGGATGACAGGAGGAGAGTGCAGCCATGAGAGAGTATAGAAAGACGGAGAAGAGGATGGACAGGAGAGGATGAAAAGAGATATGGTTGAGAGGATTAGAATAACCAGGGATGGAGGGAGTCCAAATTCTGTAATTCTCCTCAAGCGCAATAACTGTCTATATGTCCATATGTCTACTTAACTTACTTTTTTTTTTTGCAATACTGTAATTCTCCTCAAGTGCAATAACTGTCTACATGTCTACTTAACTTATTTTTTGCAATACTGTAATTCTCCTCAAGTGCAATAACTGTCTATATGTCTACTTAACTTACTTAAAAAAAAATTTATACTGGACTTTATCGTGCTCGCCTATTGTTATTGTTATTATTGCTATATTTTTTACCCTGCAATCTGTGTGCGGTACTTTACACTGCTGCTGTTGTGAACTGCAATTTCCACCCCTGGAGGACAAATAAAGGTTTATCTAATCTAATCTAAAAGAAAGAGGAAAAGTTCCTTCACACGGGACCTGCCCAGCAGTTCCTCTGGACAGCCACTAGAAGACAGCTGGGAGTCAGCTGATAAGGAACATCCCAACAGCCTAGAAGTTTTATACATGTTTTGTATTGAACGATGTACTACTGATGTAACTGTAATGGTACACTGGCAGGGAATCGGCTTCCGGGTTCTCCCAGCAGAACCTCAGGAGATCCGGCAGGATTCTCCGTGGAAGTCCAGTGTTCAGCCAGAGGTTCACTCACCACAGCTCGTCCACCACGCGGACCAACACGAAGAAGGTATTCTTGCTGACCCTCTTTTTGAAGGTGTCTGGGCTGTGGCAGAACCTGGTGTACGTGCTCCGGGGTTAAGGTAAACCAACAGAAACTTCTGGAAAAAGAGTCTTTCCGTAGAACCCTGCTAGCTATATGAGACCACATCACTTTCACAGTTCAACGTGCAGTTGGCATGCTCAACAACACTAATGGACATGTATGTAATCCTTTTCTGGATAAAAATGGCAGTTTAAACTGTATTTTAATGCTGGAATTGCAGGAGTTCAGGTGTGAAGGATATCTGTAGTGTAGCTTCTTGATGAGTTCCTCAGGGGTGATGAAGGTTCGATAGGTGGTTAAGAAGGCCTCGCAGTACAGTACCAGATCTGGAGGAAGAAAATACACGCTCAGTCCTTCGGGCACAGGGATTAAAACACAAAATCTTCCGTTTCATGTTTTAGGATTTCACAAAGCCACACGCGCGCGAACAAGATCAATAATGACCAACTTGAGTCAAACTTATGGAAAGCTTTAACTATCTAGCCTCATCCAGAACCATATGGTGGAGGAACTCATTTGATCAGTAATGAGTCGAGCTCAGCTCAGGATCGGATCTATAAACAAGGCTAACAGTACACGCTGACCTAGAATCACAGTAGCACATATAAAGGATGAACCGATAAGAGAGAGAGAGGGAAAGAGAAGGATGGAGGGAACCAAAGAGAGAAAGTGAGGGACATGGAAGAGAAACAGAGACAGAGAGAGAGACAGAGAGAGAGAGAGAGAGAGAGGACAGAGAGAGAGAGAGAGACAGAGAGAGAGAGAGAGAGAGAGAGGGAGAGACAGAGAGAGAGAGAGAGAGAGAGAGAGAGAGAGGGAAAGAGAAGGATGGAGGGAACCAAAGAGAGAAAGTGAGGGACATGGAAGAGAAACAGAGACAGAGACAGAGAGAGAGACAGAGAGACAGAGAGAGGAGAGAGAGAGAGAGAGAGAGAGACAGAGAGAGAGAGAGAGAGAGAGAGAGAGAGAGAGAGAGACAGAGACAGACAGAGAGACAGAGAGACAGAGAGAGAGAGAGAGAGAGACAGAGAGAGAGAGAGAGAGAGAGAGACAGAGACAGACAGAGAGACAGAGAGACAGAGAGAGAGAGAGAGAGAGAGAGACAGAGAGAGACAGAGAGGAGAGAGAGAGAGAGAGACAGAGACAGAGAGAGAGAGAGAGAGAGAGAGACAGAGACAGACAGAGAGACAGAGAGACAGAGAGAGAGAGAGAGAGAGAGACAGAGAGAGAGAGAGAGAGATAGAGTGAGAGAGAGATAGATATGCGTACCTTTGCGGGTCAGTCTCTGTGGCATGAACTAACAGGATGTCTCCTGATCCAGCCCTCACGTCAGGACCGTCATCATTCTGATGGAGGAAGAACAAAGGGCGATCAAATGAAGAGAGAGAGAGAGAGAGAGAGAGAGCGGGTTGGACGAGGAATTAAAACAAGAACGCACTCCTAGCCCAAAAATGCGTCTCTCCTCTCCGTCCGCCCCCCCCAACCCTGCCACGCGCCCCCCTCCCTGACGAAGGGAGAGAGATGGATGGAGGGTGGGATGGAGAGCGAGAGCCAGCACATGCTGATCACAGCAGCAGATCCCCCCAGTAACAGCTTCATTTAAAGCTATAGCTCTCCTTTGCTGCTAAAATCCCCCCCCCCCCCCCCCCGTTTCCTAAACCCCCCACTCTATCCTCCCTCCCCATCTCTGACCTTGCAGTGTGAACAGAGTTTGAGACAATGTCCCTCTCTCCGTCCCCCTCACACACACACACACACACACACACACACACACACACACACACACACACACACACACACACACAGTCCTGTCAGACTGCAGCAAACAGAAAGGAAATTAAAATGTGGACCTGCCCAGCAGTACCTCAGGACAGCCACTAGAGGGCAAGCTGGAAGTCAGCTGATAAGGACCATCTCCACAGACCAGCAGTCTTTTACATGTGTTTTGTATTGAAAAATGTACTGCTGATGTCACTTCCCATCACTCAACAGCCAGCGTTGATGTGGCAAGGAAAATCTTAACACCTTGTACGGCGACGTGCGTGTGTGTGTGTGTGTGTGTGTGTGGCATACTGTAACATCAACAGTGACGTGTGTGTGTGTGGCATACTGAAACATCAACAGTGACATGTGTGTGTGTGGCATACTGTACCATCAACACTGACGTGTGTGTGTGTGTGTGTGGCATACTGAACCATCAACACTGACGTGTGTGTGTGTGGCATACTGTACCATTAACACTGACGTGTGTGTGTGTGTGGCATACTGTACCATCAACACTGACGTGTGTGTGTGTGGCATACTGTACCATCAACACTGACGTGTGTGTGTGTGTGGCATACTGTACCATCAACACTGACGTGTGTGTGTGTGTGTGGCATACTGTACCATCAACACTGACATGTGTGTGTGTGTGTGGCATACTGTACCATCAACACTGACGTGTGTGTGTGTGTGGCATACTGTACCATCAACATTGACGTGTGTGTGTGGCATACTGTACCATCAACACTGACGTGTGTGTGTGGCATACTGTACCATCAACACTGACGTGTGTGTGTGTGTGTGTGTGTGGCATACTGTACCATCAACACTGACGTGTGTGTGTGTGTGTGTGGCATACTGAACCATCAACACTGACATGTGTGTGTGTGTGTGTGGCATACTGTACCATCAACAGTGATGTGTGTGTGTGTGTGACATATTGTATCATCAGCTAGTGTGTTACCTCCTGCTTTAGTGTAACCCTGCTCATAATCTCCTTGTGGTCGATGAGAGAGAGTTCATCAACCTCCTCTTCATCGCTTTGGCCCGACTCTGTAGACTTCTGCCTTCTACAAAACACAACACAAAGACACACTTGCGTCTGCTAAATGAATAAATGTAAATGAATATTAATTCTCTATTTTTATAAATGATCATATGACAATACCACTAGCAATATCTTACAGTAACAATAGATGTATGTACTTTCTGAATGTGTCACGGTCTCATTCTTGGCAAATGCTGCACCTCACAGCACCCCTTTGGCATAGGACCTGGTGTATGCTGTATGTGTCCTGCCCACTAATGAGCCTATACAACAAGATTAAAAAGAGAAGTGTGAAAGAGAAGATATCAGCTCTTTACAGCAACTCTGTCCGTCCCCGTCCCCGTCCCCCCCCCCCCCCCATGTCAAAGTCAATCCTACGGCCATGCAACCCCCTATTGGACGGTTTACATAGTCTACTGTTCTGCTGTAAACGGCCCAGATCATATTGCTTTGGTCTACAGTGAATCGGTTTGGAGATGACACAACTATCCTTACACTGCTTTCAGTAACGTTTCAAAATACCAAGACTGTATATGTCAGGAATGGCTTGTTTATCTTCTTGTCATGAATAATGGATGTGACTGGCAGGGCGATCTGCATTCCCTGAGTGATCTGGGTCAGCTTTTCCATGCTTCAGTCATGAGGTCTTGAGAGCTGAAGCATGCTGCATGGGCCCTGTCTACATTCATGTAGATTACTGACATGCCATTAAATGTTCTAATTCGTCTTTTCGGTAATAATTTCGGGGGGGGGGGGGGGGGGGGGGGGGGGCTTCGTAGAGATCGGAAGGGGGGCGCGGCACCATTCACGTTACAAGAAAAAATTTAGAGAGTTACTATCAGGCAATTTTTGGGGTGTGTTAGTGCAATTGTCTTTGGTGAGGCCCAACCTGTATTCTTGTCTCATATATATGGGTGTCAATGTGACTGACAGTGTCTGTTGTTACTGACACATGATCGCTTCCGGTAAACTAGTTATATTAGCCAGTTTCCCCAAAATACATTTCAAGCTGATTTCTGTTTTGAGGGCCAGAGTAGATGGTACAGATTAATTTGAGATACTGCCAGTGAACAACTTTGTTAGAGTAGAGAAACAAGTGAAGTGAGGAGGAGGGAGGGGTTAGAGTGATGAAGGATGGGGGGATTCTCAGGGATCAGTAACATTGCACAAAGATAGTGTTGTGGTATAAGTGAGGAGGAAGTAAGAGACAAGTGACAGAAGACAGATGGCATAGTAGAAATGACATTTGTTTCCATTTTGACAGCTGCGATGATACCGAGGTGTCCGAGCATGGAGCAGGAGCTCAGAGGAGGAGTCAGGGGAGCATGACCTCCCTTTTCCCCCCAGTTCCCCAGGGGTTATGCGGTGGGAAGATTCTGGGTCACCCTGATTCTGGAGGGAGACACGCCCCCCCCCCCCCCAACAGCCCTGCTGCAGCTCTCATGGTGCACCATCCCATGCCCAGAGGGAGGATGCACTCGGCCCCCACCGCCCCAGCAGCAGCAGTCCCGGTGCACCATCCAGTGCCCAGCAGGGAGACACACTCCCCCCCCACCACCCCGGGAGCAGCACTCTTCACGCACTGTCCGGTGACCAGCAGGGAGACACACTCCCCCCCCCACTGCCCCGGGAGCAGCACTCTCAGGCACCATCCCGTGCCCAGCAGGGCGACTCAAACGCCTACCAGCGTTTAGCCAGCATCCTTGTGGCCAATATACTGGACCAGGCTATGGAGGTGATGGCTGGGCCCTCTCAGCCCGATAGAGTCAGGGTGGTAATGTTCGCAGATGAACATGAGGAACCTCTCGTTGAGGAGGAGGAGGAGGATTAGCAGCTCCCAACCGGCCACACTGAGGATGATACACCAACGTCTGAAGACTGTCTGTAAGTCTACTGGTACAAACTGGACAGTGTAAAACATGTGACCAGTGTGGTTACACAGTCTTTGCATAGACACACTCACACACCCACATTCACACACAACATGAAACTCATAGCAGCTCTATCTTGTGTCTTCAGCACCCAGGACCTGCCTCTGGCTCGCAGGTCAGGGAGAAACCGGCTGAACAGTCTGCATTGGCGAGGGATTTGAAATTTCAAAGACCGATGAACTCTTTCCAGATGTACGACCATGTTAGCCTGTGTTCTGCTCCTCTCTCTCACCAACCGTCTCTGGAGGAGGGGATCCCTCATTGAATTGCTCCTCCCAAGGGTTCTTCCATTTTTCCTGGGAGTTATTCCTTGTCTTCCTTGAGGGTTTAGGTTGGTTGAGGGGCAGTTCTATGGGCATATATGAAGCCCTTTGTGTCATTGCTTAATAAAGAGCTTTACAAATAAATGTTGATTTGATTTGATTCTTTATTTTGTGCAGCAAAGGCAGACTTCTGAGGCAGATGTTTGTTCCTCTGGTAAAACTAGCATAGCTTGGTTAATGCAGTGTACTCCTGAGACGTAATACTAATCACACAACTTCATGGAATCCCTTTAACATTAATCTAGATAACAGGACGACTCTGGGTCTATATAATCAAAGAAGGGTAGTGAAGGTCAAAATAGCCTGGATTCTATAATCCCATGCAATCTTGAATGGGGAAGTGAAAAGCAGTGACCAGGTCCCTTGGGATTTCTGAAATCAGTTTGAACAGTCACACCTGGGGGCATTATGGAAATGAACTACATCATAACTATACTAAAACACGTGTGCACATTATTATCCACAATAACCCTGTAGTGTACAATTGTTTCTCATATATTTGTAATATTTGTATTAGAAGATATGTAATCATTTTGTGTCAGTAAAATATTTAATAATAATATCCACAATATTGGCGTCAAGCTGCTTGCTGATGACATCACCCAGTTTGAACTCACCCACATCTCGATTTACTGACTGTTTAGGTGTATTAACACATTATATCTGTTGAACACTGATATGTTGAATCCTGTACGATATTAAATTAGAGATAAACCTTTATTTGTCCTCCAGGGGGGGAAATTGCAGTTCACAACAGCAGCAGGGTAAAGTACAGCACACAGAGTTGCAGGGTAATATAACAATAACAATGCACGATAAAGTACAGTATAAAAAAATAAGTAAGTTAAGTATTAGACATATAGACAGTTATTGCACTTGAGGAGAATTACAGGGTATTGTACGTAATGTACGTATGAACAACAAGACCACCACGGGGTATATTGCACGTTGTGCGTAAGAACAACAAGACCACAATGGGGGAATATTGAACGACAGGACACTTGAAATATTGCACTATTGAATATAACACTTGAATATTGCACGTAAGTAAAGTAATAAAAGTAATACTGCATGGTGGTGAGGTAGTGATGATAATAGTTATAATAATAATAATAATAATGGTGTAGCACATGATAGTGGCTATGGACAGCAGTGTTTAGTGATCATTAAACAGTCTGACAGTAGCAGGAAGGAGGGACCTGCAGAATCTTTCCTTCACACACCGAGGGTGAATCAGCCTATTGCTGAAGCTGCTCTCCAGAGCGGACAGTGAGTCCTGCAGGGGGTGTGACTCGTGGTCCAGCATAGTAGTCAGCTTTGCCAGGACTCGTCTGTCACCCACCACCTGCACTGAGTCCAGAGGACAGCCCAGGACTGAGCTGGACTTCTTGATGACCTTGTCCAGCTTCTTCCTTTCCTTCTCAGTGATGCCGCTGCTCCAGCAGACCACACCGTACATGATGGCTGAGGCCAAAATATATACAAAAACTAGTTTAAAGTATTACAAACAGTGTCAGCTCTGCCTTTGCATTTCTCCTCTGCATCTATGTTCCGTGACCGCACTGTAGCTGACATCCAGGGTCATGAGCTGCGCATGTCCACGCGGTGTTGCCACGGATCAATGACTTCTAAGCGTCTCTTTTATTTTAAATTTGATCAATTTATTTGTCCTTGTGTTCTTGTCCTGAGAATATAGGCGATTCCCAAAGACGCCAGTTTTTACACGTTTGCAGACTTTACCGAGAGCATCCGAAATAAAACACTGTTATTAATTACCGATTAAGGGTGCAGCGCCCCTCCAGCGCCCCTTCAGCGCCCCTCCAGCCGATGACGCTCTCTAGGCGACCGCCTATGTCGCCTATGCCTAGAGCTGGCCCTGGCTATAGCCATACTCACTGTCACACTCAGTCACACACTGCAGGCACCTTTCAGAAGTCGGTGATTTTAGACTGTTGTGTCTCTACAGACTGTGTGGATACTTGTAGTGAAAGATGACAAAGAAGACTATGCATATAAACGTGACTATTTTAATAGCAGGCGAACAGCAACAATGAACATGTCTGTTTCTCTTACAGACTGGCTTCTTCCTGGCAACTCCTGGTTACACAGTTACTGATAATATATCGCGCCCCCTACAGGCATAACTAGATATAACAGGTTTTCCATTCAAACACCACATAGACCTACTTCCATAGTAGGCTAGTTCCAAAGGATAAGTTTGTCACACGTACGAAAAGGAGTTGTGGCGACGATGCGTCGTCAACGCCACCAACCGCTAAAAGTCCAAAACACGTAAATATGATGGTGGCTAGTTGACTGATGCCGCCGTAAAATTACTTCTTCTTCCTCTTCTTCTTCTTGAAAACCAAGTACAGAAATCGTCTCCAGGTGGAGGATGACATCAGGCTTGCGCTGTCTGACATTGAAGCGCGAATCACGCTTCTTTGTAAAAACAAGCAAGCACAGGTGTCCCACTGATAGGCCTGCCATGATGTCTTGGCCTAGGCCACTCTCCTATGACTTGTATGCGACAGTACGCGAAATTACGCAAAACCTAGAGTACTCTTGTTGACAGTAGCCTACTTCAGAAGCATTTGTCATAATTTGAGCATGTTTCATACATGGCAGTTAGTTCTATAGTTTTATCAAAGTTCTCAAATCTTAAAAGTTATGAAAACTAAAAAAAAAATAATAATAACATCTACCCATCCACCCAAGTAATTAAAAAATATATAAAAACACACGCACAAAAAACATATCCTTCTATCTATTCATCCACCCACCCATCTCCCCACCCATCTCCCCACCCACCCACCCACCCCCAAAAAATTAAGTACAAAAACACCCATCTATCTATCTATCTGACCACCCAACCACTCACCCACCCACCCATAATTTTAAAATTACAAAAACATGTACATGTAAAAACCTAAAATATCCTTCTATCCATCCATCTATCTATCCCTGTACCCTAATCAAAAGCCATGGATGAACAAGGAGGTTCGGCTCCTGCTGAAGGCTCGCAAGGCCGCTTTCAGATCAGGTGACGAACAGGCCTACAGTGCATCCAGGGCTGACTTGAAGAGGGGCATCAAAAAGGCCAAGCACTGCAACAAGCTGAGGATCGAGGAGCACTTTGACAACTCCGACCCCCGGCGCATGTGGCAGGGCATCCGGACCATCAGTGACTTCAAGTCGAACACCATCACCCCGCCCTCCACAGACGTCTCCTTCCTGAACGAGCTGAACAACTTCTACGCTCGTTTTGACAGGAACAACAGAGAGACTGCCACCTTAAGTCCAATAGGACAAAGAACTCTTTTGTACCAACTGCAATCAGGTTATTCAATTTGCACAATTCTTGAAGTTTTAGATTAATTTTAGTGTAACAGTGTTTTTAACTAGTCTGTGTTATGTGTATGTGGATGTGCCTTTTTAACTGTTTTAACTGTTGTGCTATCTGTATGTTTATTTTTTTTTACCTGCTGCAAGTCAAGTTTCCTCCTTTGGGGGACAATAAACTTAAACTGAACTGAACTGAACTCAATCACTCCATCTACAGACCACCAACCCCTAACACTCAACCCAACAGCCGTCCTCACCGCACTGAGCCGGATCAACGCGCGCAAGGCTGCTGGCCCAGACGGGTTGGGAGCATGGAATTGTCCAAAATGTTTTGCTATTCTAGAGCATTCAAAGTTCCATTCACTGGAACTAAGGGGCCAAGCCCAACTCCTGATAAACAACCCCACACCATAATTCCTCGTCCACCAAATTTTACACTTGGCACAATGCAGTCCGAAATGTACCGTTCACCTGGCAACCTCCAAACCCACTGAATCTGACTTTTCCATCAGATTGCCAGGTGCCAAAGCTTGATTCATCACTTCAGAGAACGTGACTCCACTGCTCTAGAGTCCAGTGGCGGCGTGCTTCACACCACTGCATCCAACGCTTTGCATTGCACTTGTTGATGTATGGCTTAGATGCAGCTGCTCGGCCATGGAAACCCATTCCATGAAGCTCTCTGCGTACTGTACTTTAAGGTCACATGAAGTTTGGAGCTCTGTAGCAATTGACCGTGGAGAAAGTTGGCGACCCCTTTGCACTATGCGCTTTTACACACCTGTGGCCGAGCCAGTTGATTAGAACACCTGAATCTGATCATTTGGATGGGTGACCAAATACTTTTGGTAATATAGTGTATATGATGTTTGGTAGTAACCAGACTTTGTTGTGCATTCATGGGTTTCTTGTTCTGTGTTTTAGACATGGCCCAGCCTTTTAGTGTGGTGGTCTTCCACTGCAGACACCTGTTCCACAAGGAGTGTTTACCATCTCCAGGAACAGTAAGTTCCTACAGTATGTGAGAAGCCCAGTAGTGTACAGTATATAACTTGTCTTTGTTATATTTCAGATTCCTGGGGTACAGTTTAGCAACATCTGCAGTGCTAAAAGGAGAGGACCCGGAAGTGCACTTACTTGTCTTATTGTTGTGTCCTCTATAAAATAAGCTTTTCCCCCTGTTACTGTATCTGCTATTCAAATCAAATCAACATTTATTTGTATAGCCCTTTTTACAAGCAATGTCACAGAGGGCTTCACATATGCCCATAGAACTGCCCCTCAACCAACCTAAACCCTCAAGGAAGACAAGGAAAAACTCCCAGAAAAACTCACTAGGAACAAAAAATGGAAGAAACCATGGAAGGAGCAATTCAGTGAGGGATCCCCTCCTCCAGGGACGGTTGGAGAAAGTGAAGAGCAGAACACAGGCTAAAACAGTCATAACTCTAGAGAGAGTTAACAAGTTGTTGAAACATCAATACTCAATGCTCAACATGGGTCTTAGGTTGCACAAAGTCAATTTAGGCAGCCACTGGGCTTGGGCCCATGATTGGCGCAGCATCACACACAGGGGGATGAGGAAAAGGACCGGGAACTCTCTCCTTGTCCATCAGGAAGACTGACGTCAGACTGGCGACCAGATCCGGGGTAGGAAGACCATCTCAGATCAATGTCCACTGGCACCAGGTCCAACATTGGCCGATGACCACGCAAGTGCTGAGAGCTCAGTCCCCCCATACCAAAGGGAGGTATGGAGGGGAGGACAGTGAGACGGAGTAGAGGAGATGTTAGAGAGTGCAAGGAACAGCTAACAGTTATAGCAATATTCAGAATGAGGTCCCCACCGGTCAGTGTGGGCTAATGCAGCAATTAAAAAGACCCAAAAAAGGGGCTATTGACACAGCCTTAGACCCCTCAGTTGGAACATAAATCTGTTCCAAGAAAGAAAACTCTAAGATATATATATATATATATTTTTTTATTTTTTTAAAGATAGTATCTTTTGAAAGAGCTGCTTCACACTCGGCATCAAACCGCTCCAGAGCATGCTGGAGGCCCCAGCTCGAGGAAGCAAACAGGACAACATAAATCAGGACCCGAGTTTTTGCCTCTGTAACTACCCGAGCTGCGGCACGCTTGGCCTGCCGGTACCGGTCAACTGTTTCGGTAGTCCCACGAGCCAGAACGGCTCCATAGGACTCCTTCTTCAGTTTGACGGCATTCTTTGCTTCCGGTGTCCACCACCGGGTTCTGGGATTGCCGCCGCGACCAGCACCAGAGACCTTGCGACCACAACTCCAGACTGCCGCATTGACAATGGAGGTCGAGAACACGGTCCATTCAGACTCAATGTCCCCAGCCTCCCCCGGGATCTGTGAGAAGCTCTCCCGGAGGTGTGAGTTGAAGACCCCTCTGACAGAGGGGTCCGCCAGGCGTTCCCAGCAGACCCTCACGATACGTTTGGGCCTGCCAAGTCTGTCTAACTTCCCCCCCCGCCAGCGGATCTGACTCACAACCAGGTGGTGATCGGTTGACAGCTCCGCCCCTCTCTTCACCCGAGTGTCCAAGACACACGGCCGCAGGTCAGAAGACACGACAACAAAGTCGATCATCGACCTCCGGCCTATATTGTCCTGGTGCCACGTGGACTGATGGACACTCTTGTGCTTGAACATGGTGTTAGTTATGGACAAACCATGACTAGCACAGAAGTCCAATAACAAAACACCACTCGGGTTCCGATCAGGGGGGCCGTTCTTCCCAATCACCCTTCTCCAGGTGTCACTGTCATTTCCCACTTGGGCGTTGAAGTCCCCCAGCAGAACGATGGAGTCCCCAGTCGGCGCACTGTTCAGTACGCCTCCCAAAGACTCCAAGAAGGCCGGGTACTCTGCACTGCTGTTCGGCCCGTAGGCCGCCACAACAGTGAGAGACCTGTCCCCGGCTTTTAGGCGCAGGGACGCGACCCTCTCGTTCACCGGTGTAAACTCCAACACGTGGCGACTGAGCTGTGGAGCTATAAGCAAACCCACGCCAGCCCGCCGCCTCTCCCCGCGGGGGAACGCCAGAGAAATGAAGAGTCCAGCCTCTCTCAAGGATAATGGTTCCAGAGCCCAAGCTGTGTGTGGAGGCGAGGCCGACTATATCTAGCCGGTAACGCTCGACCTCCCGCACAAGCTCAGGCTCCTTCCCCGCCAGCGTGGTGACATTCCATGTCCCCAGCGCTAGAGACTGTGTGCACGGCCCTGGTCGTCCGGGCGCCTGCCCCTGACCACCGCCCAAATCACACAGCACCGGCCCCTTACGGTCCTTCCTACGGGTGGTGGGCCTGCGGGAAGGTGGTCCCACGTCGCCTTTTCGGGCTGGGCCCGGCCGGGTCCCATGGGAAAAGACCCGGCCACCAGGCGCTCGCCTGCGAGCTCCCACTCTGGGCCTGGCTCCAGAGTGGGGCCCCGGTTTCGCCGATCCGGGCGACGTAACGGATTTCGTTTGTTTGGTCATCATAGGGGTTTTTTGAACCGCTCTTGGTCTGGCACCTAGGACCTGTTTGCCTTGGGAGACCCTACCAGGGGCATAATGCCCCAGACAACATAGCTCCTAGGATCATCCAAGCACTCAAACCCCTCCACCACGATAAGATGGCGATTCACGGAGAGGAACACGTAAGAATTGCGAACAATAAAGCAGAAAAAAAGCAACACTGGCGAGTCACCACATGGGGACAGACAAGTAGTTCTGAGCAACATTAGGCTATATTTCTAAGTACCATACTATTCCTAAGTGCCATTAAATTCTCGGAATAAGTGAGTTTTAAGCCTTCTTTTGAAGGTGAGGAGGCAGTCTGTGCTTCTGATGGAAGTGGGAAGTTGATTCCGGTGACATGGCAGCGTCTGGGTAGGTTGAAAAACTTTTAGTGCTTGGCTCATGATTGGCATAGCATCACTGGAGGGGGATGAGGAACATGCTATCATCCTCATCAAGGCCTCAGTGGGGCCTGAGGCTTCAGCAAGGACCGCTTCAGTGGGGGCAGAGGCTTCAGCGGGACCCTAGCCTCAGGCTCTCTCTCAGGCGACTGGCGGGTGACTCCACTGTCATCCTGGGCTGAAGGCTGTGCGTCACGCTCCTCCAGATGCTAGTTCTGGAGGGAACGTTACAATGATTACAATGATCCCTTCCGGATCAGTTTGTTGAGCCTGTTGGCATCTGCCGCCCTCAACCTGCTGCCCCAGCAGGCAACAGCATAGAGGATAGCACTGGCCACCACAGACTCATAAAACATCCTCAGCATTGTCCGGCAGACGTCGAAGGACCTCAGCCTCCTCAGAAAGTAGAGGCGGCTTAGGCCCTTCTTGTAGACGGCTTGAGTGTTCTTTGCCCAGTCCAGTTTGTTGTCCAAGTGAACACCAAGGTACTTGTAATCCTCAACGGTGTCCACACTGACCGCCTGAATGGAAACAGGGGTCACTGTTGTCCTGGTCCTTCTCAGGTCGATGACCAGCTCCTTGCACTTAGCCGCATTGAGCTGCAGATGATTCCGCTCACACCATGCGACAAAGTTCCCCACCAGTCCTGTACTCGGCCTCCTCCCCATCGCTGATACAGCCCACCACAGCACACTTCAGGTGCAAATGAACTTGAGAAAAGAGGATAACAACACTACAATACTAACTTCGTTTTACAGTTTGAATCTGGTGGCCTAAATAAAGGAGTTTGCTGTCATTCATGCATCGCCATGAAAGTGGACACATTTGTTTGTGTCCTCAACAGATTTGGCCTCTGTTCAAATGGAAATGGATGTATGTAAAATCAAAGGGCGTATATTTGGCATGGACGGAGGGGACATGTCCCCACCAATATCCAGTAATCATTGTTATATCCCAACCAAAAACATCACTCCTCAAAGTCCTTCTTATATAGTAAAGTATAGTATAGTCTAGTTGAGTCTAGTTCAATCTGCAGATTAGGAGAGAAAGCCAGACCCCTGGCAATAAATGAAGACAACACCAGGTTAGGTCTTGATTATGTCTCTCTACCTCTGAGAGCTGGAGGAACATCTTTTATAAGGCACAAGAATGTAAACATAGATAGTGACAGTCAAGCAGTGATGATGTTACAACAGCCTCAGAGAAAAAGATTCATAGCTCCAAACTTATGACCACTCTCTGACAAGAGATCATGGTTGGAGCTCTCTTTTTCCTGACCCCAAGCCTTTATTAACCCTGACACATAAATACAATCTACTCTGCAAGCTCACATGAGAAATATACCAACTAGTGTCCAATGTCTAGTTCTATTGATTAGCGATCAATTAGCACACAGGAAATGCCTATTTCTTCCACAGTGGCCAGCGCCATAAATACAACAGCACGTACAACAAAACTGTAGGTATTTTAACTTAAATAGTTTGAAAATGCATGACAAAAGTGTCTTATTTTATAATCCCAGCCCTCCAGACGCCATTTCTGACAACGCAATAGAACTCGGCCCCATCTCGCAAGACTATTACTGAGGCCGAGTTTGCGTCTAGTGCCTGAGTTAACAAGTAAAGCACTTATGTCCATACAATGCAAAACGTGGACAAACACAGTTTTGAGAAAAAGACTGCGTATTTCCTTCTTTTTTTCATACACATGCAGTTTAAACTTTCAACCAAATATGAAAAGACATTGCTCCCCTTGAATTGCAAACTGTATTTATTTCTCAATACAGTGTAGGGTAGATGGAGGGGTGTGTGTGTGTGGGGTTAAATGGGGGGGGGGGAGTGTGGGGTAGATGGGGGGGTGAGTGTGGGGTTGAATGGGGGCGGGGGGGGGTGGAGGAGAGCTGGGAGAGGGGGAAATGGAGCATGTCTGCATTACACAGACACAGTCGGCATGCCAGTGTTCATGGTGCTGTTCACAGTCTCGATGTTTACAAGCCTGGCCACAGGTGTCTTAAAGGTTTTCAGTCCCAGGCAGCTCTTGAGGCGCAGGCGGAAGGTTCCCATACCCTTGCCCACCTTTTCCACCTGTCGACGCCACCAGCTGGGGACAGAGACAAAGGCACAGGAAGTGAGGGAGCGCGGGAACAGGAAGAAAAGAGATACAGTGGAAAACAACTGAGAACGTGGTTTTGATGGTTGTAACGTGGGTGTGTCTTCTGAAGACAGACAGGACAACAGGGCAAGTGATCCAGGAATTTGGACTCCATCTCTTCTCTTTCTCTCACAGTATGAACTCCCACCCTTTCATTCTACACTGAACTGGTAATGCACCTTTTGGTTTGGACGACGAAGCTGGGCACCTGTTCTTTCTCCTCCTCTACTTCCTCCACATCAGAAAACTCCACCTACGGAATTACCAGACTCGTCAGCAAAGGTTTCCGGACCAACTGTTGCTGAGATAAGGAAGACACTAAGCTAATCTTTAAGGTAGGGAACACTCTCAGGGTTTGCTCACTATGGTGGTATGAGGGCAAGGACGTGTGATCTATTGGCTACACAAAAAGCTCTCTGTAGTGCTACTCACTGCCACAGGAAGGTGAAGAGAGGTAGAGGACCATTACAGAGGGTTTCACTTACACATGAGTGAGGCTTCTCCATCACAGCCTTCTCCAGCTGGACCTCAAGATCTAGATTTTTGGTCCTCAGCTCCTGAAAACACACAAGGTCAAGAATGAAAGTGCCAAAGCGTTAATCATAATATCAATGGGAAAGAAAAGCAATGAAAAAAACGCTTTCTACTGTACCTGTATAATGGTGTGAAGTACCTCAATTGAACACTCCAAGTGTTCAATGTCCATCCATCTCTACAAATAAAACAGCAACAGACATCAAACCCTTTTTGTAATAACATAGAGTAGAAAACCACATGCAGGACTCTGCCAGAGCAGGAAAGTTTTTCCAGAAACTACATACGAGACAGATCCTACCTTTTCCAAGTCCTGACAGCAGGAATCAATGGCGAGTCTGTATTCAGCCAGTTGTTCCTGAGTCAAACCCCAATCAGTCAATCGTTCATATTTTTCATTTTCAAACATGTAAATAAATGTGTGTGTTGATGATGAGATACCTGTTGGTTGATGATGTGGTTCCTCTGCCTGCGGATGGTGGCATCCATCTCTTCAGATGTTTTAACAACTCTCTCTTCTATCATTTTCGCTGATTCGATCACTTCCAACAAGTCGTTCGGTGTCTCTTCTTCAAATGAGTCTTCTTAACTGATGGAAACCTAACCTAACTAACTTGCAGCGTTTATGACGTCATATTGTGACAGCATTCCAAATCAGAAGCAGCTCCCTTTGAAATTAATTCAATAACATCACATATAATAATTTATTAAACAAAAACAACTACAATACCGTGGTAGTGGACTACAAATATGGCCGATTATCGGCTTCCAGGCGCTCGGTTATGGGACGCGCATATAGCCACTCTCTCTTTGGGAACGCGCATACAATAATTAACACGACTATGTTACCTCATGGGTAACAAAAAATGAGCCACAATTCGTACTCAATAGCAAGGGCGAAGATTTGGCATGGACGGAGGGGACGTGTCCCCCACCAATATCCAGTAATCATTGTTATGTCCCCATCCATATTATTTGGTCACTTCCATAAAATAAAAACGATCGGTAAACGTCTCATTCCCCTAGCAGTGCAGAAAGGGTTAAATCCCGTTCACTACTGAAGCGCTGACACATATGACCAACGTGACTGGCTGTGCCTTGTACACCGACCAACTCATTTTGCAGGGGGAGCGGCGGGGGGCGCCATGTCTCTTTTAGGTTGGCCACCCTTTTTCCTCTGTCCCCTTTTGAGGACCTGCTTTGTCTCCTCCAGCATTCACTGGGCCACTTTTGGGTTCCTGTACTTATTTCATGTGGTGAGAGGAATGCAATATGTGTATGTTTAAAGGTTTATGTGAAGAAACATACTATATGTGTGATGAAATGAGAATTGGTAATTCAACTTTAGTAACTCTGCTACCATTACCTCCTGTAAACAGGTTTTCCTGACCTGCTAGAAGTTCTTCTATGATGCTTGAGTCATCCATCTTATCTGAGAGCTTCCTCTTGACTTTGTGAGTTCATTATGCAACTTGTTTTGTCTCAGATTGAAACAAAAGGTTTGATTATTTATATTTCCTGTTTGAAGATTTTCATATTGATGGTTCTAAATTCAAACATCTGAATATCTTTCAAGTTCAATTAACAGTTATGCAGGTAGGCCTTAGGGCTCATTTGAGACTTCCGTCATCCTTCATGAAAGATAAATTTGTTCACTAAGTGACACTACGTCACAAAAAGGCTACATGGCTACATATAGTTGTCAGTACGCAGATACTGAGTACAAGTTCTGTTTGCTGTTTCTTGCAGGTCATAAATTTGGTGAGGAGCAGAGCTGGCTGGCTGCGGACAAGGAAGTAGGGCAATACATACTTGTGCACATACACGTATATGAGAAAACATATCTATTCAGACCTGTAACGCATGACTTTTCACACAGCTGTATATATATTATTTTTCTTTCCCAATTCTCTATTTATGGTTTCATAATGACTGAGTCACCGTTGAGTGAGTTTCAGCTGTAATGCTGCTACTATCTGTAATATGTTTCTATTTAGATTATTTGTCAGGATATTTTTTTGTTATTATTGTCCGAGTCTGGTTTTAAGATGGCCAGTCCACCCCTGGTCCCCACCAATATGCCCAGACCAAACCTACACCCCTGGTAAAATCTATATGTTTCCAGTGGCTTAAACTATAAAAAAAAATGTAAAGACGCAGTTGCAAATATTTTGCCTTCTTACATTTACATTTATTCATTTAGCAGATGCTTTTATCCAAAGCGACTTACAGTAAGTACAGGGACATTCTCCCTGAGGCAAGCAGGGTGAAGTGCTTTGCCCAAGGACACAACATCATATAGCCACAGCCGGGGCCCGATCTCAGAACCTTCCGATCATGAGGCCAACGCCTTAACCATTGAGCCATCTGACCCCCCCTTCTTCTTCCTATATTCTTCGTATTGAGGTATCTCCATTGGAATAGTTTGCACCATGCTTTGTCTTCTGTCGTGAGCTCTGTTTTCTGACCTGTTGCAGATTCCACCACCAGGAATGTCATCAACTCTGTACACAGTTTGTGCATTCTGCAACTTTGTGTTTTGTAGCTGATTTGGCCTGATCTGTGTTTTGTGAATTGTGAGTATGACAGGGTAAACATTGTTTTTTACATGTTCAGCATTGTTCAGATTCATGTGGTTTTTAAACTTTGTTATTGTCCTCTTTTATTTAACTAGAAATGTAAGTATGATTGTTCTTGGGTCCAAAAAATCAAGCGTAATATTTCCTCATAATTCCATCTCAAGTTTGGAATATCCTTCAATCATGCTGTTTATTTGTAGGTTCACTGAATTCATCAAAGTGATGAAGGTCCTTACGGAACCAAAAAATATACAGAGTAATATTTTTAAACTAGCATTTGTTGACGTACAGCGGACAAGCACAAACATACACATGTACAAACCGTGATCCATAGAAATGATAAATGTAGCATTGAGGAGGATGTTCATCTAGGATGTTGTCTCCGCTGTACTCTCTGAGGAAGAGTGTTTAGAGGACCACCTCGAGGAAGCGGTTCCCGTCGCTCCCATCTCTGCGTTGTCACGCATTGAATTGGGCGTTTACGCACCCTACGTTCCCTGAGAGCTCAGCACATTCCAGGTCTGCTCAACGAGGGAGCGGACCTGATGTCAAGGGGGAGGCCCCAGAGAGGACGAGTGGAGGTTGAATCCTTCCGTCTCTGATCTGGGCACGCTTCGGCCGAGCACATAGATCTGTTTGCGTTGCAAAACAACACACAGTGTCATCCATGGTTCTCGCTACGCGCGCAGTACAGACCGCCGCTTGGAGTCGATGCGTTCGCGCACCGAACTTGGCCGATTGTCCTCTGGTCTCCATCCTCCCCTTGCTAGCTTGGGTAAGGGCGGAGGGGCTGTCTTTTATTACAGTGATCGGAGGCCCACTTATGGCTTGGCTACTGAGAGGGAACTCTTAGAGCTTAGAGGTCTGACTAATGACTATTCAGAGCGCGCGTGCACAATCTACTGCTAGAAGGTACACCTCGCGCTGGCGAGCCTTTACGCAGTGGTGTGGAAAACAAAACGTCCTGTTTCTTGCAGTCGTTATTTGACTAGGGCTTAGCTGCAAGCACTGTTCGTGTTTACGCAGCCGATGTGTCCGCATGTCATGAGGGTTTTGCCAAAACGACACTGTTCAGCCACCCGCTGGTTAAGCGTTTTCTGTCTGGAGTATGCAGGCTCAGACCCCCTCCGAGAGCGTCAACGCCTAAATGGGATTTATCTTTGGTGTTTAGACGCTCTGTGTGGGCCACCGTTTGAACCCAGGACAATGTGTCATTACGTCTGTTTTCTCTCAAGACGAGTCTGCTCCTCGCTTTAACTAGTCAGCGAATGGTGCGCTCACTCAACACGCGCGGATTGTTTGATCATCTCAGGTGATCGCCGATGACTATGGCTGGGTAGTTTTGGATTCATTACAAAACATGCACATTGCACAATCCAAACGTATTTTAAATGTGTTACTCATGAGATGAGTAAATAATCATTTCCAAAAATTCAAAATCATAATATTACAATTTGCCAGCATAATTTGAAAAAAAAAACCCACTTTAGCAGTGTTATGGTGTTAATTTAATGAGGTTTTACAAGATAATGTCTATAGTTAAATTCAATATAGTATCAAAATTAAAGGACAATATTAAAACATATTCTACAATAAAGGCACATTCATCATTATCATAAGTCAGGCTTTTCAAGCTTAATACTGTATCCCGCACAACTCAATAGTGACACATTTTATAAAAGTAGGATTTTTTTACAGGGCTAAAAAGCTCAAATGTTTAAAATGTTGTTTTTTGGCCAACCCACTGTGTACGAATGTGGGCAAAATAATTTCCAAAGCTTTTGGATAAATCTATGTTATATCATGGTAATGATACAATGGTAAATACATTTGAAACTGACACAAAGAAAGCAAAATCCTGTTTCGAATGTCTTGTTCCCTGTTTATAAATCGTAGTAGTCCAGGTGAGCTCCAGAAGGGAAGTCATCATCCAGGAGAACCTTCACCAGCTTGGCGCAGGACTCTTCACATGTCAGCAGCTGACCTTTAGAGTGCATTGCTGCAAAGGACTGCCTCAAACTGGAGTCAGCTGTGTTGGTTCTGGCCTCCACCTGCATATCTGTGTTTAAGGGACCTACATGTTTTGTTGGACATGAAATAAAAAATGCATATCAATTTTTTTAAACATCTGCTAACAATAAAAACACAAATATAATTGCAGTTAAGGGACCTATCGGTACAAACGAGGTAAATTGAGTTAGCTAAAGAACCACATAAAAAGTCAACAAAATATTTAGCTTTTAAATAATGGCATTATCCTTTTTTTCCCCAGGGGGGCTCTATCTTGAAACATTTTGATTTCCTTAAAAGCACTGTTCAAAAGACGTAACCAAATTTTGTAATGATATGCCGATGCGTTCAGTAAATATATAATTCTATAAAATTCTAAATGGCCAATTCCCAAAATGGTAAAGTGTCAGTTTTTTGACTTGGTATACTTTATGTCACATAGAATCAGAAGTGTCCAATCTTTTTGGTTTTTATCTGTCCAGAAGTTATGATACAAGAAATCTCACACACTGGCTAGATGTACAGTATTTATAGCTACAAAACACAATAGTCCTGGCTCTTCTTGAGAAGAAATCTCTTTAGAATTAAACATTATCGTTACCATTATGATCAAACTGCTAGACAGCTACTTTGATGTACCTGGCTCCCTGTTTCACTAAACAGATCATGACAGATTTTATGGCTATGGATAGGTTTTTTTTCCATGTTGGTATTGCACAGTATGCCACATAGAATCAGAAAAGACTAATCTTGTTATTTATGACAAAACGTTCCCAATGTTCCCTGACTGTGTCAACTGACGTTGTGTCCTTGGGCAAGGCACTTTACCCTACTCGCCTCGGGGGGGGGGGGGAAATGTCCCTGTACTTGCTGTAAGTTGCTCTGGATAAGAGCGTCTGCTAAATGACTAAATGAAGATGTACTCTGGCACATTCAGTTTCGCCAATTCAATACAATTTATAACAATATTTACCCTTATTGACAGAGAGCTATAGCTTGCAATTTATATAGAAAGTACACTATATTACCAAAAGTATTCACCCATCCAAATGATCAGAATCAGGTGTCCTACTCACTTGGCCCCGCTACAGGTGTATAAAATCAAGCACTTAGGCATAAAGACTGTTTTTAAAAATAATTTGTGAAAGAACCGGACGCTCTCAGGACCTCAGTGATTTCCAGCGTGGAACTGTCATAGGATGCCACCTGTGCAACAAATCCATTCGTGAAATGTCCTCGCTTTCAAATATTCAACAGTCAACTGTCAGATTTATTATAAGAAAATGGAAGAGATTGGGAACAACAGCAACTCAGCCACGAAGTGGTAGGCCATGTGAACTGACAGAGAGGGGTCAGTGGATGCTGAAGCGCATAGTGCAAAGAGGTCGCCGACTTTCTGCACGGTCAATTGCTACAAAGCTCCAAACTTCATGTGACCTTAAAATTAGCCCAAGTACAGTAGGTGAGAACTTCATGGAATGTGTTTCCATGGCCGAGCAACTGCATCTAAGCCATACATCAACAAGTGCAATGCAAAGCGTCGGATGCAGTGGTGTGAAGCACGCCGCCACTGGACTCTGGAGCAGTGGAGACGAGTTCTCTGGAGTGATGAATCACACTTTGCCATCTGGCAATCTGATGGAGGAGTCAGGGTTTGGCAGTACCAGGAGAACGGTACATTTCGGACTGCATTGTGCCGAGTGAGAAATTTGGTGGAGGAGGAATTATGGTGTGGGGTTGTTCTTTAGGAGTTAGGCTTGGTCCCTTTAGTTCCAGAAAAAGGAACTTTGAATGCTCGTCTAGAATACCAAAACATTTTGGACAGTTCCATGCTCCCAACCTTTTGAGAACAGTTTGGAGCGGGCACCTTCCTCTTCCAACATTACTGCACCAGTGCACAAAGCAAGGTCCTTAAAGACATGGATGTCAGAGTCTGGTGTGGATGAACTTGACTGGCCTGCACAGAGTCCTGACCTGAACCCGATAGAGCACCTTTGGGATGATTTAGAGCGGAGACTGAGAGCCAGGCCTTCTCGACCAACATCAGTGTGTGACCTCACCAATGCGCTTTTGGAAGAATGGTCGAAAATTCCTATAAACGCACTCCTCAACCTTATGGACAGCCTTCCCAGAAGAGTTGAAGCTGTAATAGCTGCACAAAGTGAACCAACATCATATTGAACCAAATGGGTTAGGAATGGAATGGCACTTAAGTTCATATAAGTCAAGGCAGGTGGGCGAATACTTTTGGTAATGTATTTCAGGCCGCTCTTTACTATAACGCAAAGCTAAGTTTAGCTGAGTAATGGTTTTATTATCAACCTGCAGATTGCAGAGTCGTCCATTTTTGGCATTTACTGTTTTGTCCTAAAATTATCCATTTACGGAACATATTGGCTCATCATTACAAAGCTTGGTTTACATCTTTTGCACAATGCCATGAAGGTAATCAAAACATTTTCATTTTAAAACTAATATTTTGTATTAGTTTTGCTTTACTTCTTTAGCTAATTATTAAGTAGTTACTTAAAACTGACGTATACCTTTGAAACCAGTCCCCAGCCCATGCACTGGGGACTTATTCATATTCAAAAATGAATTCCAACTCTACAGTAGTTATCAAAATTACACTATATAATAATAACATTGGATATAATCACTTTCTGCTCAACTATGTTTTTTAGTCTAAATTAAAGACTAGGTACATTGACAATTGCAATCTGTGAGGGTTAAAACCTGCTGTACTGTTCATCAAGCATATCTCACCTCTAAGATAAGAATGACAGAAGCCTACCTGGGGCGTAGTTGAGCACCCTCAGATCCGGCTCCTCCTCCGCCAGCACTCTAAACATCATGTCTCTGGCAGCCTTGCCTGTGCAGTACAGCGCCCATGAGGGAAAGGGCTGCAGGGCGCACAGGGAGCTGACGTTGACAATGCTACGTCGCAGGCCTGAGCGTTTTGGAAACGCCTGCAGCACACCAGCTGTGAGGCTCAGGGCAGAACTGACGTTGAAGGACAGATAGGAGTCCACTTCTGTCATGTTGGTGAAGGTCTGGGCATAGCGAGAGACATTACCTAAAGAGGCTGGGGTGGGGAAAATAAAGACAAAGAGGAGGTAGTCAATAGAGAATGTTATATACGTACCTGGGTACTAATTCAACAACCGAGAGTTGTACAGGCAACTGGGAGTAAGTGCCTGATGCGCTCAACAGCTTCTGCTGTTGCAAACTGCAATGTCCCCACTGCAGGACAAATTATCTTATCTTTACTGTCACTGACTAGAGTTAGCCAATCACAGAGAACGCTACATTTGTAGGGACAAATGGAGGACTTACCATTTGTTCTAGTTTATAAAAGGCTGAGTATATTTGATTTTATGCACCATATAGAGGCGTGTTCCTATTTGAGCTTGAGACCTTGAGTTAAAATGCTGTAGCTTACACCGACCGTCTCCGACCCACAGTAGCAGTGTTATGTCCATGTAATTGGTAATAAATCCACTTGACAAAAGTTTGCAAATAAAATTCGAACTTAAGTCTTTGTTTTCCATACGTTTACAAAAATCACATGAACTAACTAAACTAGCCAAAAAATAAAGAAGAAGTTCTAAATGTCTGCCGGAGATAAAGTCAGTCAGGTCAATGACACGCACCAAACCGGGGGTCAGATGGCTCAATGGTTAAGGCGTTGGCCTCATGATCAGTAGGTTGTGAGATGTTGTGTCCTTGGGCAAGGCACTTCACCCTACTTGCCTCAGGGAAAATGTCCCTGTACTTACTGTAAGTCGCTTTGGATAAAAGCGTCTGCTAAATGAATAAATGTAAATGTAAACCCCACTTAAGGAAACAGAGATGGCCAATTCTTAAAGCGACAGGACACATATTCTTCCTAGTCTACGTAATACAGATATTCTACAAGTACGAATTCTAATTCTTTTAACTTTCCTAAATAATATTAAATATTTTAAGCATTAAATATTCCTATTTACAAAATTATAAAATCAAAATGACTAATATGAAATTATGTATCATTTTAACATAAATTATACTTTGGCTGCTACACACCACTTCTTTAAACAACTTGTGTCCTCCATGGTGACTGGTCACAGAACGTTCTGTTATTTGTGAGTACTGCAAGCAGTACTATAGGTCCTGTTTTGTTCCCCATGAAATTGAAGGCATGCAAACCAAATTTCAGGAATTTGGGAGAAATGCAGCACCGGTTTAGGCTGCCTAAACATCTACGTTTGAGAGGAAGAAGAATACTAACAAAAACAATAGGTTTTTTCCTATATGAGGAATGCTAAATATACTTTTGGCTGATGGTTTTTCAAACCTTATTGGCTTCAAGGGTACATGGCCATGAAGTACCATGCTCAATTTCACCTTGGTATATGAAATGATCATTGATTTACAGCTGTTTAAACTTTGGCCAAATATTCATTTTTTTATACAGTAAGTGACCACAATGAATCAGGTGTGCTGGAGCAGGGAAACATCTCAAACATGCAGGACAATTGGGCCCTGAAGACCAGAGTTGTGAACCACTGGTTTACAATACCTCTGTTAGCCGGACTGAAAACTAAGATGAGGCATGGAGTGGAGGACTAGAGTACATGCAGGTTGGTGGGTAGACAGGCAGGTAGCCCGTCCAATCATTAGTCTTGGCCGGCATAATGGTTGGTTGCGTTTATTAAAGTCTTAACGCCCACAAACAACGGTTGGTTCCTATCAAGATGTGAACTGTAATAAGGTAAATATGACCAAAAGTGCTTCGCAACATTGTCAACCCTTCCTTAAAATAATCCTCAAGAGTCAAGCTCTCGATTTATGACATAAATGTGACGCTATGGCGATTTAGGTCTTATGTAAGCTACCACAAAGACCATCAATTCAATAAACATTCAATAAATAATGTGCAATAAACATTGTGCAATGAATATTGAGCATGGGATTGCCGACTTTACACATCAAACCAAAACACTTTTTAATGTGCTGCCCATGGGCGTCGTTAGCCCTGTTTTAGGGGGGCTGAAGCCCCCCCTAAATGTTCTTCAGCCCCCCTAAATAATTATCGGGATTATTATCGGGCCGCCGAAGAAACACGATAATTAATAACAATATTTTATTTCGAAAAATTACCGGATGCTCTCGGTTAAATGTCGGTCACTTGAGCGTCAAAAATGTAACCCACAAGTTCGAAAAACGAGTGAAAAACGGATGTCTTTGGGAATCGCTGGCTGGCTCACATCGGACTGCGGTACGCCTACCCCCCCCCTCCCCCCCCCCCCCCGTCGATAGAAAATGCCAGGGGCTAAGCCCCCCCTTTCTTTCAATCCTAGAAACGTCCCTGGTGCTGCCTATACTGCTTACACAGACACACTTTTAACGTGTATGAAGACAACCAACAGGTATACTTACCAGCATTATTCACTAAAATCAGATGATCAATATCTTCCGAATATGCCTTCTTCGCCGCACTAATGACACTTTCGACGCCTTCTTTCACCGCAAGGTCTGCAACCACACACCTTGTCATGAGACCGAATTTGTCTGTCCCCGATGCGGATAATTCAGCTTGAACGTCCCTTAGATGGTCGGCAGACCGTGCAGCCAATAAAAGTACCGACCTCTGTTTGAGGAACCTGGGGATCTCCTTCGCTATGGTTCGGCCAAATCCCTTCGACGCTCCGGTGATAATGCAGAGCGCTCTACCCAAGTTCTTACCATTTAATTCAGTCATGTCGGATACAATATTGGTTTGCATCTTGGTGAAATGTTACACGGTCTATGTATGGACGTACAAATGGTCGCCTATTTATGCACAGAACAATTTCGTTCCGTTCAAGATGATGAGCTTTGACAATCGATTCGTAAGGGGTTCATAAAAAGAACTGTCACGCGTTGCACGCCAGGGTCATAGGTTACTGGATTGGCCCCGCCCAACTTACTTTTTTATGTTTAGTTTTTTACTACGTAACATAGCATAGGTTACTTCATGCCATGCTTCATACTTTACTACTTTTTTTCTTGTATTATGGCCTAACTCAGGTGCCCATAACAGCACGATTCGGCATAACAATGACAAAAAATCTTCGCCTTGGGGGTGGGAAAGTGGGGGAAAGTGGTTGCACCGAGTACAATAGTTGTAGCATGTTACGTGTGGGGTTTATGTATGGGTTTTTTGTGTCTTGTTGGGTTCTGTGTTGTGTTGGTTTTGTCTCCCTCTTCTGTTTCTACCTGTCATTTTCCCAGATGCAGCCCTGGTTCCTGTCATCATCCATCACCTGTTCCCAGTAAACAAATCAAGCAATCCCACACCTTATATATACTCCCCTTTGTGTTCAGTTGTCTCTCTTCTGTTTGGCTGATAGCTCTTCTGTTTGACTGATAGCTCTTCTGTTTGGCTGATAGGTATTGTATGGTTAGAGAGCTGGTAGCAGAGCTCACATTTTGTGCTTATCCCCATTGTTTGTGTACTCACCTTGTTTTACACACAGGGACAAGTGAGGACAGTAAGATACCCTGGGGTCTACATCTAACATCACGTAGGATTACCTGCTGTTACAACCCTAGGTTAGAGTGAGCACCACCCTCTGTATTTATGGGTGCTTAGCACCTGTCAAGGGGGGGATGGGTTATTATTTCCTTCTTTTATTTGGTGCCACTGGAAGTCCTCCTTTATCCCTGTGCTGTAGTTTTTTGTAAATAAAGATTATTGATTTATAAACAGTTTTCCTGATTTTGTGTTACTGTACCGTTACTGTACTGTTACTGAAGGGTTCCTGAGTCTTTAAATGGTCTCTCAGTCTGGTTCAGTAGAATTCACAATCGTGGGGAAGACTGCTGACCTGACAGTTGTGCAGAAAACCATAATTGACACCCTCCACAAGGAGGGAAAGCCTCAATAGGTAATTGCAAAAGAAGTTGGATGTTCTCAAAGTGCTCTATCAAAGCACATTACTAGAAAGTTAGCTGGAAGGGAAAAGTGTGGAAGAAAAAGGTGCACAAGCCGCAGGGATGATAGGAGTCTGGAAAGGATTGTCAGGAAAAGGCCATTCAAAAGTGTGGGGGAACTTCACAAGGAGTGGACCGAGGCTGGAGTTAGGACATCAAGAGCCACCACACACAGACGGATCCTGCAAATGGGCTTCAAATGTCGTATTCCTCTTATCAAGCCGCTCCTGAACAACAAACAACGTCAGGAGCGTCTTACCTGGGCTAAAGACAAAAATAAAAACAAATTTTGCATCTCATTTGGAAACCAAGGTCCCAGAGTCTGGAGGAAGAATGGAGATGCACACAATCCAAGATGCATGAAGTCCAGTGGGAAGTTTCCTCAGTCTGTGTTGGTTTGGGGAGCCATGTCATCTGCTGGTGTTGGTCCACTGTGCTTTATTGAGTCCAGAGTCAACGCAGCTCTCTATCAGGAGATTTTAGAACGCTTCATGGTTCCTTCAGCAGACAAGCTTTATGGCGATGCTGACTTCATTTTCCAACAGGACTTGGCACCTGCCCACACTGCTAAAAGTACCAAAACCTGGTTAAGTAACCATCAGATAACGGTGCTTGATTGGCCAGCAAACTCGCCAGACCTGAACCCCATAGAGAATTTATGGGGTATTGCCAAGAGAAAGATGAGACATGAGACTGAACAATGCAGCAGAGCTGAAGGCCGCTATCAACGCATCCTGATCCTCCATAACACCTGAGCAGTGCCACAGGCTGATAGCATCCATGCCACGCCGCATTGAGGCAGTAATTCATGCAAAAGGGGCCCAAACCAAGTACTAAGTACATATGCAAGATTAAACCTTTTAGAGGGCCAATATTTCTCTGTTTAAAATCCCCTTTCTAGTAAGTGTATGTGATTCAAATTTTTTGATTTTCAATTTGAGGTTTTCATGAATTGTAAGCCATAATCATCTAAATTATATCAAATGAAGGCTTGAAATATCTTGAGTTGCATGTTATGAACCTATGTCATACATTAGTTTCACCTTGTAAATCTAATTGCTGGAATAAATTAACCTTTGCACAATATTCTAATTTTTGGCGTTTCACCTGTAGCAATGTGAAGACAACAAAATAACAATATAAAGACAAAAATGGCTTAATATGATAATACAATAAGATGATTTAATACCTGATCTAGTTTGGAATAATAGGCCAGTTTTATTGGTAGAAAAGGTAATTCCTTTACATTCTTCCACAGGTCCATAGCAGTAAAAGTTGTCAGTGGGTCAGCTCAGTCATGCTTTCAAGTACATGTTACACTGCTGATGTGGAAAATAAGTCATATTAGTGGATCAGCTCAGTGTGCTTTTAAGTATGTTACACTGCTGATGTGGAAAATATGCACATAAATGTTAGGCCTATGCTGCATAAATATAGGATTTGCCCAGAAATTCAATTTGATATGGTCTGAATTGATTGAATGTGAAATATATTTTTAGACGATAGTTTTCAAAATAGCTTTCCCTTTTTACTACGATGCAAATAACTGTCATACCAGCAGGCTTGTCACGGCTTGTCACGAGACATACTTTACTTGAATAACCATACAAATATTTTTTACATACATTTTCGACCGGTATATATTGAAATTCTGGATCTTTCAATGACCAAATATTTGTATCAATATCGTTTCAAATAATCCTTTAACAGTTGGGCTCTAACATGACCCCTAGTCTGTACAAAAGTCCAGAGGTCCTGGTCTTTATCAACATTGTCTCTGACAAACTTCAGCCTGGGCTTGATGTTTATCTGAGAGAACAAACGTTTACAAGTCAAACTTGTGCAGTCTTTTTCTGACTGTAGAAGCATGTACTTTCTCTAAAGGCCTCAGATAGCTCTTTTGCTCTCCCCATTGTGCTTACTCTCACTTCAACAATCGGGAGCACACCAAACAAAATGCTAACTAAAGATCTGCTAATCTGTGCATGATACACCTGGTGTGTGATAAACCTGGTGTGATACAGCAAAGTGTGCTTTGAACTATTTAAAGTGGGAATTAATGCGAGGGTGACTGTACGTAGCATCTGTATGAATCTTTTAAAATCAGACATGTCAAACATTTATTCATAAAGCATATGGTGTGTCACATTCAATCGATTCTAATTTAAATCTATAATATAGCACTCAATGAACTTGAAGTAAAGCTGGCAATAACATAAAAAACTAAAGTAGGCCATACATTGTCTTCAACAAAATGTAAAGCTAAAAACACATGTAAATCTTACATTTAAAAACACATTATTTCTGTCTTCCAGAAGGTAAAAAAAGTGGATGATTGCCGTGCAATTACTGTAGTTTTCAGACACTTCCTTTCTGGATGAACTCAGTGCAGGGATTTTCTTTTTTTGTTGTTGTGAGAACCATGAAAAAAGGTTATTACATAACATGGGCTATTTTCACGGTTACACAAACAATCCAACATGAACGTACAGCCAATCCTCAAACAATCAATCTTGAGATTCAGAAAAGAAATCATTTTTTTCAGTATACATTTTGACAGGCGCAGGTTTCATCTTGGTCACTTATAAATCCCAATACAATAGGTACTTTTATATTTCCGCTAACAATTGTTATTAACTACAGTAAAAACCTTATCAAGACTTAGAAAAATATGTCAATAGATGTTTAAAAGATGTAAATAGGATTACATTTCACTATTGTTTTAAATCCCAGATTTCCATCATTCAAAATCACAGGTAGACAAATAAAAGCTAGCGACATTGGGTTTTCTCCGTATTGGGGTTGGATTGCATTTGAGGAAAAAAGAGCTAAGTGACCACATTGAAATGAGGTCTAAACTGCTCTGACAGCAGTTTCCATTTTCAGTGCCATGGTTACATTTTAGTCCTAAAGTAACTTTCACCCTTGACAGGTCATTCCAAACATTCTCACTCTGGCAACACAACACTTCACTCCTCTCCCATCTCTGCCCCCTGAGCAGATTCACTGGGTGTGAGAGGCTCTGTGTTGCAGTCTTCCTCCTCTTCCACCACCATGTAGCCCCTGTGGGTGTGGTCAAGCTGAATGTCACCCAGGCCTTTGATACTGATGATTGAAGCCATGCCTGAGAAGAGCAGACCCAGCCCTGCAATGTAGAAGCTCTCCCCTGCATATGGCTGCAGGTCTGATGCTGCCCCTTCCCTATCCCTTCTACCTCTATCCCTGATGAAGTGGCCCAGGCCCCACCTGGGCCCCCAGTCCCATAACAACTGCAGCCCCAGCTTGCCCTCTTGCAGGTTATGGTGGATGATGTACAAACAGGCCCCACATACTCCGAGAGCACATAGGAGGAGAGACACTTGAGAGAGAAAAGAAGAAAATGGAACACATTATTGCCTCACAGAAAATGGGAGAGCTCGCTAACCAACCTAAAAATTGCTCAACAGACCAGGGAAACATCGAAAACATGCAGGACAGTGGGCACTGAGGACCAGAGTTGAGAACCACTGATCTAAACTATGCTTCTCAGAAGTATTTTGATTATCACCTCCATATAAGCAGAGCATGATCAGAAATAGACCATATTGTGAAGGAGCGGGAAGTTTTGACCAAGGCCAGTGAAACAGTAAGATCATTAGATTAAAGGTAAAACAGGAGTTCAGGGGATACCTGTGGTGATGTGGAGCGACACCACCAGACGTGGGTGGGACATCCCTCCCCCTATGAAGTCGAGCAGAAAGGAGGAGCTGGAAATTAGGACTGTGCTGTAGCACAGAGCAGCCAGGAGATAGAGTAGCCACATTCCCCAACTGTTCATGCCACCCAGGGGACCTGTGGGTAACAAGGCATGGATTATGGGTATATTCAGGGGTGGACTGGCCATCTGGCATACCGGGCATCGTCCCGGTGGGCCGTTGACCCAATGTGGGCCGGTCCGGTCCGCTATGTTTTTTTTGTTTTGTTTTTATGTCCTCTAAATTCCCTCCAATTGGGCTGGTCGATTGGCTGCAGAGGGCTAGCAGTGTGTTGCCAGCATCAACACATATTATTGGTCTTTCGAGGACTTGCTCTCTCTCTGCCTCCACTGCACCAAAGTTTGACTGTTGAGTTTCCTCTAGTATGGTGAGTTTATAATTTTTTCATGTTTTTCATGTTTCATGAAATCGTACTTAATTTGTGATGATTAGAGACTGAATAATTTCCAGTTCCCTCTCAGGTTGACCACTTGACATGTGCGGGCTTGAGGAGTTGTTCCCCCGTCGATTTTCAAGGATTTGCTCCCTTACTACCTCCACTTCACCACTTTTTGGCTACTGAGAAATCTATGATTTGTTGAGTATGTCTTATAATGTTATATGAATTCATACTTACTTTGTGATGATGACAGACTTAATAATGTTTTCATGTCTCTTTTAGGTTGGCCACCCTATATATGAGAGCCTAAGGAGTTTTTTCCCTCTGTCCCTTTTGGGGACCTGCTTTGTCTCCTCCAGCATTCACTGGGCCACTTTTGGGTTCCTGAGCTTATTTCATGTGGTTAGAGGAATGCAATATGTGTATGTTTAAAGGTTTATGTGAAGAAATATACTATATGTGTGATAAAATGACAATTGGTAATTCATAAATGTCTCTTTATATTCTCTGCTACCATTACCTCCTGTAAAACAGGTTTTCCTGAACTGCTAGAAGTTCTTCTATGATGCTTGAGTCATCCATCACATCTGAGAGCTTCCTCTTGACTTTGTGAGTTTATTATGCAACTTGTTTTGTCTCAGATTGAAACAAAAGGTTTGATTAGGATTATTTCCTGTTTGAAGATTTTCATATAGATGGTTTTAAATTCAAACATCTGAATATCTTTTAAGTTCAATTAACAGTTATGCAGGTAGGTCTTTCGGCTCATTTGAGACTGAAGTCATCCTTCATGACAGATACATTTGATCACTAAGTGTCACTACGTCACAAAAAGGCTACTTGGCTACATATACTTGTCAGTACGCAGATACTGAGTACAAGTTCTGTTTGCTGTTTCTTGCAGGTCATTTTGGTGAGGATCAGAGCTGGCTGGCTGTGGACAAGGAAGTAGGGCAATACATACTTGTGCACATACACGTATATGAGAAAACATATCTATTCAGACCTGTAACCCATGACTTTTCACACAGCTTTTTTTTTTTGTTCTTCCAATTCTCTATTTATGGTTTCATAATGACTGAGTCACCTTTGAGTGAGTTTCAGCTGTAATGCTGCTACTGTCTGTAATATGTTTCTATTTAGATTGTCAGGATATTTTTTGTATTTTTTATTATTGTCCGAGTCTGGTTTTAACTAATGCTGGGCTTACACCAAAAGATTTTCACAGTCACATACTAAAAACTAAAAGGGTAGAATAAGGGTTTTTCCCATTAGTCTCGTCCCACCTCTAGTCATGATGACATAACTGTTTTGATTTGACACTATAATGAATAAAGATTGATTGATTGATTGCTATAGCTGTCAATTTTAGTCGTTGAGTTCATAGTTAAGTGCTTTATTTGTTAACTGCTATCAAGGAATATGACTCCTTTGTAGTATGCATGAGAAGATGCCGCGAGATTAGTGGACTTCTATGTAGTGTCCGCTGATAATGTAGTGTGCTGGTCTGGACAGAACATGCCAGGGCGGAATTTTTGGGTACATTATGGCTGTGGCAAGCATACAGGTACACTAACACAGACCTAAGCTATAAAGTCGTGCATTTACAAAACGATCAATAACTAACGAGCTCTAAAACGAAAAGGCAAACGTGTATATATAAGCACAGTACAGCATATGGTATTAAAAAAATGCTGTCGTGCCACCTATTCATCTCGTTATCTTCCTGCACATTCCTACCTGTGTCTGTGAGGTTCCTGCCAACATGTAGCGTGAAGGCCACCCCATAAATGAGCCGCTTACCACTGGGGTCTGAGCTGTTTCTGACCTGGATCCAGTTAGGGTCAGCTATGGATGTACACAGTGACACCAGTGTGAAACACTGGCACACTGCAGCCGGGGACATGCTAAGTGTCATATCTGGATAGAAAAGAGGAATAAGCAATAACAACTGAATTAACTGTCTATATTGACAGGTGCTGGGCGTACTACAAAAAGTTCAGCCAAAACGTTGCGTCGCGGCGCATCACGTCGTTCGCGTCCAGTTTACTCATTTACTTGCAACATTACAAGATACGTTCAAAATCAATAAATTGCTTAAATGGTTGACCTTGTTAATGAGTCTAAACATGCGTTTCTTCGGGCAAGAAATACGCATCATCCGACAACAGCATCGCAAGCCTCCCTCGCCGATGTATCACGGGTTTTATCTACCAAGCTAGATTTTCCGCTTCCGGGATGACAGGAAATTACTGACACGAGTGTAACTGCATGTCAATTCAATGTCAGGATAATATGTAATTATCCTGACTCCACAGAAAAACGACGGATATTTCATTCAGTAAAAGCGATCATTCAGATGAAAAAAAATAATAATAATATATTTATTAAAATCCAGACTACTATTTTAAAGATAATTAAAAACTAAAGGGTACAGTTAACCAAACAGGTAAGCAGTGTTAGACAATGTAACCATTAACATTAAATACACAGAATAAACAAATGAGAATAATGTCATGATTTACACAGTTTATTGGTTGTGTGCCATCACGACTTAAAGGGGTGTTTCTCATTACATTTCTGTGTGTGTGTTTCTGTAATAGTCCATCAGGCAGTGTTGTGTATCTCAGGTATCAGATTGATGAGAGAGTTGCTGGCTTGGGCAAGGTCAGTTATGGAAACTCTGCCTCTTTGTCTGATGAACTGTGCAACAGCATTCAGCTCCTCCGGAGTGATGAAGATGAATTTCCCTCTGTCATCAATAACCCCTAAGTGAGGATAATAAAGAGAAAGGAAAGGGACATGGAAACAAAACATGTACAAGATCAAACATTATAAATGTGTGTGGTTGATAAATGTGCATGCATAACCAATAGTCATGCAGCCAACATAAACTATTACATTTTTTTTACCTACCACCCACATACATTCATACTCACCGGTGATGGAGCCATCAGCCAGAAGATCCTGCAGTCTTGAAATAGCATCCTATAGACAAATGTTAAAGTTTAGAGATTTGAGTTGACAAAATAAAGACTCCAGTCACAATACATGTGATGTTCAAACTCACCTGTGTGCGCAGTCCAAAGTGTGAGGCCAGGTCTTCCAGCAGTACAACCTTACAGTCCTAGAATAGGAGAAAGAACATGTAACATCCCTGTAGAAATCCAAACGGCTAATGGGTGTAGTATCATCCCAATACACAAATCTTACTTTGATGTGCTGAATGAACTCTTGAAGAAGGTTTTGTGACTGCAAATTGGAAACATAAGAGTGTACATATACAAATGTAAATTCAGACATGCTTATTCCAAAAATGTACACCAACAGTTTGTAAAGTGAAACTACTAATCCACACATGGTTCTATACTACTGTTATGAGCAAACACTTATCCACATTACAATGCAATATAAAATGCCTCCTCATTTTGAATATACATATACAATATATATATCTAACAGTTACAGTTAATATATTGCCAATTTAGAAGTTTATTCACAATCAGAATCAGGTTTAATCGCTATGCAAGATTAACAAACATAGAATTCACTGTGACAGAGAAGAGCAACATGGAACATATATAGGAGTAAAAATAACATGTAGAAAGTGGAAAGAGGGCACTAGCTGTACAGGTGGGGGGGGATATAACTATAATGAGTTAGTGCAAGAAAGATGGGTATATATAGTACGGGGGAGGGGGGGGTGTATATACACAGTAGTGCAAACAGTGGTGCAAAGTGTCTGTTGACAAGTGTCTGAAGTCTGAGACAGATCGGCATAACTACAGTACCTCTTGCTCTGTGAGCTCGTCAGCCTCGCCTTGCTCCTCGACAACAAAGGACTGTTTAAGGCTCAGGTACTCTTCTTCCTCCCTCTTCTGTTGTTCCTCCTTGGCACGTAACTCCTCTTCCTCCTAAATAACAATACAGACAAAATGATGAGTGAAAATGTGTGCATGAAACCATTGTTTACTTGTGTTTGCCTGTGTGTGCGTTTTACCTGTCTCTGCTCCAGTATTCTCTCCTTCTTTTCTTCCTCGCGTCTCTCCTTCTCTCTTAGTTCCTGCATTCTCTTCCTCTCTTCTCTTTCTTCCAGTTCAGCCTGGGCAAAAATAAGGGCAATCTAGTCAGTCACAACAGAAATGTCACAATCCAAGATTCTGTATGTTTAACTTTTTAATAAGCAAGTTCCAAATATTTCTAACTGTCCCCCCGGCGCAAGTAATTTTTCCGAATGCAGATGAGAATGTACTGACATTCCAAATATCGACTAACATCGTCATGGTTATCCAGAAACGGAAACTAGCAGCATCTCAGAGATGGAGTTTGGTTGTTTTGTGTTCAGTAATAAAGGTTTCGAGGCATATGAATGAGTAATAAGTCAGTTTATTGTTGACATACCCGTGTTAGATGGTAACATCAGACAATAACATTATATAAAAAAACACGGCACTAAGCCAACTAACTTTGTGCGTTAGTAGGCTTAGTGCTAGTCTGATGGTAAACTAGCTTGATGCTGCCAGACTAAATTACCTAACCTAGCTTTATACTACCATGCTGACGTTACTTGCCAGCATGTGAATGTACATGCAGTCCATTGAAGACACTGTTGAAACCAGTCTATGCAGGCTGTCCACACACGCACCTCTCTTTGGGCCCGTTTTGCTTGCTTCTCTTCTAGCTTCTTTTGCTTTTTGGCTCCTATTTTCCCTGCGGCCTGGAACTGCTGCTCTGCATCCTCATTTTCCTCCTCCACTGAACTGTCTGCTTTGGGGAAATATATTAATCAGGTTATAGTAAGGATGAATGCAGTACCAATACCTTTATTGTATACACTTGTGGTACTTGAGTGCATGACCTACTGTATGTGGGAGAATAGTTACTCTACTGCTGTATACATTCAAGCAGCGATATTAAAGGAGCCAAATTACAGCCACATTTCCACCGCATGTTTCAATAACTACTTTCAGCCTGTATGTCATGTTATGTTCCGCAACCCAAACCAAGTGTGTTCTTCTGCTACAAGCGTACATGCTTATTAAGACCTAGACGTTGTCATTGGTCCAGCTATTGTTATAATTGTGGACTTGTAGCAAGAAGGGTCCTGCTGCAGATGAAGTACAAATGTACTGTTTTATCATGATACTTATTTCAGTAGTGGTGGAATAGTCCTGTTGGAATTGCTGTGGAGTAAACTTCTGTTATGAAAACGCTGCTGATGTGCCTTGTTCAATACCATTATCTGCTGCTTCTCTCTGCGCACTATTGGCCACTCTATTGGCCACCATCCTGTTGAGGTTTCTACGGTGGCGGAGCCTGTTGCCACCTTCCTCTGCCATCTGTTGTCGACCCACCACCTGTGCTGGCACTTCCAGTCTGGCTTCATGATTACCTGGATAGAGGAAAGGGAGAGCAATAAGAGCCATTTCCAATCCCACACCAGTGTCTGATACAAAAAAGTACAGAGTGGCAACACAGACGCATTTGACAGGTTTAGAGTAAGCGGTTCTATTATCATCCATTCTAATTTGCAGGTCTTTAACGTGGGGTGTTCAGCATGGGAGAGGGATGCTCTAGCAATGAGGATAAAGGCTGCAACCTCTAGAGCAGGGGTCACTAACCCTGGTCCTGAGGAGCCACTCTCCTGATAGTTTTAGATGTTTCCCTGCTCTAGCACATCTGATTCACATGAATGATCATTATCAGGCTTCCACAGCGCTTGATAACAACCCTTCGTTAGAATCAGGTGTGTTAGAGAAGCGAAACATCTAAAACTATCAGGACAGTGGCTTCCTAGGTCCAGGATTGCCTACCCCTGCTCAAGAGTATCCTCTGAGATCAGAATGAGATTAGCAACTACCAGCTGGCACTCGTTACATACACATCTTGTGTAGCTGCTCACCAAATTACAGTTTACTACTTTGAGAGTATGTAAATACGCTCTCAAACCTTATGTGTAGCATCTGTCTTCCTCAGCATCAAACTGTCAATTCTCAGTTGAAAGTGATTGGGTGGACGATAATGGGACCCCCTGGCTAACTGCTAAATTATAAAACTAAAATGTCTATGCATATCCTTATTGGAGTTTAAAATGTGACAGTATATAGGTGTATCTACATATGAAAGTACAAAACTGTGTGTTTAATTTGTATTTCATTTACATTTTTTGGTGGACGATAATGGGATAATATTCATACATATATATACATATATACATAATAATCATACATACGCAATCCTTATGTAGCATTACGCTATATAACATAACAATGTTATTAACATTGTCACCATACTGCAACTTCTAAAAGCTAATCCTCTAGTGTTAATAACGTGCTTTCTACTGTACCTTCCTCTGTCTTTCCACGAAGCTTCACCGCAGTGATAATAAGTACAATAAGGATTGCGACAGCAACAAAATACAGCACGAGATCCATTGTAACCGTACAATGTTGACTCGATAAACTGAAATAACATAAAAATGCCACCAAATCTCAATTTCTGATTAGACAAGTCAGCAGTTTGTGCGATCCCAGTCTTCTTCTTTTTGTGGCTGTCAAAGCAAACTGAGAGGTGGATACACCGCCACCTACTGTGCAGGAGTGGGTGACCATTTACCCCATGTTTCACCCAGTAACGGTTGGAACCATAGACTTATATAAAGGGGTGTTTGTGATGTGTAATTAGGAAGGCCTGGGTCGCTAATGAAGTGGAAGGTCAAAATAATCAGAGTGTATTCCATGCAATCCTGAATGCGGAAGAGAGAAGAAGCGACCAGGTCTCTTAAAAACCCTTATCGAAGACCTTACTTTGTCATATTGAAATACCAAATACTTTCCTGTATTCACACTTTCTAATTGTTATTTTCATTGAGTGAGACATGTTATTTGGATGCATGAGAAAAGGAGGTTGAAGGCCAGTACTCTGGGGAAGGCAGAGAGGCCTGGACCTTGTAAGTACAATGGAGCTTTCAGCTCACAGGGAGTAAAGTATCAAGTTTGGGAGATAAGGTGTTACATGGAGCTGCAAGATATAACTCCTTTCTCCTCATGGACAGCCAGACCGGCCATTTTACTGGTCTTTGTTCACTGCCCTATCCCAGCGTGTATCCTGACCCCCGACACCTGTACCCGATCTACAGATCCCCCAGCCCTTATACACCGGCCTTGACCTCTGAACCCCACCCAACCACACAGCTTCAGGACCCTTGAGAAGACGCCAATCCATTCTGTCCCTTAAATAAATGTCTATTCAGCTGACACTTTTATCCAAAGCGACATAAACCAAGTACATGGATAATCTCCCTGAGGCAAGTAGGATGAACTGCCTTGCCCAAGGACACAAATGTTCAAAATTATTTTCAATGTATTATTTTTGGCTTGTAAGCAGAGCGAAGGAAAGAAACCCAGATGTGTTTGTAAAGCACTGTTTCTTACACTGTGAGGCCCTCGTGGCCAAGCCTTTACCAGCAGACCCAGCTGCTGTGTTGGATGATGTTGTGCACATGGTAAACCGTTTGGTAAACATGGTAAACATTTGCAACTTTGTGTGAGGAAATGGGAGCGGAGCATAAGGCCTTGCTGTTTCATGTGGAGGTCCGATGGTTGTCGCGCGGCAAAGTGCTGGCCTGGCTATATAAGCTGCTCTTTGTAAAAGCTCTCTCTTGTAAGTCGCTTTGGATAAAAGCGTCTGCTAAATGAATAAATGTAAATGTAAATGTGATGAGTGGCACGAATGCAAGGCTGAAATGAAAACCTGCTCATGAGTACGGATAAAGTAAATGGATTCCGTTCAAAGGTGCACCTCTGGCAGCAACATGTGTAAAGTGGCAACCTTGAAATGTTCCCAAAAAATGGCAAAATGTTCACACTGCCTCACTGTGGCAAATCATAGGTAAACATTTAAAAACTCTTGAGGTGAAGATGTCATTTTATTTCCTTTCAGCCGACACTGAATGCCTTGACTGGGTTATGGATCCATTGAGGTCAGCAGGACATGACTTTACAGGAGCAGGAGGAGCTAACTGAACTGAGACAAAATAGAGGTTTAAAGCTAAGCTTTGCTGCTCTACTTTTGGACTGTTTTTGGTTGACTGCTGCCAAGGAGTTCCCCATTCTGGCAAGCAAAGCCATTCTGACATTCTAACAAATCCCAAAACCCATCACATTGTACCTGTTGTTTCAGGAAAGCCCAGTAATCTGTTCTGTTCTGAGAGCTAACTAAGGTGTCTGCTGCACAGGAAAGACATTGCCTCTGGCAAACGTTGAGGTCAGGATGGGGGAACAACAGATATATCAAATATTTTGCGACCTGATGCATTATACGTATGTATGTATTGCATTCACATGATTTTATGTAATGTCTGTAATGTGCCCACTGGCTGCAGCAACTGGCTACATGTGCTAATAGGAGGCAGCCTGCCCTGTCTCAGGATGAACACGGTGGCTGTAGATTGTTTCTGAGATGTCAAGTGGTTCAGCCAAGCGTCCTCATTCTGCCTGTGCGTCTGCTTCAGGTCAGCTGATCAGAAAAAAAATCAGAAATGTATTTACTAGAACCAAGAGTGAAAAAAGCAGAACAGAAACCCTTTAACCCTTGATGTTAGAAATGTTTTAAATGTGGCCATAGGCATTTTGAATATATAAAAATAAAATCATATTTGTATTGTATTGAACATGCTTCAACGTACTAATGAGTTTCCCCCAGCTGTCTCTGTGAGAAGTGCACTGCACCCTCCCCGGCCCCAGGGGTTATAATTCTGGATGTCAGCCTCCAGCTTGGCCTCAGCCTGGTCCCTCTTCTCCTTCTCCAGCCTCAGGCGCTCCCATCGAATTCAGTGAATCAGGAATGTCCTCCATCAATAAAATAAGCATATTTTCAGCGACTACACGTTCCATTTTCATTCAGATGCTTATTTACATGTACCATTGGGCTGAAATATGAATAGGAAAAACGTAGAGTTATGAAGTTTATCCGCCTCTCCTGACTCCCCGCAACAACTTCTGGGAAATAATATGCGCATATGCTTTCTTGTTGTTCTCGCTGACCAGGGATACATCCCATAGACTAGTGGTCCCAACCCGGCTTCTCAGGGACCACTGTCCTGCATGTTTCGCCCATGTCACTCTTTCACCAAGAAATAGGATAGGGACAATTAACTTTAGTTTTATCTTTGGAGTGCGTATTGAAAAGTGTTAAATCAATTTATAAGATTGCACCGTTCATTGTCTTTTAGAGTACATTTTAATACTATTATGTGAGCATGCACGTCGTCGACAAATCAGATACCAGGAGGAAGTAAGGGCGTCACTTCCCCTGCAGTTAACCAGGAGCCAGTTTTTGAGGGAAACAAACAGCATGGACTAGGAGTTAAATGCCGTTATGTGTTATTGGAAAGAAGCTGTTTGCTAAATAAATTTAATGCACCTTTTATATTCACCGTGAATCACCGTGGTAAGATTTGGTTTGGTGGCGAAACCTACACCGTATTCTGGGAAAAACACTGTACAGTAACGCTTTATCGGGCTACTAACTAGCTGGGATAGCTCATATTACTTTAGCAACTAGCCTAGCTACTGACAGTTAGCTGTCCAGAGTAGCTATTCAGGAAGTTACCGACCTTGTTATTTAGAGGTAGCTTTTGCGTGTTTGATTTGTCAACAATGCAGTTCTCCTCTACGTCTTAGTTAGCCTAAGGGGTCCCAATATTGTCCATCGAATCACTCTGAATATGGACAACTGTCATTTATTAGATTAGATTCAACTGTAGTGACATTAAAGTTTAATCTAATTGAATGCAAATGACAGTTGGACGCTGAGGAAGGCAGATTCTACATGAACTGCTTGTTTAAAAGCGTATTTACATACTGATATGTCAAAGTATGAAGCTGTGATTTGGTGAGCAGCAACATAAGATATGTACTTATCGATAAGAAACGTTCTTTCGTTGCTCTTGCATTCCTTCTTTAAGAATGAACGGGGAAAACAGTGTTGGAAGATAGCGCGTCTGGGACGTTATAGCGACTAGAATGGGACCGCTCACTTTAGCAATGTCAACAAAGTGTGCAGCGCCACAAAGTCATGTATTTTCTTGCCGGCAGTTCTAAGATGAGGTGACACTGAATGTGTAACTTGAAAAGTCGAACCCTAAGAGCCCTTTAGAACCCCCTTTGTTTATCTAAATCGTGACATTATGTAAATCACTGACTGCCTGTATTTATCCATGAGGTTCCTGTGCACTTCCCATCAGCATTAATTAACCTGTCTGTTCTTCTCCTATAGATGAGTACCTGTCGCTGGTGCTTATCAGTAGAGAATGCTTCGGCAGAGCTGCTCCGGAGCTACTGCTCTGGGTCGCTCTCTGACGAAGATGTTAAGGCGGTCAACGCAGATCTCTGCTTCTGCATGGAGTGTATTGTGGCGTATCACACAGTGAGGGAAAAATTCCCTGCACTGCACAAGGTGACAGTTTAAATGTGTTTCAAGCAGGTGTTTATATGGGGAATGAGCATGTAGAGCTATGTTGTACATCTGTCTGTCTGAAAATGACACTTTGGATAAACCTTTGGTCTCCATCTTTATTGCTCTTTTTTTCCTGTGGATCCTGTCACCTCCTGTTTTTCCCAGCAGACTCTTTGGAAGCTGGAGACATCTCGGCTCATCGCGTGGTTCGCTCAGACTTCAGGAGAGGAGTTGGAGGATGATGACCTCTATGTCATCGAAGATAATCAGGAGTGCAGAGTGCTTAAAACGTCCCCTGCGCAGTATGCTTATCTCCTAAGTGTTCCTCTGCACGAAGTCCTTAAATATCCCTACCTATTGGCTCATCCCCAGCTGTGTAAGTTTGATACCCAACCACATATTCACTTGCATGTTCTCATTTGATTTCATAGCATTGTCATTGTATATAAGGAGCATGACACCACATGCTGGGCTGCAGTCTTTCACCTGTGCTTTTGTCCACCAGGTGAAATGTGTGTCGAGGCTCTCTGTAAGATGGAGAAATCAAACTCCTTTCAGGTTTTTGAGAAATACGCAGGAATCTACCTCCTCTTAGTTCATCCCAATGAGACGGTAATGCTTGTTTGTAAAGTTTTTGTAAATGTACACATGTAATGCAATTGTAATTGACCAATGTCAGATTCAAATTAAGTGTGTTGCCATGGTGAGGTGTACATATCTCAAGGTCTTCTTTAAAAGGTTGGGGGTTATAGAATAGTAACGCCTATTCTGCATCTTCAGAATCAACATTATCTACTATAATTTTGTGCCCTCCTCCTTAGGTGAGGCGATGGGCCATCAACATGGCCAGGTCTCTGGGCAGCGTGGACAGAGATGACTTCTATGACCTCCAGGATATATTTTCCTGCATGTTCTTTGTTGTGGAGCTAGGTGTCTCCCGGAACCTCCCAGAGTTTGACTCGAACTACGACCCCACCACCAAGATGATTGGTCTGCCATCACATCTGTATGATTCTCAGAACGAAAAGAACTACTGGCTTGGTGAGTAAAGCTGGCTGGGTGAATCTCAATTTAGTTTGGTTAAACATTTTAGTGTTTTTTTTCTGTCATAGATTTATTTGTGAAATTTACTATTAAAGGGGATGTTTTCAAATAAGCTCTTTAGTATTGGTTAGGGTAAAACAGGGCTCAAGATTGACTTTTTTACTTGGTGGCACTGGTCCTTTCAACTTAACATTTTTGGAGCACCCACGGAATATGAAGCACCACAACTACAGTTGTATGCTTTTTAATGCAATTTTTATACATGTCTTTTTTTATCATCATGCATATTTTTTTACCTCTTTGTCTTGTGATGATAGAGCGCAGTGGCAATGTGATGGATGGCCACAATATTATTAACCAATCCAAAACCAGCATTAAAATTCAGAATCTAAGGATTAAATTTAGTTGGTTATGTAACATTTGGATAGAAAAGTGCGTCTTCAGTCCGTCTTCAAAATAAAAAAATAAACAACTCTGCTAAATTTGATGCAAAGTTTTTATTGGTTTTCAAGACAAACAGAAATCCCAATAAACTTATTTTTACACCGTGGTATCCAATTATATACTTTTAAATGTCCCTTCTAGTCTGTTGATTTATCTTTCCATTGGTAATTACAATTGTGAATCTTCCCAATTTAAGTCTAGTGCTTAGAAGGTATCTTTCCTTAGTTGGCCTGGGCCCTTTGATGATTTAAGATTCTGGGCGTAGGGGCAAAACCCCCAAAACTCTGTTTAAAACAGTGTTATACAACTGACGTACATGTGCAATACCTTTTCTGTGTGTGTGATTTTGTATTATTAATTCAGTCAACAGTTTAATACACGTTTTCCATTAACACTACTACAATAACTGATTCAAGAGCTTCCATAATAATCTTCATCAATTCAATGGCTGTAATTTCACAATTGCAAATAAGTAAGTGTTGTGGTCGGACAGCCAAAATGATTGCAATCTTAAGCCCTATACGCATTCAGCATATCAACATATCTGAAGCGTTTGTACCTTTCCTCTTTTGGCTTCAGGCATCTGCATGCTTCTGACCCAGTTGGACACACAGGCCATGGACTCTCTGTTTCTAGGACCATACAAACAGGTCAACATTCTCCAGTGTATTCTCAATACGATGGAGAAAAGCATGGAAGGTAAGTAACTTATCAGTGAAGCTGACAGTTGTCACGATGCTTCTTTTGTATTGTTTAGCTAGTTATATAACTAATTTATTCTTCCAAACACATCTACAACTGTTGTTGATTTATAAATAGAAAAAAATACTAGAGAGATTTACTTTTGAAGTGATATTTTTAGATTTTCAAATATAAAAAACCATCGTCATGGCTCTATGGCCATGCCATGACTTAACATTACTCAGTGATTTCATTTCATGGAACTGTCTTGATATGTTGCTCTATGTTTGCTCCCTCCTCCACAGATGAAGAGGAACCTGACAAGGAGGATCCCTTTTGGCCTGTCCTGCAGTGCTTCATGGTGATCTTGGACCGGCTGGGCTCCAGGATCTGGGGTCAGATAGACCCGATCCCTGCCTTCACGTCTATCACAGAGAGCTCTAGCTACATGAAAGAGATTGATTGCATAAGAAAGGAATCTCGGTCGTACGGAAGTTTCTGATTATATACTTGTCTATACATAATCTAAACATTATCTCCTTATATTGTTGGATTTGATGGAGAACTAACACTATCTCCTCCCCCCCCCCCCCCCCCCCCCCGCATTTCTCTAGGCCTCAAATCAAAGTGGAGTCTGGGCTTGATGACGACGACGATGATGGTGATAGCACAGTGACATGCAGTCAAATGGTGTATTGTGCTAATGTCCCTGACCGGAGCAAGGTAGCATAGCTTAAGCTACATTCTTGTAGCTTCTTACATTCTGTATTTTCGACTGATTGTACTTTCCCTGGTGCAAGTGGGAGTGTATGACTAACTATAAATATGACTGTGGTTTTATCTGCCCATTCATTTGGTCATAAATGTGGGAGCAAGCCCACTGCAGGCAGACCAGTTTTAAAAACTTTTGTGAAAACCTGGCGTAACACCACTAGCACATTCCTGTTAGAGTTATGTGATGACCTCTTGAACTTAAACCACTCTTCCTCATATTTCTTGCAGGGTGATTCCGAGGGTAATCCGTGGTATATTCAAGAGTATAAGAAAGTCAAGGCCAGGGAAAAGGTTATTTAGTATAATAATAGCTTGCAAATATGTTTATTTATGGCACACAATGAAGTCAATCTCTGGGATTCAATTCTATGGTCCTTGTTTATGGAGACTCATGAGTAGTGATGCACACACTCCGTCAGATGCACTTAGATTAACCTAGCATCGTCAGAGCAATTTGCAAATGCAAGTAGTAAGATGCAAATCACAGCATTGAAATGTCATCCCTGTTGCCTCAATTCAGTTCAAGTTTATTTATATAGCACATTTAAAAACAACTAGACCAAAGTGCTTTGGTGAATGAGCCTCCAAAAATGCTGCCTCTCTTTATATTAAACCCACCTCATATCAGAGCAAAACTTGTGAGTGGCCCAGCACTTATCATGTCGGGAGGAAATCTGTTGGAATGGCAGAGCAGCCAGACCCATTTGCCAGAGCAAATGAACCATGAGCTTGCAGATTCACAGGCTAGAGTTAACCGTTACATTTTAAATAAATCAATGCAAAAGGAAAGATGCAGTACAGGCTATCAATAGGGTAGAGGATAGGGCACCTGGTAACTCGCAAAAGTTATTTCTGGTGTACAACGTAATAAATAACTTTTCTTTCTTATTCACTTTCCCTTTCTGTCTGTGTCTCACCCACTCTTAAGGAAAAGAAAGGGCGAAGCTCCCACGGTGCCGATGGCAGCGTGGTCTACGAGGAAATGAACTCTCTGGTGAATTACCTGCAGTCGGACGTGGGCCAAGCCCTGCGCGTCCACAACAGTACCTTCCTGTGGTTCATCCCCTTTGTCAAGTCCATTATGGACCTCAACAACCTCCACATCAACGCGGTCATCCACTATCTATGCGAAGAAATTAACAAGGACTGGCAGGAACGCCAATATACCTGTGACAAGGTGTCCGAGTTCTTTACCATCATTCTGGTTTACATAATAAATCTGCATCTGGAGAGTGGATGCATGAACATGCTCTACTATTGCGCCCCCAACTGGGTGGAGGTGTTGGTGAAGACTGCCACACTTCCCAGTGAGGCGTTTAAGGACTTGGAAGTACCAAGCTCTCACTGTGTCTCCTCCACTTCATCGTCGAGGTTGGCGACACCTCGCCAGAAGGCTTCAAACAGGACCGTACCTCAGGCTTGCATGTCTCTCATTCGGGCCCTGCTTAAGGAAGGCAGCAAGTTGTCCTCCAACACCCCTCAACAGACTGCCAAATGTTCCAATTTCTTGGATCTCTTGAACCAGCAGGTCAGAGGTCCCCAAAGGGATTGGATCCTGAAAGGGTCAGATGTCAAGAATCTGCGGAACTGTTTGAAGACGTTTGTCAGGCAGATGATGGATAAACCAGCTGGAAGAATCACCCCACCAGCTGAAGCTTTAAATGTGGGCCCTGCATCATTATCAACACAACAAACCTGCTCTGACCTTCCAGGGCCAAGCTGTGTAATAGCGCGTAGCTATCCCATTAAAGAGGAAGTAATGTTGGATGACGGTGAATATGCTCCCCATGATGGCATCAGTTGTGGCACACAGCTACCGGAAGCACCATCACTGAAGAAAGAATTTGTTGAGGAACCTGTAACAGGGAAAGACATCTTTGTTTCCCCTCAGATCCCTGAGATGTCCTCTTTGAGACCAGATCTGGGAAAAATTCAGGAATTAAAATCCAAACTCAAGAATGCAGACTTAAAGAACTTTGAGTGTTGGAACATAGACGAGACAGAAAGTCCTGAGCCTTCCACATCTAACTCTGACAGGACATGGAAAGAGGCTACAAGCCCCCCTGCTGATTCCATTGAAAGCAAATCCATCAACAATACTCACCTCTCGCTATTGAAAAAAACAAAACTCCACAGACCACGGTTTGATGAAACAAAAGAAGATGTTATTGTTATATCAGATGAAGATAGCGATGGGGAGCCAAGAGAAGAAGAGTGTTTTGTGGAGACAAAAATCAAAAAGGAACCCTCTCGCGTGAACCACAGCCCGTGTCGTGATTTTGAGGGTGAGGTAAGCGAATCACAGGTGTTTGAGTTTGAGACGCAGGAAGATGTTGTATCTGCTTGGGCTGACTCGCATCTAGAGAACGACAATGTGCAGCAAGTAATCTCTCCCACAACAAAAGATCCTGTCAGACCAGCGTCTATTGAAACCTCTGCTTTTCTTCAAAACACACAACCAATTTCAGCTGAAGACATAGAAAAAGCCATGCTAGAGGCAGAGAAGGGGATAACCAAGCAGAAGAAGCCTCCTCAAGATCTTAAATGTGCTGCCATTATCCCCCCAAAATCTATTTGTGTACAACCAAAACCACTTACTGTTAAATCCTGGAGCAAGAAACCTGACCATGAAGAGATAGGATCCAAAGAACATAAAACGATAGCCGCTCAGTTTACTATGCCGCTTCCCAAGAAAGCAGACCGTACTACTGGCTTCACGTGGATAGAGAAGGAGGCACGATCCTCCAAGTCTACCTCCTCCAGTACCGAGAAAGAGACCCAGGCTTCCTCCTCTTCCACCTCCAATTCAAGGCCAGTCCCCTCTACCTCCCTGCCAGCGATTATACCCCCAAGGAAGGTCCGTAAAGCCAAGGAGTCTGAATCCACAGTGGAGAAGCTAGGCCTTAAAAAGAAGGAACGAAAGGCGTTTGATTTGTCCCAGCGATCCTTGGACTCTGTGGACCAGCTGAGACGCCACGGCCAAGGAGTTCAAGTGGAGCAGACGGGGAAGAAGCGCAACAGAAAGACCAAGAAGGCCAAAGGCATGCCCTCTGACAGGCTCTCAGTCCTGGGTGGTAAAAGGAAGCTCATACCCCCGCAGCAGCTCCAGTTCTTCAGGCAGGCCAGGACAAAGCAGCAGGGGGCAGGACAAGGTACCTCAGCAAACCTTGGGGAGAACGCTGAACACACCCTTGGGGGAAAAAAGAAAGCTCCAGAGCGAAGAGCCTCTCCGCTCATTTTTACAGATGACGAGGATGAAGATGATTCTCTGCCATGCTCCCAGCCAGATCCCGGGAAGAATGTTTCAAAAGTAGCAATGAATGGGAACGTGCCAGAATCTCTCATCCCATTGAGCACCACCTCATCCAGCACAGATATTCAAATATCAAAACATGTCCAGGAGACAGACGATGTCACAGCTCACAGCTCTGGTCAGGCTGCCAGGGGGGATGAGATGCTTGGTAATGATAATTATGACGATGAATGGATGCAGTACACTCAAACAGGGGCCATAGACATGGAAATGTGCTCTCAAATGGAGGACGATGGAGATGACTTTTTCTACACTCAGCGAGATCCTGTAGACATGGACATTGATGAAGACCTGCCAGGAAACCTGCAGGCAGACCAAATCCAAGTTTTTAAAAAACCGTCTGCACCTCCATCTGCCAGTGTAGATGTTCAAAACGACGACCGCTTGTTCCTGAAACCAGGTATGTCTCCAATATCTGTGAGGAACGCCAAGCCATCCACCACCAAGATATATGCAACATCAAGTTCCAGAAGTGCTTCGCTGGTGCAGGAGATGGAGAAGACTGCCAGAGCTCCGGGTCTGGCTGGTTGCGCTTCAGGAAGGGGCCGGTTCATCAGGCCCCCGCAGCCTGTCTGGAAACCTGGTGCCCCCCAACCTCACCCACCCCCGCAATCTCTACAGGTGCCTCCACCAAATCAAACATTATATAAACCCCTCACACCAACAGAGAAAATAGCTCAACCACCTCTAACACCACAGACATTAAATAGACTTCAGCCAGCAAACCGACTATCTTCAGCTCAGCCTATCCCACCCAGAACCCCCCCCTTAAGGCCTATCCAGATCCCGCATCCTGTCCAACCCCAAAGCTCTCCCTATAAGATTTACTCCAGACCTGAAGCCCCTGTAATAGCCAAACAGGCACCAACAAGGGACCCGAACATCATCTTGGACCCCTTCGCCCCTATTCAGAACATTCTGAGGTGGAGCTACGATATGTTCACCAACTACAGCCAGTTTGGAGCGCCGACAGACCTGTGTGCCTTTCCATTAATGCCAGTGGGCACACACTTTAAGTCATTTGATGAGTACTACAAGACCTTTTACCCTTTGTTGCTCATCAATGCTTTCGAAGAGGTGGGTGTTGTTTGTATACTTAACCCAATAAAAAAAAAGACTGCATGTTTTGTTTGTGTTCATGAATCCTTTTTGGAGATCTGTGTTCTGTAATTGAATTTAAAGTTCCGCTTCTTTGTCTTCAGCTTTGCTCTAATTGGCAGAAGAACAGCGGATCGAGACAGATAAGGCTCAAGTTGGTCGGAAATGACTTCCGCAACGGTGTATGGAATGTCACTTTCAAAGGTAACTTTTGTGAAAAAGCACTGCTTAGTGGACAAACTTGATAATAGTCTTTTTAAAGTTTCAAAACTTAAACCCAATGAAAGCCATAATTTTATTCCAGTTATGGCCCCAATCCAACATTGTCAACAGTGTGGTACAACTTGGCCATATAGAAACAATACTCATTTTTCAACGGTGTCTGTTCTGATAGTTACCGAAAATGGCTAGGAATGGTGGCCTTCAAGCAAAATCGTTAATGTGTTCTGTCCCATGCCTTCTTCACATGAACCTTTCCCCTCTCAGCGGGCCTTACTCCAAATGAGGAGTCCCGTCAGCTGTACCCTAAGGAGGATGACCTGGTGGTCCTGTGGCTGCCTCAGAACACTGGAGCTTTCTCTGTACGCGAGCAAGACCAACAGGAGCTTAAGGCGCACTTTGGTTGCGTCCACAAGTCCAACGTCCTAAGCGAGGGTGAGGATGATCTCTTGGAATGTTAAGGGACGAAGTTCTAGTCACCCCTCGTTTCCCTCCTTAGTTGTGCTTGCCTGTCACTTAAATGAAGTATTTGTGTCCTGCCTGATCTGTTCATCATCCCAGACCAGTCCTCCATCTTAACCTTGATCGTCAAGACCTGTGGCAACGTCACGTCTGTGAACAAGGCTCCAGTGCTGTGTGAGGTGGTGGGTTCACTCATTGGCACCCTGCGAGAGTTCAGGGCCCTGGTCAGTCTGAAGAACAGTCCCCTGAACAGGTCCCTCCTAGCCCCCAAGATCTCCTACTTCACCCCTGAAGGAGAAGTCGGCCCCACCCTCAACTTGGCAGTGAGTTGTTTGCTTTGTCACTTTCATCCAATGCTTTCATCCATTTAGTTGGATGAACTTGTAGTTGTAGGCTACCAGGCAGTAGGGAACCGTACAGTTTTTCATGTAGTGGATTGTGTGTGTGATTTTCCATTACACAGAATTGACACGTGACAGTAACTGTGAAGGTTTTGGTTTATTATGTGGCATGTTATGATTGAACCGCGTTCGCTGTGGCGTATTCTCAGGAGTATAACTCAGATCAGCTGAAGGCTGTGAGGAACGGGGTGTCTGCAGTCAGGAATCAAGCCAAGGGCCCCAAGGTTTGCCTGATCCATGGACCTCCAGGAACAGGCAAGAGCAAGACGATTGTAGGCCTGCTCTTGAATCTCTTCTCTGGGGTAAGGCTTGTAATAGTGCTGGGCGCACATCTTCATAGACCCAGGTGTTCTATGTTCTCCGGGCGTATTGATAGTTTCTTTTTTTTTATAGGTTTAACATGATGTTTAAATTAAGTAATTGCATGACAACATCATCTTTGACTACATATGTGATAATCACTTGCAGGGTGCACAGAGTATGGCCCCTCCTGCTGCCAACCGCCATTCCAAGCCCCGCCTTCTCAGGGTCCTCCTATGTGCCCCCTCGAACGCCGCCATTGACAGCCTGATGAAGAAGGTCATTGTCGCCTTTAAAGAGAAGCTAAGCGTCCCGCAACGACCCCAGGGTACCTTTCCTTCACACGCGCACAGACACAGTAAGATACCGGGGCTGATGATCAGCTTGCGGTGAAACGTGTGTATGTTTGTGTGCAGGCAATTGTGGGGACGTCAACTTAGTAAGACTGGGCAGCGAGAAGGTCATCAGTAAGATGCTTGCTGACTTCAGCCTGGACAACCAGATCAAAAGACGAGCAGGTGGCACGAACGCATGATGTTATGTCAATGGAAAAACAACATGAGAAGATAAACTCTGGGAGTGTAGAGCTATCGCTGACCTGTTTTGTGTGTCCCACCTGTAGAGAAGGCCATGTTACTGAACCCAGACATCCATCGGTGCAGAGCTGAGCTTGAGGACAGGATCGACAAGATATCCAGGGAGATCAGTTGTGAAAAAAAGGACGGTCCTAAGGTACACACATACACACACACAATTCGGACATGCACATCGCGAAAATACCGATCCCAAACCTTGTGTACCATCTTTCACCAGAGGGGGCCGGCAAACCCCAGTATATACAATATACCTCCGCTCATTTGATCCACGAGGTAGATACGATCAATCCAATCCAACAGCAGCAGAGTATAGTACAGCACTCAGAGTAGCAGTTCAAAATACAAAGTGCAAGATACAGGGAATCCTATCAAATAGGGAGATAAGGATCTAAGAATATGAAATGGCATCTTTGAATATAAGTGAGAGAGAGTTAAGTGTGATTTATGCGAGGTGGCTCCTGTCATGAATAAGCAGTGAAGTAGAATAAGTAGTCCTTATATAGTATAGTGAGAGGGAATTTAGGGTGTACATTTTTTTCCACTACTGATTCTTTTTCTGATGTCCATGCAGTACAGGGAGCTGCTTGAGAAAAAAGCCAGACTGGCAAATGCGAGACAAGCCCTCAGCAGTGAGCTCAAGCAGGTGAGAGGCTGTTTTATACCTCTAACCTCATGAACATACACACTAGTAACCTCGTTATCAGGCTAAAATGAAAAATAAGTCTTAAGGGCAAGACATTTCTAGAAATAGCCGTTCTACCATCTCTTGTTCTTTCCCTTGCCTTTCATCCCCTCCTCCTTCTCTTCACCTCTCCCAGAGTCGTAGCAGGAAGCAGGAGATGCAGGCTAAGGTTCTCAACGACGCTCACATTATATGTTCAACGCTGAGCACCAGCGGCAGCATGGTCCTAGAGTCCGCCTTTCGACGCCTCGGACACGAACCCTTCAACTGTGTTATTGTGGACGAGGTCAGATTCCAAACGCTGCTAGCGTCTCTCCTCAGCTGCAGGCTTAGAGAAATGAAAGATTTTAAGATTTTCAAATAAAAATCATCTGTAAGCGAATAAACCTAGGGGCTTGACTCAACCAAGCTTTTCGTTCTCCACCTCCTGTTCACGAAAAACACTTTACCCAACTCACATTGCACCTGTGTGTTTGTGTCGTTATGCGGTTTCCATGATGTCTAGGCAGGTCAGGCCACAGAGTTGGAGACCCTGATCCCCATGCTGTACCGCTGTAGCACGCTCATCCTGGTGGGAGACCCCAAACAGCTGCCCCCTACTGTCGTCTCACAGGTACAGCAGCGCCGAAAACGAAGCCTGTTCAAAACCAATGCATTTAACATTTACATGAATTCATTTAGCAGACGCTTTTATCCAAAGCGACTTACAAGAGAGAGCTTTACAAAAGAGCATCAGTCACTGAGCATAGCGACGTGCTAGACCCCAAACATAGCTAGTTTACAGATTATGAAACATACATCGTGAAAACCAATAAGTGCCAAGGGAAGAGCTATAAGAGCTTTAAGCTGAGCAAATACAAAATTTAAGGTGGGTCTCCGACGGACAGTAGTCTACCTAAGGGATGTGTACAATAAAGCAGCGCGCACAATAAAGCAACAGCAGTAGCTAATTTCCACACAGGGATTAACAAGTAATTCTGAACAACAACAACAGATGATATTTCTACGCGCCGTATTTCTATATGTCTCGGAATAAGTGAGTTTTGAACCTTTTCTTTAACAAGCCGCACTGTCAAACACCTCCCTCCCCCCTCTCACAGAAAGCCAAAGAGCTGGACTACAACCAGTCTCTCATGGGCCGGCTGTGTCAGTGCCTGAGGCAGCTGAGTCGGGATCAAGGCTGCCCCAGCCCTGTGGTCTTACTCAGGAAACAGTACCGCATGCACCCCGACATCTGCGAGTTCCCCTCCAAGCACATCTACAACAAGGTGCTCGTCACAGACAGGTAGGTCCTCTGACGTCTCCTTTGACGCAGGCAAACAAGTGGATCACTCAACCCTTCCTCTACATCAGGGCTGTCCAATCCTGGTCCTTGAGGGCCGCTGTCCTGAAGGGTTTTAGATGTTTCCCTGCTCCAGCACACCTGATTCTAATGAAGGGTTGTTATCGAGCTCTGTGGAGGTGTGCTGGAGCAGGGAAACATCTAAAACCGTCAGGACAGCGGCCCTCGAAGACCAGGATTGGACACCCCTGCTCTACAAGATGGATAAGGCTGTAGTTGTGGGTCTTACCTGGATAAGCTGCATTTGACTAGTCGACCTGAAAACAATGGGCGTCTTTTAGTGGCCCAAACAGCTCTACAGCATTAGAGTACTCTCTAGAGTACAGCTCTACAGCATTGACCGTGGAGGATAACCCTGGTGTATGTGTGTGTCTGCAGTGCTACAGGAGAGGAGAGGTGCGCTGTCAGTTGGCCATTCCAACCCTACCTTCTGTTTGACGTGCTGGACGGTCAAGAGCTCAAGGACAGAGAGTAAGTAGGGGGTCAGATGGCTCAACGGGTAAAGGCGTTGGCCTCATGGTCGGAAGGTTGTGAGATCGAACCCCGGCTGTGGCTATGTGACGTTGTGTCCTTGGGCAAGGCATTTCACCCTACTTGCCTCAGGGAGAATGTCCCTGTACTTGCTGTAAGTCGCTTTGGATAAAAGCGTCTGGTAAAGGAGTAAATGTAAGTAGGAACCACCGTCCACTCACTCAAGAACGTTCCCTTGACGGGAGAGTCGGCTGGGCCGCTGGATGGACGACTAGTTGGCTGACCGGCTGCGTCTTCACGTGTTTCAAAAGGTCGTTCCACAACGAGAAGGAGGTACGGCTGGTAATGCTGGTGCTGAGGTGGATGAACAGCAGCGTGATGTTGGTTGCGAAGAAGCAGGCCAGTGCCTTGCTGGACAAAAAGCAGGTGAAGGTGGGCGTCATCACGCCGTACAACGGGCAGAAGGATCGCATCAAACGAGAGTTGGCACGGGAGGATTTCGGATATGTGCAGTGAGTCTAGCGGTGCACGCACACATGCACATTTAGACACACAGCTGTTGGGCTTGTGTATGTATATAAAATACGCCTTAAATGAGGTTTGAATTGGAAGCTTCTCGGTTCATTGTTAAAGAATGTAAGTACCGCACATAACAATGCTAGCTAGGCAAGGAAAGTGGGGCTTTAGAGGAATGCCTGTTTCATTTAAAGCAGACCACACAGCTTATCTTTGGGGACAATTACCATTTGGGGTAGAAGCGTCCTGGAGCATCATAACTTCCTGACTTGGTGACGTGAACCCTGGGTGACAGAGTTCTTATCACCTGGGCCAGAGGTTTTGAGTCTAGTCTAGTCTGGTCTAGAGTTAATGATTGGATTATTTTAGGGCACAGGTGTCAAATCCTGGTCCACGAGGGCCACTGTCCTGAAGGTGTTAGATGTGTTCCTGCTGGAGCACACCTGACTATGAATGTGTTGTTATCAAGTCTTTTGGAGCATGGAAACATCTAAAGCAGTGGTCTTCAACCCTGGTCCTCAGGACCCACTGTCCTGCATGTTTTAGATGTTTCCCTGCTCCAACACACCTGATTCTAATGCATGGGTCGTTATCTAGCTCTGAAGAATCCTGGTAAACGATCATGCATTAGAATCAGGTGTGTGGGAAGGGGGAAACATCCAAAACTTGCAGGACAGTGGGTCCTGAGGACCAGGGTTGAAGACCACTGATCTAAAGGACATTTCAGGACAGTTGCCCTCCAGGACCAGGATTTGGTCCTGGTCCAAGTACACAAGAGACATGGGAGAGCCACATTGACGTATAGCAGGGGTGTTAAACCCCAGTCCTCGAGGGCCACTGTGCTTTAACATTCGCATAAAGAATTCGTATGAATCCGGAAATCACAACAATCCACCTATACAGAGTCATCATCAAACTTCCAATACAACTGTGCACATACACATAGCTTTCTCTTTCCATTTCTCTCTCAGCCTCGCTCCTTGTCCTCTCAGGGGCGAGGGTGTTTTAAACGCTGGCTCCCGTTGTCTTTTGTGTTGGCTGCAGGGTGACAGTGGACACTGTGGATGGCTTCCAGGGCCAGGAGATGGACTGCATCATTGTGTCCTGCGTCAGGGCAGGACAGGATGGCATCGGGTGAGGAGACATTTACATTTATTCATTTCATTTAGCAGACGCTTTTATCCAAAGCGACTTACAAGAGAGAGCGTTTTACAAAAGAGCATCGGTCACTGAGCATAGCAACGTGATAGACCCCGAACACAGTGCGCTTTTAGATCGTGAAACATACATCGTGAGAACCGTTCTACTATTCCTAAGTACCATTAAATTATTTCAGGTTTTAAGCCTTCTTTTGAAGGTGAGAAGGCAGTCTGTACTTCTGATGGAGGTGGGGGGTTTGGAAGAGTTTGTGTTGGGCTCTGGAGCTACGAGACGACTGAAGAGGGAGGAGGGGATGGGGAGGAGGGGGGGAGGGGGGGTTACGACAGCTAGGACTTAGTAAGTGACAGAGGCTGCCTCTCTGTGTGTCTGTGAAGGCTGGCCCTGTCCGTGAGGGTGAATGTCAGCCATGCCAAGTTCATTTTGAGACTCATGCACTGTATAACGTTCATGTTTTGCTGTTTCCCACAGGTTTCTGGCTAACAAACAGCGGATGAATGTGACCATCACACGAGCCAGGTGCAGCCTGTTCATTCTGGGTCACCTGCGCACGCTCAAGGTTGGTTTTTGCGCTCTTAAAATAGGTGTGGGCGTGGCTTACAGACACACCTTATTGACATTTCCTATCCAGTGAATATCGGCCCGACTTGCAGATGAAGTTGATTCTGACCCGTTTCAACTTTGCCTTTTTTTGCGTCTTATACACGCAAAAACCAGTGTGACAGTGACTGGCGCGCGCTAATCAACGACGCTAGCAGGAGAGGCACCATTGTCCTTGCTGAGGAGAAGACCTTGAACCGTGCCGTCCAGAAGATCTTCAAGCCTGTTCCCTCCCTCGGCCGGAGTCTGTCCAACCCCGGTCCCAACTCTTCATCTGAAACAGAGGCCTCTATCCATCAGCACCGCTCCATCCCTTCTGTGCCGCCGTCCTTCCAGGCCAGTGGCTGCTCCCTCCAGCAGCACCCCAGCAACCCCTCCCCTCCCCAGGACGTAGCGCGACCCGTTGACCCTCGGCTGGCGGCGAGAGTTCCGCAACCTGCCCGAGAGTTCAACCGTATTAGAAGTCACAATGCCCTCCTGCCAGGGTGCAGCGAGAAGGACAAGCACTCTGTTTCAGGGGCAACGCCCCACCCAACTCCAGGGGACCCCCGATTGACTCACCCTAGACACCCTCACCACTCCCCCCCGCACCCCAGTCCCTCCACACACACCACTAAGGGACTAAAACACTCCTTGGACCAGAACTGGGATCCCCCTTCCAGTTCAAAGAGAGGAAGGAGATGAGTAGAACATTTTAGTTTGACTCTTTTTATATTGGTTTGTTCAAAGGAGAACTTGAGAAGATAAGATGAGAGAGTTCTTCTCAGGCCAAAATGTCAGCACCAGGCAAGCTTCAGATCCGATCTGCCTGATAGAGCTAGTTCTGGACAGTTTTAGGTTGAATGTAAAGCGAAGGCTTAGACTGCGGAAGATTCCAAGTGTCTGTTTGTAAGGGGAGGGTCATCTGTTATGGGATGATTGTTTAAAGTGCACACATAAATGTTTATCACGTAGCTTCAAGCGGTGCACTTCAAGCATCTGTCCCTTTCCGCTGTGTCTTTTTTTCAGATGCAAAGTACAAAACAGCCTCATTATATACGTGATGTTAATACATACAGCATATATATATATACTGTATATATATATATTGTGTGTATCGTATATGTGTATTTTTTTGTAGAAATGTTCTTTTCACTGATTATATAGAATGTGTTTTTGTACTAAAGTCATTGGTTTCTCATCATTTCCATATCCTGTTTGTAACTGTAATTGTACTCAAAACTCAGAACTCAGCTAATACCCTCTCTGACAAGGTTGGAAAAGGAGGCCTCTCTGGATCTGTGCCGACCCAAATACATTTGGAGTGAAAAGCACCAGACAGACTTTTGGAACTGTGGTTTGTTCCAGTGAAGAAGGGAGAGAGAAGTCAAGGGGATCCTGGTTGAATGAGTTTATGAATGTTGTTCAAATCATATCTAGTCTCTCTCAGGGATATAGAGAGGCCTGTACAGTGTCTCTCTTACTTTACTTTTGCATCCAGCAGCTGCAAAAATGATTCAATCACTTGGTTATCTGCAAAATCTACAAATTGTGTTTACTTTTTTTCTTGTATTACAGTCTTATTTTGTAGCCATGTAAAGCAGGTCTTAAACTAGAGACCTAATGTGGATTTGTTTTTAAATCTACCAGTGTTCTACGTATTATGTTCTTTTGCGTATACTAAATTGGTTCCCCTTTTGAAAGGATATGCAAATCAAGACCACGTTATGAATCTTGGACTAGACTACGTTCAGGGCTTTTGTTTACTTTTTCACAAGATTATAACAAATTAAAAGTAAACTTTGTTGACAGACTCATGTCCTTTTGTTGATCAATTTCCCTTCCTGCTCCTTCCATGTCAGTGCCTGGTGTGTACTCTATAGCACATTATCAGTCGGTATTGTCAAAACTATTCCTTTTCTGATCGACCTTTCTGACATGCCCGGCATCGTAGATCATCCGAATAGACGTCCATGTGCAGAAATCCAAAAGACAAACTAACCGTTTCCAATTCCTCACCTCACAGATGTTCAGTTACTATTTTAGATATGTGCGGATTTTCATTGATGCAGCAGTCCTGCAGTGTAGCAGAATCAGCCAAACTGTGTCCTCGTATGATTTTATTGATACTTTATTTAAAACGGTTTCTGTAAACGATGTGTTCTCGAAGCCTGCAAGTACATTGGTTTGGTCAGAACCACCGTTTACAAGTTGGATTCCATGGGGATGGTCGGTGTCCCAGCAACAGCAATTATCTCCGGTTTGTAGCCATAAAAATGTGTCAATATTGTTTACTTAAAGCTTTACACTCAGTTTGAATGAAATACTGTAGCGGTAAACCGGGTGGTGTTACAGCTCTCATCAGACACGCCACTCCTAAATAGTAAATGTCGGCTTTGCTTGATAACACAGTAATGACAATGCTTTTTCTTGAGAAACTGAGTGATTCAATAACATACGAGCAAGAACAAATAACAGTCACATTTACTGTAGGTGAACAGTGTAATAAAATGCTGATTTATAGCTCATTTATTATAACTCCAAACAAAAATAATCTCTACAAAAAATATTCAAATAATGTAATATAATATCGATACTTTGATAGATCTTTTACTCTCTTTAAATTTCTGATGAAGTTAAAATTCTGTTTTTCCTGAATACTGCGTGAAGATTAAATCTGCTAAGTGTGGCAACAATCTCTCATTCCTATGACGACCATATTAGTGACAAAAATTGTATTATTCGTAACCTGAAGAGTATAATAGGTAGAATATCAGCATCAGTTAGTGGGCACATGAGATACATTGACAGACAGAAGATAATAATACAAAATGCAGCAGAAAGGAAAAGGTGAAAATAAGGCTCATTTTAAAGAAAAATGAAACCTGAATTGACATTATTCTATATAGGCCTCAATAGCGGATGCCCCCCTCCCCCCCCCCGCCCCCCCGCACACACATTCCACATAATCCCCAGGTAAGCCTCCTCAAGACCCGCCTTCTCCATCCAATCACACAAAAGAGAGAGCAGTGCGCCCACCAAGGGGCGTTTGACCCGACCAATAACAAAACTGGAAAACAAAACCTCTTTACATTTCTTCCCCCCGCACATCCCTTCCTTTGTAGTGAACAGCAGTGACTAAAGTGTTCTCTTTTGTTTATTTGTTTTTGGTATGAGGTTGCTCCAGCCTGTTTATAAAGGGAGAGAAATGTACTGTGTATAGAAAGAGACACTGATTAGTTGTCTGATTCTGCTTATTTTACTCACATTCTCCTTCTTTCTCTCCCCATTACACACACACACACACACACACAGGACCTGCTCCAATAACAGTCCGGTGAGGTGTGTGCATTCGCATCTTCACGCGTGTGTCAATAGTACTCAAGTGTGTTCAAAGGGTCCGTTGGTGTACTGTGGGTTGCACGTTCCCTATACACACACGGAAAAACACACGAACACACCCCTCCTGGCTCCGGGAGTCATGAGGGGAGGGTTAGTGTGCAGTTACTAGGGCCAGTAGATAGGGTAGCAGGACGCAGAGTAGCAGGGAGACCAGCGGGAGGTGGGGGGTCCAGGCCGAGCTGCAGTCTTTGCCTCCCTCGCAGCGGGACTGTTGGCACAGAACTCCCTTGAAGTCCGGAGGGCAGATACACTTTTGGTTCTGGTAGCAGGTCCCTCCGTTCTGACATAAACGCATCTCCTCGTCACACACGTTGGCTGCAAGGGAAGATGAGGGGGAGGAGAGGGGGAGGTGGGGTTGAAGGGAGGTAAGAAGAATAGGTTTACGAGCTTTGCCATCACTGTCAAAGTAAGTCTTTTTTTTCTCCCTCCTCTTGTTTTCCTTCATCTGTGTTACACTGCAGGGTCAAATGAACGACCTCTCCACTCTTAATTCAGATGATTCTCAACCGTGTTGATGCTGCCTGAATAAATAACATCATTAAAAAGCTTTGAAAGACATTCGGGGAAACACAGACGTACTTTATGGCGTGCATGATACTTGACCTAAAATATTGATGAGGAAGTCCTTGTGTGTCTGTGGGCAAATTAGTGTTTGTGTATTAAGAGAGAGGGAGAGGATGTTATGGGAGACTTTGTAGGGCATGATGACGTGACAGAATGCATCTTCGTTATTGATGGGACTCTTTAGCTGAAAGAGATAAAAATGTCTATGGGAGCTTCTAGAGTTCCAGTCTGGGCTGTAACCCCACTGCTGTTCCCTTACAACAAACATAGAATTTCTCCTCTAACAGTCCCCCCCACCCGACCAACACCACCATCACCTTCATCTTTTGTTCTCTCTCTCCCTCTTTCTTTCCTGCAGCCCCCTTTTTTTTGTCTCTCTCCCTCCTTTCGCGTTCTCTCTTTTCTCTCTCATGTAGATTGGAGGTGGTGTGTTAGTGTGTGCCGCTGACTGACCCAGTTCGACAGAGCTGCGCAGTAAATAGAGGTTCCTTCCAAAAACAGCCTCTGATACGGTGGTACGACATTGGGGAGGGGGCGGGGGGAAGAGGGGAGGTACGCGAAGAAGAAGAGCGCAGGTATGTGTGTGCGGAGGTGCGCCCATGTGTGTAATGGGGTTAAGGTGTGACAGGGTCATCCATTAACGGAACAGGTGAGGTATCTAATGAGCTGCAGGATCCAATCTGGAAGAGGAGGAGGAGGAGAAGAAGGAGGGGCCATGCAAAGATTTAGCAGTGCTATGCGCTGGTAACTATGGCTCCGCGTACACTATAGCACCTTCCACCAGTGTTTGACACTTGAGGAATGGTCTTGACTGACTTGCACAACACACACACACCAAAACTCCCCCTCTCTTAAGCATGCACATGGGATGCCGAGGGCAGTCTCTTGCACCGCATACTCACGGTAACACCCTTGTTTCCAGTAGTACCCTGGGACGCAGTCGTCACACTTGAGGCCGGTGGCGCCTTCTTTGCACTGGCAAAACCCAGTGCCGTTACAGCGATCATGGACCGAGCCCATCTGATTACAGTTGCACTCTAGAAAGAGGGAGAGAGATGGATGGGGGGAGATTAAGAGGTGGAGAGAGGGGCGAGAGGAGGAGGAGTGGGAAAGAGAGCGGGAGTTAGGAGGGGATTTGTGGAGGTAAGGAGAGAGAGGGGAAGTATGGGAAATAATGAAATACAGTGATGTTGGAAAATTTCAGAAAACATAATGGTCTTCAACAGTTTGTGTTGCGTACCTTTTAGGTCTAAATGAAGTATCAGAACGAAAGTGAACTGCACAACTGTGTGGAAATGTAGGTGGAACATTCGGGTGTGCATGCTCATTCTTGTTGCCATGAAGCTTCTTACATGTTTGTGTCTGTGTGTGCGTAAACATGCTCCAGAGAGCCTGCGCTATATAGATTCGGTGCCATGTACAGTGTGCCAATGGTCCCGCAGGCAAGCTAATGGGGCCTCATTTGTGCTGACTCCAAGGCCTGGCCCTGTGTGTGTGTGTGTGGCCCCCTACCCTTTGCCCAGCATGGGAAGTTCACCCTCCCACCCCCTCACTGGCCATCTACAGATGAAGCCCTACCAACACCAGATGTATCTCCATGGCTATAGCCATGCCCTGCCTAAACTCATATGGCTCCTCTCAATACAGGGCGATCCGAGGCACAGTTTGTGTTCAAAGGTTTAAATGTACGATTGCTAAGGTAGATCAGTGGTGGATAGTCTCCCGAATTCTCAGATCACAGCTCATCAATGTGTTTGTTTATAGTCGCTCACACGCACATGCACACACATGCTTCCCCCAATGAATCCCCCACCAACCAAACACCTCCACCCGCTGGCTACCGCCTGTCTGTACGCACGCAAACACACAAACAGGAGCACAGTCACCCGCACAGATACACAGACCCACCACCCCCACTTACCGATGCAGACGCCTTCGTCATCCAGCTCTGCGGACGCGTTTCTGAAGTAGCCCACCCTGCAGTGCTGGCAGTTCTGGCCCCGGGTGTTGTGTTTACAGCTCACGCAAGTCACAATGTTCAGGTAGTCGATATAGCTACAGCGGTTAGAATGGCCGTAACACTCACAGTCTAAGGGAAGAGAGAAACAGTAGGCGAAGGAGGTTAGAGACACATTTTTGGGGGACGGGACATCCAGATGAAGGGAAGAGAGATGATCATATACGCAGACGGGAGTCAACACATTTATACTGATTATCTCTTGTATACTGTGTGTTTGACTAAATCTGTAAAAACACACCTACCTCCCTCCCCCTCCTGTCTCCACCTTTTTCCTCTACCCTTTCACCTCTCCCTAGAGGTGCTGACTGTGCTATACTCAGCTCTACTGATGGGAATGTTTGTGTGGGTTTTGAGGGAACATTAAAGAGTCTTATTCTAGGGAGAGGTAAATGTTTTTATTTTATACAGGATGTGTGACTGTAATAATAATATCTATCTATCTATCTATCTATCTATCTATCTATCTATCTATCTATCTATACTGTATATCTATGTATCTATAATATATCTATCTGTCGGCAAAATCAATGTACCGGTAATTATAATCTACATGTATTTATTAAGTAGATGCTTATCCAGCACTTACTGTAAGTATTGTGCAGAAATCAATGTCTGCACATTCAAGCTTTTCTGCATAACACTAATATGGATTATTTGGTATTGTGAGAGTAAGTGTGATTCCCCATGAGAAACTAAAAGTAATTATCATGAATGTATGTAAGTTTTGAGTATATCAATCAGACCTATGCAAGTAGACACTTCACATGCAGAAATGAGGAATAATAGTTTGATAATTACATATAGTTAATTTGATGGCGAGGAGAGGAAAGGAGAGGATTCTTGATTCTTTAGACTGCGGTTACTACCTAATAAGGTTTTTAGTCATGTTTAGAAGACTCCTGCACGTGTGAATGCTGAGAGGCATTTGTCCTCTATAGAGGCATGTTTGCCTGCGTGTTTATGCAAATACACATTTAAATGCACGTAAAAAGTTGACGTTTAGCTGTTTAATCAGCCGTCACATTATTATTTTAGTATTGTTTGGTTGATGATGCCGCCTGAAATATTGATGCTCAGCTTTAAAGGAGGCAGGAGAGGAGCATTGTAAAGTGCGTCCCTCAGCAGTTAAGAAGAGATAGAGGGATATCGAGAAATATAGGAAGGAGAGAGAGAGAGAGGGCGTGGGAGGGAGAGAAGTAGGGAGGGGGGGAGACTAGCTAGTTAAATATAAATGCCCAATTAAAGTTCAGACAGAGTGTGGAAGGGGACATCGTCTCACATGTAAATGCAAAGTCAAGATGCTGCCGTATGGAACTGTCAATTGATTACAAGCGGGCTTCATTAAACTGTGTAACAAATGAACCATTAAAGTGACAGTTATTCTGTTTTATTAGCATGCAGTTGGATGGGGGAACTGTTGTCGTGGCACCTGGGGAAGGAATATATTTAACGTGACACAAATCTTTCAAGAATCCGTTTGACGAGAGTCTGAGAGAAGAGATGGAGAGAACAAAGACGAAAAGAAAGATAGATGCTCCAAGAAGAGAATTGCAACACATAATGTCTAATTAGTAATAACAATGACAGTAAACAGGGTGAATGTGGATGTGATTATTTTAGATGCTTACCTTGGTTTTGAGCCAAACAAAATCAAAGCAGTAGTGGGAGGGGTGATTAGAAAAGATGTGAACAGACAGAAAGAATGGATGAGAAACTATAACCTAGCAACGTTTCATATGATTCTCCCACTATATTTTATCACTGGTCTACTACTTTTCCATTTTTTTTCCTTCTGTAAAACTCCCTCTAAATGTCTTTATATGAAGACCCCGCTGACCTAAGCCGATAGAAAAGGAGGCCAGCTCCTGTCCTTTCCCTGCCCCTTCACTTCCTCCCCACTGATGTCTGTACCATCGCTGCTCTATCTCTTACCTTTGAAATCATCGTACACAATCCCAAACAGGTGTCTGGCCTGGGGCTCTCCTGAGATCAAGAGCTTGAGTAGGCCTTGAGGAGATGAAGGAATCTTTGTTTAAAGACAGGCGATCAGGATCCACACCGCTGTGCACCACTGCCAAGCTCTGGGGTTTCTTACAGAGCCTAAGGCTAATGGAGCCTGGCTTCGCTGCTTGTAGCTATGACAGATGCCAACACTCAGTCTGCTAGCATCTATAGGGCTACTTGGCTAATGTTGCCCAGTTTATCTAGCTACAGTAGGTTTACATACGACAGAGATACCTTACCACCACCAACATGCAGACTGCTAGTACCTACAGCATGGGGCTACTGGCTAATGTTGCCTAGCCTACCCCGCTACAGTAGGCCTACAGCCTTACCAGCACGTATAGCCAGTAGCCTAGGGGAACAGAGGCAAAAGGCCAGAAGAGGCCAGGAGACAGGAGGTGTATGTGAAGAGAGAGAGGAAGATCGCTGGACTCTACAAGGGTGAATTCTCACGCTAAACACAAACTACTGTCGCTACTGACCAGCTAATGCAGCGGTGATTCTGCTGTACCTTTCCGTTTTCTCGTTGTCTCCATTTCTTCCTCATTATCCTCCTCTGTCTCTTCTCTCCTTTCTTCCTCTGCGATGTCCTCTGGTTCCTCCTCCTCCTTTGTTCGTTCCACCACTTCCTCCTCCTCTTTCCCTAAAGGGCCTTCAGGCTCTTGGCTCACAGTCCCTTTCTCAGGCTTTAAAGACTCTGCCAGCACCACAGACAAAAAGTCACCATTCCCGCCGATGACCTACAAGTACAAGCTGATCTACAAGTACACTCTATGTGTCGACTAGTCAAGTCCGACTGGCTGCACCCTTATCAAGCCAGCAGCTCATTCACCCCTCAACGCCACAGACCGACTTTTGATGTCTGACCAGCTGAAACAAAGTTGAAATAGTGCCATTCTTTCCACACACTCCTACAGTACACTACAATCTACAGATCAGTATAGCCTACATGTCCTTCACAACGCTACACCAGTCACCTTCATCTGCAGTTCCTGTTTCTTCTCTGTCCTTCTTGTCCTCCTCCTCTCCCTCCCCCTTTTCTTCAGAGGGATCCGATGACTCCACCGACTCAGATTCGGGACCCTCTGGTTCGGAGGGGACTGTGAACATCCCAGCCCAGAATCACACACTCTTCTCTCTGTTTCTCCTGGAAGTATCCATGAAGGCTACCACTTCTGCAAGCTTAAGAAGCTTCCCAGAATCACTGTACAGTGAGCTCACACTAGGCTACGCACACATTGATACCTTCAGCCTCCCTCCTCGCCTCCTTCTCTCCCTCGTTCACCGTCTCCCCGCCTCTTTCTTTTCCCCCCTTCGCTTCCTCTCCTTCTCCTCCTCTTTTTTCATCGGGAGGTTGTCGCGTAGTTGCCGTGGGCTTCTCAGTGTTCAGGGCCTCGGGTTCGAGTACAGCTGTGAGTGGCAGGAGCCAGAGAGAGTGTTGCGACACAGGAGCATCAGCAACCTGAGGGGTGTGAAGACATGACATCCTCTTCCTTTTATCTGCACGGTGCAAAGGGTTTTCTATTCTCCAAGGTCTCACTTCCTGTCATTACAGTAAAGGGCACACACTCGTTATAGCTGGTGTAGAGAAAAGTCTACTCTACAGACTTCCACAAGCTTAGGAGCGGGACAAAAGTGAACTTGTCCGCCCAGTAGCATGACACGCACTTGGGATGACTTTCAAACTGAGGAAAGCGGAAAAAAAAACTTCCAATCGATTTGCCGAAACTACAGTTCCCACAGATTTGTACTTGTCTCAGACAACAGAACTCCAACCTGCTAGCCTGTCACCTTCCTCAGTCCTTCTCTACTCCTCCTTCAATGCCTCCTCTGGTTGCTCCTTTGCTGACTGAGTCCCGCTCATGCCGCCATCCTCATCCTCCTACTCTTTCACTGACAGCTGAGCTAGCTCCCCATAGACATATCATATTGGCACGTTCCGCTCTGCTTTCAAACCGGTCAGAGTTACCTCTCTACTAAAAAAAAACGGATTCAACCCAGCTGTCCGCCAGAACTACAGACCAGTATCACTGTTACCCTTCTTCTCAAAAACAACTGACAATCGGACTTGTAGGACCCCTCTTCTCCCTGTACACCACCTCACTTGGACCAATCACCTTCCACTATGCTGACGACACGCAGCTGTACCTGTCATTTCCCCTGACTGATACAGGGATCTTAGCTAGGCCTGCCTCACAGACCTCTCAGCCTGGATGACCAAGCACCACCTGCAGCTTAACTTCGCCAAAACAGAACTCCTCATCATCCCGGCCAAACCCTTCACCTCCCGCGATCTCTCTATCACCCTGGGATCTGCAACGATGACCCCTTTATCCTCTGCCAGGAAGCTCTGGGTTACTACGGATGACGAGCTCTCCCTCACAGACCACTTTGCCGCAGTCTCCCGGTCTTGTAGATTCACCCTCGAAAAACATCCGGAATATCAGAAGATACCTGTCTAAAAACATTCCACCCCCAGCATGCACGCTCTCTACAGAGGTTTCAGAACACAGCAGCCCACCTGGTCTACAATCTACCCAGATGCTCCCATGTGATCCCGCTCCTCATCTCCCTCCTATGGCTTCTTCCCCTACCTTCCCCACTGGTCTCACGTCGTCCTTGTGCCTAAGCATCATACGCAACCTCAATCTACTTCTCCCTGCCCCCCACTAGAGTGTATGTGTGAATCGTGGCGTATATATCCAGTTGTTTTAATATGGCTCACTGTCTCGCTATATGACTGGCTGGTTGACTGGCTGACTACCTGTCCACCCCTGTCCTCACCACTGGGGCAAGAAGCCTGAAATTCTGCGACTTCTCCAGCTGGTGTAGAACAGCACAGAGATAATGAACATGTTTGAGCGGAGTTAACCACAGTGCCTTGTCTGAGTTTTTTTTTTTGTTAGCCCCCCACCCCTCTATCCCTGTGTACACTTTTCTAATCTTTTACCTCACACCCTTACCCTTGTGTGCTTTTGCGAGACTGTGTGCCGTTGCTGCGAAGGAGTTTCCCCTGGGATAAAGTAATCTGAATCTGAATTATCTGAATTTGTGGTTCCACAGGCATTCATATTGACCTTGCTCATCTTGTACTGTCTAAGTTACACCCTAAGAGCCAAGCTGCACTGGCCGACTACCGTTTCGGAAAAATAGAAAGAGAGAGAGAGAGAGGGTGTGACAGTGATGGAGCTGCAGATAATCTGCCCTGGTCACTAGAAGTTTGATGGATAGCCAACACACTTGCTAGCTGTTCAGGATGCTGACAGTGCCAGTGATTTCTCAGGCCCAAATTCCTTGACATTGCTCTGCAAACTCTGACACACAAGTTAGCACACACACACGACAATTTTGGAATGGCCAGCTTGATGCAGTCCATGTTGGATGTCACCAAAATATTTCAGATGTCGCCTGAAATATTCAGATGTATTAGTTACATGACTATTCATAGCTTCGGGAGCAGATTATGAATGCAAATCTAGTTGATTTTTTTTTCGGTCTTGGCAAGCTACTGAATCTGGCCACTCATTTTCTCTTCTTTTCTCATCTCTCTTTTTTTCCTTGCCCCACTCTCCATACCTCCTGCTGTATCGCTGTTTGTTTCTCTATCCTCCCCTCTCTCCCTACCCACTTCTGTCTCCCTCCCCTCTCTCTATTTAAGGGCCAGTGACTCCATAGGGACTCTGTCTCTGAACCGTGTAGACATCACTCTAAGTGAACCAGGACCCATACTAGCATAGCCAACACTCTACCCCCTCTTCCTCCATCCATCACCCTCCTTCCCTCTCTCACTTTCTCTCCTCCCTCCCTCTCTCCTTGTTCTCTGCTCCAAACACTCCCTCGCCCATTTGTAACAGGATTTCTGTGTCGTTTGATATTGTAGTGAAATTGAATGAGCAGCTCTGACAACTGACATAGTGTTGCGTCCTGTAACGGAATTACAGGATGACCAGCACCATACTCGGCTTTCCAGTCCAGATGGAGCCATACCACAGACAAAATCAACATTCAAGAAAGGATATTTGACGTGTTCTACTGGAATGGAATCGTAGCGCTATTTCCTGTACATTTCTATGTTAACTAGACCACACCTCTAGAATTATTGAACACCTCTACTGGTTTAGAATCTAGCCAACACTAGCTCTAGCTACGGGGTGAGTCTTACCTTCACTTTCAGGCATTGCCTCAGACTTTTCCGTAGAGGGCGGGCTTGTAATTGGGGGGTAGTTCTCAGCTGGAACGGTTGGAGAGAACTTCTCCTCCATAAATGGTAGAGAGGTTGAGGGCTCCACAGGGAAGGGCTCAGGGGGGTCGCACTCCTCAGACTTTGTCAACTTTGTCTGAGGAGGTTCAGACTCGACTACAATGAACGAAGACGACGTAGACTCCTTTCCTATCAGCGTGGAGGACTCCTCAGCTATTGGCGGAGGTGATGTGGGAGAGGGCTTTAAAGCGTCTGAAGTAGTTGATTCCACCAAAGGCTGTTCTGGGGGTGGGGTGGTGGGGGGCAGGCTGTCTGTGAGGGAAGACTCTGCCTCCGGGGCCGGGGGCTCTGTTGGGAGGATGTCAGCCTCTGGGGAGATGGTGTTGGCGTAGGGGAGGGGCTCTTGAGATGAAAGCATGCAAGAACAATGAGGGATGGGGTAGGGTGAGGCATTAGCATATGAGATGCTGCCTCAGATTGTTTATCCAGAGAAAGCCTAGCTTTCCTTTTCTTTCTGCAACACATTCACTCTCTCCCTCACGCACACACACACAAACACACATTCACTCACCGACGACACACACACACGCTTAAACACACATTCACTCACAGAAACATACACACGTACACAGGACACACTTAGTGAGGACACACTTAGGAGTGTAGCTTCTTTCTAAAACAGGCTAAACTCTAGGTTGTGTCTGGTTGACACTTTCTGCTCTGGGAAACCATATCGGTGTAGTTACAATTAATGCGTGTGTGTGAAGTGAGACAATCCTGGTAGGATTGCTTTTTAAATGTGAAACGTTTGTATGTGTTTGTCATGTAAACTACTAATATATGTGTGAATGTTGCAACAAACAATTGATAAAGGCTACAATAGAAACAAACTAGAGAAACAAATAGAGACAAACTTGCGAGGGTTCTGGGGAAATTGTGGGGTGTGATTTTTCAACATAAATTGTCCAACTGATATTTCGGTATATTTTATACAAATGCATGGTTATAAGTTATAACTATAACATATTTGTAAACGCATGCATTTGTTGCTGCTCATTTGCAACTCAAAATCCAAAGAGTGAAGAAATCAATTAAAATAAAATAAATTCTCGCTACTAGTGACTAGTCTATCAGTTTCCTACTACTCAGCTAGTCCCCTACAAACTAGTGACCCATCTACCTGTCCCCTATACAGTGAACCCTCGTTTTTCATGGGGTTACGTGAACCCGTGATAAGTGAAATCCGTGAAGTAGAAACCTTTATTTTCTTTACAATTATTATACAATAAAATACTCTATTATATATTAAAACCAAAGAACAAACCCTTTTTACAGGCCCAAGCATTTGTTTAACAAATAAAAATACTATATATTGTAAACTGCAACTTTATTGATGCACAGGTTTGTGTTGGAGAGACTGTTTAGCCAATCAGAATGCAGAACACAATGCACGACGCAAATACGTGAAGTAGCGAAACTGTGAAAAGTGAACCGTGACATAGCGAGGGTTCACTGTACACTACTAGCACGCTGTACTAGTGTACCTGGAGTCTGTGTGAGAGATTGTGGGTCCGGTGAGCCTGGCTTTCGGTCACCTGCTCGTGGTGTGCTGCGCTCTGTCAGTTAGAATCACATACAGGCTTAGTCCTCCAACATAAACACACACACACAGTTGAGGAGAGGTACACTTACGCATATGAATGCGCACCAAGACACAATTTCTTACCCAAATATATCCACACACACTCATGGCCTCCTCATCCAGCTGAGATGCTTGTTACACAGCATATTCTGAGCCCAGGGCTATCCTTAGCTCATGGCAAAGAGTTGACCCAGGGAAAATGTAGACCCTTTTCACACACGCATTTCGAACCCAGGGTGAATCTAAAGCCTTGTTTCATATGAATGCCTTGTGTTTGGAGTTTGGTCCATTTTTCAGAAGATAACCCTGCAAATTTGGGGCTAATCCTGTTCCAGAGCAGGCCTTGGCTAAAGTCAGGGTTAGCCCACATTTAAATGTGCAAGGATTGAGCCAGGGGCTAACAGCTACTTTAGCCTGGGGTTAGAAAGGTTCTAAGAATACTTTTAGCTCTGGGCTAAAGTGGAGTGTGACAAGCCTGTCCACAGTCTCATCCCTTTGTCACTTCGGCACGCTGAACTGTAGAGTTACATAATCTGGTGACACGAGCAAGTCTGTCAGCACAGATGGATCTACTATCCACAAACTTTCATCCCAGGCAATGCTCACCCATCACCCACACATGCACACCCACACGCAGTGTTGGGCAGTAACGTCACTACAAGTAGCGACGTTACTAGTTTAACTACATTTCTCAGTAGCGTGGTGGTAGCGTCGCTGTTTTCTGAATCAAATAGCTTTTAAGTAGCTTAGCTCTTTTATTAACCAAGTAGTGCGGTAGCGTCAGAAGTTACATTTTTATAAACATCTCTGAAGCTCAGCGCAGCGGAGCTTTTTGCTGCGGTCTGAAATAATAAGAGGAGTCAGTGAGGCTACCGCCATACAGGACCATGTAGGTGGAGCTGACAGAAGCACTTCTGTATGACGGTAGCATCACGGACCAATCCTTGGGCTGGCTACGTCTCTGATCCAGGGGAATACAGACAAGCTAGCTTGCTTGAGTGAGTTACGTTAATTGGTGGAAAGATGGCAGAGGGTGAGGAGGACGTTGAGTTAGTTGCACATTGTCTTTAATGGTATAGTTCAAAATAAACATAATAGAGCAGTTTAGAGCAGATTTTTGTGTTCTGGTTTTGGAGCAGTGAGAGCACAGTTTAAAAATTGTTTAATAAACAATTCAATGTAACATTTTTGCTTGCTTATTTGTCTGATTGACAGTTTTATTGATCACTGAGATAGCTTTGTCTTGGGATGAAGTTGTTCCAATAAAAAGTTGTTCCATAAAAAAATAGCTTCGATGTAGTTAAACTACTTTTGCCATGTTGCTGTAGCTTAGCTTGCTACATTTCTCAGGGGGGTAGCTTCGGTGTAGTGAAGCTACATTTCATGTAGAGTAACTGGTAGCTTAGCTCACTACACTTTTCAAGTAGCTTGCCCAACACTGCCCACACGTACATCCCGCCCCCCCCCTCCCCCCTACGCACCCACCTACACACATACACCAAATGAACAATCAACCATGAACCCCCCAACGTCCACATTTATCTGTTTTTTTTTTAACCACGTCTCTCGCACAAGCATGTTGACATGTAATGAGATCATTTGTCGACGAAACGAATGCAGCCCAAATGAAAGATAACGATAACATCCGATGCCCCCTGTCAGTCTCCGTGTCCCCTTCATTAGTTACCTCGGCGATCCGGTCGCCGCTAACAACGCTGTTGTGATTCACCAGAGAGGAGTGAGACGGAACCTCTAATGACACCCATGTGATTGACAGGAGGAAATATCTTGCCTGGTTTAATACACCTAAATAAACATGAGAAAGGTGCTCTCTTTTTGTCACTAGCTATTCCATAATGACAGAAAACCCAGGTTTTGGGCACAAGACGTAATTGCCCTTTTTTTTTAATTTTATGTGCAAATCTCACTAGACCAGGAACCACCAGTAAAGGGGCCGACATGTGCGAGGATGGAAACCGTCGATTATCAGAATAGGGTGTGTGTACTCGCGTTGTGTTTGTGTACTACGCGTGTGCATAAGGGTCAGAATATCGGTGTGTAATGTCTTTACTCTTCCTTTGAGTAGAGGGGATTCTGTCTGACCTTCTAAGCAAGACAGGGGGGGGGGGTTGCTGAGGTGGGCAGGGGGGAGCAGAGGTGGGCAGGGGGGAGCAGAGGTGGGCAGGGTGGAGCTGGGGTAGAGTGGGTGGGAGATGGGGTTCGGATGGGGTTGGGCGGGATGAGCCAGACAGTGCATGGCAGGGAAATACAGGACGACAGTGGGATTGGGTTGGGTTTTCGACCACCCTTCCCCCTAGATTCATCAACCCAGCAAACCAATCATCAGAATGCTCCATGGATTAGGGCCGCTGGCCCTGTAATCTCCCCCTCTGGGCATGCTCACTGAGAGCAAGGGGAGTGAGAGGGGAAGGTGGGAGGCGGAGGGGAAGGGGAGGGGAAGGTTAGAGAAAGAGCCCTGACCCAGGATAATACCCAGATTAGATCGTGCCCTGCGCGCTCTCCAGTACTCACACTTGAAATGTGAAGTGTGTACATTGTGAGAGACCCAGAGAACACAGTCCCACACACACTTACATCATCCTCATATGTAATAGTTGATACAGACCACATTAAATAGGTCTGGGGCAGCCCAAGGTTGAACCTAGTTGGCTGGGATTGAGGCAGCGATCCAGTACAGACTACTGATCACTGACTCACTACGTGTGGTCGAGGGATGATCTGAATACTAGTTTGCCTATGAAGGAAAGGTTTCTAAAGCCCCAGCATGCACTGTTACCTGTAGGGAGATGCTGGGGAGGTTAGACCCGTAGAGGGAAGGGTGTGTGTGTGTGTGTGTGCGTGTTTAAGAGGACCTCAGACCTCGGATCCCTAGGAGGAAGAGAGGAGGATGAGGATGATTTATGGGGATCGCTGAGCTGCGCCATATGCCAACCATAAATCTACACGCACGCGTGCACAGACACACCCACACACCCCTAAACACACACCCGTGCGCAGACACATGCACGCGCACACACCTAAACGCACACACGCGTGCAGACACGTGCACGAACGCATCTGAACACACACACACACAGAGCACAGACACACACACTTAGATACAAACACAAACCCAGATGCACACACACATATACCTCTAAACACACACACCAGACTGATCAAGAGACATAACTCGCATTGGGGTCATGTCCAAGCCAGACAAACTACCATTTTCACAGAGGCACACCTGAAATGAGGATATACGAGCATTGTCCAGTAATCATGGCTACAGTCACTGGCAAGGTAAGTAGTAATGGCCCTACCCTGCCCCCTTCTCTAAACCCTGGTGTGCACATTGGACATGCTGCAAGTCGCTTTGGACAAAAGCGTCTGCTAAAGGAATATTTATATTTTAAGTGGACAGGCCTTGTCATGAACATATCCCTTTTTTTCTCAATCAAATGGAACGTACTTCTACCTGAGATGGGTTTCTGCCCGTCCCTGTCGGAGGCCATGGTGAATCCAGAGGACCTGTGTGTTTGCATTATCTGAAGTGTGTGATGGTGGCTGAGGGCCGGTCGCCGAGGCGCTTCTCAAAGCTCTGTGTTGGATTTGAGGTTGTAAATATCCAGCCAGCTCCCCTGTCAATCAATCACCGCTCGTCAACAGAGTCTTCCACCCGAGAACACAAATGCTTTTCAAAGGAAACCATTTACGGAAATGGATTTCCTTAAAAACTAAACAGCGCTCCTGAAATGTCTCTTCCTCCTCCCCATCCTCCCCCCCCCCCTTGTTTTCTTCTCCTTCCTCTTGCCCCTCCCTCTCCTCTTACGCCCTTCATTCTGCAGTAAGTGCTTTTTTTCTTCTTCCAGGAACACATTGCTGCAGCCAAGATGGCAGATTTAAATTTAGCCTTGGTCAGCTCAGGCCCTGACAGGTTCTAAGCAGCACTTTCCATCTTGGTCTGACAGACACCGTTTGTACCTGATCTGGGTTCCTCAGACCCAGTCAGTCAGAACAAACCGGGCTGGACAGACCCTCTCCCCAGTGGGACTGCCGGTCCAGAGTTGACAGCCCTGTTCCAGGAACCTATAGACGGACGTCAGAATATGTACAGGCTGAGTAACCGGTGAATAATGTAAAGTACCATTTAGGTATTCAACCCCCATCCTCACGCACATACGCACTGACATGAATGATCACAGACAGTAAACGTGAATATGACCTTGAGGGTTTAGGTTGGTTGAGGGGCAGTTCTGCGGGCATATGTGAACCCATTTGTGACATTGCTTGATGACCTTCCTCCGTACACACACTCACACACAGGTGCAGGAGTCTACAGGTAGAAGCTACCATAGTTCTACTGCTCACCTTCTGGCAGGCTGGACCCCTGGGGAGGTGAGGTGGTGGGGTTGGGTTTTAAAGTGGGGTCAGAGGTCACGGGGGCAGTTTTAGTCACAGCCTTCGTTGGAGCAGTGGTTGCGGTCACCATGGTAACAAGCGCAGGTGTCTTAGGTGGCCGTTCTGAGAGTGAGCAAAACAGATAACCTCCAAACTCGGTATCACTACTGGAAAGGCAGATCCGCTGCAACCGCTTTGGTATTATGCACATCCTGAGTTGCGTTGCATTTGGATTCCAAGCGGAGCCCTGCAGTCAAGTCCCCCTGCAGTCAAGTCCCCCTGCAGTCAAGTCCACCTGCAGCTCCGCAGACCAGCCGATCTGAGCAGGCTGTCAGCTCTGGCTGCTGCCACTTTGCCCGTCATCTCTGCCTAACAGCTCGGAGCTCCGAGGCGCTCCACAGAGAGAATCCCTAATCGCATTCCCTTTCATTCCCGCCTCTCCCAGCCCCTCATTCGGTATCGCACAGCGTCGACAAGACACTTACAGACTTACCCATCCCGGTTTTTCTCTCTCTCTCTCTGCTTTTGCATGTTGTCTCGCCTCCTCCTGTTCTTCTCTCTCTCTCTCTTTCTCTCCCACCCCCCCCCTCCCTGTCAGGCAGTCTAAACAGAGTAAGCAGCGGTGGAAGGAGCCCCCCCTGCGTAAGTTAGTGTGGTCGTGATGAAAGGACGAGACCAGCGAAAAGACACCATGAATAATGAAGACACCGGGAACCTTCGTGCTGCAACACTGAGAGGGAAGAAGGCGGGATGAGGATGGAGAGATGACTAACTGAAGAGGGAGGCAAGGAGGGACCGACAGAAGCGACTAACGAACGACGCCGGGAGGCAACTTAGAAAGAGAAACTGAAAGAAAGTAACGGAGGGAGAGAGAGAGAGAGGGTGAGATCGAGAGAAAGTGATAAAGACTCAGAGAGAGAGAGAGAGAGAGCGGAAGAACGGGAGAGCTAAGATGTAATTTCCAGCTACTTACTGGAACCGGAGGATGACCCAGCGATGGCACCTGAGAGAGAGAAGAGAAGAAACGAGAGAGCGAAGGAGATGAAGATCTACTTATGTATTCATTTGTCTAAAACATTACTCTGCTGATTCATTACAGGCATATTGTGTGTGTGTGTGTGTGTGTGTGTGTGTGGGGGGGTATAGTTAATATATAGGGGTATAGGGGTATAGTTAGCGTGTGAAGCATCCAGGAACATAAATCCAAACAAATTCTCCGATTTTGGAACACAACTCACAGCTTTGCCCCACCCTGCCCAACCCAGTTGAGGACTGGACTACGGGTGATGCCAGTAAGGGTATATATAAAGATTTAAAGAAATAAAGATATTAAGAATATAAAGATATATATATGAGCCACTGGGCCACCCTGGAGAGTGGTAGGGTGGAGGTGAAGAGGGATGGAAGTGGAGAAAGGGCACCCGGGAGGTGGGAGGTTTGCCCTAGATTATTATTTTATCATCTCCTTGCTAGCTGGTTCTGTTCTCCAGCATCTACCCTGCAGTCTCTGCTCTCATCGACTCGAAACTCGAAAGGAGTCTGTCAACCCAGTCTCTATTTCTATCCCCTCCATTCCTCCTCCCCCCCCCCTCCTTTTCTCTCAGTGCATCACACATTCTCTTGATCTTAGTTTCATATCCACGACCACTGTTAGAGAGCTGAAGAGGTCCCACATACTCATATCTGATCTGAATGAATGTATGAATATCTTTATCGCATCTTATTGAATATCATCGCATCTTACTCAAGTCCATGTATGTTCAATGTTTGCTCTATCCTGCCGCAGTAAATTATGGGTTTGTTGTAGCTTTGCATGGCGAATAAAACGAATTCTGATTCTGAATGTTCCATATTAACGATGAGGTAGGGCGGCTATACAAGTCGAAAAAGAGGACTGGGTCCAGGCATGCAACGCGCAGCAGAAGATCTGGTTTGCAGGATGTTTCTTGCATGACAAGATCACACCAGATCTTCTACTGTACATTGCTCAATGGTTGTTGTCTGGACCGAGTCTGATTGGGTATTAGGTTCCTCGGCTGAGATCAATCACTAATCTGATTGATCAAGCTCTAGTTAGTGCTCCAACTTAATAACTATTGATTACTGTAGTATGGCCATACACATACAGGATGTTGATTTTGGATGTGTTCAGTAAGTGCCCTTGTGTCGGAAATAACATCTAATAGCTAAGATGATCTCATATCCATAGAGCCCAGATGTCTTGTGAGCGTCTCGATAGGAACAAGTTGATGTGTGAGAGTGTCTCCAAATCCCACGTGATAATGTGCTTTCAATGAATGAATGTCAATGTCAAATGAATAAACGTGCTGTTTAGACCAGTGGTTGTCAACCCTGGTCCTCAGGGCCCACTGTCCTGCATGTTTTAGATGTTTCCCCCTTCCAACACAGGCTTATCAGGCTTCTGCTGAGCTTCATAGTGACTCATGCGTTTGAATCAGGTGTGTTGGAGCAGGGAAACATCGAAAACATGCAGGACAGTGGAGCCCTGAGGACCAGGGTTGAGAACCACTGGTTTAGACAACATAACGGCCGTACATACATTCATTTGGGGAGCCGTTGGGCGTGGGCAGATAGGAACCGGCCTTCCAGGACTTGGCCTTGTAACCTCTCTTGCAGCGCTGGCAGTCCTGGCCCGTGGTGTTGTGTTCACACTGGCACTGCAGGTTCCCATCCTGCAGCAGGCACAGGGAGGCGTGCAGGTTACACTTACACCTGTGGATGGAACACACACAGCAGGGGGTTAGGGGGCAGAGTGGATCAATCGATACAGTATGTGGACCAGGGGGTGGGCAATCCTGGTCCTCGAGGGCCACTGTCCTGAAGGTTTTATATCTTTCCCTCCTCTAGCACACCTGATTATAATTATCAGGCTTCCACAGAGCTTGATAACGACCTGTTCATTTGAATCAGGTGTGCTAGAACAGGGAAACAGCTAAAACCTTCAGGACAGCGGCCCTCGAGGACCAGGGTTGCCCACCCCTGATGTAGACAGATAAATACATAGACAGACAGACAGACAGACAGACAGATAGTCTTTATGTGTGTGTGTGTGTGTGTGTGCAGAGCCCAGGTGGGCTGGTCCAGAGGTAGGCGTCATGAGGAGCAGATGAGGAAGTTATGGAGCAATGGCAACATTAAATTATAGCCGCTTCAAGATGAGCGACCAGATTTCAATCCAGTTTGTTCCGGTGGAGTGAACAGCAATCCGTCCACATCAAATATTCAAAGAATGGCCCTGTACGCTTGGAAAAGGACTACCTCAATCTTCCTGCCTCCTCCCTCTCTCTTTCCCACCCCCTCTCTTGCTTCCCCTTTTTTCTCTCTTTCTCTGTCACTTCTCATCCCCTCATCCATCTCTCCAGGTTCTGGGTTCTACCTCGCCTCTGCGTCACCAATCCACATCGATGGCAGTGCCCTTGCACAAAACAGTCATGCACAACCACATCAGCATAATAAATCAAAACAATAAATAAATAAACACAGTTTCCCATGGCCAGCTGGTTGTCGAGATGTTCAGGGTCTGCTTAGCGCTGACAGATTCAGGCGAACATGACTCTAACTCATTAGAGATTCATTAAAATCCAAAATTGCTTCAGCACTGAGGAACAAACATGGAACCACTGTGGTACTCCACTTCCTGTTTCAATTATAGTGCAGTGAGACAGGACATGACTTGACAAAACAGACTCGGCAAAACGGAACGCAAGCGCTCCAACTGGGCGAGAATCAATTTCAGTGAAGCAGGTCTGTGAATCCGCCCCTTACCCCCCCACGATGCCTGATGCCAGGCTGAGAACCTGAACCTGGCTGAGAACCTGAACCACCAGGCTGAGAACCTGAACCAGGCTGAGAACCTCAACCAGGCTGAGAACCTCAACCAGGCTGAGAACCTCAACCACCAGGCCGAGAACCTGAACCAGGCCGAGAACCTGAACCAGGCTGAGAACCTGAACCAGGCTGATAACCTGAACCACCAGGCCGAGAACCTGAACCAGGCTGAGAACCTGAACCAGGCTGAGAACCTGAACCAGGCCGAGAACCTGAACCAGGCTGAGAACCTCAACCAGGCTGAGAACCTGAACCAGGCTGATAACCTCAACCACCAGGCCGAGAACCTGAACCAGGCTGAGAACCTGAACTAGGCTGAGAACCTGAACTAGGCTGAGAACCTGAACCAGGCTGAGAACCCGAACCAGGCTGAGAACCTGAACCAGGCTGATAACCTGAACTAGGCTGAGAACCTGAACCAGGCTGAGAACCTGAACTAGGCTGAGAACCTGAACCTGGCTGAGAACCTGAACCAGGCTGAGAACCTGAACCAGGCTGAGAACCTGAACTAGGCTGAGAACCTGAACCTGGCTGAGAACCTGAACCAGGCTGAGAACCTGAACCAGGCTGAGAACCTGAACCTGGCTGAGAACCTGAACCAGGCTGAGAACCTGAACCACCAGGCCGAGAACCTGAACCAGGCCGAGAACCTGAACCAGGCCGAGAACCTGAACCAGGCTGAAAACCTGAACCAGGCTGAGAACCTGAACCAGGCTGAAAACCTGAACCAGGCTGAGAACCTGAACCTGACAGAGGCCAGATCAGAGAGGCTTAAGTGATTTCTCTCTGAGAAATCTCTTGTCTACCTTCTGTCTCCATCATTTTCTTTCTCTCTGTGTCTCTCTCATTGTCTTTCTCCCTGTACCTCCTTCTCACAAGCAAGACACGGGTCAAGCCCACTATTACAATGAGATCAGTTCCACAGAGTTCAATCCCATGCATAAAATGTCTGAGTTCACGTGTGTGTCACGTGTGTGGTGCTGTCAGTGTCCCCCCTGACCATTCACCCTTGACTCCAGCCGTACAGTGCAGGGGTGGGGAGTGGGTGGGGGAGACACTGGCCAGCTCTCGTCAGCACGTATGAATGGATGAGACACTCCAGCTTCTGTGAGCCGCTGCTCACGACTTCCCCTCCAACTCTCACCTTTCCTGTCACACACACACAAACACACGGACACACAGACCGCGTCTCTCTCCTGGTGACAGCTCATGCTGGGACTTCTCCCATTCCCTCTCCACAGTCCCACTGCACACAGACTATAGGCGGCCCCAATCATATGTTTAGGGTGCAAGATGGCCGCCCCTCACTGCTAAGTCATCAAAGCGGGAGTAGCAGCACTTAACCGAGACGAGTTAAGAACGGACAGCTGCATCCATCAGCTCTTTGTTGATTCAGATGTGCGTACGTGAGTATGTCCCTGTGTGTGTGATGGTGGTTGGGGGCTGATGGTTGGCACACTCCTTTCCCTGTCCATTAAAAGGCCCCCTAACCGAGAGAAAACAGTGTATTGATCAGCAGAAAGAATCGTCAGACTGTTTTCTATGATCACAATTTGGAATTTCGATCCATCTGTCTGCCTGTCTAACTGTTTGATCAGAAGTATGGTACATTCCTCTGTGTGACTGCTCCTTCCTGCGCCGCAGAATGAAGAAGAGGAGAGAGACAAGGACGGGAGCGCCTACTTCTGCACGAGAGAAAGATGCGGCAATTGCGAGGATAAATAAAACTACAGATGAAAAAATATCAAGGGAGAACCATGAGGAGGAGAGGGGGAGGAGGGGAGGAGAGGAAAGAAGCAGCTGGAGGCAGCAGTTAATGGCACTCTGTTTTCTCTCAGTCTCTCCGTTTTTTTTTCTCCTTCTCTCTCCCTCGCACGTTCTTATCTGTCCAGGGATTACACTGTCTGTCGTTGCAGTTTCTCTCCCCCCTAACGTTTTTTTCCTGTATCCCTCTATCTTCCCCTTAACTTTCTCACCCTGTCCTCGCCTCTGTCTCTCCGTCTGTCCATCTCTTTTTCTCTGTTTCTCTTTAACGCCCTCTCCGTCGCACCCTCTCTGCATCTCTATCTCTCTTTGCTACTTTCTATCCGTTCTGGAATGGAGGTAAGTCTTGGTCTCTCTCCCTCCTCCTCTGTAGGTGATGAGGGGGATACAGGTGGGGGGGTGACGAGGGGGAGGAGGGTGGGAGAGGAGAACCTGTGCGGGAGGGGAAGCTTCCGATCAAATGACGTCGATCAACCGGTCTCCGCGGTTACCGAGGGGCACTGGCGGGACAGCAACCTTGCCCGGGTCCAACCCAGAGGTGACACTGTGCCTCACACACACTTCAGCAGCTCTCTCTATTTGATTAGCTGTCACACACACACACATCAGTCCTTGCACTGCCCCTCCACAGTAGCTGCGAATCCTCAACAAGCAACAACAACTCCTGAGGCTAACTATGGACACGCAGACGCACAAAGCACAACACACAGGCACCTCTGGAGCACCTGCTGGCAGGCAGGCGGAGGATCGGTGAAACGCTTCGCTGAGTCCTATCAGACAGGAGCTTCGCACACAAAAGGCTGGTGCGCGCTGCCAGGTAAGGCATTCTACAGCAGGGTTACGTTCCCCCCCTCCTGTATCCAGCCTCACTCAGGCTGGGGAACGTGCCCTGTCACGGCCTGCGGGGCTGAGGACTTGAGGAGCAGGCACTGGTGCGGATCACAGAGGTAAGAGCACTTCCGAATTCAGGTTTCGCATTCGATGGTGAATCCGACTGATTCAGTTTCAGCGACAATATTTTAAACGGCATCTTACGGTGTAATGGTACGATGTCACATCCTATCATAATCAGATGAAGTTAGGCTGTATCGTCCCCCTCCAGCCAGCTTACCCCTCTGTTGCTGCTGCTGAGCCCAGCGAGGGAGAGCGTACAGCGGCCTGCGTCTGGCAGGAAGCGTGGGTGACTTTCCAGATTCCACGTGGAGCCGGATCATTGATCAGCCTCTCTTATTGGCTTGCTCCTAAAGTCTTTATCACCGCAGCCCCCACCCCCCCCCACCCCCCCTTCTGCCTGCAGCCTCGTAAATTCGCCGGAGCTAATTGGACATGACTGCGTTTGTGGCCCCGCTTCATAAATTTCATTCTCTGAAGGAAGAAGATCGATTTTCCTGGAGCGCAGTCTCCTGGAGCGAGTGTGTGTGTGCGTGCGTGTGTGTCTGAGTGTGTGTGTGTTTGTGTGTAATCCCCTTTGAGCCTTTCCTTCCTCCCATCGTTTTTCTCCTCCTCCTCCCTTCTTTCTCTACACCGATGAACAAGTAATCCATATGTGGAAATCTTCTTGTAGCTTGTTGACCAGGAGTTATTATATTATTGTTGTAAGCCTATTTAGACTCTACTGCTGCTCTTCAACCACTTAGACTCACTTACGGACGATTGATGCTTTTTCAAGTACATCGTCGAATAAACCAGAGAGCAAGTAGAATCCACCCGCTATACAAACTCGGACAATTTTTTAAAGCCTGTGTTCGTGTGCGTGTGTGCATGCGTGTGTGATTGTGTGTGCGCTTATGGACGGAGTTGACGGACACAGTGTGAGGCTATGGGGGAAAGGCCGGAGGGATGTTTTGGGGTAACACACAAACACACACAAGACACACACACACACACAAGACACATGCACAACATATAACAACACACTGAAACCGGCTTGGCTAATTCACTGATTTTATTTTGAACTCTTATTTTAAAAACCAAAGGAGCAGTAGGGCACAACATCCAAGAAATATTGCTTTTCAGCCATTGAAATGACCTTGATTGACTGTGTGTATGGTGTGTGTTGGTGTGTTGGTGTGAAAAAGTCCCTGGCGTCCTACAGTTCCATTATGGGTGTGGTCCTTACGTGGGGGTATTCTTAATAAGTGCCTGTGTGTGAAAGCACTGGAATGCACTGGCATTTGGCGTGGGTACATGTGTAGATGCGTGTACCCACGTGCTCGTGTGCAAATGTCTCAGGACTGCACTACACGCGTGTCTGCGTTTCCATGTGCATGTGAAAGTGTACCTGTGTAAATTATTCACAGAGAGAATGCAGTAAATGGCTTGTGCGTGTCTAATGTTAAGCCCTCGGTGACAGGGCATCAGAGGCAGGCAGTGTAGAGGCAGGGTGACAGGGCATCAGAGGCAGGCAGTGTAGAGGCAGGGTGACAGGGCATCAGAGGCAGGCAGTTTAGAGGCAGGGTGACAGAGCATCAGAGGCAGGCAGTGTAGAGGCAGGGTGACAGGGCATCAGAGGCAGGCAGTTTAGAGGCAGGGTGACAGAGCATCAGAGGCAGGCAGTGTAGAGGCAGGGTGACAGAGCATCAGAGGCAGGCAGTGTAGAGGCAGGGTGAAGTGGGGTGCGGGCGAGAGAGGGAAGGAGACGAGAAGATTGGGGGGGGCCCAAAGAACAAAGACATGAAAAAATGATGAGGGACACAAGCTGGGGATCACAATGGTTTGGTGGGACGCCTCCTCGTTGCCTGGGCCCCCCAGGGTGACTGAGGCTCCCCAGGGCCTGTGCTGTAGTGGAGGGGAGCGGTTTGCCTGCAGGGGCTGGGTCTGCGCGGGTGTATGTGCGTTCGTATGCCCGGCAGCGCGTGTGCGTGTGATCGCCTGTGTTTGTGTAGCACTAAATGTATGCGTCTGCAGGTGTGTATGTGTGCGGAGCAGCCTGAGTTCATGCGCGGGTGTGTTTTACCCAGAGGGATTAAGAGGACGGACTGGGACAGGGAGAAGTAAACTGCTGATTTCCAGGCTCCGCCCACCCCCCCCCCCCCCCCCCCCGAGACAGTGTGCCCTCCATGCAACCCTCGGAGATGGAATTTAACTGTACCCCAATGAGACACAACCGAAGTAGCCCTGGGGCTCACAAACAAACACGTGGAAACACACGCGCACACGCTCACACACACACTGTCTACAGTTGTGAAAGACAAAGGGAGATGGAAGTCCATACACGCAGGTGTGTGTATGTGTGTCCAGGTAGCGCAGGAAGCAGGCCCAGGAGCTGTACCACAGTTGATTTGGGATGAGGGTGACACAGGTTAATATAAATATCCTGCTAAACCTTGACACAGGGAGAGCTTCATTAGTCACGGCAAGAGGAGAGCTACCTTAGCTTTCGGGGGGAAAAGGAGGGTGGGTTGGGGCGGATTCGAAACACTGGCACAGTTAGCGAGGCAATTAGTACAAGGACTAAATCTTGGAGGTCTTTACTAAAAAGCAGAAAGATGATTGTTTATAAGGGCTGTGACCCCAAACGAGATACAGCCTTGTAGAAGCCCCTAGGACATCCACTATGACTGAACGCTTCCTCTTATGCCTGGCGCTGTTTAGATATTGAGCCAATCATATTCCCTCCTGTGTGCTGCACTATAGTAACCTTGGAATTTGTGTTTAAGTAATAGTGATGTATAGTGATGTATGTACGGCAAAGCACAACAGCTTCTTACTCCTCATTGGTCCAGGCTGGTTGCGGGCATGTCTATGCAGGTGATTTTAAGGGTGTTCATCTACATGCCTATAAACTTATGATAATGCAACAGTCTGATAGTAATTAAACGGCGCGTGTCATGTTTGTGATAGTATGCTAATAAATGTGGCTCACGTGGAACAAATAGCCCTTCCAAGGACACGCTGCCTCTCCTCTCCTTCCCTCCTCTCTCTCTCTCTCTCTCTCTCCTGCCTCTCCTTCCCTCCTCTCTCTCTCTCTCTCTCTCTCTCTCTCTCTCTCCTGCCTCTCCTTACCTCCTCTCTCTCTCTCTCTCTCTCCTGCTTCTCCTTCCCTCTTCTCTCTCTCTCTCTCTCTCTCTCTCTCTCTCTCTCTCTCTCTCTCTCCTGCCTCTCCTTACCTCCTCTCTCTCTCTCTCTCCTGCCTCTCCTCCCCTCCTCTCTCTCTCTCTCTCTCTCTCTCTCTCCTGCCTCTCCTTACCTCCTCTCTCTCTCTCTCTCTCCTGCCTCTCCTCCCCTCCTCTCTCTCTCTCTCTCTCTCCTGCCTCTCCTTCCCTCCTCTCTCTCTCCTGCCTCTCCTTTCCCTCCCTCTCCTCTCCACTTCCGCCCTCTCTCCCTCTTTCATGCTGTGCGCTGTTCGGTTCTGAAGCCGGGAAGTGATGGGAGAACCCCCCCCCCCCCCCCCCCCCCCTTGCCAGCAGCTGTGAGGTGTGCTAAGCAGGAACCACCTAGGAGAATTCTTTACAGTGTTTGTGCATTTAAAAGGATCTTTAAGGGAGGAGAAGGAGCGGGGAAACGGAGGGAGGGCGGGGAGAGGGGAGAGAGGAAGGAGAGACTGGAAGGAAGGAAGGAAGGAAGATTGGGGAAAGGGAAAGACGTGGGGAAAAAGTGCCTCTGCGAAAGAACGAACGGGGGGGGGGGGGAAGAAGGAAGAAGAAAAAAATAACAGGAATTCGCTGACTTCAACGTTCCCCGCTGCTCCTCTGTGAAGGTATAAACTGTGATTATCAAATCAGTTACAAGCGAGCTGTCGTAAATCACCGCGGGTCGGTGACGCGCTGCTGACTGTACGGGCACAGCTCTCCCTGCACGAGCCTGCGCCCGCACATCAATGATGTAGCAAGAGATCCCTTTCCGAGCTGGAGCTCCAGGGGACAGATGGCTTCTGGACAGTAACGCTTAACGGCTTGATTGACTGAAGGACAGTTTTGCATCCAGAAGTTCTATACTGTATACAGTGAACCCTCGCTATATCACGGTTCACTTTTCACGGTTTCGCTACTTCACGGACGCATTCTGAACCAGTCCCATGCCACTGGAAGTTCATCTATCAAACTTTTTCGATTTCTCTGTCTCTCTCTCTCTGCGTCTCTCTCGCTCTCCCTCTCTCTTTCCACCTCCCCGTCCGCTAACCTTCACACACACTAAAGGACACGACATCAAACTTTAGTGTAATTCACCACGGGGTGGCAGTTTCCAAAGTCAAAGTCATACAACATCGATAATCGCGACCAAAAGAAGGAAGAGGGAATAAGAGTGAGAGAGAGAGAGAGATCTGCAATCGCTCAAACGCCGGGAGGAGAAGAGAGAGACAGATGGAGCCTTGAGACCAGAAATCAGTCACTCAGCTAGCTAGGACCTGTCACTTCTAAACAAGCTGCCGTACTAGCACGTGCTAACCCCAGCCCCAACCCTAGCCTTCACTAATCCCAAACCCTAGCCCTAACTCGAACCCTAGCCCTGGTAGCTTTCGTAGCTCAGCCCTTACCTAACCTAACCTAGCCCCAGCCCAAACAACATCTGGTGGGATGGCAGGCTGGATGGAGAACAACAAGCTCCAAGCACATTATCTCCCTCAGCAGGAGTCCACAATCACGGATCACAGATAGAAACACGGGTCTGAGGACGCGCAGGCATGAAATAACATGCCCACCCGAACACGTTCATCTATCAAGCCCTAGCAGCTGTCACCGACTGGCAGCACTTGCTTCCACTTACTCTAGGGGGAGGGTGGGGGGGGGGGGGGGGGGGTGGGGGGAGGGCATATGTGTGTGTGTGACAGCGTGATTGTGATGCGTGTCGCTTGTGTCTGTTGGGGCCGAGGGGCAATGAGTTGTGAATGGGCACATCCGATCCAGAAATGCACACGCACAGGCGCATCCAGACGCATTCTCGCATTCGCACACACACACACACACACACACACGCTTCCTCCCTTAAATGTCTTTCCTCTGTCTGTCCTCCCTTCCATCAAGATGGAGTGAATCGAACGAGCCGACGGACTTCAGACGCGCAAACGACCTGCCGCTGTCGAGGATTACCGGCAGATGAATGTCCTTCCTCTCCTAACCTCCTCTATCCTGTCATCCCTCCTTCCTCATCCCTTCATCCCTCAGCATAGGCCTAATCCATTTACGTGGCTCAGCCTGAGCCTATAGCTTGCCCTTCATTCTATTATAGAGACCCACTCCTCGGCCTGCTGCTTATTCCATTACACTGGCCCAATCCACAACCTGGCCTAATCCATTATACAGTCTCCGGTACCATGGTGGTGCTCAGGCCGTTCCACTTTGCTCCTCTACCCAGGGATGGCTGCTGACTGCGGGGCCAAGAGGAAAGGCGAGGGGGGTGGGGGTGGAGGATCTGGAGCCGGGGCTCATGAGGGAAGCTTCATTGTGAATGTGATTTCACTAACGTGAATGGTGATTGAGAGTTGAGGCGGTGGTAGTAGCTTCTCTCTCTCTCCCTCTCTCTCTCTCTCTCTCTCTCTCTCTCTCTCTCTCTCTCTCTCTCTCTCTGTCACACACACACACACGCACACACACACACACACACATTCTACCTCTCTCCTTTTCTCTGAGGCTGCATAAAGCCCTTATCAGGCATCATGAGTTTAAGGAAAATGTTGAGGCGTTGTAATAAGACACACCATGGCCACAACAAAGCAGGCTTGTATGCTTGTGAATAACACATATTGCGTTGTTCTTTTGGTTGAAATATAAAATGGGTTATGTTGTCAGGGTTAACAAGGCGATTGGAATAAATTCTGGCTCTCACGCCAGTGAGACACTGGCTCTCCTCTCTTCCTCCATTTCCTGACCTCCAGTCCGTCTGTCACCTCCGTCCTCCCCTTCTCCTCCTCTCCCCTTTGCCTTCGTCAACTCTGTCCTCTATCCAGCTTTTCTTGCCATCCCTCCATCTGTCTGTCCTCCACCTCTTCCTCTTTCTTTTTTGCAGTGCACTCCCCCCTCCCATTCTCATCCCTTCTCCCCCTCCCATTCCCCTCTCCCTTGCTATCTGTCTGTCTCTCATCCAGTATGCTGAGTGATCTCAATACGTCCACAAATCTAAATTTACCTCCGCTCCCTCGCCCCTTCTCCCTCTTTGCGCTCCTCCCTCTCTTCCTTGCGTTTGCACTTAATGGCCTATCAGATAGCAGAGTTATTGATAAAACAGCAGTATCGAGGCCTGAGTACCTGGCTTCCCAAATACCTACGCCAGCTCTTTGCAGCCTAGCCTGTCGTTCTGACAATGGGGGCCCAGAGAGACAGGCAGGGCAGGGAGACAGGACGCCCAGAGAGACAGGCAGGGCAGGGAGACAGGAGGCCCAGAGAGACAGGCAGGGCAGGGAGACAGGGAGGCCCAGAGAGACAGGCAGGGCAGGGAGACAGGAGGCCCAGAGAGACAGGCAGGGCAGGGAGACAGGGAGGCCCAGAGAGACAGGCAGGGCAGGGAGACAGGAGGCCCAGAGAGACAGGCAGGGCAGGGATACAGGAGGCCCAGAGAGACAGGCAGGGCAGGGAGACAGGGAGGCCCAGAGAGACAGGCAGGGCAGGGAGACAGGAGGCCCAGAGAGACAGGCAGGGCAGGGAGACAGGAGGCCCAGAGAGACAGGCAGGGCAGGGAGACAGGAGGCCCAGAGAGACAGGCAGGGGAGGGAGACAGGAGGCCCAGAGAGACAGGCAGGGCAGGGAGACAGGAGGCCCAGAGAGACAGGCAGGGCAGGGAGACAGGAGGCCCAGAGAGACAGGCAGGGGAGGGAGACAGGAGGCCCAGAGAGACAGGCAGGGCAGGGAGACAGGGAGGCCCAGAGAGACAGGCAGGGCAGGGAGACAGGAGGCCCAGAGAGACAGGCAGGGCAGGGAGACAGGGAGGCCCAGAGAGACAGGCAGGGCAGGGAGACAGGAGGGCCAGAGAGACAGGCAGGGCAGGGAGACAGGGAGGCCCAGATAAACTCCTCATCCTCTTCCAAATCTCCTCCCTTATTCCCTCCCTCCTTCTTTTCCTAGAATGATAATCTCCACCTCCTCATCTCCTTACCCACGTTCGGCTCTTCCTCTTCCTCCATCTCCTTATCCTGCCCCCTCCACCCACCACCCCCCCATGTCCTCACCCTCCTCTTGCTCTCTTTCCTTCCAGGGACACTTGAGCCCACCAGGAAGTGACAACAACCTCTCCCGTCGATATCGCCAGCCTATCTCATTACCGTGGCGACCCGGAGTAGCGAGACGATCTGCCTTATTATATAAAACCCATTTCACCCTGCTGTCCCCCGTCAAGCACCCGGGAGAGAGAGAGAGGGGTTGGGGGGTGGTTGATGGAGAGAATTTTCATTATTCAAATTTAAAGCATTGGAAATCCCAGTCTGTTGGCGGAGGAGATGAGATGAGATGGCTTAGCCCTTTTGTCCAGGAAACGTTGACTAATCGTCTGGCCCCCTAAAATCAATTTCACATCGCAGAGCATCAGACACCTCTCATTGTACAGTAGCCGCCCTAGACCCCCCATCTACCATCACCCAATAGTCCTGCTGGCCGCCCAGAATAACTTTATTGATTAGTGATTATGTTACGGGAGGTGTGGAGGGCAGGGGCGAAGAGGAGGGAGGGAGCGGGCTCCTTCCTCACTCCGCGAGGGCTAAATCGGGGCTGGCTGACACCTGATCCAGCCCCAGATAGTGTCAGTCACTTCCAGAGCTCAGGGCGGGGGTCGGGTGATGTCAGAGCAGGGATGGAGGGATGGAGGACCGGTGTCTCCGGTAAAAACAGAAAAGGAGGTGGAAAGATGGTTGAACGGTATATCACCGGCACGGATAATGTTTGGCTGGTCTCTCTGTCTGTCTGCTGGTCCTGGGTAGGTCCTCTCTTTCTCACCCTGTCCTTCTCTCTCTCTCTCTCTCTCTCTCTCTCTCTTTTCGTCTCTCTATCACCCTTGTCTTGTCGTGCTGAGATTCAGAAGTGAGCCTGGTGATCGATACGTACACATCTTCTCTTTAGAGCTGGTGGGTTGAAGGGGAGGGGGGGAGGAGGGGGGGGGAGGGGGTGCGATGCTGTGTCAGCATTCACTCAGGACTTCATCAACCACTCCTGGAACCCCCCCGCCCCCCCTCCCCCCCCCCCCCCACCCAACACACAGGCAGGCCCATGTCAGACGACACCTCTCCGTCCGTGCCCCCCCTTCGCTACCGTGCGCATAAGCATATTCCTAACTTTCCATTTTCACCTGCTTACGCACAGCCCAGCCAACCCCCCCCCCCTCCCCACACCAACCCAGCAAGGATGTTAAATACCACTCAAATGTCACCCTGCTGTATTGATTGGAATAATAATTCTGAGAGGTAGGAGAGATGGCTTGTTGATGCTAAGCAGGCGTGTAACAGCGAAACCATCCCTCAATGTCACAAAGTTGCCATGTAAGGGTTCCCGCCGTCTCTCCCCTGCAGATCGAGGGGTGGGGGAGGGGTGTGGGGGGCGCGGGGGGGGAGTTGGTTACCTCGGACCAGCAGGGGCCGCCTGTTTGTGTCGTTAATCATTGCTCACGTCGACCGATGACAGGTGGCGTGGGATCAGAGGAAGGCGAGCGGGGGGGGGGGGGGGGGGACGGGGGGGGGCGGGATGGAGGGCAGGGGTTTAGACTGCCGTGGATTAGACTGGGAGCGTCTGAACATGTGTGTATTCGGAACATGTGCGTGTGTGTTCATTCCAGCGCGTGAATGTGAAGAGGGAAAGATATTGTATAACAAAATGCACATGCATAATACGTTTCATTGACCAGAGTAGACATTCCATGCGTGGTTATGAAGTGTGAATTGATCTGCACAGCAGTTTTGCCTGGGATTTAATCCACTACCCGTGAAGAAGCTGCTTCCTGTTCTGTCTGCCGGGTCATAACCCGCTCGGCCTCCTGGGACGTGAACAACCGTTAAACGTGACTCTGGGATAGAGTTTGCCTTTCGCATCGTGGACCATTGCAGTGGTTCATGTGGGGGGGGCGTGATCGCCCCCAGGTATGCTCCGCACCGATTGGAAGTGGATTGTGGAGTGGGCTAAAGTGGTGCTGGAAGCGGTGGTGGGGGGGGGGCACGATGAAATAAGGGGCTGGTTGGCTGTGTGGGGATGAAATGCTAGAGTATGGGTTTGCATCCCGTCCACCTGGGTCGGAAGGTCTGCGCTCGTTAGGGTCTTCTCCCTTCTCCCTGGGAACCCCCACCCCCCCCCCCCCACTCTGCATCACATGAGTATTGTATGACAGTGAAGGAGAGTCACTCAGCATCGACTGCGCTGCGGTTAGCATTCACCTGGCGAGTATTGGAACCTGATCCCAACACAAGGTCGTTTTCCCATCAGTAAAGACATTGAAGTAGCGTTGAGGCACCACTTCGTATCATTTTGATATCGTTTTCAACTCTAGGACTTCTGTGACTGTCTTGGAACTCGGTCGGAACTCCCATGTAACTTTTCTGGAACTTACCTGGAATCTGGAATCTATACCCCTTGCTGTAAAGCCTGCGCAGCGCTACTCACCGTGCCTGCACCTCGATGTTAGAGATGGCGTAGAAGTATCTCAGCAGGTTGTCCCTCTGGACGTACGTCCCCCCCAGGGAAGGTTTCAACAGCCGCAGGCGCAGGTTGGTGAAGGTGAAGAAGTCTCTCAGTCCCTTCATGCTCTCCATCCTGGTGTACAGGTTGTGCATGTTCTGCAGACGGGGCCCGGCGAACACGGCAAAGCGGCTCCGCACCTCGAACTTGACGTTCTTCTCGTTCTTGGAGCCGACCCAGCGCGAGTACTCCTCCGTGCAGATCACCCTGGTGATGTTGGCGGCCGTAAGGTCCATGACACGCTTGGGCGGAATGTTGAACGCCTCCTGACAGTCGTCGGCATAGAACTGCAGCGGTTGCCAGGAGCGACCGTTGTCCATGGACTTGTCCAGGACCATGATGGTGGGCCGGCCGTACTCGAAGGTGATCTGGATGTCGTCGCTCAGCTCCAGGCTCTTGTTCCAGGACAGGGAAATGTTGGCCAATAGGGGCTCAGGGTAGCGTGACCACGTGACCGTCTGCCAATAGGTGATGAGCCCGCCACGCTCCCGGTCTTGCATCAGCTGGGGGGGGTGGGCCAGGTCGGGGTTGGAGGCATCACACTCATCGCTGCAGAGGTAGGGGTTCTCCTGTTGAGGGGGGCGGGGGGGAGGGTAGGATTGTTAGAGGTTTGGGTCAGTCACTAACAGCAAAACCTCCACTTTCGAGACACTCTAAATCAGGGGTCATCAACCCTGGTCCTCGAGGGGTGCTGTCCTGAAGGTTTTAGATGTTTCCCTGCTCCAGCACATCTGATTCAAATGAATGGAACATTATCAAGCTCTGTAGAAGCCTCATAATGACCCTTCATTAGAATCAGTTGTGCTGGAGCAGGGAAACATCTAAAACTTTCAGGACAGCGGCCCTCGAGGAGGAGCTGTGCTGACTAAAAAGTGCGACTTATAGTCGGTAATTCTTATAGACGGTAATTCTTTTACAACACTACAGAAATCTGACCAGTCTGTCAACCCCATTCTGAGAGTCTAATAACAATAAGCCAGAATTTGGGAGGCTTCTTCATGAATCATCAGATTTTGGGTGACATCAGGAGAAATGGAGAGGGCAGAAGAAGAGAAGGGGGGAGGGGAATGTTAGGGGAGAGGAGGGGAGGAGGGGAGAGCAGGGTTAGGGGAGGGGAGGGGTGAAGAGAAGAGGAGGAGAGGAATAGACTCAACAGAGACATTCTAGTACCATGGACAGGACTGCGATGATAATCAATGTGAGATAATAATCTCTATATCGTTTTCACACACACACACAAACACACACACACACATACAGGGGAGATATGCACGGCTTGTTTCCTGTCTGATAACCTAATTATCATTCCCTCTTTCAGACACAACACAGATCATTGTCTGACCAGACACACACACATAATGAGCGCCTGCTTGTCTATAAACAACCAGAACGACACAGACTTTAATGGTTTGATATGGTGGAATAGACAACTGGAGTGGTAGGTGAATGGATGGATGGGAAGTGTCGTTTCAGAACACCATGGTTCATGTTGTCCAGATCCATGGAGGTCAGGTGACTGAGCGGTTAGAGGGCTGGCCATGCCAAATTACTACTATACTATTCATTTAGCAGACGCTTTTATCCAAAGCGACTTACACCAAGTACAGGGACATTCTCCCTAAGGCAGGTAGGGTGAAGTGCCTTGACCAAGGACACAGCATCACATAGCCACAGCTGGGGTTCGATCTCATAACCTTCCGCTAATGGAACGCCTTCACCCACTGAGCCATCTGACCCGTTCTTATGTTGTGTCCTTGGCCAAGGCACTTCACCCTACTTGCCTCAGGGGGAATGTCCCTGTAGTAGCTGTAAGTCACTCTGGATAAGAGCATCTGCTAAATGACTAAATGTAATGTAATGTGACCGGAGCTTCATCCGGGACCACGGCCCTCCATTAGTTTGCAAGGAATCGCCTACACTCCCTCCCTCCCTCCCTCCCTCCCTCCCTCCCTCCCTCCCTCCCCCCCTCCCTCCCTCTCTTGCCTCTTTCAATCCCTATCCCCCCTAGACTCTTACCCTCCCCCTCTTCCACCCACTCACCCTCCTCTCCCCAGCACTTTCCCTCACACCTCTCTGTCGGCATTTCGTTGCATTTCTTTCCTTTATCTTTCCTCCTCCAGCGTCGAACCCCTCGCTCTTTCTACCTCTATAAATGTGTTACCGATTCCCTCCGTCCCTTAACATGGCTCTCTATTCATCACCACTGTCTCCAGACTTCCAGACACACGCAAGCACACACACAGAGGAAGATTAGTGGACTGTTCGTCATAAGGTGAACCTTGACCTAGAAATCTCATTGAAGATGATCACAAGGTTAGAGTCTTGTCCTAGTTCCACGCGTGTTCCACTGTGTTTGGAAAAAGGATTTAGGAACTAATGATGTCATTACCATGGCCTGAAACTGTAGTTGAAAGTCTCGACCAATTTGACCAGGGCTGGCTCTTTCCACTATTTTCCAAAAAGTGGAACTTTTTGCAGTTTCCCACCCCTTCGGTATTTAATACAAAAATAATAGAGCCCAAACAGTGTGTGTTTGTGTCCACTGGCATGCACATGTTTGCCTGTGCGTGTACGCGTGTGCTTGTCCAATGTTGGCTTGTGTGTCTGTGTGTGGGTACGGTGCTTGTCTGCATGCAGTGTCTGAGATCACTCTTACTTTGGGATGGGACATAAGCCATGTGTTGTCTCTTCCTGCCTGTCTGCCCCCCCCCCCTTTCCCCAATGAGCTGCAAGGATAATCATGGGATTGTGTTCTATTGTTTGTGGGGGGCGGGGGAACATGCTTAAGCCTTTCAAATCCCCCGGCCCCCCATTCCCCCTCCTCCCCCTCACACACACATACAGTACACACACTTTACAACGTTCGTACTGTATATTCTACATTCTTCCACATACTATACCTCCTGCCAACACACACACACACACACACTGATCCTGGCCAACTGTTACGGCAGGTGGCCTACACCGCTAAGCCCCTCCAGCAATTATCCTCGCTGGGATCTTGTCGCCAACCACTCTGGGCACCATATCGCTGAAACTCTGTCACCATGTCAACATGCTGCGTGTCGCTGTGATAAGTGGGTTCCCCAGTTTTGGGCTAAGGAACATCCCATGTGGGACAGATACCTGGAATTTGATAGATAAGCAGACAGGCAGGCAGGCAGACACAAACAATAATAATAATAATAATAATGATACCTCATTTAGCTGACGCTTTTATCCAAAGCGACTTACATTAAGTACAGGGACTTTCTCCCTGAGGCAAGTAGGGTGAAGTGCCTTGCCCAAGGACACAATGTCACCCCCCCCCCCCAACAAACTCAAAAACCTGCCTGTCTTAAACTTAAAGTATGTGCAATGTCCTTTTCACGGGCCTGTTATGGAACCCCTTTTAGCACCGCAAACCAACTACTTAGAACGTTTTGGAGACAAGGTCTTACTCCGTTAATGGACCTCATTGTACCTCTGACCCAAAAAAGTTGGATTTCACTCAGTTTCCATTAGGTTCCTCTCGTTCTCTCGCATGCCGTCTCTCTCTTTTTGTTATTTCACTTTCTATTTCTGTCCTCTGTCTGTCTCTCTCTCCCTAGTTTCATGTTGCTGGGTTTTGCAGTTCTGCAGGAATTTTCCTGGTATTGCTGGCATGGGGAATAGAGAAAGAGAGAATGAGAACACAATTTAGTTTGTTTACAGAAACCGTGGTCAGAATGCCCCCCCTCCCCTTATAACAGAAAGGGGATACTACACCGGGATATTGCTTTTCAGCTGGGTTTGATTTTCTCCTGAGATTGCCCTTTCTAAACTATATATGATTGCCTTGTCTTTGAGTTATGTGACAATCCATTTTCTTGTGGGTGAATTTGTATGTTCTTAGTTGAATGTTTATCTGGGAATGCGTGTGTGTGTGTGCATGTACGGTACACAGCATGCAGGTGTTTGTATATGTACAAGTAAGTTCACGTCCGTGTGTGTGTGTGTGTGCGTGCGTGTGTGCGGTAGTGTGCATGTTTGTGTTTTTAATAGAGAAAGAGGGGCAGGACAATGAGTAAGAGAGTGAGATTGACCGTGACGTTCTGCTAACTATTTTATACACGGTTAATTACAGGCTCAGACTCGCTAGGGAGTTCCCTGACAGGAGAATGTGTGTGTGCATGCATGTATGTGTGTGTGTGTGTGTGCGTGCGTTTGTGTGTGTGTGTGCGCGTGCGTTTTCTCTCTCGGAAAAGCAAGCCAGAGGACACATGACAAATCCCACAACTGGCAAAGCAAGAGGGGGGAGAGAGGGGTGAGGAGAGGACACGGCCGTCGGGGGGGAGGGGTGTGAGGGGGGCATCTGGTCGCTACACGGTCCAGGACAGCCTGTTCTCAGATTAGTGTGTGTGTGTGTGTGTGGGGGGGGGGGGGGTGGGGTGGGGGGGTGGGGGAGGGGTGGGTAAGGGGGCTCATTACATAAGTGAGTGGCACGGCGAAGAACAACGTGATGTCATCTTTCTTCAGGATGCCATCGCCCCTTGTTCTCGCGCTGCACACGGACTTCCTTTTAACCGTTTTGCGTGACCTACAAAGCTCACACTCACACTCACACACACACACACACATACACACACACACATACATACACACAGTCCTCAATTCGTTACGAGCTTGCAGGTTCCGAGAGGTGAAGGTGGTGAAGAAGGAAGGTAGCTGGCTCGCATGTCAGATCACCTCAAGGTGTCTGAGCCAGTCACCGACAATCCCCCTTAGTCTCACACTCCTCCTGGCTAAGACTCACTTACAACTGTCCGCTAACCCACTAACCCCAGCAGATCAACAAGCCCCAGCTCAACACCATGAGGTGAGAAGGCTATTGCCTTTACACTGGGTGAGAGAGGCAGGGAGAGAGAGGGCGGGGAGGGAGAGGCAGGGAGAGATAGGGCGGGGAGGGAGAGGCAGGGAGGGAGAGGCAGGGAGAGAGAGGGCGGGGAGGGAGAGGCAGGGAGAGAGAGGGCGGGGAGGGAGAGGCAGTGAGAGAGAGGGCGGGGAGGGAGAGGCAGGGAGAGAGAGGGCGGGGAGGGAGAGGCAGGGAGACATGGCTAGAGATAGGGTAGACACACAGGGAGACGTAGGGGACAGAAAAATGGGGAGAGAGAGGGAAGAGAGAGGTGGAGCAAGAAAGAAAATGACCGGAGATTAAATGGGGGGGGAGACAGGGAAGATATAGGGTGAAGGAGAAATAAACAGGAAGTGAGGGTGTGACAGGATGTCAAAAGTCAGACAGAATCCAGCCGTTGATTCCCACACGGGTCCCTTCCTCCAGGGAGGGCTGGGCAGGTGCAAGGTCTAGTTGCTGAGTATGATCCATAGTAGGAAGGATGTGCTTGGTCCTAGACAAGGCAGGCTGCCTGGGTCTGGGCTGGGGAGGAGGCAAGATGGCTCCAGGCCCACACTGGGAAGCACTGATCCACCGATTCATGCTACCAGCTGCCATCTTCTTCTCTTTCCAGCAGCTTCTCTTCCGCTGCTGCGCTGCTTTTCTCCCCCTCTCCACCCCCTCCCCCTCTGACTCTCTCTTTCTGCCCTGGTCTCTCTCTTTCTCTCCCCAATTTCTCCCCTCTCTCTTTTTCTTTCTGCCTTAGTCTCTCTCTCTCTCTCTCTCTCTCTCTCTCTCTCTTTCTCTCTCTCTCACTCTCTTATGGCTATTTTTAGAACTGGCTCATTTCTACCTTCTAAAACGGGTAAATCTGTTGTGGAACAAGAAGGTGTCTTTGTCTTCCCTTTTGATTTATACACTGTACACACACACACACACACACACACACACACACACACAGTCACACTGGACCCACATACATGACAAACGAAATTCCCTAGCTTTACCTTTTGCATCTCACACACTAAGACGCTTCCAAAACACACACTCAAGTTAACCACGCACACAATTACAGCACACAGACACATGTACACACACTGCACATACATACAGTAAACACAAACCCATCCGGGGTCATGGGTCAATCTATTACAAAGTAGCTCAGCAGTGTCTCAAGTAACGCCCCACACTTTCCCCCTTCGATCTATTCTTTATCCCCCCTGTTTTTGCTCTTTCTCCCTCCCTCCCTCCCTCTCTCTCTCTCTCTCTCTCTCTCTCTCTCTCTCCACCATCCCTCCCTTCCTCCCTCCCTCTAAGGCCATGCTCATGCGGCGCATCTTCCTCTCTCCCTGACCGTATCTTGACTTGGAGGGGGGGGGGGGGACGACGACTGCTGAATGAGTAAATGCAAATGTTCTCCAATTAGATAAGAACGCTGCTTCTCCGAAAAGCTGCCAAATCTGGAGGCATGGATGAGTGTGTGTGTGTGTGTGTGTGTGGGGAGGGGGGGGGGGGGGGGGAATGGGGGGGGGAATGGGGGGGGCGGATGTGCTGCATTTCACAAAATAAAATTATCTGTACTGATGTCTCTCCCAAAGCACTGACACAGGCGCAGTCATCATTTAAGGTCGCATGAACTCCAAACACAGTCAGTCTGGACTCCAGGCGTCTAACCCTGCCCAACTTTCCGGCTACTTCCACAGTCCGGTGTGCTGAATGTGTGGCATTTACATTCATTTATTTAGCAGACGGTTTTATCCAAAGTGACTTAAAGCAAGTATAGCGATAGTCTCTGAGGCAAGTTGGGTGAAGTGCCTTGCCCAAGGACACGATGTAATGTAGCCACAGCCAGGAATCGGACTCACGACCTTCCGATCGAGATGCCTTAACTGCTGAGCCACCTGTGTTGCTTGATAGCTGATGGAAATACGCTGTGGCGTGTGTGTGGCTATGCTGCGGCCTGATGGTGTAGCACGCCGATATTTTAGAGGGAAACTTGAGGGTCAGATTTGCACAAGATCAAAGACTCAGACCAAGGTCACTGCGGACACTGGTGTGAGGGAGTGCTGAGGTCTGAGCTCCTGCTGGTCAGGAGCCACACACAGACCTGCCTCTGTGTTCCTTCCCTGAGACCAGCAGTGATGACGGGATGGACCATCCCCACACACGCCTCTCTCCCAACTCATCCCTCAGCTTGCGTTATAGACAAGATTCTGAGGAAGCCCATTAGGCTTCTATCAATATTTCATGCCTAAGGAACATAGTTGCAGGACTTTCCAGAATCAGGGCCATTAAAGGGTAGGTGTCGATACAGGAAAACAACCTTCCCAGCCTCTCTCTCTCTTTCTCTCGCTCTCGTTTTCATTTCGCAGTTTTCTTTTCCACTCACCTTTGCTCCCTGAGCCTCCTTTTCCTCTACACCTCCCTATATTATGCTTCACTCACTTTCTCTCTCTCTTTCTCTCTTTCTCTCTCTTCTCCCTCTCTCTCTTTCCTATCTGTCAGCAATTTCCGCTACCTCTACATTAAACAAATCATTAACCATCAGCTATCCAGGGACAATATCCTCTCCTGATCCTGTAGTCAAGCAACCCACGAGTCCTGTGATTAGTCTGAGTGTGTGTGTGTGTTGTGTGTGTGTGTGTGTGTGTGTGTGTGTGTGTGTGTGTGTGTGTGTGTGTGTGTGTGTGTGTGTGTGTGTGTGTGTGTGTGTGTGTGTGTGTGTGTGTGTGGGTGTGTGTGTGTGCGTGGGTGTGTGTGTGTGTGTGTGTGGGTGGGTGGGGGGTAATCTGTGAGAGGGAATATAAAGTTGAACTTCACTGCTTCCTCCAAGCTAATGGGTTCCTAGAAGACACATTAATATTGGAGCATCTTCAGTCTGCCAAAGTGTTTCACTTTGAAGTTGATTCCTTTCTTTTACACTCTCTTCATTCATAAAGAACAAGACATCCTTTATCAGAACTTTATCTGAAGAATCGTAGGTCAGACTGATTCAATCTGATTGTCCAGCCCATTATAACTATGTATTACATGTAAAAGCTGTAATTTGTACAACTTCACTGTCTTAATTCTTTAACTCATTTACTTTGGTTAGTCGGCTAACTTTATCTCGCTCCATAACCTGGAAGGGAATGGGCCAGCTTGCACAGTAATGCGGTGACTTTTTCCCGCAGTTCTCTCGCCCTTAGTGCCCTTGAACAGGAGGGGTCTTACCCCACTTCCGCCGTGCAGTTTACCAAGCGAAATTCGAAATCCCTGCAGAAAACCCAATCAAACCTGATGACATCCTGCCAACACCGTGCCACGGTAAACAACACCTCCATACCACTCAGTGAGAAGCGGGACCGTGCCAAGTCCTTTTACCCGTGTCATGCCTTTCGGTTTTCCCGCGACACAGAGGCCGAGCCCCGCTCATGTGCACGACGCATTAGAGGCTTGGCGCTCTGACTTGGACAAACGGTGTTAACTTCTAAATCATTTTACGTGGTGTGTTCTGATATTTAATATCAAAGACAAATCAAAGTTATCCCGATACAAGGTTTTCAGCACGTTAAATTAATTGTAGGCCCAATACAGAATAGGTAGAATTTCAGTGTGAACTTCAGAAACCTTGAGTAAACTTACCAGCGTGCAGAACCTCTCCGGTGGGTTCCCGCACGTGATTCCCGGCGGGTCCACCTTGATCCGCATGTAGTCCTTCATGCTGTCCGTTTTAGGGTGACACGCGTACTGTTCCCACACCGCGCCATCGTCCGTGCTCACCAGAGACTTGCACAGGTCGTACTGGCCGCGCGTCACGGCGAAGCACTGCAGCAGCAACACGACCAGGTGGCGCATGACAGGCGGGGGAGCCACGGGAGTGGTCCGAGAGAGGGGCGGCGAACGGCGAGGGGGGCCACGGTAGTCAGAGATGGGGTGAAGAGGGTGGAACGCGAGGTGTGATCACGCGCGCACATAGATCGAATTCGACTGTTTCCCCAACGTGCGTCCTCGCGCGCTCTGCCGAGAAAGGTGGAAAAGTTGAGAGCGCGGAAAAGTCGGAAATAAAGTTAAAGAACTCACCGAATAAAATGTCAACGTGGTGACCTATAACGTCTAGCTCTCGTGAGAAATATTCACGGCTTCCGAAATGCGTTACACTTTATTGTTGTGACCGTCGACAAAAAAAGGAGTGAGTGATGCATGTGGGGTAGCTGAAAGTTAAAAGTTAAAGTACGGAGAGCGCGCGCGTCAACTTCAACCATAGTGCTTCGCGTGACGGAGCTGGAGGTCAGAGCGGGAGGCCGAGCAGCGCAGATTCAGAGGCGGACAGCGACGACCTTTGTCCAGCTGGGACCGAGAAGAAATGTCTGGTGACGATGCCTCAGAGGTTACGGTTCTTTATGTACATCCATTGAACTTGCATGGAGGACGGCTGCTGCTTCTGTGAACGTCCTGTGACAAAAGAGGTTCAAAGTTAGGGAGAGAAAGCGATAGCGTGAAATGACCATCCATCAACACATCTGACATTGAAAAAAAATTAGGACATGTTATATGACTTGTCTTAAGCCGGGGCCACGCAATGATACTGAAGTACTATATGGTTACATAAATCATGACCATTATGAGAATTGGAGTAAACAGATGTTCGTGAGCCGCGTTACCGTGTGTCATGTCAGTTTTTAACGTTTTGCAGCAGACTTTTGAGATACGCATGAATGGTCCATGATCCCAAGTTTCCAAAGGTGTGTGTGAGTGCCTTGCTTTTCTTAAGAGGGGGGGTTCAGTCAAGTCAAAGATCGCACTTTTCCCACGATGTGAGTGATGACCATCCGTCACAAATGTGAGCTTCTCTGGGTGACAACTCTCAAAGTTAAGCTTAAGTCAATCAATCAATCAATTTAATATTTAAAGTGTAAAATCACCATGGTACATGGTCTCAATACACTTTACAAGTGATAGTTAAATAGGCCAACGTACGGCTTTCAGATCTTACAATTCCTAATCTGTTTTAAATTCAAAATTTTGGCTGGCAGCATCATCTCCAAATGACACCGTCCAATCGTGTCTCTCGCCCGCATAACAAGTCAGATTGCGCGAGCACCGCTCGTGCGGACAGTAAGAATCGCTCCTTTTCAGGTGGAGACAAAACGGCAGATGTCTTAAAAGTCGTACTGCACAAAACCTTTATGTTCGGTCACCCTGTCAGTCTGAGAATGTGTGGTTCATACGCACGAAACACCCCATAATGTCGGCAATGGGACACCGAAGACTTCATCGCGTAGTTTAGAAGTCATCAAAGCGGTTTTCCCGCACTGATAGCGGCATAGGGGTGTGTCAAACTGCAACAGCCTCGGCGGGGCAACCATTTGGGATGCGCTGTACCGTGCCTGTCTAAATTGATTTATTTGCCAGTATAAAAAAAGTCCCAACTTTCTTATTGGAGGAACATTAATGTGTAATGACGATCAAAACATTTTTTGACTAGACGAACATATTGCGTTTTAGATTTGCCTAGAATGACAGATGGATTTTCACAGTAAAACACTCGAACGAAATTCGTGCAATAAAATACTTACTTTTAATGTCCATCCGGGCGAGTGGTTATGTGTCCCGTCGAACGAACATTTTGCTGACATAAGCCCTCGATTTCATCCACCGTACCGGGCTTCCGTCGAGGTGTAGCCTACTGTACTCCCGTTATCGGTACGCGATCTCGCTATTTGTTTGCTCCTCTGTCGGTTACTTTTTTATTACACCGAGGATGGCGGCACGGCGGATCGGTGTCCTAGATCTGTAACGGGAAAGGGGAGCGCGTGAATTCCAAAGTGAAGGAGTATGAGAAGTAAAAAATATTTACTTTGTGGAAGGGCTTGTGCTCACTCTTATCCTCATACAAAAAATCTTTATGGAAAATCTCCCTCTCTCACACCCCACCCACCCACTCTCTCTCTCTCTCTCTCTCTCTCTCTCTCTCTCTCTCTCCCTCTCTCTCTCTCTCTCTCTCTCTGTCCCTCACTCTCAGTTGCACTTTCCACCCCTCCCCTATCTGCCATTCCTCTCTCTTTCTAATGTATTTACAGTAACATCAGATGGAGCACTGCGGCCATGTAGACGTTCCTCTCTAGCAGGGCCTGTAGAACACAGCGGACCCTGCAGAGAACCTCTCCCCAGAACCAGCCCAGTTCTGTACCCTAGCACATGACCAGCACTGGCTCAGGTCAACTAGCAGACCTGTCCGGTCCAAACACTACACTCACATCCTTACAGTAACAAATAATGAATCTGTGCTTGATTGTTTTTTAATGGGTCAGCCTCACTTTACCTGACACTCCTGGCAAATTCAAAATAAAGTTAATTGTTTTAAATTCAATTTAGGTGTCTCTGGGTGCAGTTCTCTTTTGTAAGAGGTCAACTCCCCAAGGGATTTTCCTTCCCGGTGGAGGTGGGTGAAGTCCTGACTCAGGGTGAAAAATTCCTTCCCTGTGTTCATGGGAATCCTCCAGGGAAACCCCTGGTGTGTGTTAGCATTAGCAATGTGACTTTAACAGGGTGAACACAGGACTCATATCCTCCCAAGTCAGATTTGGGGTTTTAAGAACCAGATATGCGTGTGTGTGCAATATATTTTCCAGGTAATTGTTGATTGTTGCCGGTAAGAGGCAGATGTTGATTGCTTCCAGCGATGATGTCTCTAAAACCCTTCTGTCAAGCCTTGGCTCAGAACGGACCTGTGTGTTTCTTATGTCATTGCCACTTTCTAGGCTTGGAAGTGACTTCTTAATCTGGTTTGGTTTGCAGTTAGCCTCTGTCATCTGGCGGAGAACATTGTGTACGTGCTAAGCAGCTCCTCTGTATCGATATCAATATTTACACTTGCATGCAGATTTAGGAGCAGTAACACACCTAGCCTTGACAGGTTGGACTTTGACCCAGACCCAGTTCAAGGTGGCCGGGCGGAGAGAGACAGCAGAGGAAGGTGGGGCTTCTTGGGGTCCAGCTCTGCAATGGTACCTGATCGACACAGGGTACACCTGATTAGAAGACACTAAGACTAGATGAACACACAGCTGTCCTGTGCAGTTCACATGTCCTCTCTCTGTCTCTCTCCTTCTTTCTCTCTCTCTCTACTTCTTATAAAAAATGCCCACCCACCCCCCTCCCCCCTGTCTCTACGTCAGCCTCCCTCATCTGACAGCGTTCCCTAATGGGAGTCCTCAGAGTGTGCATTATCACGCGCTGTACGAGGAGCTCATTTGTGTCGTGCTGTCCCTGGGATGCGACTGCCTTGGAAAATAAACAAAGCGCCTGGTACGTCCTCATGCTGGAGACTGGCCTCTCTGGTTCTAGCTGTTATTCACTGTTCATCTCAACTCAAAACATACATCACTGAAATACATGCCACCAAGGAAGTGGGAAAGGAATGAGAAAGAGTGTGTGTGTGTTTGTGCGGTTGGATATGAGAGACTGTTTGCGAGCAATATAAAGTTATGTAAATCTCAAAAATAAAACACACACGAAATTGCACAGAACTATAAGAACAGAACCAGCAGAAACATTTGAAGGTGATGTGTCATAAAAAAGGGAGGTATTTCTGAATGGACAAACTCCATAGGCCTGATCATTTACTTCTAGCTGCACTAAATATGTTGTCAGAAAGAGATGGAGATTTGCACGTTACTATGAACCTGCTGTATCAGGGAACACTGACAGGATACGGCTGAAAGCGGATCGATACTTTGTCCTTGCTTCGCCTCCTTTCTCTCTTCACATCCCTCCTATCAGCCGTAACCCTTTCACCACCTGGGTGGAGGAGTAATATCTCTCTGTCCAAATAATGAATTTACTCCTCGATGAAAACCTGTTCTGTATTGAAAATAGGATTTTAAAGACCTGCGCAGTCAAGCGCTAGAACAGGGGTCGGCAACCCTGGTCCTAGGGAGCCACTGTCCTGAAGATTTGAGGTGTTTCTCTGCTTTAGCACACCTGATTCTAATGGAGGGTATATATGAGGCTTCCACAGAGCTTAATAACGACCCTTCATTAGAATCAGGTGTGCTGGAGCAGGGAAACAGGCTAAAATCTTCAGGACAGGGGCTCCCTAGGACCAGGGTTGCCAACCCCTGCGCTAGAACAAAACGAACAGTCCTTGTAATTTATCAAAGTTATAAAAGGTGTCAGCTTTCTTGAAGTAAATTTCCAGTTTGACGATTGGTGAAGTTCAACTTCTGCAGGCCACTTTGTAGGTAAACAGCTGATGAATCTGCGGTGACTTCTATGATGTAAAATCTCCATTGACAACTTACCTTCATTTTGTCAGTGATGTTTATTGGGTTTAATTCCATGTGGCTGCCGTAAAGTCCTCACCTCGCACTGTCCCACAAATAAGTTGATATTTTAAAAGAGGAATATTTTGTGTAACACAATGTTTTTGGCTATTTAAATGAATCAGAAATAAATCTTGGAATCTTTCTCTTCAATGTTTGTCAGAACAGTATTTTAAACTATGAAACATGTATCCCTTTAGTAACGTTTATGTAATTTATAATCAACATTTGATTGATCTTTTATCTCTTCAATGAATGATGCCCAATCAACCTTTGATTGATGAGAAAGGAAACGCATACTGTATTTACAATCGCTGTATTAGCTGAGTGTTCAAGCATCAATACTGGCCTCCATCACTGCTGGTGATGTTGATGAATGGGTGGTGTTAGATTGTGAGATTCAATTACATGTCTCTCTTACACCAACATCAATAACACTATAATGCCCTGTCTGAATCCAACACACACACACACCTTACATAAAACCGATATGTCTACTATAAAACACACACACTTAAGCATACACACACACATGTTTGTCAGCCAGGATAGTTGCTGTCACATCACACGTAATCTTTTTCAGGATATCTAAGTATGCTTAAAGATTTAAAATGAAAGAAATTCTTATCAAAAAGCAGAGGAGAGTTTTTTTATGTGCTGACGTGCATACATACACAAGGTGGCCAAACACAGAGTGAAAACTTAAAAGTAGGATAAACTGTTTTAAATAGGCCTAAATACATAACTTAATACCTAGCAACCAGGACAGTTTCCCGCTAACACAACCCTTTTTGTGTGTGATATTATGTCAAATCTGCTTTTTTCTCATTTTTTGTGTCGTTCCAGTACACACAAAATAAATAAACATGAGTATAGCAAAACGTAGAATTCATTGCAAAACCTTTCTATGAGAAATACTTCATTTTATGGAAAACGTTCAGCTTTTTGTAATGACTGTATTTTAATCCAATATGATTGATGATTATGATTGTCATTTGGATCATTTCCTGTTATAACTGACCCTGGCCCTGGTGAAAAGTCAGTAAAGCGCTGATCTGAGGAAAGTGTTGATGGTAGGGGAGCGCCGTCTCTGTGTTTGAGTTTGGCAGAGGGCTAACGGAGTACCTGGCTGGCAGACCTTGATAAAAAAATATACCCTTCATCAAGACTACCAGCAGAGTTTGGACAAAATTCAGGATAGCGCTCTCCCTCACTCCCTCCCTATTTCTTTCTCTTTCTCTCTCTCTCTCTCTCTCTCTCTCTCTCTCTCTCTCTCTCTCTCTCTCTGTCTCTCTCTCTCTACCTACCTATCATCATATATGTATACATAGATATTTATCCCTCTCACTTGCTCACTAATGCACAGTTTATCTAGTTTACCTCTGCCTCTCCCTCCATCCCACACCTCCTTCCTCTGTCTGTTTGCTAAAGTGACGTAAAGTCCATTTGTGTGGGAGTAGTGCCCGTGCATGAATCAGCCTATGAATTTGGGAAGGCCCCAAAAGGTGGGGGTGCATGAAATCATCGTCTCCCAAGCCTTGCCTGTAGACACATATGCACATGCATGCCGGCACACACACACATACACACACAGTCCCTTGGTCACAGTCCCACATCTTTATATAATGGATGCACCCTGAGGACCTTGTCTTCAAACCCAGAGGTCATGGCAGGGTGGGAGGGGCTTGGGATGAGATGGCATGTGTGTGCGCACGTGTGTGTTTGCGTCGGAGTCACATGGCGCAGTTGATTAGAGTGTCGGGTTAGTAATCAGAAGGTCCCTGGTTCGAACCATGGCTGTGTCAACATGATGTTGTATCCTTGGGAAAGGCACTTCACCCTAATTGCCTCAGAGGGAATGCCTCTGTACTTGCTGTAAGCTGCTCTGGATAAGAGCGTCGGCTAAATGACTGAATGTAAATGTGTTGGGGGGTAATAGTGGTGTTGAGCAGGATTGCTAGAGACGTTTTGCAAATGAAAGAAATACAATCTTACTGCAGTCCAAACAAATGTTGTCGTTGTTATTCCCGCCACAATCATCTGAATACTGTCTCTGCAGCCGTACCTTTCATGGAACAAGGATTTACGTGTTCTAGCCCTCCCAAAAACTGTTGATGTCAGTTAGAATTCTGGAATGTCTATCAACTTCAGTCATGTAGGGCTTGAGTACTTTCCCCCTCCCAGTTGTGTTCAGGTATTTAGGTCAATAAGACTGGTGTGGTCACTGTAGTTTGTGACAAAGGCAATAGATCATTTGTCATGTTGGACTCATGGGGTCTCTTAAACAAACCTGGGTTGCATGTCCACACACACACGCACACACGCACACACGCACACACACACACACACACACACACACACACACACACACACACACACACACACACACACACACACAGCTTGGTTCCTCATGTGTAGACCAGGCACATGCGCGCGCGCGCACACACACATACAGCTTTACTTCCACTCTATATCCTAGCCACCCATAGTTAACTATGCCCCCCCCCACCACCACCACCTCCAGTCACCTCCCTCCCAACGCTCTATTTCTTCATCTATCTCTTTCTTCCTCCGTACCTCGTTCATTATCGCTTTCCCACTCTCTCGATTATTTGGTCATAATTTTTCCCATGTTATCAATTACCTTCCTGTTTACATAGGAACATTCCTGTTTCGATAGTTTCTGATTCAGTAGACATTTTTGGGGGGGAGATTTGACCAGGATTGTGATAAGGATTCTGCTAGATCCTTCAACACTGCTTCACATTGGTGTTCTAAACCACGATTTACACTGTCCGTGCATTTGTGTCTGCGTGTGCACATCTGATGTGAGTGTGTGTGCACACGCAGTGCATGCCCACGTGTTCACATCCAATTGTGTCCACAAGTGTATGAGGCATTAAGGGTGGTGTGTTTTCCACTCAGCAGCGTGCGCTTGAGTGGATCTCCAGCACTGGCCTTGTGTGCTCTGTTGATCGATGCGATGCTCTGGAGGTGCCTTTCGCACACATCTCTCCCAGACTGCACAGCGTTCGTCTGCACCACAATGAAGGTTAGTCTCTCCCCAAATCATTTACGCACACTCACTCTCTTGCTCCCTCTCACTCTCTCTCACTCTCTTGTTCCCTCTCACTCTCTTGCTCCCTCTCACTCTCTCTCACTCTCTTGCTCCCTCTCACTCTCTCTCACTCTCTTGTTCCCTCTCACTCTCTTGCTCCCTCTCACTCTCTCTCACTCTCTTGTTCCCTCTCACTCTCTCTCACTCTCTTGCTCTCTCTCACTCTCTTGCTCCCTCTCACTCTCTCTCACTCTCTTGTTCCCTCTCACTCTCTTGCTCCCTCTCACTCTCTCTCACTCTCTTGCTCCCTCTCACTCTCTCTCACTCTCTTGTTCCCTCTCACTCTCTTGCTCCCTCTCACTCTCTTGTTCCCTCTCACTCTCTTGCTCCCTCTCACTCTCTTGCTCCCTCTCACTCTCTTGCTCCCTCTCACTCTCTCTCACTCTCTTGCTCCCTCTCACTCTCTTGCTCCCTCTCACTCTCTTGCTCTCTCTCACTCTCTTGCTCCCTCTCACTCTCTCTCACTCTCTTGCTCCCTCTCACTCTCTTGCTCCCTCTCACTCTCTTGCTCCCTCTCACTCTCTCTCACTCTCTTGTTCCCTCTCACTCTCTTGCTCCCTCTCACTCTCTCTCACTCTCTTGCTCCCTCTCACTCTCTTGCTCCCTCTCACTCTCTTGCTCCCTCTCACTCTCTTGCTCCCTCTCCCTATCTTGCTCCCTCTCACTCTCTTGCTCCCTCTCACTCTCTTGCTCCCTCTCACTCTCTTGCTCCCTCTCACTCTCTTGCTCCCTCTCACTCTCTTGCTCCCTCTCACTCTCTTGCTCCCTCTCACTCTCTTGCTCCCTCTCACTCTCTCTCACTCTCTTGCTCCCTCTCACTCTCTTGCTCCCTCTCACTCTCTTGCTCCCTCTCACTCTCTTGCTCTCTCTCACTCTCTCTCACTCTCTTGCTCCCCCTCACTCTCTTGCTCCCTCTCACTCTCTTGCTCTCTCTCACTCTCTTGCTCCCTCTCACTCTCTTGCTCTCTCTCACTCTCTTGCTCTCTCTCACTCTCTCTCACTCTCTTGCTCCCTCTCACTCTCTTGCTCCCTCTCACTCTCTTGCTCCCTCTCACTCTCTTGCTCCCTCTCACTCTCTTGCTCTCTCTCACTCTCTCTCACTCTCTTGCTCCCTCTCACTCTCTTGCTCCCTCTCACTCTCTTGCTCCCTCTCACTCTAATGCTCCCTCTCACTCTCTTGCTCTCTCTCACTCTCTCTCACTCTCTTGCTCCCTCTCACTCTCTTGCTCTCTCTCACTCTCTCTCACTCTCTTGCTCCCTCTCACTCTCTTGCTCCCTCTCACTCTCTTGCTCTCTCTCACTCTCTTGCTCCCTCTCACTCTCTTGCTCCCTCTCACTCTCTTGCTCTCTCTCACTCTCTCTCACTCTCTTGCTCCCTCTCACTCTCTTGCTCCCTCTCACTCTCTCTCCTCTCTCACTCTCTTGCTCCCTCTCACTCTCTTGCTCCCTCTCACTCTAATGCTCCCTCTCACACTCTTGCTCCCTCTCACTCTCTTGCTCTCTCTCACTCTCTTGCTCCCTCTCACTCTCTTGCTCCCTCTCACTCTAATGCTCCCTCTCACTCTCTTGCTCCCTCTCACTCTCTTGCTCTCTCTCACTCTTTTGCTCTCTCTCACTCTCTCTCCTCTCTCTCTCCCTCAATCTCTCTAGGCCTGAAGGAAGGAACAAACAGGCACCCAGAGACACTAAAGCTGCCGTTGTCATATTGCAGTTGAAAAAGAAAAGTTACAAGCTTTTTACACCCCTCCTCTCCCTCTACCCCCCGTCCTATCCTCCTTCCCTCCTCTCCACCCCCCATCGCCACCCTCTATGAAGGTTAAACACCCTCGACACACACACAGTTCCTTCAGCAGGCATCCCAGAAGTTGATCAGCTATGTCTCGAGGCTTCCCTGATGAGGTCACAGTGCCTCAGAACCCTCCCCCATCATCACGCCACCTTCTGTGATAACCGGAGGGCTAAAGGTCCTTCTCAATCCAGTCTTGATGAAAAGCAAGATGCAGCCGGTCAGAGGAGAGAGACCGCCGAAAACGTTTATGGATGGGTTCTTTCCCGTTGGAAAGATCGAACGCTCGGCGCTTTCAAAGGCGACTCTTTCGCATGGAAGATGTGTTTGATGTCTGGAGGTCATCCGCTTGTTAAACAGGGACTGGTGGGATTTGTGTCCGGATTTGCCGGAGAGAAAGAGAGAGAGAGGGTCCAGGAAGGAAAGGAGAGAGAGACTATAAAAGGGGGAGAAAGAGGGAGTGAGAAAGAGAGGCACGGTGACCTACAGAGATGTCTTCCAGTGCTGGAGGTCCACTCCATCCTGACGTTGACATTGGGAGGATAAACCTGTGTGGATCAATAGGCAGCCTTAGGCCCCCTCATCGATCGGTCGGACTGACCCCGCCCCCGCTTGTTCTAAACCAGCTTCCATCATGCTGACCCCTGACCCCTGTTCAATCATTTATCTACATATCTATTTCAGCATAAACAATCAATCTCTTTGCTGCTCTGAAACAGCTGCTTAGTCATGCTATCTGTTTATACTCAGCTATTAGCCAACTGATACAGTCACATACTTCAGGGTAAAGACACAATGGAAAATATCTGGATGATTAGGTACTATACAACGCACGTCAACGGGGATGTTGAGTTTACATGATATGAAGTCCATTTTTTACATCCGTGTGACCTTGACTTTCGCAGTGTCACATTTCTGGCTCTTGATCAAGGATCTTTCTCTCGCCTGGACAGCAGAAGCAGTGGCAGTGATCATGGTGTATTTCTGTCCGCTCCTGTGGGGGTAAATAAGACCCCCCGCTCTCAGAGAGGATTCTGGGAGAATCTCTTTGTAGATCTTGTCCAGCAGGTCAGAGGTCATTGTCTTGGAGATAGTGGAAATGGATACCCTGAAAACTATTTATATAGTTCCTGTTTGTGGCTGTATTACTGACATGACATGGGCCCCCCTAACCAAAGGTGGCATTGGTACAGTTTAGATTGAAATGGAGCACAGAGAAGACTGCTGCCTGGCTTTGTCTGTTTAGCTCGGGGGTCGACAACCCGCGGCTCTGGAGCCCCATGCGGCTCTGTAACCCTTCTGCAGTGCCTCCCTGCCTCTTTGGCTTTCAAACGGAACACCTCAGTATTGGAGGTGGATGTGATTCTGTGACAATCCCATCGTTTTTTTAATAAGCGTTTTAATATGCTGTCAAAAAAACGATGCCTCCCATCCTGCAAAGTCTATTGCTGTCTTTCTCCATTGCCGTTGGGATATTGCGTTCGACAGCCAGCTAACCATGGATAAATCCTCCAAAAAGAAAGGTTTCAGAAGAAAATAGATAACGTTATTTCCCGACTATAGAGCGCAACCAAATTTAAGCCACCCCAGCTAAAAATTAAAATAAATATATAATTTTGTCACATATAAGCTGCACCGGACTATAAATCCAGTTCATATACCTGAACTAATTGTTGAACAGTGCCTTTAACACGGCAGTAAAAGTGCTGATCAAACAAAACAGAAAAGTAATCGATGGTTTCATTCATCTTCCTCCTGTGCACTAAAACCAAGTTGCTTTATTTTTCTTCGTCCTGCGTACTGAAACCACTGTCACTTTTTCTTCCTGTGCGCTGCGAAAGCTTCCTACAGATACATTACTGTCAGTCATAAATGCTTGCCATGTGATTGTAACTTGTTTAGCTCAATGCTCTTACAGCTCTTCCCTTGGCATTTATTGTTTCTCACGATGTATGTTTCATAACCTATAAGCCTGCTATGTTTGGGGTCTTTTGTAAGTCGCTTTGGATAAAAGCGTCTGCTAAATTAATAAATGTAAATGTAAAGCGCAACTTCGCAAAGTCGCTTAATTCTCCCGTGCACTGAAGCCACAAGTCACTTATTCATCCTCCTGAGGGCTGAAGAAAAATTCATAGAAAAGCTGCGTCTCTGTATTAGCCGCATGGTTCAAAACCTGGGGAAAAAGTAGCGGTTTATACTCCGGAAATTAGGTTTAATTCTGCGCGGACAAATGAATTTGCTCTCACTGTCTACGGTACTGACTTATATGTGGGCTACACTGTGCTTAATATGTGGCGAGAAATGATAAAACAACGTAAAATAACGCTAAAAAACATTCTAGAACACGCAGCTTTTGCTGAAAAGTAAAAGGCTGGACATGAATGAAAAAGAGCGGCTTCGTGAACGTCACCGGAAAGCCTAACAAATACTTTCACAGTTAGTTTGTTGTTGCCCTTTATAATAGCAGGTATAACCAACAGTTATTAGTCTTAGTTATGTCTTATACATGTTAAATGTATTTTAGGGGTCAAATTTTTGCGGCTCCAGATACATTTTCGTTCGTGGGAAAAGGGCTAATATGGCTCTTTTGATAGAGAAGGTTGCCGACCCCTGGTCTAGCTGATTGTCTACCAAGGTGTTTCGTTGTCATGTTCTTTGGTGTTTTGTTGCAATGCTCCTAAAGTACGTGTCAGTGTTTCGTTTTCATCCTATCCTAGGAGTTTGGCTGCACGAAATCAGTTGTCCTTAGTTCTGTTTCCTATTGATACTTCGAAGAATAACTATCATGTAACTACATCACGCTGCCTATAGTAACCACGGGCTGTTGTTGCATGTCAGTAGTTAAACGGTTCAAAGGTCTTTTGTAAAGCTCTCTCTTGTAAGTCGCTTTGGATAAAAGCGTCAGCTAAATGAGCTCTGCCTTTTTACAATTGTGTTATTATACCTAAACCACTTACCCTTAATACACAGCAGTTGCACATTTGCACATTTACTTCATTTAGTTACAGCAATTTTTGTGCAATTGCAATGTTTTCACCATACGTATTGTTATAATACATTACATTTTCATGGCCCTTACACATTCCTCTTGTAACAGCAGATTGTAGGCAGGGCTTCTATCCAGATTGACCTGGGGGCGGGTCTGCTAATTACCATGAGCTAACATGCTTACGACCTAGCTGCTAACGAGACCCCACTGATGAATGTTTGCAAGAGCTTAAGTAAACCAGCCCCATCTTTCTCCTTCTGATGTGATCTACCTTATTTGACCCAGACTGATAACCACAATTCCTATTCAATTATTTTCTGCTCCCTCCATTGGATGAAATACAATGTGTTAGAGTCATGGCTTATGGCTGATGATTGCATGTGTGTACTAATTACTATATATTTGCTCAGGGTGTGTGTGCAAGCATAAGTAAGTTTGTGTGTCAATAGGAAGGTGTGTGCAAGTATAGACATATGCTCAGTGTGTATCTGCATCCGACTGTGTGTATGCATAAAGTGTGTTTGTGCGCATTTTCCCACAGCATGCAAGCTGGAGGTGGGGCTTTGGGGGGGTTTTCAGTCAGGGTGGGAATGCAGCATTGAGTGGGTGGAGGTGTAGACCAGGGTAAGCTCCTCTCTGAATGATGTGATCCCAGAACGGGTGCAGCGAGGTGGGGCGGGGCTGGGCTCAGGGCCGGTCTGTCTTCCTCAACACTCTCAGCCTCTCAGCTAATGTAAACACGATCAATGTGTTTGTTCTGAAGCCCATGGAAGTACAATAAGAACACAGGCCAGCTAGGCTTAACACCAGCTCTCCTCATTCTCTACTTTGACTAAGTTTTTAGTTTGCCTTTCTCTTACTTTCGGGTTTCCCATCTCTCGCTTTCTCTAATGATAGAAAAATAAAAGTGATCAAACAAAAACATAATTTGTGTACGTATATGAATACTCGTAAAAGTAGATCTCTCCTTCCTCTTCAAAGTTTTTTCTTCACACAGTTTCTAATTTGTCATTTTTTTTGTCTCCCTGATTGCGTACAAATTCTTTTTTTCCCTTTCCCACTCTCATGCCCTTTTCTCAGTCCCCTGCAAGAATCTTTCTTTCCCTCTCTTTCCCTCTCTTTTTATTTCTCTAATACTCTCTCCATCACTCTCCCTCTGTCTGTCTGTTTTCCTTTACCCCTCCCCTCTTCTCTGGGTCAGGTTGGGGGTACAGAGTGTGTTTGTGTGTGTGTGTGCAAGTGTTTGTTGGAGGGAAGGTGGAGGTTGCACCCTTGTTTGGCCCTCTCCAGTGTTATCCAACATTCTCTAAAAGAGGAGAAATCTTCTCTGGTTTCTCCAGACACAATCAATGAGCATCAATAAACATTAATCCAGTATAAGCGTGTGCTCAAATGCATGTGTACACCCTTCTGTCAGTGTGTGTGTGTGTGTGTGCTAGCGTGTCTGTAGCTCCTCCCCACTTCACACACCGCCATCTTGTTGTCCGGCTCTCCACTTTGTCTGTGAGTCATGTGACCTGCAGCTCCAACAACTTCTGACCTGGAAACCCTTGATAGCCTGCATAATTAATATCCTGGTTCTGGATCTGTAGGGTTGAGGGCACGATGGTGGGGTGATTCCAATGTTGAGGTTCTGACTTTCCTCTATCTTCTACACGATTCAAGTTTGGGCCATTTTTTGTTTGGCCCAATTTAAGGTTTATACTCAATATCATTGAATCCCCTCACTTTCTCTCAATTTCCCTGTTTCTCAATTTTTTGGGGGCTTTCTACTTTCTCTCTTTCCATGCCTCTCTCAAATTTTTCTCCATCCAACATAGACCCTTTTAGTCAAACCGCTCTTGGGGACCAGAACAAATATATGTGTGCCGATATTAAGACATTTTGTGAAAGGTTTTTAGAGAGCATGTACAGAGCAGTATGAGGATTAATCCATTCAGAGCTTTGATAACACTTTGTACAGTTGCATCTCTTTCTTTAAGCCTTCTTTCTCGATCTACCTCGAGATCTTCCCCCACAGTCTGTGCATCTACTGGACATATGTATCTTACATTTCCTGTCCAAGAAACCCTTTGTCACTCTCTTTGTTTATAATACATCGATCAAGAGTACTTTCAACAGTCTGACCTTGGTACTGTTAGACCCATAGACTCAACAATGTATTGTATTACTGATGAAAATAACACTATAAAATAATATTTATTATTGCAATATTTCTCAATTGTTGAGATACGTTAAAGAAAGCGGGTCTTTATCTTCCTTATAATCTAACAATCACAATAGTGGATTTTCTATTGCAAAATAAATCGTACATTTTCTCGCTGCTTTCACGCTATCTGCAAATTCTAAGCACATGCCAACATACCAACTGACCAAAAACTCCATGTGTCACTCCATGTTTATTGTGAACCTCTTTTGACTGTGTGCTTTTGACTGTGTTCAACCAACATAGAAAATACATTAAAATGTATGTCACCCTTTTAACAGTCAATGTTCCCTTGACATTCTCTGCTTTCTTGCAATCATTTCTTTAAACTGTGAAATGGTGCAGCCATAGAAGAGGGTGAACTACGTTAGGGTAATTTGACAGTTTGTATTTGTTGGTGCAGTAGATGCCAGGGGAACTTTGAAGGAGTTTGTTTTCAGTCTTCCACCCAGGGGCTGGATGTTAATTGTAAAGGGAATACTGTTTGTGAGAATTTGCTCCAGCAATTAGGAAAAGCAGTATTAGTATTGTTGATTCAGTAATATATATATGCAAGGCTTATCTGCAGAAATATATATATATATATTTTTTTTTAAATGTGTTTGATTTGTTTTAAGTGGATGATGATCGTTATGCCAAGAGCCCTAAATCTCGCTCTCCCTCTTTCCTTCCATCTCTCACTCCCTCTCTGTTCCTCTTTCTTTCTCCCTCTCTTTAGGGTGTGTCTGCTTTTGGAAATAGCAGAACATACTGTAATCTCAAATACATATATTATTTATTTATTACTTTCCTACCCCTAAAACATATTTGGACTACATAGACAATGCACATGTCAAAATGTTCGTCTTGCTTTCTATTGAGTTGTTTGTATTTTTATTTACATTCTGTTGCACACGTTTTTCTGCCAAAAATAAAAGTTTTTATGCATCTGGGAATTCACTGCTAGCGTAACGTCATTTACGTTGGTGCACCTTAGCAACGACACATATTGGACGTTAATACACCCCTTGTTTGTTAAATATTTAGTCTTAAACATGATGGGAACACATCACATGAACAATTCTAAAACACCCGCCACGCCAAATGTTGTCTTTTTTTCGTCATGCGTCCCTGAAGCTCAGCAATTCTGAGTCGGAGTTCCGTTGCAGTGCGGGCATAAACTAAAATATCTCAAAAGTCCCGACTGGAAAACGTGAGCGGTTTTCACAGTCACGTAGAGGAGAATTTCCTGAACAGATTGATAGCAAGCTCTAATTCGAGTGATTGTGTCATCAATTAAAAAACGGATCCTACTTTTGAATAGTGGAATAGTGGGAGTTTGAGCATGTCTGTGAGTAGCTATCTAAACTAAGGACTTCCCCGTAGTGTGCCACTGATGGTGTCTGTTGTAGGACACAAGACAGTGGTTGTCAACGTCTACAGCATTGGATGAATGTGTCGTCTAAAGAAGGAGTTTGTCTCTAATAAGTGTGCCCCCCCCCCCCCCCCCACACACACACACACACACACACACCTGTCATAGAACAGACTGTTACAGCTCCTGCAAGTTTACTGAGGAGACTCTTTGAACGTTGTTTACCTTTATGTATATTTGAGACCACACATTCGTGTACATTTCCACTATATGTTAGCAGATTATAAACTCACCATAGGAGGAGAATAATGAGACAACTTCTCATGTAGGGGGTGTTGAATGACATGCTACTACAGGCCTGCCAGCTAAGATAACTGACTGATATCAAAACGCCTGCCTGTGCCCACTCCCACACACACACACACACACACACACACACACACACACACACACACACACACACACTGTCTCTTCGCAGTCACTAGATCACTGTCAGATTACCCGCCCTCGTTCCCCCTGGCTAGTCAGGGGGTGCCCCCGTGTGTGTATGTGTATGCGAGGCCCCAGAGTGCAATGGCAGGGAACACGGTGATTAACGTGAGGCGTGCGACTGCCCCCGGCTCTGGCACAGGGGTGTTGGGGGGGGGTTGGGGAGGGGGAGAGCGCTGAGCCGTGTAAGCACCTGCTTTATCCCCTCCCAGCCAGACGACAGCATGAAGACATCAAGCGGTCCCCCCCCCCCCCCCCCCCCAACACCTCACCACATCCCCCTCATTCTCTCGCACACTCACACACGCCGTCACGTGCGCATACTCACACGTCGACACTAACAGCACACTCTCTCTCTCTCTTCTTCACATTCACACACATCCCTCCTCTCACCCCGCACTCACACAGACTGACTGGCTGGCTCTGCAATGTCTGGGGAAATTTAGGCAGCTTGGACTGGGGCCAACCAGAAGGGAAACATCAGACCCTCCCTCTCCCGGCACCGTCGCTGTGAACCGTCTCTGACCCACACCGGCTGCCCCGGTGCCACAGGGCCGGAACCAGAGTCACCTTAAATGGGCCATTACTCAGAAACCAGGGCGACCCTGTCCAGGCTTTGTCCACACAGGCCTCTGGCTCAGGACCAGACAAACCAAACTTGGTAGATATACTAAACATATCTGGCTCTTAGTGGCTGGCAGTGAGGAGATAGAAGTCAGGAATACAGCACACACACACACACAGTGGGGAGTCATCCACCACACACAAGCACACAGAGATACGCACGCATACTGGGGCGACATCACAGTCATGGACACATGCTGTGAATACCTCATGCTCACACTGACCTGGGGTATACATCACAGGGTACAAACAGACCAAAGCTTGACGATGGTGGTTCTGAACATTTCTTTCTTGATAGACGAGAGCAACAACAGGGAGGACGCAAACAAAACGAGACAAGAGAGAGACTCGCAAATTGTCCGATATACTATGCCAAAGTCCTCTAACACGGGACCACACTGGAACAGTTCGTCCATTAAATCTGTTGCCTTTTGGTTCTCTTTACAGTTTTTTTTCGAATGACCCTTCCCTATGGTGTTTGTTCGCGCTCTCTCTCTTTAGTGAGGGTCTACCGCTCTGTAACTGAGTAACAGAGACTGTGTGTCCATGATGGAGAGAGTGTGAACGAGAGCAAGAGAAAGAGAGAGAGAGAGAGAACGACGACGGAGAGTGAGAGACAGAAGGAGAGTGTACGTGTGAGTCTCAGGTCTCAAGTCTCTCAGGTGTCGTCTGCGCTGTGGTCGCACAATTTGATCCAGCTGAAGAGGCATCCCAGTTACACAAACACCACAGAGCTCCATGCCGTGGTCCGGACCAGCCATTTAGAAGAACCTTCCAGGAACCTTCTCAGAACCTCTCAGACCCAGCCGATGACACCTTCCTGAAGCTCCCTGAGGCCCAGCTTCTCTATGATCCACCAGATCAGATCACAGACCAGAGAAGCAGATTGCTCTGATCATCTCACCGGATCTTGGTGATCTTCATCTATAATAGTAATAATAATACCTCATTTAGCAGACACTTTTATCCAAAGCGATTTACAGTGATTACAGGCACATTCTCCCTGAGGCAAGTAGGGTGAAGACACATAGCCACAGCCAGGGTTTGAACTCACAACCTTCCGATCAAGAGGCCCACCTCAACCCACTGAGCCATGTGACTCCCTATCTAATAAACAATATCTTTCCAGCAAACGATCTTTCAAATGTATCAGATCTGTCCTGTCAATGGAAGGGATAAGCAGTAGACTGCCATCCTGTCTGCATGCATGTGGATGATGTCTCGCAATCACTCATCCCTCATTATAATTCTTAGCCTTTGTCCCTGTCAGTCAGAGTATTCTGTCAGTGTGTGTGTGTGTGTGAGGGTGTGTCTGAGTATTTCCCTGGACCCCAGAAGGTCACTTTGCCGTGGGCCCTCGTCGGTGCAGAGACACCACAGCTAACATAGCTTTCTAATGAGAACAGAGAAAGCGAGGAGGGGGGAGAGTATTGGACAGACAGGGAGAAAAGGGGAGAATGGATGGCGACAAGGAAGACATAGAAAGAGAGAGGGGAGGGACAGAGGGAGATAAATAGATGGGAGAGCTGGAAAGAGGACAGAGAGAGAAACGCTAAGGAGAGAGGGGACTGAGAAAAAGAGAGTGGGAGAGAGAAAAAAGAAAGTGATGGATTGATAGAAAGAAATAGAGGGAAAGAGCAAGAGAATACAAAAAAACAAAGAGAACCAATCTGGTCTTGAATATATAACCCACAGTATGAATGAACATCCGTGCTGTTAGTAGTACGTTTCATGTTGGGCAGGATCTTGTAAGCAGATGTCTGCTGACTAGGAGCACCGCAACCAGGCAACTGGATTTGTGTCACCACTCTCCATTAGACTGCTGACAGTGGACACAGTCCCGCCATTGTTTCCTAAACACTGATTAAAAGCTGGTGATTTGCCTGTGTGTGTAACTGTGACACACCTCAGATGCTGTTGTGTGTGTGTGTGTGTGTGTGTGTGTGTGTAAGGGTTGAAGGTCTTTTGATGTGTGTGTCCATGTGTATGTGTTGTCACATTCAGAAACTATTGGCTTTAATCTTCTGTTGAAGCCCGGTGTTGAGCCTGCCCTCTATCACACCCACACTCTGTGTGTGTGTGTGTGTGTGTGTGTGTGTGTTTGAGTGCGTGTGTAGGTGTGTGTACGTGTGTGTGTGTGTGTAGTGCTGCTGCGCCTCTAACGACCCAGGAAAGCATCTTTCTTGCACCTTAATGACATGGAACACAACCTTCCCTGCTGCATCTCGACATGGTGTTAGTTTAATAAGCTGCTCTGTCACACCACAGTAAAGTATAGCTGACCGAGAAAACTAACAGCACCATCTCCCACATGAGGAGAAGGAGGACGCAGGTGTCTAGAGGAGGAGGAGAGGAGGAGGAGCTGGAGTCAGGGCCTACTGCAGAGGCTTGGTGAGAATGGGCACAGGGCCTACTGATCTGGTGAACATGAACGAAGAAGGAGGGAGGGAGAGAGAGAGATGGAGGAAGATGGAGAGACAACCGGTTTGGATAGAGTGAAAGGGATCGAATGAAGCAAGTGTGTGTGTGTGGGGGGGGGGGGGGGGGGGGGAATGGGGGACGGGGGTCCAGCAGGCGGCGGAGCGAGAGACTGAACAGTGAAAAGATCTCCGTTTGTTTGTTTATGCATTCGCCGGGCCTAATTCCTCATTAAGTCGTCTGGAGTCGACGGGGGCTCTTTGAAAGCGTCTCCTCTTTGTTTGCCTTTCTTCTTCTTGTCGTCAGCCCTCATCTGCTCTCCCCACTGTGTGCTGGCCACCGCCACAGGGATACGCCACACTGATCTGCCTCATTTAACATGGAGCTTTTTTCAGAAAAAGGCATCATTATTTTGTTTGCCTAAGTTCCTTCCCTTGCCCTCTGTCTAAACACACTGCGTTCCTCGCGCGTTCTCGTGTTTGGGAACGTTCTGTAATGCGTTTCGATGTTCCATCATCCCGAGGGTTGAGTGGTGTTTTGATAGGGTTGTCATCAAAACCTTGTCCCTCTCGTGGGATTGCATATTCCCATTGTGTGTGCTGGTTGGTTTGTTTTAATGTGTGTGTATGTATGTTTGTGTGCACATTTCCACATCCACATTTGGATCAGTTTGTATTGGTGCATTTCTGTGTGTGTGTTTCTGTTTGGGTCAGAGTGGGTGTATGTGTGTTTGAGTCCTGCCAGTGGCTCGGTCTCTTCTGGAACACTACGTCCATCAAGCCCCAGACTAAGTTCAGCTAATTTCCCCAAACCAGAGTGAGTATAATACAGGCAGTGGACAGGCAGAGAGAACTGTAAGTGTGTGTGTTTGTGTACACTTGTGAGTGTGTGTTTGTGCACACGTGTGTGTGTGTGCGTGCTTGTGTACACGTGCGTGTGTGTATGTGTGTGTTTGTGTGTGCGTGCGTGCAAACGTTAATTTCAGCAGAGCTGGTTTCATTAAAGCCATACTGTCACATACATGCATCTTCTTGCTCAATCATTATGGCTTCAAATCCAAAATGAGTTTCTGGCAAGGAAACTGTCTCCTTTCGTTCCCGGTTCCCAGGGAGCCTGATTTATGGGGGCCAGACCCAGGAAATACCACAACCTCAATTTCATCACCTTTTTTCAGTTTGGAGATTGATTTTTTTGTACTCCATTGTTACTCCATTACTCTGACTGGGTCTCCATTCCATCCAGGCTTCTTAGTCGCTGTCCACCCCTTGCTCTCTCTCTCTTCCACTCTATCCTCTGTGACTGTATCCAGTCCTAACCTCTCTTCCTCCCTTTTTCTTCCAACTTCATCAGTCCCTTCAACCCATCCACTTTTCTCCCAATCTGTGACGTCCATCTGCCTTTTTATACTTGTCCTTTGTCTTACATCCTGACCCAAGTTCTCTCTCTTTATCTCTTTCTCTTGTTTCTCCTCAAACATTTCTTTGAACCCAACTCATTTCAACAAACTTTCCACCAATTTCATACACCTTCACAGGCTCTGTACGTTTCCACTCCTGTGCAGGCTATCTGTCTGAGCTCTTTCCATAGCTCTCATCAATCCCTCGCTTATCATTTCATATCACCTCTTCATACGCAGCTAGGAAACTCACCAGCATGTCTCTTAAGCTTATATATCTAAAGACTTATCTTTTTACCTTAGCTTTTCAGTGATGTGTTGACTTTTACCGTGCACAGTGTGTCTCTATTTGTTGAGTTTTTACCAATTGTTGTGTTGTTTTTACTGTGTATAGTGTGTGTCTATTTATTGCGTTTTTAATATTGCTATGTACTGTACTTTGGTCAACCGTGCTGTTTTAAAGCGCAAAAGAAATAAAGTTGGATTGGATATATTATGTACTGTATATGTTATATCTGCAACATATATGAATACAGGATATGATACGGTATAGCTTAAAAACATACAGTGCATCCATAGCGCAGCACACAGCACATGCTCCATGCTCTACAGTGCAGAGGCCTGGGCACCCCTCCTCTCCCTGTCTCTGGCCTACCTCTCACTAGACATCCCGTCCAGTCTAGCAGGCTTTGGTCATTAGCCCGTACAGGAGGAATCAATCTTGGGAGTGAATTCACATCACATACCTCACATACATAAGTGACCTTGACTGCCTGCCTGCCTGCCTGCCTGCCTGCCTGCCTGCCTGCCTGCCTGCCTGCCTGCCTGCCTGTCTGGCTGTCTGTCTCCATGCTCGGTCCAGCCTGCTTGTTCACTGCAGAGGGCTGATGGTACAGGGATGCAGTTTCGTACAGTACTGCATATTAACGATGTGTTAAAGGTTCTCTACTGACGAAAGCTGCTATGTTGACTAATTCAACATTTTGAGTGGGCTAGTTCAGAAGTGAAGTATCATAACTCACCTAATAAGTTTTAGTTTGTATACAGTATTCCTTGAGGGATTTCTGCGAATTTATTTGAATTTCAATGGAGTACTAGTTAAAAAAAAGAGAGGGATCGGTGAGATGTAGAATTTAAAAATGTCATTACGAACACGATCCCTTGGCTTTCATGCCGACTAGGTACTTAGCGTGGATAACTTTGAGTGTCAAATATCCGGAAGTCTCCGGAAGTTAGTGCAGACCTAAAGTTACAGATACAATGCTTCTATATGTATGCTTCTTTATTGTATGCATGCTTCTGTATTCTAAAAGGTTAGTCAGTTCATTTTGTCAGTTAGCTAGCTGGGCTTTTAGCCTCAGTAATGCTCTCAGTGCAGCAATGCCAGTCAGCGTATTCAGTGCTCTAATGCTTCATACGCTCAGGATTACACTGTGCACACAGTCATTTGTAAAACAAATACATTTATACATTAAAGTCCAAAACGCACTAAAACAGTATGGAACGTATACGCACCCTTCTGTTTTAGAGTTTAATTGTAAATTAAAGAAATTGTCATTTTTGCCCATGAATCTACACTCAATTACCTTTTGTGACAAAGTGAAGTGAAGTTTTTGGACTGTTTTACAAATGGTTAAAAACTGAAAAACACACTAATTCAGTACTACGTAGAAGCCCCTTTTATCTCATGACACCAGCTCATCTTTTCCTCATGCTCCTTTCAAAGTTGTTTGGGAAACTCCAAGCAGCCTGTCGTTTAACTTTTACCCCAGAGCAGCTCCTGCTTCTTCACTCTACCATGAAGACCTGATTGATGGATTGCTGTTGAGTTTCCGTCAGTGTCGACATTACGCCATTAACCAATTTTGTTTATAAGTTGTTAACGTTCTTCTAAATATGCATGTGTATGTATGCTCCAATACAGTCTAATACTGTAGCTGGGGATGGAGTGTGAATGTGCTGTACATGCTGTTAGATTCAACTGTGTTGTGTGTACTGTATGTGTGTGTGTGTGTGTGTGTGTGTTGTTGTGTATTTCAGATACAGTATGTGCTGTGTAAGTAAGAAGAGAGAGAGAGAGAGAGAGAGAGAGAGAGAGAGAGAGAGAGAGAGAGAGAGAGAGAGAGAGAGAGAGAGAGAGTCGGAGCCAGCAGTTCTGCAGCCGGGGTGCAGGTGCTGTGATCCAGCTAGATGAATGCCGCTGTTTCATAACTGAAGTCTAATAACTATCCATGTGGGCCAGACCTTTCTCTGCAGCATTCTGAAACCCGGCAGAGTTTCAACTAAAGGGCGCGCTCTCGCTGGTCTGAGTAAAAAGGGGAAATAGAAGAGAGCAAGGGAGGCAAGAGTGAGCAAAACAAATAGGAAAAGAGAGATGTGCTCTCCTCCAGATAGGGATTTAGCTGTTGGCAGTGGCTTCAAATATCTCTCTTTTTTTGTTATCACCTATCACCCTTCCTCTCTCCTTGTCAGGCCATTCTGTTGCAGTGGGGCAGGAGAAACACCTGCTTCTGCTGGAACAGGAACATTTGTTTATGTATGCAGTTATTCTGGTTATTTATTCACCTTTTAACTTATTTATCTACACATTTTGTTATTTGAACGTATGATCCTTGCGTCTGCAGCCTGAGCATGCGTGCTGCGTCAAGACCTGGGCCTGTTTTAACTAGGCTCATTAACTGCAGAAAGCGCCCGGTTAATTAAAATAATTCTCCGTTCTCGCGGCTGCTTTGGTCAGCCAAACGTTACCGAGGGAAAGCTGCAGCACAGGCTGCTCTCGCTTGGCGAACACAGCGCCTCCGCCACGGATCGCAGCTAATTAGCGCTCGAGGAGGAATATTTTACCACGAATTAACATGCCGCGCTACGGCCCGCGCTTTAATTGACGAAACCCGCGTGAGGGCGCAGGGAGGGAGTGAGGGGAGGGAGACTGCGGAGAAATAGAGGAAACGGGCGTTCGGCGTTCAAGAGACGCGAAATACGCATAGAATGTTTAACCATTTCCTAATTACCGACTATCAGAAAAGCTGTTTGTTTAAGAAATTTGCAGTGATTTTCGGGGATGTATATTGTAAACTCTTAAGCAAGAGGGATTTTTTTCTATGCTTTTACATGACTATGGCTTTCACAGAGAAAATAGGCTACATTAAAACGTTTAGAAGTTCACAAGTGGGCTGACTGGTAGAGATGCTGCCTTGGCCAAATTAAAGCTAGGTTTAAAATAACATTTAGTTTCTGATGCTACTGAATTTTATGAAGATTTAAGACTTTTAAAACGTAAATTCAAAAGTTACCAGTGTGAAAATATGAACCAGGCTTACCAGTTTTTAAACATTATTAATGCATTAATCCATTTCAACCACTGATGCAGGGACGTTTCTAGGATTTAAAGAAAGGGGGGGCTTAGCCCCTGGCATTTTCTGTGGCCGGGGGGGGGGGGGGGGGGGCGGGGGTGGGGGGGCGGGGGTGGGGGGGACGGGTAGTCGCACCGCAGTCCGATGCGAGCTACTCAGCGATTCCCAAAGACATCCGTTTTTCACTCGTTTTTCGAACTTGTGGGTTACAGCTTCAGCCCCCCTAAAACAGGGCTAACCAGGGGCGGGCCGTCCATTGAGGCAAACCAGGCAATTGCCTGGAGCCCCGGGGCCCCATAAGCCTCTTAGGGGCCCCCAAAAATGCCCTCTTTATATTTTGTCCCATTACTTGTTGTTTTTATAAAAATCTCTTCACAATAGTATCATCGGGTTGTCTAATTACTCGCGTTTTGATGGCCTTTCTGCCAACCGTGCACCCCCCTTCAGTCTGCACTACATGGACTATTCCATTACGCAGCACGCTCATGATTCTGCACGTACGGCGTAAAATCAAAAAAGTAAATAGCGGGAGACAGACGATAGAGAGAGTAGACGAGATAAATCAAAATGAAGCGAACATATGACAGTGGTTATCAAAAAAAAAAGAAGAAGGACCAAAGGCAAGAGTTTGTTTCAAAGCTGCCAAAGCTTTCAAGCTTTTTTACACCACCCGGCGCGGTGGCAGCAGCTGCGGGACCTTCCGCGGAAGAACAGCCGTCAACATCAACCGGTAACGTTCCAGCTCCTCCTGCTGTCAATCCAAGTGGCACCGGCTCAGCCAGCATCGATGCTAATGCTATTGCTAGTATTGACTGAGGATGGAGGTAGAGGGGGCAGTTCAGTCCTTCCCCACAGACATCTCAACACCATCAGAGATGCTGAATTACATCTATAAGGAGAACATAGTTGACCTGTATCCAAATTTAAGTATTGCACTCAGGCTCCTTCTAACTCTCCCAGTAACTGTGGCTTCAGGTGAGAGAAGCTTTTCCAAACTAAAGCTCATAAAAACATACCTGCGAACCACCATGACACAGGAAAGGCTGTCGTCCCTAGCTGTTCTTTCGATTGAGCAGGAAATTAGAAGATCTTTAGATATGAAAGATGTCATAGCTAGATTTGCTGAAGCCAAGGCTCGCAAAGTCAGGTTTTAGGATGAAGTCAAAACAGAGAGAGAGAAGAGAGGAGAAACATGAAGACAAACAAGAGAGGGAGAGAAGAGGAGAAAAAGGATAAAGACAAACTGAGGGAGGAGAGAGGAGAAACATGAAGTCAAACTGAGGGAGGAGACAGGAGAAACATGATAAAGACAAACTGAGGGAGGAGAGAGGAGAAACAACAAGCTCAGGGAAAGGAGAGATAACAAAACAGAGAGAGAGAGAAGAGAGGAGAAACATGAAGACAAACAAGAGAGGGAGAGAAGAGGAGAAAAAGGATAAAGACAAACTGAGGGAGGAGAGAGGAGAAACATGAAGACAAACAAGAGAGGGAGAGAAGAGGAGAAACATGATAAAAACAAACTGAGGGAGGAGAGAGGAGAAAAAACAAGCTCAGGGAAAGGAGAGATAACACAAAAGTATTCAGAAACAAGTGAGAAGAAGATATGTAAGACGAGAGAGGCAAAGAAACAGTGAGACTGAAGAGGTAAATTATGAAATATTAGGTTAACAGTCAGTGGAATATGTGTCATCATAATTAATCTTATTGTTTTGTATGCTATTCTCACTTTTCAGGTGACACAACATAGACCACATTGCCCTGTCAGACCCCCTATGACCTACTGGAAACCAACCCCCCTTGTATTGAGTGTCTCATGCGATATAAGGTACATTAGACTCGTAGATGTGGGGGCCCCCAAAGGACTGTTCGCCTGGAGCCCCCAAGTGGCTAAGTTCGCCACTGGGGCTAACGACGCCCATGCACCTTGGGTGATGCATTTTCACATTTACATTTTTGTCATTTAGCAGACGCTCTTATCCAGAATGACTTACAGCACATACAGGGACAAGAAGGGTGAAGTGCCTTGCCCAAGGACACAACATCATGTTGCCTTAGCCGGAAGTCAAAATTGTGACCTTCCAATCACTAGTCTGATGCCCTAACCACTCTGCCACCTGACTCCCTATTTAAAGCTTTTCCTTTACATGGAAATTTCAGATCCAAAGTTAAAATGAAGCACCGCCCAATTAATTGTGGACTCACCTGGGTAGACCAGTCTGTTTACTAGCCTGTGAGATTTGACCCTGTTTAGTAGTCTTTACACAAAAATATGATGATTATCATGCAAAGCTTTTATTCTGTGATGTTTTCAGAAATGCAAAACAGGGAGAGTATGTGCATACATTATAAATAAGGATTGGATTGTGAAGTCAGATTCCCCGTTGTATTAGTTGCAGGAAACACCTGTGCAATATACTAGCTCACTAACAACAAAGTGAAGTGTACCGTTAGTACGCGTACCTAAACTCTGATCCAAAACCTTTGTTTAAGTACCTACATTTAATTAAAAACACTTGGAATCTGCAAAATAATCCTCAGCCGATTTGCCAAGAGAATCTCTCGGTAAAAGCTCCTATATAAAGTGCTGAAGAATGCTGTAGAATGCTTTTCCCAATTTCTCTGTCTTGGTTGTTTGTCCTTGTATGATTTTAAGATAATAGTCAACACAATAAAACCAAGAGATTATCAGACTAGGTGGCTATGTGTCTATATATGTGTGTATGTATGTGCGTATATGTGTAACTTTGTATGTATTGGTGTGGGGGAGGAAGGGATTGCGTCAACCAATGTTTGGTCAGAGAGCGAGTGCAGAGTCATAATGCACACTTTATGTGACAACAAAAGAGTGGCAGTCATGTGGATGAGCGGTTAGGGAGTAGGGCTAGCGATACCTGGTTCAAACCCAGGGTGTGCCAACAAGATGTTGTGTCCATGGGCAAGGCGATTCACCCTACCTGCCTCAGGGGGAATATCCCTGTACTTGCTGTAAGTTTCTCTGGATAACTGGTCTACTAAATGACTAAATGTAAATAAAAAAATACTGCACGCTCACCCACAGACATTTTGATCAATCTAATTCAAAACACCCATCCACACATACACGCACAAACACATTCGCGCACTTTCGGATACATTCAGGAATCACACACACACTTTTTGATGAACACAAGCACACACACAAGCTTTTGAGCCCACTCACTGACACATGAAAGCAGACAGAGTGCAGCCCGGCTTCCCAGGGCCGGGGGGAGCTCTAATGGCCTTGTACAGTGCAGTCAGGGAGAGTGAGGGTGAAGAGCAGAGCAAGGTGAAGGCATGCAGCTCTTCTTCCAGTTAAACACACGCACACACAAACACACACACACTAGTCATACTACCCACACTGTAGACTCACACATGCACACACTTTACCTAGTACACAGTAAACTCTCTCAGACACACTGCATGCATACACACTGTATCCAGTACACATTGGACTCACAGCGTACGCACTAGCCATTCTGTAGACTTACACGCACACACACACACACACACACACACACACACACACACACACACACACACACACACACACACACACACACACACACACACACACATACATACATACATACATATAGGGATGCCCAGCATCACTCCAGTCAAACAGGCCTGTCCTGATGAAGCTGCCATTTCTAAAAGGAGCAGAGCATGAATTATGCAGCTTCGTCTTCACATGGGGGATTTTTCTTCCTCTTCTCAGTACTCGTCTCTACCAGCTGTTTTTGCCCTCCTCCTTGCTCCTTCCTCTGCTGCCTCCTCGCCTTCGCTCTTTTAACCTCTTATTTAATCTCCACAGCGACTGAACTTTCTCTTTTCCACTCTTCCCCTCTGCCTTGTGTGTGTGTCTCTCTCTGTCCTCTCCGTCTCTCATCCTTACCCCTGACCCACCCTTCTTACACCCTCTGTCTCTTTCTGTCTTTTATTTCCTGTCATCCCTTGTCTACCTAGTCTTACAGCACAGCTCTTCTGTTGCAGAATGTAGACTCTGGAGAAGGAGATGCGCTGACCTGCTCTTACCTACCCCTAGCTTTCCTTCCAGGCCAGCCCTGACCTGCTCTGACCCACCCCTCTGCCCTACTCTAACCTGCTCTGCTCTACTCTAACCTGCTCTGCTCTACGCTAACCTGCTCTGCTGTAAACTGCTCTGCTCTACTCTAACCAGCTCTGCTCTACTTTAACCTGCTCTGCTCTACTCTAAACTGCTCTACTCTACTCTAACCTGCTCTACTCTAACCTGCTCTGCTCTACTCTAACCTGCTCTGCTCTAACCTGCTCTGCTTTACTCTAACCTGCTCTGCTCTACTCTAACCTGCTCTACTCTAACCTGCTCTACTCTAACCTGCTCTGCTCTACTCTAACCTGCTCTGCTCTAACCTGCTCTGCTTTACTCTAACCTGCTCTGCTTTACTCTAACCTGCTCTGCCCTACTCTAACCTGCTCTGCTCTACTCTAACCTGCTCTGCTCTAACCTGCTCTACTATAACCTGCTCTACTCTAACCTGCTCTGCTTTACTCTAACCTGCTCTATTATAACCTGCTCTACTCTAACCTGCTCTACTCTAACCTGCTCTGCTTTACTCTAACCTGCTCTACTCTAACCTGCTCTACTCTAACCTGCTCTGCTCTACTCTAACCTGCTCTACTCTAACCTGCTCTGCTCTAACCTGCTCTACTATAACCTGCTCTACTCTAACCTGCTCTACTCTAACCTGCTCTGCTTTACTCTAACCTGCTCTACTCTAACCTGCTCTACTCTAACCTGCTCTGCTCTACTCTAACCTGCTCTGCTCTACTCTAACCTGCTCTACTCTAACCTGCTCTGCTCTAACCTGATCTGCTCTAACCTGCTCTACTCTAACCTGCTCTGCTCTGCTCTAACCTGCTCTGCTCTAACCTGCTCTGCTTTACTCTAACCTGCTCTGCTTTACTCTAACCTGCTCTGCTCTACTCTAACCTGCTCTACTCTAACCTGCTCTACTCTAACCTGCTCTGCTCTACTCTAACCTGCTCTGCTCTAACCTGCTCTACTCTAACCTGCTCTACTCTAACCTGCTCTACTCTAACCTGCTCTGCTCTAACCTGATCTGCTCTAACCTGCTCTACTCTAACCTGCTCTGCTCTGCTCTAACCTGCTCTGCTCTAACCTGCTCTGCTTTACTCTAACCTGCTCTGCTTTACTCTAACCTGCTCTGCTCTACTCTAACCTGCTCTACTCTAACCTGCTCTGCTCTACTCTAACCTGCTCTGCTCTAACCTGCTCTGCTTTACTCTAACCTGCTCTGCTTTACTCTAACCTGCTCTGCCCTACTCTAACCTGCTCTGCTCTACTCTAACCTGCTCTACTATAACCTGCTCTACTCTAACCTGCTCTGCTTTACTCTAACCTGCTCTATTATAACCTGCTCTACTCTAACCTGCTCTACTCTAACCTGCTCTGCTTTACTCTAACCTGCTCTACTCTAACCTGCTCTGCTCTACTCTAACCTGCTCTACTCTAACCTGCTCTGCTCTAACCTGCTCTACTCTAACCTGCTCTACTCTAACCTGCTCTGCTCTAACCTGCTCTACTATAACCTGCTCTACTCTAACCTGCTCTACTCTAACCTGCTCTGCTTTACTCTAACCTGCTCTATTATAACCTGCTCTACTCTAACCTGCTCTGCTTTACTCTAACCTGCTCTACTCTAACCTGCTCTACTCTAACCTGCTCTGCTCTACTCTAACCTGCTCTTCTCTACTCTAACCTGCTCTGCTCTAACCTGCTCTACTCTAACCTGCTCTACTCTAACCTGCTCTACTCTAACCTGCTCTGCTCTAACCTGATCTGCTCTAACCTGCTCTACTCTAACCTGCTCTGCTCTAACCTGATCTGCTCTAACCTGCTCTACTCTAACCTGCTCTGCTCTAACCTGATCTGCTCTAACCTGCTCTACTCTAACCTGCTCTGCTCTACTTCAATCTAAACTGCTCTACTCCAATCTAAACTGCTCTGCTCTGCTCTACTACAATCTAACCTGCTCTGCTCTACTTCAATCTAAACTGTTCTACTCCAATCTAAACTGCTCTGCTCTACTTCAATCTAAACTGCTCTGCTCTACTTCAATCTAAACTGCTCTGCTCTACTTCAATCTAAACTGCTCTACTCCAATCTAACCTGCTCTGCGCTGGTATCAGATTCTCATAGGGACATGAAAGTGGAGAAGCGGAAGCCTGGCCTGGCCTTGTCAGCCTCCTCCAGCTCATGTTCCTGAGGAAGAGTGGCTGTGGTCCATTGTAATTACCTACACAGGTTGCCCCAGTGAACGTACTGCAGTGTGTGGGTGTATGGTTGTTCCTGTGTGTGTGTGTTTGTTTATTCAATCTTGTGTGTTTAATAGTGTGTGTGTAGGAAACATTTCTGGAAGCTCACCAAGACAAACAAGGTCACCTCCTCCTAAAGCATAGTGGGAAGTCACCATTTGGCCAATCAGACAATGTGTCCCAGTTAGGGGTGGTGGGGGGGGTCGGGGGATGGAGGGGGCTGTGTCCTTGTGGGATTGATCCAGACCGGCGTTGTCAGGTCGGTTCTGCCATGGTGTGGCATGAAGACGATCACATGGCCCGGGCATCCTTCAGGTTCCACTTTCCTGGAGAACCCTGCCAGTTTGGTCCCCTGCCAACTATATAACATTACCCTGTGTGTGTATGTTTGTCTGTATTTGCGAGTGTGTATGGTCACGTTTGAACGTGTATTTGAGTGTGTGTTGTTACGTGATGTGAGTGACCTTGCAAGTTTCTATGAGGAAGCTCATCTAGAACACTCTTCATGGTCTGCATGTGGGCCTGGCTCTCCGGGACCTTGTGACATTGCATATAGCGCCTGTTCCCAGGGAAACTGAGTCTGAGACATTGTATTGTAAAGTGTATTGAGACCATGTACCATGGTGATTTTGCACTTTAAATAATAAATGGATTGATTAGGAACGTGGTCGTCCATGCTGCTCAACTTTTATGACATCATCCTGCACCTAAATCATCCTGCTGCACCAGCCTAATCTCTGATCCTGTGTAATGATGTCATACTAGAAATGATGTCACTTAATCTCCTGCCTCATCTCCTCGCCTAACCACTAAAATACACACACACACACAGTTATACGCACACATGTATACATGTATGTACACATTCTCATGCCCACCAACGCAAACGCAAATTCACACACACACACACACATCATACGGAGTCCTGTAGAGACGCAGATGAGGTATAACCTTCGACAGACAAAGCTGATCGCATAGAGACAAGATTACGAGGCGTGTCTTCCTCATCCCTGCTCCAACCTCGGGACTGCATCCCCATCCTCATCCTCTCCTCTTAACCTTCCCTCTTCTTCTCTCGCCCTTTCTCCACTTCTACCTCTGGTCCCATCGCTTTGTTCACTCAACCCCTCTTCTTCCTCTTTCTCATTTTCTGGAAACCTTCCTGGCCCCTTCCCCATCCTCCCTCCTATTTCCACATGACATCACTGTCTGCCTGGGTCATTTTGGGTTGCGCAATTGTGATTTTTTTTCTCCAGCTCCTGTAGGGACATCTCTTGGTGTTTAATCGTGAGAGATTGAGAGAGATTATGCCAGAGATTACTGACAGATGGATTACCCTGACCCCAGTGTATCAAGGGGAGGGAGGGTGTAAGGATGATGAGCGGCTGAGGTAAGGTCGGCTACGATGTGGGGAAATAAATACGTGGGAGGGAAGAGAGAAAGTGGTTAGGGGGAAACGACGAGATGAAGTATAATGCTGAAGACTGGGGAGCCAGATCACACATGCGCGAGCACACACGCACGGGTTCATGTCAGACCAGCATAAGCATGTGTTCATTAGTTCAGGTGTCGTTTCTGCTTACCCAGGCCTCGTCCCATTAGGCTTGCCATGCACTGCTTTATTGCATGTCACTACAGTTTGAGTCTTCCCTTGAGTCACTCTACAGAAGTTAACTGAGAGGGAGAGAGAAAGAAAAAGAGATGAAGGGAAAGAGGAAATAGGAGAGTTAAAAACAGACAAACGGGTAATATAATATTTATCGGATTCGTCTTCTTTCTTTTTCTCTTTCACTGCCTCTCTTTTCCTCCTCCCTCCCCTCCTGTCCCCTCTCCTGTCCTCTCCACAGCTCTGCAATCCTTTCTTCCTCCCAGTCCCTCGTGTTTACTCCAAATCCTCTCTTTTGCATTAGACACCATCCCTTGACGTCAACCATCGATTGTCAGCAGTTAGTGAGATGAGCAAAATGCCCTGATTAGCATACAATTAGGATTGACCTGCCACCCCTGGGAAGGATGGACGGACGAAGGGAGGGCTCAGGAGAGAGATGAGGGGGGATGTACGGACGGAGGGAGGAACAGACATAGAGGGAAGGAGGGAGGCGGGGAGGGAGTAGAGAGAGAGAGAGAAAGATGGAGGTAAGGATGGATGGAGGGAGGGCAGGTTGGAAGGACAGGAGGCTGACACGGTGGCTCCTGTTTCTGCTGACACGGGCGGGACAGACCAAGGGTCTCAGAGGGCATTGTGGGTTGAGGTGTGCCAAAGCCGTATCGACGTCTGGGGAGGCAGTGTCTCTGGCCCGTTGACGGACGCCAGCGTCAGGCCTTAATGACCCTGTGTGTGTATGTGTTTGCGTGTATCTGGAAGAGAGTGTGTGCGCGTGTGTCTGGGAGAGGGTCGTGTGTGTGTATGTATGCGAGTCTTGGGACCTTTAACCACCATCTCCTTGTTTTTCAGCACCCCCAAACATACGTTCTAAAAGCTTTATTTGAATTCAGTGTCTCGCTAATTACACAAACAAGCACACATACACACAGAGACAAACTCAGCATACACTGTAATTTGAACCCATACTTCGTCACGGCACAGAAAACAGACAGACAAGCACCGCGAGCATGTTTAAGCTTCACTTACTGGGCTGAATTTTAAAGTTCACTGACCATTATGCAAACAACGGAACAATGGGACCACCCTGAAGGACACATCGACCCACAGGACAGACTCAAAGGGATGATCCAAATGTCTCCTCCTTGCTTCAACTCTTTCTCTTCTGCTTTTTTCCTCTCCTTTTTTTCTAATGTCCACTCCTGTCCTCCCCTCCAGACCTTTCCTTTCCTAGTCTCTCCTCTTCTACTCTCCTCGCAGGTATACCTTAACAGGCTAATGCAGCACGTACTATGGGTCCTAGTCAGTAACATGTATCAATGATATTGAGTGTGATGGCCCCAGGTGACCTAGCCAGTGTGATACTGCATTGATGCTGTATTGATGGACGCAGGACAGGGAACCGAGACAAATTAAAATGTCAGAGGGGCCAAAGGTGGGCCTCGCCTCCTTATCCTCAGCATGTCCTTAAGGTGGGGCATCGGGACGGCAGTTGAACGATTCCTAATAAAATGCTGACATCTTCCACTCCCTCTGTCTCTCTCTCTTTCTATCTCTCTATCTCTCTCACACACAAAACGTAAATACACGCACACATGCACACACTCACGAGGATATTGGAGAGAGTTTGAGAAATAGGGGGAGAGGAATATGAAGAGACAAAAGAGAGAGAAGCAACAAATGAGTTGACAGAAAAGGCTGGAGAAAGTTTAAGTTTCAAGGTCCATTTGCCAATTTTTTTCCCCAAGTAACGGTAAGGGTGTGTTGTAATTCTTCACTCCTGCTCTGCTTGACGATCCTGTAAGTTGGAAACCTTAGCACACTTTGTTAAGTTTCTATGAACCCGATGCCCTTCAAGCGGTTGTTCGAATTTTGAGTTTTAATGGGATTGTTATGTTGCTACTCAGGATGACCTCTTGGTGTACATTATGCATCTATGTTCTTACCCTCCTATTTTCCTTCTGTTTTGATTGTCCTGTCCGCTCTCCTTCCCCCATCATTTCATCTTTCCTTCCCCACTTCTCCGCTGCACCTCTCCTCCTTTCTCTTTTTTACCCTCCTTTCCTCACCTTGCCTCCTACCTTCTTCCCTTCCCCTTCCCCCTACACCTCTCCACTCCCCTCGTCTCCTTGTCTTCTCTCTTCTTTCCTGATCCCTTACTGTGACTCTGTTCTTCTCCCCACGTCACCCCTTCCCCTCCTCTTCTTCTCCTTCATTCTGCCCTTCTCTTCCTCCTCCTCTCCGGTTGTCATGTACTGCAGATGTGTTTGGTGATGTTGACGCCCAGAAAGCTGACAGCCAAATGTCCTGACAGACCGGAAGGCTGGAGGAAGTCCGTCCCCAAAGGAACCCATGCGGCCAACCAGGGTCAAGGACAGTCTTTGATTGACACTTCTGCTTCCATGATATCCAGATTAAGTCACTGAGTTTACATGACATGCATTCTGAACACAGAGGCTCATTTAGATCATTGATCATTTTAAATATATTATTTTAAATATACACCATATATATGTATATACATTATATATAGTATATAAATAAAATACATAGATATACCATACAATCGTATTGCGTACTAGTAGTGAATATTATTGTGAAGGAGGGCCTTGTGTCGCCTGACAAGGTTGTTCAGATACCAGAGAGAAAGAGAGTTAAAGAGAGAGAGAGACAAAGAGAGAGAGAGAGAGAGAAAGAGAGAGAGGGAGACAGAGACACAGAGAGAGAGACAGAGAGAGAGAGACAGAGAGAGAGAGAACTAAAAAGTCTAAAATCATGGTCATACTAAAAAAAACCAAATTACAAGAAAAGAGGCACATATTCACATTGGGAAACACACACAATATAGAACATAATGATTTACACATACTAAGGCCTCCAAATGAAGGAGGTCGCTTCTGTCTGGCAGGGAAGCTTTACATTTTATCAAATAACCATTCCAATCAAGATTTTGTGTAAAATATTTGACAGCACCCTCAAGCCTAATGCCCTTCATGGAAGTGAGATATGGGGGCCGCTCAGGCACCTCGACTTCAGAAAGTGGGACAAGCACCCAATAGAGACTTTCCATGCTGATTACTTCAAAATAGATTCAACATCCAAAGGAAAACTCCCACAAATGCATGTTGTTCAGAATTAGGCCGATTCCCATTGACGTTAGATATCCAGAAAAGATCATTACAATTTGACTCCCATTTAAAGTTGCACGCTTCCATCTAAAGCCCTTTCAGTGAATGAAGTTTACCCTGAGAAGAGCCAGCTGGTTATGAGACTAACAAATCAGCGATCACCTGGCACATCTCCATCACCCCTTTACCAACGCCAAACAGAATCAAACGAACTACAGCAGGAATCAAGCTGAGCTGATTCATGCAGGAGATTCCGAGACCTAGTTGTCACTGGCATCTTGTCATATCGCGCCAGCAGGGCATGCCTTCTTATCAGGGAAGGTTATTCAATAGGATGTTGCTGCACTCTGCATAGCTGGTGCGACACAGGAAGCTATCTGCTCAATCTGCTGCTTGTGCTTCCCTGACTTCCTCACTTTGTTCTGTGTGTCTCCTTCCGTAGGGGGAACGCGTCGCTGCTGTCGAGATGATGTCTCTGTTGGGTGCGGCGGGGAACCGATGCAAGCAGAACCACTATGCCAAATCATGTATTACAATAATCCATTGCATCGTGTGTAATAAATAAGTATCAAGTGAATATTACTTCCTACCTGAACCTAAAACTCCTATCGAGAACATTGGGAAAAATAAACCAAAACACAAACAGATGAGATTGCTATTGGGACCTAAACATGAACTATTAAATTGCAGTAGCCAGAAAAAATTGGATAGCCTGAACATGAGGCATACATTGTGAGAAACCAAACAAGTACCAAAGGAAAGTACCACAAGAGCATTCAGTTAAACAAATTACAATTAAATAACATGAACCTCAAAACATGCAATAGTGTATCTGTAGGAAGGCAAGTAATAATTATATACAGTAACTCACAGCAAGTACAAGAATTTCTAATTGGTTAGAACTAGTTAGTCCCTCCATAAGAGCCATTGTGATCCTGAGAGAAACTAACATCAGGTCCAGCAATCATTCCTACGTACTGTTGTACTCCCAGAACAAGTGCGTGCTGATCCTTCTCTTGAAGGTGGGGAGACAGTCAGTGAGTCTGACGGAGGTGGGAAGTTGATCCTACCATTGGGGGGCCAGACGAGGGAAGAGCTTTTTTGGGAACCGGGCGCTCTTGAGCGGTGGGACCACCAGATGGTTGTCAGAGGAAGGGGTGTGTAGGGGTGGGTAGGGGTGGGTAGGGGTGGGTAGGGGTGGGTAGAGGTGGGTAGGGGTGGGTAGAGGTGGGTAGGGGTGGGTAGGGGTGGGTAGAGGTGGGTAGGGGTGGGTAGAGGTGGGTAGGGGTGGGTAGGGGTGGGTAGGGGTGGGTAGGGGTGTAGATGGAAGTAGTTGGGTGCAGTCCCGTTCACCGCTCGAAAGGTGAGTACCAGGGTTTTGAATCGGATGTAGGCCGCAATGGGAAGCCGGTGGAGGGAGAAGGAGGAGCAGGGTGACACGGGAGCGTCTGGGTAGATTGAAGACCAGGCAGGCTGCTGGTATACTCTTTGGAGGGTTGCTATCAAGAACGCTTCTCAGCCGAGGAGACCTGCGTCCTCGTTAGAGCCATGAAAGAAAGAAAAGTCACACTGTACAGGGATGGGAGAAAGCCACCCAAATTATCTTCAGTTAAACAGGCGTGGGAGGAATTTGCCACAAATTGTTTCAACTGTTGGCAACCCCATTTATACTGCAACTAGCTTGAATAATACATGTGTATGCGAAATTCATGCATTGTGAAAGTAAACTTGTTGTGAAAAATGCACAAATCTAGTGTAAGCTTTTACTGAACTTATAGGTAAGGTTTTTCACTATCTACTGCTTATTAGCGGTGCCGCTTATTCCCATTAGGGGTCACGGGTGACTGGAGCCCATCCCTGTTACTTTTGAGCCTTAGGCAGGGTACACCCTGGACTGGGGCCAGCTATTCACAGGGCTATCACACAGGCAAAGAGACAACCATTCACTCTCACAGTCATGCACGAAGAACGGTGGGAAGAAGCTGGATTACCAGGAGAAAACCCACGGTAACATGGGGAGGACATGCAGACTCCACCCAGAGAGATCATTTCCAGTGTTGTTTGTTGTATGTCTTGCTTTATGTTCACAATCGTTGTGTTATGCATTATAGTTCTTCCCTTGGCACTTATTGGTTCTCATGATGTATGATTCACGATCTAAAAAACCCCACTGTGTTCGGGGTCTATCAGGTTGCTATGCTCAATGACTGATGCTCTTTGTAAAAGCTCTCTCTTGTAAGTCGCTTTGGATAAAAGCGTCTGCTAAATGAATAAATGTAAATGGTCGGGTCTGAGATTCGAACTCACAAGCTCCTTGTTGGGAGGCGAGCGCGCTAGCCGCACTGCCACCGTGCACCCCAGGGGTAAGGTTATAGCATATCAAATATCACAATGCTTTCTTGTAATTATGTTTTCAAGAATGGGAACTACTGCATCTGTGTAGACAAGAGAGAGACAAAGAGCATGCATGTTGTGCACAAGCTACATTGTGGCCAAGCCTGCGCCCTTAAAATAACGCGCCACTGACATTTAACTACATTTTTCCTGGTCAGTGGTGGAATGATGTTCTGAAACAGCAAAATAGCAGCAGGGAATATTTGCACCTCCAAGAAACTAAGGATATCTCTAGGCGAAGGGCCTATAGAAAGTCTTATAGTACACTAGATGTGTATCTCAATGTCACAATCTGAGGGACAGTGAATTTCTGTATCCTAACTTGCAGTCACGTTACTCTGTTACTTACATTTACTCATTTAGCAGACGCTTTTATCCAAAGCGACTTACAGTAAGTACAGGGACAATTTTCCCTGAGGCAAGTAGGGTGAAGTGCCTTGCCCAAGGACACAAAGTCATATAGCCACAGCCGGGGCTCGATCTCACAACCTTCCGATCATGAGGTCAACGCCTTAACCCGTTGAGCCATCTGACCCCCTTACTTTATACTCTATGCTATTGCTATTTTGTCACATTATAATTGTTATAAATGTCTTGATATGTTTGTTAAAATGTCCTTTCAATGTGGACTGCTTTGGCAATACTTTACATAATAGATTTAGATAATAGATTGTTTACTTTTAAAAGCAGAACTTAACTTATATATCTCTGTATACGTTTATTGTTTGCAGCGTCCTGCCACAGTAAATTCCGTGTTTGTGCAAATTACATGGCGAATAAAAACCATTTCAGATTCTGATACTGCTCTACCTGTCATGCCAATAAAGGATTCTGAAGTGAACTAAGAGGAGAGGGGGTGGGGGGGCACAAGGTACTACAGTCTGTTCTTGAGATTCTTATCTCTTCCGTCTCATCCCCACACCTCATTCTCTTTCCTTGAATCCCCAAAACTGTTCTTCACATCCCTCTTCCTTCCTATCCTCGTCCTTCCCTTGCCCTCCTATTTTCTCCTACTATCCTTTCCCCCTCTTTCGACTCACTCCTGCGCTCCCCCAACTCCCCTCCCCAGGTACGGATGTGTTGGGACCACGGGTCACTAGACGCTCTGCCGGGCAGACAGACCAGAAATGACCCAAGACTAGAGGATCACTTCATCCCTGGGCACAATAGGGAAGGGAGAAAAGGAAGCTACGAGATAAGGGAAGTGAGGAGGAAAACTCGTAGGGAAACAGAGCAAAGAGAATGAGAAAAGAATCGCACTGATACGATTGCATATTCACGTCGCCTCTCAAGATTTAGATTGCGTCATCCCGATATCTGCGGCATTTTCACGTTAGCCTGGTGGGTTGCAGTCTTGCTCCCTCCTTCTGATAATCTCTCTCGCTCCCTCTCTTTATCTCACTCCTCTCTCCCCTGCCAACACCCTTCTCTCATCAATGGCAGGTTCTGAAAATAAAAGAAAATGTAGAAAGAGATGAAGAAAGAGAGAAAAAGAGATGGGGTGGAGGGAGAGGGAGAGGGAAGGAGAGAACGAAAAAGATAGAGTGTGTATGAGTTTGTGTGCATGCGTGTGAATGTGTATGCGTATGGATGTGCATTCATTTGTGTGTGTGTCTGTGTGCAGGCTTGCGTGTGTGTGTGTGTGTGTATATGTGTGAATGAGAGCCAACAAGACATGTCTGACAGCTTGTGATGCCACATTAGTCAAACGCTGACCAGGAGTCACCTCCCAACCCCACTCTACCAAAATCACCAGTATCTGGAGAGGAGAGGGAAAGAGGGAGGGAAAGAAGGAGGGTGAAAAAGTGAAAGACAGAGAGAAAAGAGACAGAAAGGAAGAGGAAGACAGAGAAGGGCCATGCTAATTGGGACAGAATATTGGGGTCAGGGAGAGAGGACCATGGGAAAAGAGGAGAGAGAGAGAGAGAGAGAGAGAGAGAGAGAGAGAGAGAGAGAGAGAGAGAGAGAGAGAGAGAAAAGAAGTGTGAGAGAAAGAGAGAGAGAGAGAGAGAGAGAGAGAGAGAGAGAGAGAGAGTGGTCAGGCCCTCCGGTGGCCGGCTCTGTCTAATGATGCGTCTATCTTGTAATTAGCAGACGGTAATTAACAGCAGGATCACCCAGGTCTCTGAGGGTCGAGCTGCTATAGCGCTCCACCCTGGCTTCCCTCCGTGTCTCCACATACACGCAAACAAACTCACCCCTTGTCTCAGTCCCAGGTCAAGCCCTTGATCGGAAACACACAGCTAACAAGAGCCTTGTTGTCATCATTGTGTGTACAGTGAACCCTCGTTTTTCAGAACCCGTGATAAGTGAAATCCGTGAAGTAGAAACCTTGCTTTTTTTTTTACAATTATTATACAATTAAATACTCTATTATATATTAAAACCAAAGAACAAACCGTTTTTTACAGGCCCAAGCATTTGTTTAACAAATAAAAGTACTGTACCACAAACTTTATTGATGCACAGGTTTGTGTTGGAGAGACTGTTTAGCCAATCAGAATGTAGAAAACAATGCACGATGCAAATCCGTGAAGTAGCGAAACCGTGAAAAGTGAACCGTGATATAGCGAGGGTTCACTGTACATCTATGTCTGTGTTTCTGTCATGAACTTTGCTTGTAGCTGTCTTTATGTCTGTGTCTTTATGTCTGTCCATGTATACGAATGGTGTGGGCGTTAGATGGCTCAACGGGTTAAGGCATGATCGGAAGGTTGTGAGATTGAGCCCCAGCTGTGGCTATATGATGTTGTATCCTTGGGCAAGGCACTTCACCCTACTTGCCTCAGGGAGAATGTCCCTGCACTTACTGTAAGTTGCTTTGGATAAAAGCATCTGCTAAATGAATAAATGTAAATATGGTAATTTCCAGAAGGTTTCATTGAAGTGTTTTATGGATTTAAATCCTGTAGGTCTGACTATGCAGGCTGCACGTCAGAACAGAACCCAAGTCAAGTGGTCCAAGAAACTCTGTTACCTCCATGATCAACTTGATGCAAGGCAAAGATCAAGGCAATGGAGATCAAACCCTTTCTAAACCTTAAAGTGTTCCCAAGAGCACAGAGACCGTAAAATTGTGATCCGGAAGACATTTTGAACGACTGAGACTCTTCCTAAACTAAGGAACTGGGTATCATAGCATCTAACTGTTACTCTAAGACAGCCTTGAAAGCCCTGTACAGAGATGAAATTAGATTAGATTCAACGTTAACGTCATTACACACGTACAAGTACAGGGTAACCAAATGAAGTTAGCATCCAACCAGAAGTGCAAAACAGGTAGCGTAAGCGGAATATACAGAGTATGTACAAGGTCTTAAAAGTGTTTTGTAAGTACAAATATACAGATGTATTGTACAAAATTCTACAGTATTTTTTACAGGATTTACAGTGTTGTATGTACAAATCTGTACCCTATGATGGGGGAACCTCTTGGAAAGATGACCACCTCAACAGAGCTCCATCAATCAGGTGTTTGTGGCAGGGTGTTTAGAAGGAAGCCCTGAGGAGAAGAAAAATTACGATGGCATGAACGTGGGTGCTTACACTGTCTCTGTGTCCAGGATTTGCATGTGTGTGTTGAAAATGTGGCCTAGCCAGTGCCTGGGTCTCGAGCAGTCTGTCATAACAGCGTTAGAGAAGAACTCAACCTCCAGGCTGGTATGAATATTAAGAGAAAGCGATGGCTCTGCATGCATTTTTCAGGACAGTTCGTCATGCAAAGGGAGACTGGGTACAAGTTCCAAACAAAATAAGCACAGCACGGAAACCACCGCAGTGAAAACCTCACATAGACGGACACTTAGCATATATCACACACACTTTTAAAGATGACCTTTAGGTGTCAGGATGTTGGAGGCAAAAGAGAAAAGATGGTTGGAAAGATGCACGTCATACGCACACACACGGGCACAAGCACATGCACACACTCTCTCCCGGGTCTGTTTTTCTCTTTCTAGCCGTCTTCATCGCCCGCTCACCCCTTTCACCACTTGCAGCCCAGCGCACGCACACACACACACACACACACACACACACACACACACACACACACACACACACACACAAACACACACACACACACTCACACACACACACACACACACACACAAACACACACTCAACAACACACAAAAAAAAACCACACACACACACAGATGGTCGCACACGAGACAAATATGCCTTTGTTGGCTCTCACCCCTCCTATTAATAAAGCATAGTGTTGCATGGGGTTGAGGAGGCATTCATTTTACAGCGACTCATCTCCAAATACCACTCCGTCGTTAATAATACAGGGAGGAATTCATCCCCCTTCCCTCCTCTTCTCCGTCATGCCCTCGTCTCCGCTCGTCTGCTTTCTCCTTCATACTTGGGGGGGCGTGGGGGGGGGGGGGTCATGTTGAGTCTGGGCCCTCGGGGTGGTGAGGTGCAGTCGGATGTCATGGGTCTCCATCTCCTATTAATTGAATTTTAAAGTGACCTTGGCGCGGTATCGATCTGCATTTTTTTTGGGGGGGGGGCTTCTTCTTTCCTTCTTCTCTGTCTTTCTTTCTTTCTTTCTTCTTGTCGCTCTTCTTTTTGCTTTTTCGACCCAGAACCTTTCACCCCCACCTCCCTCTTACTCACTATACGCACTCTCCCACACCCCCTATCCTTCTGTCTGACTAAAAAATGTATAGTACGCAGTAACTCTCTCTTTACACAGGCCTTCATTTCTCTCTCTCACTCATTCCTTCTCATTCTCTCTCTCACTTTCTCTCAGTCGCCCTGCAAACCCTAGGTTACCGGGGTTGCCAAGTTATTGTGGGGTCAAAATGCTTTGTTTAGCAGAAGATAGTCCCAGATCGGTTGTGGCAACAGGTGTTGCGGCTGCGCAGAGGGGGGATGGTGGCAGGATAAAAGGGGGAGAAGAGGAACAGGAGGTGGAGCAAGAGCAAGACTGAGGAGCGAGGTGTTGAATGTTGAAAATGTGGATGTCCAAGGAGCAGGGGAGTGTAGGAAAACACATACATGGAGTCTGAATGTGTTAGGAATTGAAAGTAAAGAAAGAGACAGACACGAGAAGAGAGAAGGAGGGAGGGAGAGAGAGGGGGGATAGAGAGAGCCAGACAGAAAGCGTTAGTCTTCTGACCTATTTTCCTGAGGTGGGATGTTCTGTGGTCCAGACACACTCGCCACAAAGCTCCCTCTACTGTTTGGATTTGGAACTTCAGCTCGGAGCTGGGTTGGTGGCGGGGGGGGGCATGGGTCCTTCTTCGAAGAAGTTTAGGATTCGGACGTCCGAATCCACAAACCCAGCGAGCATGATGGTGCAAGTTAACTGTTAAGTCAGCTCCCAAGAGTGAAAGAGAGGTGTGCATGGTCTCTTCCGAACTCTGTTATTGGTTGAAATCTTTGCCGTCTGCTGTCATCATCCCATCCTGGGTGCTTGCCTACCAGAAAGACTCTGATTCGTCATGATAGGAGGATCCAGAGAGGGAAGAGTCCCCTCCTCCCCCACGGGAGGCTGACATGAGAGGAAGAGGCGTAAGAGGAGGACAAGAAACGGGGGCGGGAGACGAGGAAGTGATGGCTGGGGGAGCAACGTCAATAACCGTCCCTCGCTTTTTTATTCATTCATTTTTGATTCCATTGCGCCTCTTCCTCTCTCAGTCCACCTCTTCTTAAGTGGCTGCACGGTGATAAAGAGAGAAATTAATTCCTAGGCTACGAGCCCATGACATATTTTTTACTCGACGTTTCTTGAAATGAAACACAGAGACAGCTGCTCACAGTTTGACAATATATCATGGCATCATGTTCGTTAACTTCTAATCAACGCCAAGCCTAGTTAGCTGAAGTTCCATGCTAAAAAAAAACTGCCAGGACATGACAAATCACATACGACAACCCGGTACGAAAGTATTCCATGAAAGCTCTTAAGTTTACTGGTGTGTATTGATGTTTAGGGTTTGAACAGTTTGAACCCGCGCGTATTTCTACCCCCGCCACACACACCGCCCCGCCCCCCCCCCCCCCCCCCCCCCTCCCTCCCCCATACACAGATGCACGTCTCAATTGATGGCGCTTCGTAGCTGAATGAGACAGCTCAGTGGCTCTTAGATAACCACCGCTTCTCGGTCATCTTTGCTGTCTTCGTCTCTGGCGGTTCCCGTTGCGTCTGCGTGGCACTCCAATCCAAGGGTTAATGGCAATTGATCAGTTGTTGTTAATCACTGGGCTTTGAGATTACCTGGCAGGGCGGTATTGATCGGCCATCGAGCGTTCATCTTCGGCCTGTCTCCCTCCGCCTCTGAGATCACTGTCGTTTGGCGCTCGAACGAGATAATAGGGCGTCAACCATGACACTGTCGCCCGCCGCATGGTTCTCCGGCAGTGCAGTCATTAGGTTCTACACACGGTGTGTGTGTGTGTGTGTGTTTGCACACGCGCAACGGTCTCTAATGGTTACGCCAATTAGTCTTGACACTCTGTCCACTTAGATCAAACATCATTTATGGACTCCGTTTCCAAATGTTTTTGCGGGGAGCCGGTGGTGAGGTCATCCGGAGCAACGCTGGGCTGCGTCTGCATTTCAACTAGTGCGGTGAAACCAATGGATCAGTCCTCTGAGGGTCAATTTGGGAGATGGATCAAGTGCACCTCCAACAGAGTGGTTGACCCAGGTTTGTTCATGGTGCTGTGAGTCTCTTGGGCCCCTTTTTCATTCTCTCCCATCTCTCCCAAGTCTTCGTGATCCCCCACCAGAATGAGGTGTGACATGGGGACAAGTCCACCTCTTTCTCTTCTCTCTCTCTCTCTCTTCTCTCTGTCTCTCTCTCTCTCTCTTCTCTCTCTCTCTGTCCTCTCTCTCCTCTCTCTCTCTCTCTCTCTCTGTCTCTCTCTCTGTCTCTCCTCTCTCTCTCTCTCTCTCTCCTCTCTCTCTCTTCTCTCTCTCTCTGTCTCTCTCTCTCTCTCTCTCTCTCTCTCTCTCTGTCTCTCTCTCTCTCTCTCTCTCTCTGTCTTTCCTCTCTCTCCACTTCTCACATTCATGTCTTCTTCTCTTTCTGCGGGTTGGCATCAATTCCAGCCTCAATAAAAGCCTGTCTAAAGTAATTAGTTGAAATTGTGAGCTCTTTGAATATGTGAGGGAGAGAGAGAGGGACAGAGAGAGACAGAGAGAGAGACAGAGACAGAGAGAGGGAGAGAGGGACAGAGAGAGAGAGAGAGAGAGATAGAGAGAAAGTGCACAAAGGACCTACGTGTGTGTCCAAAAGCTTTGAGTATGGCTGCCTTGGGGTGTGTGTGAGTGTGTGTGTGTGTGTACTCTTGCTTTGAGGCATGCTTTGACAGATGTGAATTTAATAAGCAAACGTTAAAGGTATGGAGAGTGGGCGAGAGGGTTGGGGATTAAGGGGGGGGGGTCTTTCCTTATGAAATATGAATGACTGTTTCTGCATTTTCCTCCGCGCGCTGATAATGTCTCTGGTTTCCAATTCCCTGACTCCCTCGTCTCTCTCTCTCTCTCCCTCTATCTGTCTTTCTCCCTCTCACCCTCTCTCTCTCTCTCTCTCTCTCTCTCTCTCTCTCAGGTTGCCCGTCTTTCCCTCTCTCTCTTTCACGCTCTCTACCTCTCCTCACTCTTGGTCTTTCCATCTCCCCATCCTTCTCTCACTCATCCACCTATCTCTTTCTACATATAAATATATATAAATATATTTATAAATCACTTTCTCCAGCTGCAGTCCAGCTTGGCTATCTGAAGTAAAAAAAATACATGAGGCATGAATATGGATATCTGTCTTTGACTTGTCAAACCACAGTACTTTCATAAAGTGCCTGGACAGTCATAACAGTCATAACAAACATCTCAGAGTTCCATTGTTGGTAGTGCCCAGGGTGGTTTGTCCTGAAATCTGTGTGGCGCTGTACGGGATCTGGGAACCGAATTGGGACTTTCCACCTCTACCTCTCGTTTCACTTCTGTAGTCTGTCCTCCTCTTCTATCCTCACCTTCTGTCCTCCTCTTCTTTCCTCTTCCTCTAGTCTCCTCCTTCACTCCTGCCTCACTCCTCCCTCCTTTATTCTCCTCCCTTCCCCTTTGACCCTGCCCTACCACCTCTCCACCTATTCTCAACCCTCCCTTCCACCATCCCTCCATCTCTCCTTTATCTATACCTCTCCTTCATCCTCCTTCTCTAGCTTCCCCTCTCTCCTTCTCCTCGTCCACCCCCCTCCCCCCCTCTTTCTCCTCCTCTCTCCTTCCCTCCCTCCTTCTCCCCTCAGCCCAGCCTCAGAGTCTCTTTAGATGCCTCCTCTATAGAGCACAATAAAGGCAAACAAGGTCATCCAACAATTAACTTTCTTTGTTTTTGTCTCCCATTCTCTGTTTCTATTTATTAATTCCACCCCCTCAACCCTAAGATTAGATTCCCTCCATTCCAGAAGAGGAATCCCTCCCTCCCTCCCTCCCTCCCTCCCTCCCTCCCTCCCTCCCTCCCTCCCTCCCTCCCTCCCTCCCTCCCTCCTCCCTCCCTCCATCCTTCCATTGTTCCTTTCCTTCATCCCCGACATGCACTGTGAGCAGGTGATGAAATTCAGAGGAAAGGGGGGGGGGGGGAGAGAAGTATCCATCATTCTATTACATAGAACCTCAAGCCCCCCCCCCCCCCCCTTGTCTTCCTTAGTCCCATAACATTTAGTTTAGCAACCTCTGCTCTCTCCTCCTCTTTCTCTTCCTTCCCCTCCTGTTTGTCCCCCCTCCTCCGTGTGTCCCCATCTCTTCTGTCCTCCTCCCTCCTATCCGGTAATTTGGAGAACTGGCAGAGTGCCTGATAGGCCCATAAAGAGGATGTAAGGGGGGGCTATACCCGCGCACGCACACTCTAGCACACAGTTAAGACTGCAACAGCTCTCATTAGCAGTTTCACACCGAAAAGGGAGCCCCTGCACCCCTGAGTGTGTTCTGCGTATGGTGTGTGTGTGCCTGTGGGGGTCTGCATGTATGTGCGCCTGTCTGTGTGTGTGTCTGCATGTGTGTGCCTGTTTGATTGTGCCTGCGTGTCAACATGTCTGTGCTGTGTGCGTGTGTCTGTGTGTGTGTCTGTGTCTGTGTGTGTGTGTCTGTGTGTGTGTGTGTGTCAACATGTCTGTGCCTGTGTGCGTGTGTCTGTGTGTGTGTGTGTGTGTGTGTCTGTGGTGTGTGTATGTGTGTCAACATGTCTGTGCCTGTGTGCGTGTGTCTGTGTGTGTGTCTGTCTGTGTCTGTGTGTGTGTGTCTGTGTGTGTGTGTGTGTGTGTGTGTCAACATGTCTGTGCCTGTGTGCGTGTGTCTGTGTGTGTGTGTGTCTGTGTGTGTGTATGTGTGTCAACATGTCTGTGCCTGTGTGCGTGTGTCTGTGTGTGTGTGCGCCTCACATTATCATCAAACAAATCTCTGAGCAATTATGCTTATGTGTGTGTTTATCTGTGTGTTTGTTCGAGAGAGGAAACTGAAGCGATCTGGATGTTGGACTTAGCCGATGATGCCTCCGTAAAAACGTGTAGGCGTGTGTGCGTGTGTGTGCGTGTGTGTGTGCGTGCGTGTGCGTGTGGAAGAGGGTGGGTAGCAAGGGCCCTCTTGATCTTTTCTTGTTCCTTTTAGATAAGTCAGAAGCCCCCACCTCATATCCGTGCACACGTGCATGCTCGCCGCTGATTGGATGTGACCCGCGAGCGAGCGAGCAGCCTTCCTCTCAGCTCAGGCCAGGGAGGTTTGAGCGCTTTTGAACCGGCTGGAATGCGAGGCAGCCATGACAGGCAGGACATCCCTTGATCATGGTTAATTACAGAGCTGGATGTGAGACTCGCTAACCAGCCCGGTGCTGAGGCTGTCGCTCATCACCAGTGAGTGTGTGTGAGTGTGTGTGTACGTGTGTGTGTGTGTGTGTGCATGCTTTGTTTGGTATCTACAAATATATGGCTAAAACATATGTTCCTGTGCCAAAGAATAGTTAGTCATATGGTTGGCATGCACACACACACACACTGTCACACACATACACACAGAAACATTTCTCTAACAATCTAGAGACATGTGAAGACGACACAGGGTGTTTCAAAGCCCAGTACAATAGATGATTTCACAGGAAGCAGTCTGGGTTGCATCACCAGGAGCAGGAAGCCATCTGTATTTAGACTGGCTAGATGATCCCCACCGTCTGGAGAATGAGACTTAACAAAAGGACCTCGCCACACTTTCACTAGCGAGCAGAGCTCCTCTGACTTTGAAACTTTGGGGGATTTGGTCGTTATGAAGCAAGGACACTGACACTGTGAGGCCCTTCTTTGGACATCAAGTCCCTGCATTAGAACAAGGGGATGTTTGAGGTTGGAAGACCACCTCGTTTTAAGACAGTTAATTAGTTCGACATGAGGAAAAAGTCTCCAAAGCATGACATGAATCTCGCAGACTTCATTTGAAGCCGATGTCTGATCTATGATCTGAAAGTACGGGACAGCACGCCTAGTCCTGTACTGTTCCACTTTAACGGTGTGGTTCCAACCCCGTGGTGCCAAGAAAATGGTTCCACATGGTTCCCTGAGCATGATTCTACATGGTTCCATCACCCTGGTTCTAAGACTGCAGATGGCTGGCTGTGTTTAGGGTTGTTTTCATCCAAATGCACGATGCAGCTACTCTTCTGCAACATCGCTCATCTCTTCTTTACTCTTCTGTAACGCCCTCACTTTTTTTTTTGTCACAGTAGCAATAATGTGTCATTATCCAGGCAGCGCTGCATCTGCATAGAGTCGATAGGCGGTGTGACAAGAATGGAAAGTGCCGCCGTCGCCGCGGTAGCGAGGACGGACGTACGGACACGTTGAGGGACGTCGAAAGCGTCCTTGGACTTCGCCTGTCGATGGCGGCTCTGACAGATCAGCAATAAGACAAAGAGCTGAATGTTCCCCAGAGAAGCAGCAACAGAGACGCTGAGGCCTTTTTCCAAATCAAAACGTTGACACCTACATAATGCAGGAGAGACAAGAAGCGAAATCTCGCCCAGGGGAACCAGAGGGAGAGAAAAGCTGGCGTCTTGTTATACACCGAACCGTACACTTCTTTCTTTAACTGTTTTCCTTCTACATTTCCTGTCGAGCAACATTTTGGGCAAAAGTTGCGAAATATATCAAGTAGAAACATTAGTGCAGATAATGTTTGAACAACTGAAACCATCCATCCCACAATATGTGAGAGGACGTTTTCTCAGTTTCAAACGTAAACCCCCCACCACCCCCCCACCCCCGTACTATATATACCCATCCTTCTTGCACTAACTCATTGTAGTGATACCCCCCCCCCCCCCCCCCCCCGCACAGCTAGTGCCCACTTTCCACTTTGTACATGTTTATTTTTACTCCTATACATGTTCCATGTTGCTCTTCTCTGTCACAGTGAATTGTATGTTTGTTAATCTTGCATAGCGATTAAACCTGATTCTGACTCTGATTCGATTCGATTCAACTTCATTGTCATTACACAGGTACAAGTACAGGGTAACGAAATACAGTTAGCATCCAACCAGAAGTGCAAAACAGTTAATCCAACAGAATATAATAAATCCAACAGAATATAATAACTGTATATATATATATCATATCTGTCTATACTAAACTGTAATAATAAAAACTGTAAACGGCATAATAAACTGTATATATATATATATATATATATATATATATATATATATATATATATATCATATCAATATCATCTGTTCATCTTCAAGGGAAGATTAGAACGGGCTCCCAAGACTACAACCCACACCTCGCTCTACCTTGCCCTGGACACGTGGGCTTGTGTCACGTCAGTGTGTCACTGTTCTGGCCCAGGCAGGAAACCTGGTGAAGGCTTTCTCTGGGTATCACGCTCCCTCACATGCCAGACCAGCAAAGAGGCAGGGCTAACTCCACCTGCAACAAGGTCCATGAACGAGAGGATGGATGAACGATTGGAGATCGTTCAACCTGCTCTAAGATGAGATCATGGAGGACGAGTGTGTGTATGTGTGTGTGTGTGTGTGTGTGTGTATCAGAAAAAAACAAGGACATTGGTAGCATTATGCTGAAATTATATGACAGAATGTATAATTTCTGTGAGTTTAACACATAAAATCAATTGAGAGCTATATCTATGTAGTAGCTAGCAAAATGAAGTCTTATTAAGTTCCTTGTTTGCTGGGCATCTAAAATAAAGTTAGTTTGCACCTCTCGCAAAGTATAACACACGTTCCATTTTAATCCCATTATTAAAAAAAATCTTGCAAATTTCAACCGGTTGACTGAGACTAATTTACCTTAAACAAAGTCGAGTTTTATACACCACAGCTTGTGCGCACATACTCATACATACTTACATACATGTTTCATATTTCCAGTGTAACGTCAACTTCGCTATACCAATCAGATGATCTGATTGGTAGAGCTTTGTCGAGGTTTGAAAATCAAAGTTCAAAATCATTTTGTCCCTGTGGTATAGGCAATTTTTTTGGGGGGGGGAATAATGCAGCATTTTCCAATATTGAGGGGGACATGTCCCCCCACCCCCCCCGGTTCCTACGCCAGCTTCAGGTCCATCTCTCCAGACTCTTCTTAATTACATGGACTGAGAGTACGGACTGTGTGTGCGAGTGTGTTAGCGTAAGGGGCTGCGTGTGCGCGTGTGCAAATTTATAGCTGAGCGTGTTTGCATACCTCGTTGTGTATGGAGAGAGGGATCCCGAGAAAGAGGGAGAGAGAGAGAGAGAGAGAGATGGAGAGATGGAGCAGAGAAAACAGCACTATCAAAGGAAGGCTTCAAAGACGATCAGCTCCGTCTCCTGGGTAATTTGCGATCCTGCATTCTTCTGACTTCAAAGAGTTGGCTGTGTGTCGGAATGCTCTGCGAAGGGGAGGGTGGGGGGGGGGGCGTGTATGTGGTGGTGGTGGGGGGGGGGGGGTAGGGGGTTAGGAGAGGAGGAAGGGAGGATGGAGGGGAGAGAGGGGCGAGGAGAAGTAGAGGAGAGAAGGAGGATCGAGGGAAGAACATGATTTCTCTGCTAATAAATGCTGACACCAAACCTGTTTGATATTAGACTCAGGGAACTGTTTGATTTGTTATTGCCTTTGAAACCATCCGGACGTCCTTCAGAAAGGTGGCCGAAGAAGAGGAGAAGGGAAAAGGAAGAGTTGAGGAGAGCAATGTCCATTGCCTAACCCAGTCACCTCAATTACTGTATTCAACCGTGTACAATTTAAGACAAGTTGCCTAATGTTCTGGATAGCATCACATTCACTGAATACACCACAGCCTCACCCGCCCACACACCCGCCTACACACATACACACATTGCCAGAGTTACTCCACCACCCCAACTCTTTCCCGAGAGACACTGGACTTTGCTAAGCTGCGGAAGGCTGAATGTATTTACTCTCATGAATTTTCATATTTGAACACGCACACACACTTCCAGGCACGCTCACGCAGAAACACACTCGCGGACGTGAGTAGATGCAAGGTGAGTGCACCTGAGCCCCTGCATTGGGCCCTGGGGACCCTGTGCATGTGTCAGATCTACACAGAGGGATTGATGTTTCGGTACAGATGGGTTAGTTAATATGCACACGAAAGCGTCCAAAGCTCTTATGATCTCCAGACTCGTGGCGTTGCCTGATGAGGGCGAACGCTCCGCTGAGGTTAAAAACACCTTGATGTGCCATCGATGACATCACCTCCTGTCGCAGGGGCTCTTCGTCCATCTCCTTTCCCTCTGACGTCCTCGCCGCCCCCTTGTCACCCCCCACCCCCCCCCACACCGAAGTTTTATTTCAGTGTCTCCATTCCTCCCACCGTCATTGGTCGGGTCATCTGTTGAAATGTCGCTCCTCTGCTCTCCTCTTTCTGTGACCGCTGAGGCGGGTGGAAGTTGCCGGAAGACGAGACGACGTCTCGTCGAGCGCATGAGATGAACGCTCCCGTCCCATGACGCGACGGGCCCGGCCATCATCTGCATGTACAGGCGTGATTCTCACTAGGGGGTGTTTGGTGTGTTGGCATGCTGCGTCCTGTCTGGTAATGTCCTCTGAGATCCATACACATATGAACGCCTAAGCCAAGAATGGGAGGATGAGATGCGGTCAGCAGGATTTATATTGTCTAATCACTTGCAGATGTGTCCCCTGACGCTATGCTGAAGCACCGGGATACATGTAGAATATTGTCATGTCGCACCAATGGATTTGTGATTGTGATCGTCCCGTTGTGTGGGTGGGTGTTTGCGTGTGTACGTCTGTGTGTGCAGTTGTGCATTAACACCTTTGCGCGCGTGTGTCTGTGCATAGGAAGATGCAGTTTTGCGTGTGTGCGCAGGTGACCGTGAATCCGTGTGTGTTTGTGTGCAGCCCTGGTAGTTATGACAGGCTGTCTCCCAGGTTCCCAGGGGCCCAGTCTGAGTGTTAGCCTTTAAGCCAGGTGCTGTTAGTCCTGCTGCTGTTCAAACAAGCTCTGTTCCTGCTGACAGAAACATCCCCCTGAAGCCTCCCACAGTGTGTGTGTGTTTGTGTCTGTGTTTGTGTCTGTGTGTGTGTGTGTGGGTGTTTTGTGTGTGTGGGTGTGTGTGTGTGTGTGTGTGTGCGTGTTTGTGGCTGGTTATCCCGGCACGTTTATGCAGGGTTGGGAGTATGATTTCATGCGTATGCCTGTGTGTGTTTGTGTGTGTGTGTTTGTGTGTGTGTGTGTGTGTGGGTGTGTTTGTGTCTGTGTCTGTGTCTGTGTGTGTGTGTGTGCGTGTTTGTGGCTTATCCCGGCACATTTATGCAGGGTTGGGTGTATGATTTCATTTGTAAGCCTGTGTGTGTTTGTGTGTGTTTGTGTGTGTTCTTTCTCAAGTCAGGGCCAGCTGTACATCCTTAACCACCTATATGCAATCAAGGACTTTTCTTTCTGGAAACATCCATTACTTTTTGCACTGTTGAGTTGCTTTCTTGTCTCGTCCTCTGCTCCGCGAGGTGATGGAGATTGATTTGATTTCTGCCAGGGATCAATGACAAAGCTATTTTAGTTATGCTAGCTTGCCAGGGCACACCTGATCAATGAGGAAGCTATTCTTTGCGTCGAGGGCATGGAGCGATGTAATGCTATTTGAGAAAAATGCCTGGTCAACAGAGTGTGGATCCTCAAGGCCTTCCGAGAGTTTTACCGACGCATGCGCACATGCGGAATCACATGTAGTTGCAGGTGTAGCTAACATTATGTTGACGATGATGGGAAGGACGACGACGAACCTGATGATGACAATGATGACAAAATAAAAATGATTATGATGGAGATGTGATGGTGATGATGGTGGTGATGATGAAATTAAAAATAATGGTGGTGATGATGGAGATGATGATGGAGAAGTGATGGAGATGATGGTGGTGATAATGGAGACGATGAAGAAGTGGTGGAGATGATGGTGGTGAAAATGGCGATGATGATGGAGAAGTGATGGAGATGATGGTGGTGATAATGGAGACGATGAAGAAGTGGTGGAGATGATGGTGGTGAAAATGGCGATGATGATGGAGAAGTGATGGATATGATGGTGGTGATGATGGAGAAGTGATAGAGATGATGGTGGTGATGATGAAATTAAAAGGATGGTGGTGATGATGATGATGATGATGGAGATGTGATGGTGAGGATGGTGGTGATGATGGAATTAAAAGGATGGTGGTGACGATAGAGATGATGGAGAAGTGATAGAGAGGATGGTAGTGATGATGGAGATGATGATGGAGAAGTGATGGAGATGATGGTATTGATGATGGAGATGAAGATGGAGATGTGATGGTGAGGATGGTGGTGATGATGGAGAGGATGATGGTTTTGGATCATTGTCATTCTCGTCACGTGGGATTCTTCACCAACGTCTCACTGCCCCAGTCAAAATGGGGGTCTAGGAAACGGCACAGTACCAATTGCCTCACAGCCCAGTACCGGTCTGCAGCCTGGGGGTAAAGGATCCCTGCTCTGATGAACCATCTCTTAGCTCCTCCCCCCTCCTCGGCCCCTCCCCCCTCCATGTCCTCCTTCCAGGACTGCAGAAAGGATCTCTGACTGCTGAAGCGTCAGGCTGTGGTCATTCCGACCAACATTCAGACCCCCCCCCCCCAAGCCCCCTCTGCCCCCCTCCCTCACACACACCCTTGCCCACCCAGTGTCTCCCGCATGATCACACTTGCAGGGCAGATCCACAGTGACAGGTGAGACCTCAGTCTTACTGCCCCCCAGCCCCTCCCCTGCAGAGAGGCCGGAGGGGGCGAAAGCGTTGGCCTGGTTACTGCTGTTATCCCTGCACTTCTCCTGTCCATCACTGTGATGCCTAAATCAGTCAGGAAAGCTGCAGCATCAGTCAACAGCAGGATCTCAGCTGTAATCTCCTCAGAATCCTGAATCATCTTTCTTTTAATTATTACCTACAGCCAATCGTCTCCTGCTTCCTTTCTTTCTAACTCTCTCTCTCTGTTTCTCTCTCTCTCAAGATGCTGATTAAGAATCCAGTTATTCTCTTAGACGTTCGTCCAACCTGTTTGTTTTGTGGTTTGAACCCACGAAACCAGTTAGCCATTTTGTGTGCGTGCGCGCGCATGTGTGTGCGCAGGGGGGGAGGTGGGTCGATCTGCAGGGCGCAGGACAGGTTGCTTGAGCATAAGTACACATTTTGTTTAATTCAACAAGGAGTGGTGGTTTAAAGCTTTCTAACCTTGAGGGGAGCCCCAGGGCCTGGTGTGTCGGGCTGGGAAAGAGGGGAACTGGAGGTTGGAAACAGAAGCTCGTCAACGCTGGTGTTCAATTGGAATGCAGAGCCGGTGTTGGACAAATTTAGACCCAATGTCAACTGAAATTCCTTCACTCCTTCCCTTTCTCCTTTCCTTGTTTTCTCCTCCTTCCTTCCTTCCCTCCTTCTTTCGTTTGCTGTTGGTTCCTTCCTCTCCTCCCTGATGTAATCTATGATCCAACATGATTGGATAGGCGGAATCGTGTGTTTCTCCACTTAGCTGCTGCTGGTCTAGATGGGGTAATCAATCGTGGGGCAGGAGGGAGAAGGATGGATTTAGTGTTCAGGACGAATGAAGAGGACCCCTTGCTCTCTGTCTAGCGCTGCCAGAACATCCAGTCCATTTACATTTTGAGATATTTCATGCAGGAATGTTGATTATTGTCCTATTTTAAGAGATGAGTTTGGCATTATTCTGACAGCCTTGAATGAATTTACAGGTTTTGGGGAGGTGGCTGAGCAGTTAAGGCGTTGGGCAAGTGATTGGAAGGTTGCAAGTTTGATTCCCGGCTGTGCCAACATGATGTGGTGTCCTTGGCCAAGGCACTTCACCCTACTTGCCTCAGGTGGATTGTCCCTGTACTGGCTGTAAGTCGCTCAGGATAAGAGCGTCTGCTAAATGACTAAATGTAAATGTAATGTGAAGGTAACTTGAGCATGGCATTTCATTTAACTTGAGAGAAGGGCGGAAGGGGGGGTGGGGGTGGGGGTGATAAAATGGCCGCCTCACTCGGAAACTTTGTTGTTGTAACTTTGCTCTGCCCTTACCTTTCCGTGTTGGCTCTCCTGCAACCCAGGACAGAACACATGGTTTGGAAACGCACACACACATAGACAAACACCCAGGCACATTGGCAACCACATACACCCCCCCCCCCACACAAGCACACACATACACGCACAAAACCAGCACAAATCCACACACAGTGCACACACAGTGCACACACACACACACACTACACACACTACACACCACCTTCTCCCGGTTCTACTCCACCACTGCGACTCAGCAAATGCAGCGGACAGGGTTTAATTTCCCGACCTCCGCCTCGGCTACAGCCTCATGCATTTTTCATCACCATCCTCCTGCCCCTCCCCTTCTCCCCCAGCACAGCCCCCTTCCCCCACCGCAAAAACACTAAACCGCTGCCTCACACAATGCAATCGATTGGCTGATTAAGCTGTCCAACTACTGTAAGGAGTTGAATATTTGAAAGGTGTTACTAGTTGTTGTTTTTTTCTTCCTTGAATTCAGTCACGCAAGAAGGAAAAGCCATTCGCTTCCCCGTAGAGCATCATGATCCAGTGGGCCAGACCAGCTCAGGGATCCTGTTCCAAAAAGTTCTGAGGTCCAACTCGTCGTTGAGTTATGTAAAAACACGGTTTGATGTGTCGCTAATATGACAGTGACGTTTGTGGTGGGAGTTTTCTGAGAATCAATCCGCTCGACTAAAGTTGGGTGAAGTAACATGTTACTGTTTATTACAAGTAGCAAAACAGGAAAACGTATGAGGATTATTGAAGCAACGTTACACACATGTTCACACACAATGCACAAACACATGAAAGTTACACAAAGACAATACCATACCGTTCCAGCTAGCATTCTAGCATGGAACCCTGGTCTACATCTCCAAAACCTTGGAGAGGTCCAGGGACCACCAGCACTACGCAGCTGATCGCCCTGCACCCCCCAAACATACTTTCAACAGACCATTTTATAGTCCCAGAAGTCATTGGTCTATCACAGACATGCAGTCTGTCCCATGTCTGTTCTCTGATTGGTTAAATCTCCAAAGACAATAGAGTAAGTTGAATCCACATTATCTCCAGACTTCACATCTCCAATGTAAATGCTTCAAGAGGTATCTGCCCAAAATGCTGTATCGTCTCGTTGGTAGGAAGGATCACAACCCCCATCCTGACAAAAGCAACATTTACATTATTCAATCAGCAGAGCTTCACAAAAGAGCATCGTCACTCATCAGAGCAAATGGCTCTTAAAGAATGCAGGCAACCTCCTGTTCAAGAAATGTTAATTGTACAAACATTGGTCAAACATTTTCACGACAGTTCCATACTTTTTTTTTTTTAAACAAACAATCAAGAACACAAAATGTGATGGTGCAATGTAAAGTCCTCTAGCCATTTTGCCACGCGGTTCTTCATCTTGCCTCAGTAATTGTGTAACTCATGGAACACATACTCAAACAGAACAAAGATCACATTTTGTCTATTTCTCTAAAATGTTCGTTTTTCACCAGTGTCAACTGCTCGTTGTGTGCGCATGTGTCAATACTCATCCGTAGTTTCAATTGTGAAGTTGCAATTCCTTCACTCGTCCGTGCCCGCTGTAGTCGCTGTTGCGTCTGTCTGTAAACTGTAACAATTGTACAACTTCGGCCCACTAAACCGCAGCCTTGATCTCTCTCTAGATGCAAGCGCTCTCGTTCAGACCATTGTAGCAGACATAGTTCAACAGACGCGGACATATTCAATCTAAAATCATGTCGTCCTTCCTTAAGACATTTGAGACAAAACTGAAAGCATTTTTATGTTCTTTCAAAATGCTTTTTTTTAACGGATTTGTTCTTTACTTCTGCTGTTTCAAACAAACATTTAACACAAACATACACGTTCCTCACTTCTTTTTTTCTTGAAAATGAAATAATGATAGGATTCAAATCTTGCATCTAAACTGGAAATTCTACATCACAGATATGTCGTTTACAAATTCATCTCAGTTCTGGGAGGCAATCTGCAATTTGCCAATTTGGTTTTAGGATTTATAACAAATGTTTGCCAGGCATTTATCTACCACCAAACCAAGAATTAATCAAAATACACACATCTCTGTAGATAAACAGTTAAGCAAAATTATTATCCTATATGGAAAATTCACATCACAGATACGCCGTTCATACATACAACTTTGTTCTGGTCGGCAATAATTGCCTATTTGATTAGGATTTTTAAAACAAACGTTTAGCAGCCATTTGTTTACCACCAAACAAAGCATTAATCTAAACACGCATATCTCAGTGAAAAAACTGATACTTATGAGGAGTTTTATATGACTCAACATCCCTTTGTCTGAATCAAACGCAATGGGCCTCAACAAACCGAAACCCTTTGAACACGTGTTAGTATACGTCAGCAATTCTATGACTTCTGTTTAACTTTAAACCAAAGATAGCCCATACAATGTCCCCAATATATATCAACTACGTGTATTTATGAGAAAGACATTAAAGATCTGAATCTTAAAACCTAAACGTACTTCACCACAACATAGCAAACGCAATTGATCTCATCAACTCACCACCTTCCCGTGTCCGTAATACCGCATCGCGCCACCCGACCCTGAGACGGAACCTCGTTCTCACTCCTCACGAGTCCAGGTTGGACCACGATGGGCATTCCCGGCCAATGCACCAAATGTGGTGGGGGTTTTCTGAGAATCAATCCGCTCGACTAAAGTTGGGTGAAGTAACATGTTAATGTTTATTACAAGTAGCAAAACAGGAAAACGTATGAGGAATGTTGAAGCAACGTTACACACATGTTCACACACCATGCACAAACACATGAAAGTTACACAAAGACAATACCATACGGTTCCAGCTAGCATTCTAGCATGGAACCCTGGTCTACATCTCCAAAACCTTGGAGAGGTCCAGGGACCACCAGCACTACGCAGCTGATCGCCCTGAACCCCCCAACATACTTTCAACAGACCATTTTATAGTCCCAGAAGTCATTGGTCTATCACAGACATGCAGTCTGTCCCATGACTGTTCTCTGATTGGTTAAATCTCCAAAGACAATACAGTAAGTTGAATCCACATTATCTCCAGACTTCACATCTCCAATGTAAATGCTTCAAGAGGTATCTGCCCAAAATGCTGTATTGTCTGGTTGGTAGGAAGGATCACAACCCCCATCCTGACAAAAGCAACATTTACATTATTCAATCAGCAGAGCTTCACAAAAGAGCATCGTCACTCATCAGAGCAAATGGCTCTTAAAGAATGCAGGCAACCTCCTGTTCAAGAAATGTTAATTGTACAAACATTGGTCAAACATTTTCACGACAACGTTACAAAACCATCCAGGACAGACAAGAGTGTTCCTGACTGATCGCCCCAAAATGGCCTCTTGGTGACACATTAGCAAGTTGCCTTGACTGAAACAGTTCTTCAGTGGAAAGTGGAGTGGAGTGGAGTGGAAATTGCACTCTTTTATCCAAAGCGACTTACAGTAAGTACAGGGACATTCCCCCTTGAGGCAAGTAGGGTGAAGTACCTCGCCCAAGGACACAACATCATATAGCCACAGCCGGGGCTCGATCTCACAACCTTTCGATCATGATATCGTTTTCAGATTCTTTTTTCTACCACAGCTAACTAATGTTCAAGTGTCCTTAAAATGCTTCTCTAGTCTGGTGTCGACCCAGACGTGCTCGCAAAAAAAGGGTCCCTGCTGTTCTTTCTGACGATGTGCAGATGGGTAATGTTGGGGGAGGGGCCGGGGGGGAGAGGGGATATTCATTTCGTGTAACTAATGCTGTTCGGTCCTGCTTTCTCACCCTTCTGTATCAGCAAATGATGAGCCAGGCAACGCAAGCTATTTTCAGACATCCAAACCCCAGATCAAGAATTAATTTCATCTTGTGTTTAAGGTTTATGTCATACAGGCACACACACTCACATACACATAGTTATACGCACACGATGTACATATACCCACATATACTGTATATACTGTATATATGTAGCGTTACCCTAACGGTCACTCCCTGGGGAACCTAGTCTAGTGTCTATAATTAGCTTGGAGGAGGTCTAACTAAAATGGGGGAGTTTTGGTGTGTGTCTGTGCACGTGTGTGTGTTCTCGTAGCAGACTGAGACCCAGACGGCCTTCACAGTGTCACAGGGTGCCAGATGAGAGGACAAAGGTCACGGCCGTTGGCGTGCGCACGAGGAAAGTCGGGAAGCGTCCTGGGACATGGGAGAGGTGAGAATGGACGCCGTGTGTGCGCGTGTGGGTGCGTTCCTTTTGCGTGCGCGTGTGTGTCTGTGTGCGTTCACACTCCTGGACCTTGGAGGGGGGGGGGGGGGGCGGGGGGGGGGCGGTTGAAAACATTAAGAGTAGTATGGAGAGGCATGGTGGAAGGACAAGAAATGAGATGGAGTTGAAAGGGAGGGGTGGGGGGAGGGGTGGGGGGTGGGGGGGGGGGCAAAGTGACCTTCAGATCCACCACCATCTGAGAGCAAGGTGAACACGCTGAATGACTCCCTCAAACAAAGTGCAATCAAACACCGGTTCACCTTCGAAATAAGCCAAGGCCGCACTCACGCACACACACACACTTGCACGCACACGCAATACCTGGCTTTACAGAAACATGACCTATCCGCTACTCATTGACCATGGCTTCGCCTGGAACCAAAAGAAACACCCTCGACGTGAGATTCACGGTTCAATTTCTTCATTTGTTCCCTCATTGTCTGTGTGTGTCTGTGTGATGGTAAAGCCTATGTTAATGTTGGTCTTTGTTGTGCGCTGAAGTCTTTGCAGCTTCAAGATCCCAGGGAAGCCTGAGGAGCACGCTTCACAGCGCCCAGGCTTACTGATCACCTGTGACAAACCGCCCCTGTGCTCAATCAATAACCCTTCCCAGGAGGGGCTGAGGCCCGTGTACCTGCTGGGCTTCTCGGAGAGGCTGTGTGTGGTCTGTGGGTGTGTGAGAGAAAGAGAGCGTGCGTGTATTTTACGTGCGCGTGTGTGTTTGACAGAGAGAAAGAGATACCGTTTGTGTGTGTGTGTGTGTGTGTGTGTGAGATAGGAGGGCGAATGAGTGTGTGCCAGATAAAGGGATGGAGAGAGAGAGTGTGTGAGATAGAGGACGAGAGTGTGTGTGTGTGTGAGAGAGATTAAGGGAGAGTGTGTCTGTGTGGGTATAGCTCTAGTATAAGCACCAGTGGCTTTCTACTTCTTGAGCCTAATCTGCCTCTATCTGCACTGATATGTCCTTCTCATCCCACCTGCTGATACAGAAGAACTAAACCCCCAGACTAGAGGACTTGGTGAGGTTCTGTGTTTGCCTACTGGGATCTGCTGTCAATTGATCTGTCAGGATTGTTCATTATGAACAATCTCTTTCTTCCTCTGTATGGACATTTAACTACTTTTCTTATGGGCATTGAAGGAAGGAATAAGGAAGGAAGGAACAAAGAATGGAAGCAAGGAAAAAATAAGGAAGGAAGGAATAAGGAAGGACTTAATTAATAAGTAAGGAAGGAAGAAAGGAATAAGGGAGAACAGAAGGAAGGAAGGAACCAACCAAATTCCTTAAAAAAAAACGAAAGAAATGTATCAAACCAGGCCGATACGGAGGCTGACGAAGAAAAAAGTTTGGGCGAGAGAGTGAAAGTGAGGGCTGTAGAGGAAGCTGGTAAGTGAGCCAGTGTGTGGGAGAGAGAGAAGGCAGGGGGGAAGAGGAGAGCTGGTTATGTGTCTGCTCCAGAGGGAGACTGTTCACAGCTCCAGCATATTAATATAACTCAGAGGGGGTAGTTAGATTTGGCCAAGTTTGTTTGGGCTGAATTAACACCCCCCTTATCTTGGTAATAGTTCTGTCATACCAAGAGAAGCTTCCAGAATTTCAGCGTTCAGTGAGCCTTTCTCTGTCTGACGAACTGTTTGCACGATGGTCCGACTCCAAATGATTTGCTCATGCGTCAAGTTTGGATGGTGCATTCTCATGACGGAGATGGAGTTTTGGGATTGACACGTACACACATGCAGACACATCCAAATGAACGTCTTCATTAGACTCTTTTCCCTTCGCATGAATTTACTCCCTCTCTTCTCATCTACTTCTTCCTCCCACTCTCCCTTTGAATCTCTTCCTTTCTTTGTTCATCCTCTCTTTTCCCCGCTCTCTCTCGCTCTCTCTCTCTCTCTCTCTGTCCCAATTTCAATTCAATCTTCCTCTTTCTGCTGGACTTCAAGCTGTGACCGCCATCCCCTGCCACCCCTCCAACCACCCACACTGATTTTCTCTTCATCTGGTCGTAATATACAACATTTGCTTGCCTACACCGCCTTACACACACGTTCTCACACACACCCACACTGCCCTCTACCCAGCATGGTGTCATGGCTGTTAGGACGGTTAGGACTGCAGTTCGGTCTCATTATCGCCGTGGACACCGCAGAGTCTTGGTTTTATTGGATCTGAGGACACGCCCCCCTGGTTTGGAGCTGGGACTAACCAGGCAGGTGATTATCATATAGTTCAAAGCTCAACATGTGTGCAAGGGTGGTGGTGAGGTTGTCTGTGTGTGTGTGTGTGTGTGTGTGTGTGCTTGTCCGGGTGGGCGGGTGAGGGTGCAAGTGTGTGTGTACGTGTGCTGCCAAGGAGGAAAAACAAATAGTAGCCTTTCTAACCCCGTGGTAACTATGGTTCAACTCATGTGCACAAGCTTTTTATCAGCACTTGGCCTTCCTGCCTCTCTCTCAAGCCTGACGGCTAAAACGGATATATCTTAGTAGGAGTTTCTGTACAAAGTGAGTGAGTGCTGGGGGGTGCGGAGGGCGGAATGTGAGGTCACAAGGGCTGTGCGGGGTATTTTAGGGGAAGGCATCTGTGTTTCTGTGTGGGTAATGTACTGTGACTCTGCTTTCCTGGCCCTGGCTGCCTTTGACAGGAAGCAAGTGACTGGCTCCTGACAGCCAATAAATTAATCAGATCGTACCCATGTCGTCGGGCGATCGCGGCCCTGTGCGCATGTGCGAGTGCGTGCTGGGTGACAGGACAGAGTGTGAGTGTGAGCGATGTCAGATATGTAACTGTGAGGTCTGTTTGGGGAGAGAGGGGGGAGGAGGGGAGAGGGCAGATGCTGGAGGCTGCCTTACACATGCCCTCTCGCAGATGTCATCGTTATCCTTTCCTTCCTCTGTTTTCCTGTTGTCGTCCTCAAAGTCACCACCGTCTCTGCCATCACCGTCATCACTGCCATGACTGCCATCACTGCCATTACTGCCATCACTGCCTGTACTACCATCACCACCATCACCACCATCACTGATCATCACTGCCATCACTGATCATCACTGCCATCACTGATCATGACTGCCATCACCACCTACACCACCATCAGTGATCATCACTACCATCAGTGATCATCACTACCATCACTGCCATCACCACCATCACTGATCATCACTACCATCACTGCCATCACCACCATCACTGATCATCACTACCATCAGTGATCATCACTACCATCACTGCCATCACCACCATCACTGATCATCACTACCATCACTGATCATCACTACCATCACTGCCATCACCACCATCACTGATCATCACTACCATCACTGCCATCACCACCATCACTGATCATCACTACCATCACTGCCATCACCACCATCACTGATCATCACTACCATCACTGCCATCACCACCATCACTGATCATCACCACCATCACTGTCATCTCCACCATCACCACCATCACCACCATCACTGCCATCACTGTCATCACCACCATCACCACCATCACTGCCATCACTGCCATCACCACCATCACTGCCATCACTGTCATCACCACCGTCACTGTCATCACCACCATCACCACCATCACTGTCATCACTGTCATCACCACCATCACTGTCATCACCACCATCACCACCATCACTGTCATCACCACCATCACTGTCATCACTGTCATCACCACCATCACTGCCATCACTGCCATCACCACCATCACTGCCATCACTGTCATCATCACCGTCACTGTCATCTCCACCATCACTGTCATCACCACCATCACCACCATCACTGTCATCACTGTCATCACCACCATCACCGCCATCACCACCATCTCCACCATCACTGCCATCACTGCCATCACCACCATCACTGTCATCACCACCATCACCACCATCACTGTCATCACCACCATCACTGTCATCACTGTCATCACCACCATCACCACCATCACCACCATCACCAGCATCTCTGCCTGTGCTGCCATCACCACCATCACTGTTATCACTGTCATCACCACCGTCACTGTCATCTCCACCATCACTGCCATCACCACCATCACTGCCATCACTGTCATCACCACCATCACCACCATCACTGTCATCACCACCATCACTGTCATCACTGTCATCACCACCATCACCGCCATCACCACCATCACCAGCATCTCTGCCTGTGCTGCCATCACCACCATCACTGTTATCACTGTCATCTCTTCCTTTATTGCCATCACCACTATCACTGCCTGTACTACCATCACCACCATCATTGCCATCACTGTCATCACTGCCTGTACTATCATACCCACCATCACCACCAGCACTATAATTGTTGGCGGCATTACAGCATATGGAAAGAACACATGAAAATCTCTCTGGTTCCTAAATTCAGGAAGCCTGAAGGAGAGGTCAAAGGTGATCAGCTCTGAGACTGAGATCAAACAAGATAAAAAGGCATTCATCCCCTCAGCTCCAAAGCTATAACATTTTAGGTTGTGTTTAGTAGGACAGAATGTCACAAATTATACTTTAGATATGTTCGCTTTGATCTTATCGGATTGGGCCCTTGTGAAATGTATAAAGATGAACTCTACGTCAAACACTGTGACAATTTCTTGTCGTCATCATCAAGCCTCTTTAGCTGCATCATTATCAACTGCTGTACAACAGATCCTGTTCACCGCGAACATATGACTGACTCTCATTATCTCGCCCACAATGATGAGCTGAACAGACGAGGATAAACCAAGAGTATCGACGCTGACATCATTCTGTCTTTGTGATCTCCTCTCTCTCTTTCTTCCTCTCTTCTCCATCCTTAATGTCTCCTTTCTTCCCCGCCTCTCATCTCCTCCCTCCTTTCTCTTCAGGACACTCGCCTCGTCCACCCGACCCTCCTGACCTCACCGGCCTCATCCCAAACCTCCAGCCAGCCTTAACTTCACTTCTCTCACGTCTTCATCCTGAGAGGAGGACAAGAAAGTGGAGGGTCTGAGGTCGGCGAGGGAGCTGGTAAGGACCTGTACATGCGCGTGTGTGTACTGTATTGAAAGCCAAGCGAGGGTGTGTGTGTGTGTGTGTGTGTGTGCGTTGGGGGCTGGTTGGTGTCTGTCCTGGGAGACAGATGGCGCGTGGAGCCTCTCTGTGCCAGGCGGGCGCTGGCGGCGTTCCAGCAGCTCTAGCGGGTAGCAGGTCCTGGGGCGGACGTGGGCGGGGCTCTGATCCACAGCTCTCCTCAGGCGCAGGAGTACGCTTCCCCCGCCCATCTGTTCTCAGCACAGCTACCGGTGGAAGATACACACACACACACACACCGACAGGCTCGCGGGAAGAGCGAAGGCACACGCAGTCTGAGTCGCACATGCACTCACTCATGCTTACTCCTTCACACTCGCATATTCAGGCACATACGTCAGTTTACCCCCAACTAGTCAACAGCGCTGGGTTCAGCTGCAGTGCATCATACCCCCCGCACACCACCCCCCAAAAAAACATCCTCCTCATCATTCAGAATTAGCCTGCAGCTCTGACCGTCTCCTTCCCCCCGCCCCTTCACACGAACACACACACAGCAACCTGTTCCCTTAACGTGATGTTGTTTTCTCTTAACAATTTTACCCGATACACGACTCTCCCTCCACCACCTCCCCCCAAATCCCCCTGGGAGAACTAGTCTGTGCTGATATCCACATTCTGTGACCTAAGGCAGGAAAGGAGAACAGGGAGGAGGACGAGAGAGGCGGTGGGAAAGAGGGAGGAGAGGGGGCATAGGAAGAGGAGAGAAATCGAGAGGACAGAAGGGAAAGCAAGGAGCAAATGACAGGAAAAGAGAACGGAAAGGGAAGAGAGGCCAGGAGAAAACAGGTGGGTTTGAGAGGAGAGGACCTGCGAGGTGTCGAGTGAAGAGGAGCGGGAGAGGGGGAGGAGGGGGGCGGCAAACGGGGGGCGGGGGGGGGAGTCAGAAGCTCCCTCGTGTTTGGAAGGAAACATGGGAACAAACGAACACCATAAGGCAGAACCGTCTGACGATGACGCTCTCCCGTCACTGACGTCCGACCCTAACAACAGGATATGAACTGTTCCCCCCCCCCCCCCCCCCCCCCTCCCTGACATACTGTTGGTTCCTCAAATACGTGTGAGTTATGCCCATGTTCAACATGTGTAACCCGTTGACTCTAAGCTGAGGTGTGGGGTGACTGTCAGGCAGGAAGTAACTCATCGAGCTGAGAGATCGAATCAGGGCGCAGACAGGGCCAGTGCACGAAGGTGCCCCGCTCTCTTTGACGTTGCTGGTGGGTGAATTGATTCAAGCTGTTTCATTTAACCAACTTAGTACCATGATTTACATTTACACTTATTCATTTAGCAGATGCTTCTATCCAAAGCAAGAGAGAGTTTTACAAAAGAGCATCGGTCACGCACATATCAACGTGGTAGTCCCCAAACATAGCGTGTATATAGATTATGAGACATAGATCGTGAGAAGCCAGTAAGTGCCCACAGTGGGGAAATAGCAGCTTACAACAGCAGCAGGGCACAGTATAGCACTCAGAGCAACAGGATAAAGTATAAAAATATAGTAAATGCAGTAAAAATACAAAGTACAAGATAGGGATCTAAGAGTATGAAATAACAACATCGCACATAAGAGAGAGAGAGTTAAGTAAGAGTTAAGTGAGGTGACTCCTGCCATGAATAAAAAGTGAGTGACATACAGCCAAGTTATTGCACGTAAAGAATATTAGACTTAATAGTTAAGAACATAGTTAAATAATATTGCATGTAATACTTGCACGCAACTGCATAATTTTGCTAAAATAATGTTGCACGTCATAGTGGTCATGGACGTGGTTCAGCAACAGTGTTATCAGTGATTGTTCCGGAAGGAAGGAAGCACCTGCGGAATCTCTCCTTCACACACCGAGGGTGAATCAGCCTATTGCTGAAGCTGCTCTCCAGAGCGGACAGTGAGTCCTGCAGGGGGTGTGACTCGTGGTCCAGCATAGTAGTCAGCTTTGCCAGGACTCGTCTGTCACCCACCACCTGCACTGAGTCCAGAGGACAGCCCAGGACTGAGCTGGACTTCTTGATGACCTTGTCCAGCTTCTTCCTTTCCTTCTCAGTGATGCCGCTGCTCCAGCAGACCACACCGTACATGATGGCTGAGGCCACCACTGAGTCGTAGAAGGACTTTAGGGGTGCCCCCTGCACTCCGAAAGACCTCAGTCTCCTCAGGAAGTAGAGCCGGCTCTGACCTTTCCTGTACAGTGCGTCAGTGTGGTGAGTCCAGTCCACGTTGTGGTTCAGGTGAACACCCACTTATAGGACTCAACTCTCTCAGTGTCCATTCAACCCACTACTATAATAAGATATATTAACATAATACTAACATAGTGTAAGTATAACCATTTATTTTGTGATCTATTCTCCTACAGGCCGTGCAACAGGAACCAGGAGACTCCCTTTCCTTCCCCTCTGCTACGTATTGATTGTTAGCTGAGTGAAAGTACTCCTGTGGTGAAGAAACATCAAGGCAGTTGAACATTTGCACAACACACAGGGAATATGCCCCTTATTTACGACCTGATTTTCCCGACTGGTTGTTCCGATGACATTCCTTGGAGCGGTGGGCCTGAAGGGCTTTTAGAGCGAGGCTCTCTTTAGCCGTCTGTCTGAACGCCAGTTAGAAAAACATTAGAGTTTAAATATTAATGTTGTAATATGGTGTTGCTGGAAAGCTGTGAGCTGCGAGGAGGCATATTTGTCACACTCCAAAAACCTGCTGGCGCTACGAAAATGGTGGAGAGATGAAGCAACTTCTTTTCAAGTTGCAGGACCAATGTGCAGAGCTTATCCTCCTCCTACTCTCCCCCTTTTCCTCCCCCTTTCCATGTTCACCCTCCTCCTCGTCGCAGTTGACATCGTTACCATCATTATCTTCATCGTCATCACCATAAGCATCATCATCTTCGCAGATTGACTGTGACAAGCTACACACAGAGCAGCAACTATGTCTCATTATTTACCTGAAGCTTTTTGTGCTTGTATTTACATAATAATATACCCACCAAAAACAACACCAGTATTAAAGGTAGATCTAAGATTAGGTTTGCTTAGTATATGCCTTTGTACAATCTCTCTATCTTCCCTCTCTATCTCTCTCATTCTCATCTTTGAGCAACAGATGGCCGAGGGAGAGTCAGCGACACGTTTATTTTCTCTGTTCTTGATTTTAACATGAATTTGGCTTAATTGGATTGCCTTCTGAACCCACATATTCCATATCTCCGCTCCAGCGAAGATATTTTCATCTTTGTCATCGTGCAATGACCAAAACATGATGTAGTTCTTGTTTTGCTTTGAAAAAAAGGTTTCATTGCCAGCCCAGATATGTGAAAAAAAGTTCTTGTTGCGACACCCACAGTCAGAACACTGACAGATACCATTCAGGAGATTTTGGGACGAAAATGATCAAATGCATTCACATGTTTTTTAATTGACAAAGTAAATCTTTTCTCTTTTTTTTAACAGGTCATCCGGGGAGACTGGAATGTGATTGGACTGAAATACTCATTTCCAGGGGCGTTATTAGACATAAAGCTCTACTGGGGCACGAGCCCTGCTTACGTTCGTTCTTTTTTTTCTTCCAAGCTTGCTGCACTCAGTGCACTACAAGGCGTTAGAAACTGCCCTTTCTTAACCCCTGATACAACAGTTCAGTGATGCAAATTTGATATCAGCTTTGGCCCGGGACATCAATAGTTAATGCCAGCATGCACATTTTTCCCGCATTCATCGGAGCGCAAATACTGTTTTTTAAACTTCATGTAATATTGTTTTTATGTTTTAGACTAAACTAAGATGATCGGTAGGCCTCTAATTCAGAAACTTCCTGTAGTTTTTGTAATGTTTTCTAGAACCTTCCTCAGTTCTGACCTGTGTGATGAGTCACCTGGACTTTAGAGTGAGTGCTGCAGTGGTTGTTTGACCAGCTCAGAAGATCATGCTGACATGGAATTCTACAGGCATAAGTTTGTGTTTCTCGTTAAACTGTTTTGATTTTACTAGTGTTGATTGGGAAGCTGCTTACATTTTTTTCCGGGATTATCAATCTAAATTAATTCACCAAAGAATAAAGTAAATTGTTCAAAGTCAAACTGTAGATTTATACTGGGGTGTGTGCCCTAGTAAAAAGGGTCTGACAACGCCTCTGCTTGTATCAGTGGCTGGCACTGGTGTCTCTCTCTGACTGCATCAGAGCTGCGTCTCTCTCTAGCTGCCTATCTCTCTAGCTGCCTATCTCTCTAGCTGCGTCTCTCTCTAGCTGCGTCTCTCTCTAGCTGCCTATCTCTCTAGCTGCGTCTCTCTCTAGCTGCATCTCTCTCTAGCTGCGTCTCTCTCTAGCTGGTTCTCTCTCTAGCTGCGTCTCTCTCTAGCTGTGTCTCTCTAGCTGCCTATCTCTCTAGCTGCGTCTCTCTCTAGCTGCATCTCTCTAGCTGCGTCTCTCTCTAGCTGCGTCTCTCTCTAGCTAGGTCTCTCCCTAGCTGCGTCTCTCTAGCTGCGTCTCTCTCTAGCTGCGTCTCTCTAGCTGCGTCTCTCTCTAGCTGCGTCTCTCTAGCTGCGTCTCTCTCTAGCTGCCTATCTATCTAGCTGTGTCTCTCTCTAGCTGCGTATCTCTCTAGCTGGGTCTCTCTCTAGCTAGGTCTCTCTCTAGCTGCATCTATCTCTAGCTGCGTCTCTCTCTAGCTGGGTCTCTCTCTAGCTGGGTCTCTCTAGCTGCATCTCTCTAGCTGCATCTCTCTCTAGCTGCGTCTCTCTCTAGCTGGGTCTCTCTCTAGCTGCATCTCTCTAGCTGCATCTCTCTAGCTGGGTCTCTCTCTAGCTGCATCTCTCTAGCTGGGTCTCTCTCTAGCTGCGTCTCTCTAGCTGCGTCTCTCTCTAGCTGGGTCTCTCTAGCTGCATCTCTCTAGCTGCATATCTCTAGCTGGGTCTCTCTCTAGCTGCGTCTCTCTCTAGCTGGGTCTCTCTCTAGCTGCGTCTCTCTCTAGCTGCGTCTCTCTCTAGCTGGGTCTCTCTCTAACAGTGTCTCTCCCTGCGTCTCTCTTTGCCTTGAGTTTTCCTTGTCAGGAGACCTCTCTCTCCTGAGGCCTGTTATATCCACTTTAGTTGTGTGAGGTGCTGATTTGCGGAGAAGGCTTGAAAGAGATTGCCCTCAAGCTGGCAGTGAGAGGGCCTGTGTCGCTGTACCTGGTTCTGAATCACAACGTACAGGACACTCATTAGTTGATTTTTTTGTCCATCATCTTTCTCATCTCCATTCTCATCACAGCGTCTTTCTCATCCCATAATTGCTGGTTGGCGTGGTGACTGCCATTTTCGGTTCTCTTTCATCCAGATGCTGATTATCTAAAAAGAGCTTTGTTAGAGTCACTTTACTGAGCGGCGGTAAGAACTCAGCCTGTGAGGAATACAACAAATACACACTGCTTTAACACCCTCTCTCACTCTCTCTCACACACACATACACACACTTTTCTCTCTTCATCTCCATTTCTCTCCCTTTCTGTCACTCACATTCTTTCTCTGTATTTCTCTCCATCTCTCTGTCTCTCTCTTTATATCTCTGTATCCCAGCCACTTCCGTCCTCTCAATCCTTTTCTCTCCATCTCTCTCGCCTGTCTGCCTGCCTGTCTACCGTCCTGCCTGTCTACCGTCCTGCCTGTCTACCGCCCTGCCTGTCTACCGCCCTGCCTGTCTACCGGCATCAGTAATGCATTACTGTAAGTTAACCTTGGAGACGCCCTGTGGCAGTTCAGCTACGGAGAGCAGAGCTGGCATTGATGCTGTAGCCGTGGCTCCTCTGTCTGCCTTACTCTACAAGGAGGGAACCGGAGGTGGGGGGATGGAAGGGCAGGGGGGCGGGGGCCAGGGATGGTGAGCAGGAAGGGTTGTGCGGCATTCATCAATATCATTACCGAAGTTGAACCTGGGAGCGTTCGGCACCCAAGTGCATCTTTCCGCGAGTGTGTCCTTGCATGTGTGTGTGTGTGTGTGTGTGTACAAGCAGGCCGCATTGGAGTCAGGGCCGATCTCGACTGAACTGGCGAAGAAATGTCAAATATGCCATCGGCGCCACGACGACTACGGCGACAGAGAAAGTGCTGCAGCAGGTCAGCCTCAGAGGTCGGGGGGACCGGGGAGGGGAGGGGGGGGGGTCAGCTTGTGTGTGGAGGGGGAGGGGGGGCAATGATGTGAATTTCATCGATCCCGGGCTTCCTGACAGGTGTTCAGTGATTTCCTGTCCCTGGCAGAAATATTGCGCTTGTTAATCCATTGGAGTCAGAGAATCAAGGGACTGGGGAGGTGGGGAGAGGTGGGGGGGGGGAGGGGCTAAAAGGCAGAGGGGGGGAGGGTGGGAGGAGGAGAGTGGGTGCAGGAGGGGGTGCATTAGTGAGAGGAGAGGAAGGTGGGCGCGGGTCAACGCTAACAGGATGCTAATGAGACCGGGCTAATCAATGTGTGCTTAATCAGCCCTTCAACTCAGTGCAGACTGAAGAGAGGCTTAGAGGGAGGAGAGGTGGGGGTAGGGAGGAGAGGGGTGAGGAGGGGCAGGATGCTGGAGGGCGTGCGGGGGGAGGGGGGGGAGGGGAGGCGGTGTTGAGAGGAGTTCATGAGAAAGTGCAGGTCCAACCTCTGATTCACACCAGTCCCTCCCTCCCTCCCTGACTCTCCCCCCTATCCTCTCCTTTTCCTCGCATGCTGATTCCGATCTCAAGGCTAACGCAACAGTCTATCTGACCCGGAGATGACGCTGTACGTTTACCCCTCCGCAAAGACACCGAGGACCACAAATGACAAAAGTTGATGGCCGTTACTTGCCAGACAGCATTAATGATATACCACTTGATTGCATCAGTTGTGTGCTTTCAAAAAACAAACCTCTTTTTTAAGATGAATATTTTCAGAAACAGCCATTACTCCCTCTTTAAACACATTGGGCCTGTTCTCCCACTTCAACCCCTAAACTCCTTTCTTTCTTTTCACCCTTTCTTTTCTTCTTTACCTTGCCTCTAGGACACATCGAACAGGGCAGGTTTTTTTCCTGTGGGGAAGGTTTCTGGTGTTGAGCATTAATCCTGTCCTTTACCCACTCAGGAAAAGGCCACAACTCAATCAGTCTCATGTCCCCGAAGCCGGCGCCCTGTAAAAAATGACTTGGTTCCCTGAGTTGACAGGCCTGAGATGGCAAGAGAGGAATTAATCTCACGGAAAGATCCGGAATATAAAAAAAAGGAAAATAAACTAGAAAAGGAACAAAAAATACATCAGGAACAGGGGCAGGCGCTTATGTTCATCAAGTGTACACACACACACAAACATGCATAATTCATATGGACGTGCTCATACACACATTTGCAGAAAATACACAAATACGGTTGTCCACACAGTCGCTCAAACTCTACGGTAAATAGCACATACACACGTTCCCCTAGACGCGCACACACACACACGCAAAAACGCGTTCACCAACACTCTCCTGCACGCACACACATACTCAAGGCGTCGCAGTGTGTGAAGATGAGTGCACACCGCCAGCTGTACGGTTACATCAGTGTGAGAGAGAGGGTAGGGATCAGGCCACATCACGATCTAATCTGTATCGCCCACTGCAACCAGGAAACAGGGGGCTTGAGGGGGGGAAAGGAGGCTGGAGCGGTGGGGGGAGGGTGGGTGGTGGGGGGGGGGGGGGGGGGGTCAACATGTACTGTTAGCCGCGGGAGAAATTCAGAAACATGACTGAGGTGTGACTGTTCCACAGCAGGTCAGGTCAACAGGCGACAGGAAGCTTCACGCAACACGGATGGGCAGGACTCTCGACCCGTTGCTTGGCGTTCGCCACTTCCTGTCCTGCCTGATGAAGCCTGATGCAGGAGACTCATGGTGAAGGACAGAAGAGGCATGGGGAAAGTGTGTGTACTTGTTCTGCATGCTTGTGTGTGTGTGTGTGTGTGTGTGTGTGTGTGTGTGTGTGTGTGTGTGTGTGTTTGAGGGCGTGTGTGTGTGGGTGGGTGGGTAGCTTGCTGTGAGTCTCACTGTGTATTCATTCCTGGCAGGGTGCCAAATCAATGCTCCCACCAAAAGAATGTGTCTGTGTGCCGCAGTGGGGTCTGTATCTGGAGGGAGAAGAGAGAGGAGAGAATCCGTCACATCACAGTGGAGAAATGGAGGGAGAGATAGATTGCTAGATCCTTGCCAGAAACTCTGTTCTTGGGAGAAATAGCCAAAGAAGTGGTCCTGTCTCTCCTTCTCTCTTTCTGTCTCAGTCCGTCTCCCCATCTGTCTCTCTCTATGCCTCTCTCTCCCTCTTTCACTCTCGCTCTTACTCTCTCTCTCTTTGCCTCTCCTTCTCTGCATGCAATAATCATGAACGGAGATCAATCAGATCAGATCTCCTCCTGCTATGGGTCCATGGTTGAGGCTCGGCTTGTCATCCTTACAGTGTCATGATAAAACTGGCGTCAACATCATGCCCGATCTAGCACCGCATCAACCAGCTCGCTATTGAGCCTGCATGTTCTTCATCTATGGCAATGCCTTTTCATCCCATAATGCACGCTGCCTGGCGAACCCTCAGTCTGTAGACTGACAGCAATCCGATGATGTCATACACCAGACACGGGTGTTCCTGTTTGTGGAGGAATACCAGCCATGATCGTGGTTGGCTGGCTGTCTGGCTAGGTGGGTGACCCCACAGCTGTCTGGCTATGTAGCTGGCTGACGGCTTCGCTGGCTGGGAGGCTAGCAGGCTGGATGGCTAGCTGGCTGGCTGACGGCTTCGCTGGCTGGATGGCTAGCTGGCTGGCTAGCTGGCTGGATGGCTAGCAGGCTGGATGGCTAGCTGAACAGGTGTCTGATTAGCTGTTCGTCTGTTCTGAATTGCTGGCTGACTCGCTGAATGTCTTGATGGCTGGTTAGCTTGCCGACTGCTTCGCCGTCTGTCCCGTCGGTTCTCGTTAGTGTTGGAGTGCGGCGCCGTCATTAGGCTGTGTCCACACACGCCCACCGTCTCTAATGATGCAGGAACGTGCCTGGCGAGGCCCAGAATCAGCGTTTGAAGACGGCGATTAAGGAGAAGATGGCGGCAGGAAAAAAAAGGTGAATGGTTTGAAGACGAATGTGAAAAGAAGAAGAAAAAAACATGCATGTCCTAAAGGTGGAGATAATATTAGAGCAGAGGGAGGGGTGTGTGTGGGTGTGCAGGAAGGATGGGGGGGGGGGTGGACACGCAGTGTTACTTTTGTGGGTGTGCGTCTGTCCATCCAACTTTAAACCATGTCTACACATGCATCTGTGTGTATTTCTGTCTGCACGTTTGTCTATATGGCTGTCCGTCTATGTCTGTCTGTCTGTTTTTCTGTCTGTCCATCTTCAGTTGTTTGAAGTCCTCCCATTGTTGCTATGGAAACCTTTGAGGTTCTCAGGTATCACCAAGCACATCCAGGAGTCAACTCCTTTAAAGAAATGATGTCATTATCTCCAAACTTTTAATCTGTGGTTGACAGGGTGACAGGGGGCAGTACCGGTATGTTCGGAACATAGACAGAGTTACCACATCTCAGTCAGCTATTGGCCCAAAATGATCAGTTGAATCGTTGGAAGACCCAGGACAAGCTGGAGAGACCATGTCTCTCGGCTGGCCTGGGAACGCCTCGGGATCCCCTCAGAGGAGCTGGAGGAGGTGTGTGCGGAGAGGGAAGTCTGGGGGGCCTCCCTGCTCAGACTGCTGCCCCCGCGACCCAGCCTCGGATAAAGCGGGAGAAAATCGATGGATGGGTGAATCGTTGGTGTTGGACAGCGTCTCGAAGCGTACACCGCTTAGCTTAAATGATGCGTCGCCATGTCTCAGGGGCTTACAGTATGTGCAGGCGTCCATCTTGCGCAAGTATTAACACGCCAGTACAGCAGAGCAAGGGCATTCTGGTCTTTTCCGTTCGGCTCTGCATGGGAATGAGAAGAGGAAAGATATTAAATATTCTGTTTGATTGCATATCCAGCTGCAGTTTCTCACAGAGGGGAATTTTGCTTTTAACTCGCTGTGCTGTACACAAGCACTTTAGCGCTTTAACAAATATTTTTCCCCTGACAATGTCTCAGCCCACAACCGCTTCATCATTTACGCCCAGCAACAAACCCACCGCCGGCTTCACCCAGGGTGGGCGGAGAGGAGCCACCACCCTCTTATACCCCCCTAAAAGGGAATTATTGACATTGTTAACTTATGTGTTTACCATAGGGGGGGGGGGGGCTGTTTGTACAATAAACAACACTTTGCACGCCCCCCCCCCCCCCCCCCCCGCTTCATTTTACGTAGACGTGCTCAAACAACGACGAGGGTGACCTTGGTCCCTTTGTACGTGGTCATGGGCTGGTGCCGCTACAGATTTCGAAAGGTTTCTTAAGGCAATGCTGATCTTTATTGTGGACGCCGGATCCAGGGATCTCTGAGTTTGGCTGCTCCATCCCCCCCTCCCCAGGTGTCCCTGAGAATCAAGGGTCCGTTTGAAAGAGCCTGGCTCTCCTCGTCTCTGGCTGGGGTTTTGAAGGCTCATTAGGCCAGGGGATCAAAAGAGGTTGCAGGGCCTGTGGAGGGCAAACTGGATGCTGCGAGCTGTGTTTATCCCCCTGCGCTGCCATCTTGGCTCTACCCGCTGTCTGTCCGTCCGTCCATCCGAGGCCCAGATCTCTTGGCACTTTCTCTCTGTTCGGCTGCCATTTTGGGGCCATCCATCAGACCCCAAATCTATCCTGCGCAGAAGCCGACAGACTTGCTTCAGATGGCCTGCCCAGTCCTGCATACACCCTTAAGAGCACACGCACACAGGCACATGGACTGATACACACACAGACACACACTCATAAACATACACACACGGACACACACCCGTGCATACATCGACACACCAAAAAAAAACACACCACTCACACCGTTGACAGGCCAGCTCTAAGCTGAAGTGAAAAATACAGAAACACAAACCACTATTTCATCAGATGAAAAATGGGACGTTCCGAGTCTGACCCAATAATCCTTTCTCTTGGATTATAGCTGCTAGAAGCGCGGCTGCTATAGGGGATTAATCTGTTGTTTCTATTAATTGTGCATTTCTGGTTCTAGATTTTTTGATCCATGTCTTCATCTAGCTCAAATTATAATCTGTCTTTTGTCCATGGCAAGCAGGTGGTTGCCCCTAAAGTCATTAGATACCATGTAGGACAAACACAGATATAAAATCCGTACAATCCACACACGCAATCCACACACACCAATATACACTCCAGCTATCAGAGCAGTGCGGCGAGGGAGACCGATTCTTGGCTTTTATCAGTGTCTGCTAGCGCAGCGTCGAAAGCTTTTTACGAATACTATAACAGTCACGTCGATAATGTATATAAAGCAGAGCAGCACTTAGCCGTTGTGTGGGCCTGGGTCTATGGAGACAAACATACAGCTGATCCCTGGATGTGTGAACTGAGGAGAGGGGGGGACACACCGACGAAAGACCGTTTCCTGTAGGTCAGTCATCAAGGAGGTCCGTTCTTCAAGCGACAGTGACCAGAGAGAATGGAGGGAGGAGAGAGCGAGCGATCCTCTCACCGTGCAAACTGTAAACACACTTTAAAACGCATTTTCCAGCGAGACAGAGCTTTTGTTTACTAATGAGGGGTAACCCGTCGGACAGGCTCCGCTTCTGAATTTGAATGTCTCTCTCCATCCTTCTATCTCTATCTCCCTCCGTCATCTGGTACATGGGAAATAATAATACGGAATTGGAAGGGAATAAAGAAGGAGATTAATGAGTCATGATTGCCCAAGTGCGTGCGTGTGTTGCTGTGGAAATTTAGCGACGCGCTACGACGCTATTTAAATTGATAAGTGAGCTAAGCGCTGAAACGTAAACGGCGAACATCACTGTTGGCAATACGTGTCATCTGGTGCGTCTGAAAGACCTGGGAGTTGCGTTTAGTACAGCACACCAGAGTTCAGCAGTCACTCTGTCACAGTTTAACAGATGTAGCTTCCATGACTAAATCGTCTCCTGGAAGGCTGTCAGCACCGGGCTGCCAGAAACGACAGATCCACTTCCTGTTTGGTACAGTTTCTCTTTTGTGCCTGTGTTTGCTCAGCGACTGAGGGGACTGATAATGAGAGAGAGGGCGGGGGGATATGTCTCTACTGCCTGTACCACACTCCCTCTCTCGCTTTCTGTTCTTTCTGCTGTGATCTCTATCTCTCCCTTTGCCTCTGTCTCTCTCTCTCTCTCTTTCATCCTGTATGTGCGCAGGTTGTGTGCATCTGCATGTATGTATGTGTGTGTATGTTTGTGCTACACAGCCTGGTGTGCCATAGAGGCGGACTAGGAGGGCGCAAGTCAATACCAAGGTGTTTCTGTGTGTGTTTCTGTGTGTGTTTCCTAACATGTGGTCGGAGGGCGTGTGTGTTCGCAGGTAGGGCAGGATCTGCATTAATGATAACCTGTCAGGGTGTATTTTTTGGCGGTGGCGAGAGCGATTAGGCCTGACTTGCTCTCTGCATGTGACAGTCTGCGCCCCACATGAAATACGTTGCGGAAAAAAAGCTCTGCTTTCATTTCTCCACTCTAACACTTCATGAATTCATAACACACACACTCTGCACCAACACCCCCCCCCTCTCTCTTAATCTCTCTCCACCTTCCGCTTTCTCTCTTTCTTTTTCTCTCTCTCTATTTACCTCTTTCTACCTTTAGCTATTTCCTTCCCTCTTTTCTCTCTCTCTCTCTCTATTTTTCTTGCTCTCTCCCTTTCGTTTTATTCCCTCTTTCTCTCTCTCTTTCTCTCTCTTTTCATCATTCCACTCCAACATCAAAGGGCAGAACACATCTGTGGATGACATGTAGATAAAAGGTTGTCCTCATTTCATCTCTGACAATCACTTCATCAATAATTCATATTTAGACAATTCAAAATGTTTTTTTTTTTTTTTGAGTAACTATGTGGTGTCCATCAATTGTATAATTATTTATTTATCTTCGGGTATAATGGCCATTTAATACAGTGTTAAGGACTGTTCCCAGTGAGCTAGCAACACCACCACTTCACCAGCATCATACGCTCTCACTTGCACACACAGTCACATGCTCATACTACTGATACTGATGTCCATGTGCACACACATACATACATAGAGGGTCCATGAATGTCTCTTGAGTATATTTTAAAACTTTCTAAATTCATTATGTGTTTAGGATGTAAACGTGTGCAGATTCAATATAGACTTGACCTGGGCCTCAGGCCTCCCTTGCTCCAGTACAGTCCAGGTCCAGGACGGGCTTTATCATAGGATGGGGCCAAAACCTGCCTGTGAGCCTGTTCAGCTCCGGTATGGCAGCAGGAGCCTGGGGTGTTAAGTTCCATGACTCGACCCCATCACCCCATTAAATACCCCTGTTCTGCAGAGCTGAATAGAGAGGATGAATGAATGACATTTAGTCCAGGAAACTAGCGGATGGGCAGAGGAGGCCTACCGCTGGGATCGGCCTATGAGGCTGCACCTTTCTTCTCACTCACTCACTCTCTCCCTCTCTCTCCCTCTCTCTCTCTCACACACACACTCTCTCTTTTTCCCTCTCTTTTTATTAATTCCTTACCATTATATAAATAATACTACTTCTTCTCGAAACCCCTGGTCAGTGGGTTGGCCTCTTCAACCCAAGGTTCAGTCCCCTCCCCTCCCTCCTGGGAGGTTAGAGTGAGGTTGTGAACCGAAGTAGAGCTGGAAGGGCTAGTGTGTATGTATGTGGAGGTGTGGGGAGGGGCCATGGTCAGAGCAGGAGGTAGGGGGAGGTGGGGGGGTCAGAGTCCCCAGAGCGGTCTCCTGTGGCTGGGTTCCTTTCACACTCACTACCCTTCCCCGCTCGGCACTCTGGGTAAATGTCAGCCAGGAAGACTGGGGGCCCCAAAACAGAGAGGGAGAGAGCCTTACCATAGTGAGGGGCCCGACCCCACATTTGAACACTTCCAGAAGTGGAAGACAGGAGAGGGAGAGGAGAAGAAAGAGTGAAAGATCTGAAGAACGTAAAAAGAGGAACAGTTAAGAAAAGTGACAGAGTGACAAAGAGAGAGAGAGAGCGAGAGAGATAGAGAGATAGATAGAGAGAGAGAGAGAGAGAGAGAGAGAGAGAGAGAGAGAGAGAGAGAGAGAGAGAGAGAGAGAGAGAGAGAAAAGTGACAGAGATAGAGGGAGAGAGAGAGATAAGAGTGACAGAGTGAGCAAGAGAGAGCGAGAGAGAGAGAGTAGACAGAGAGGTGAGAAGACAGCTGCGCTCTCAACAGAACTGGCCGCACCTTTTAGCGCTCCAAAGAGCACTACAACAATGCCTGGCTCAGCACATAAATAATTCTCCGCGTTCAAACTGAAATGTGTGTTTGGTGTGTGCGCAACTTTTGTGTCCGAACACATACAGGCAGCACAGTCCTATATGTGTGTGATGGGTAGTGTAAAATATAATTTTAACCTTTATGTGTCTTTGACCGTGTGTATAGCTATAGACAGTTGATTCAGCAAGCCTTTGACTGGGAGAGATTGCGCAAGTGTATGTGCATATGCGTGTTCATCAGAGTAAGTATGAGTTTCCATAATGCTCCCGTCGTCTGATTTTCCAGACCTGACCTTGCTGGTGCAGGCATGTGTGTGTACGTGTGAGAGTGGTGGTGACACAATCCTCTGTTGCCCTGAAGTATTGAGTAGGTTGTGACCCTGGCATTATGTCCGGTTTGACCGCCATCGTCACCCCTCCAACTGCCTGACTTTACCGGCTGAGGTCACACAACACGCACAAACAAACACACGCGCTCAACCGTTCGCACACACTTGCACCCTCGGTCATAATTCCGTCTAGCAAAACGCTCTTGAAAACACAGCGGCCGGTGTGTCTTCGCTGAAGTGGCAAAGACTGAGGAGTCAATTTGTTGTTGAGGTGCTTTTCCCCCATCGCTCCCCTCGTCAATGTATTCAGTTGTTTAAGCCCTCCTGATCCTTCCCTCGCTCGGCCCCGACAGACTGGAGGAGGACGGAGTGTCCTCATCGCTGGCCAAGGTTAACCAAAGCCTAAACTGTGTTTGAGCTTGCTCCGTTGCACGCCCACCACTGCCGAGATCAAACCCCAAACCCTTTAGCTCTCTCCCTTTCTCTCGTCCCTTGACACCTATCTCTCTTCGCCTCTACTCTCTCCTGTCTCTCTCTTTCATTCTTCTATAACATCTCTCTCTCTCTCTCTCTTCTCTCTCTCTCTCTCTCTCTCTCTCTCTCTCTCTCTCTCTCTCTCTCTCCGGTGGATATCTGGCGTGGTGTGGTTTTTTTTGGGAAACCTGTATTTTTGCCGGAAGCATGGTTAACTAGCAGAACTAAATATTCAGAACATTTCGTATTGTGAAGCTTGTAAGTTCACAACAACATACTTCTTTTTATAATGCTTTGATTGAGGTTGGTTGCGAAAATAGTGAGCTCATTCTCACTCCTGCTTCACGGGAGACAAGGTATTCCGTAGCTCTGCAGCGCCACCCTGTGGATGGTTCATTAGTAAGAAGTTGGGATTTTCGGTGTTCTGGTGTCACTACCCCTGACGTACATTCCAGCCTACAGTTGGGTTACCTCAAAAACAAGCCGACACATTCAGGACAGTGCATTACTACCATCAAAATGCGTAAACCCAGGAGAAATAAACTGTCATGTGCAATGGCAAACTACGTTTTGCAACACGTAGCTTATTTCAGTTTTTCTTTATTTAACTGCGTAAGCTTGCGCCTTATCCATAACTAGAATAGAGAATAGAATAAATCTTTATTGTCATTGTCACAGGTACAACGAGATTGAAAGTGCTTCTAGTCAGTGCAACATAATTAAAGTTTTCCGCACCTATTATTTATTAATTTTCATTTCAAATCCAGTGTGGCGGTGTACAGAGACATAATTATGAAACTTTTGCTAATGTCCAAATATTTATGGACCTGACTGTAAGTCCCATAGAAAAAACGTATTTACAAAAACGTCTAAATAGTTATGATTATATACTGTCATCTCTTTAAATTTCTGAGTTTATTTCATAGCCATATTTATTTATTTGCCCAATTATTATTTTTCTGTATTATTTCGATTTTAATGTCCATTTTACATGGTGAATTGTTCGTATCTTTTTCATTTGAAAACGTAGTGGACCGAATTAAAATATCCATGTCCACTGTGGGTACTTAGCTGGCAACTTAGTTTCTGTTATTGAGAGAGGGAGTGAAAGGGGAGTCAAAACTCATATTTTGGTCACACATGCTCAAACACAAATGCACGCACACATACATACATACATACACTCCTTTTCATAAAAAAGCATTCATTAAATGCATATATGTATGCATTTAAAACTCCATAAAGCTACACGCCTGTGCAGAACATACTGTAATTACTTACTGTTCCTAGCTATAGCCATTGAAGTGGCAATATATGTTCAAATATGTGTAACCTTTTTTTCCCTGAATATACAACAATGAAATGCACTATACAGACAGATGAGAGACAAGGTAAGCTGTTCACATGTTCAGTACATCGAGATTCCTACTAGTTTCTTCTCACGACAAGCGTGCAAATCGGATGCTTCTCCACCCTACTTCAAAACAGTTAAAGCAAGGATGGCCAGTCCTTTTTTTTTAGTTAGCTGATTCTAACTGGTTCTTGCCATAATATGAAATTGAACAGTTGTCCAATAGGGCTGTCGGCTGTGTAGTAACCTGACTTCTGTACAACACAACTGATGGTCCCAACCCCATTGATCAAGCAAGAAATTCCACTAATTAACCCTGATAAGGCACACCTATGAAGTGAAAACCATTTCAGGTGACTACCTCTTGAATATCATGAGAAAATACCAAGAGTGCAATGCAGTAATCAGAGCAAATGGGGACTATTTTGAAGAAACTAGAATATAAAACATATTTTCAGGTATTTCACCTTTTTTTGTTAAGTACATGTGTTCATTCATAGTATTGATGCCTTCAGTGACAATCTACAATGTAAATAGTCATGAAAATAAAGAAAACGCATTGATTGAGAATGTGTGTCAAAACTTTTGGCCTGTACTGTGGGAGTACAAGAGAGTCAGGTGGCTCAGCAGGTTAAGGCATTGGGCTCATGATCGGAAGGTTGTCAGTTGGATTCCTGGCTGTGGCCATATTATGTTATGTACTTGGACAAGTTGCTCTGGATAAAAAAGTCAGATATATGTAAATGTACTGTATGTTCTCTCAGGCCTTCTCTCCTAATAAGAGTCAAAACGAAGCTGGTGTATATTAATAATCACTGACTGTTCCCAATGGTGTTTGACTTACACCCCGATTTTGCTGAGGCCACCTATCCCCCCCCTGCAGAGGCCACCTATCCCCCCCTCCTGCAGAGGCCACCTATTCCCCCTCAAAGGGTCAAAAGATTAACAACGCCAATGTTGAACTGTGCTTGGGGCTACTTCGGCAACTTGCTGGATGCGTCGTTAAAATTGTCCCTCAATGTTTGCCGTAAGACTTACTATAAATTCTCGATACGCCACATCTTCTTCGCCTTCATCCTTCTTTACTTGTGTGATGGTGAGTGCTGTACTGTGCTTAAGGAGTTTGTCCCGGTAGAAGGCTAAATTGAATTGTGAATAATGTTTTGTTTGTAATCGAAGCTAGCCTTTGTAATCATTGTAACGTTCCTTCCAGAACTAGCATCTGGAGGAGCGTGACGCACAGCCTTCAGCCCAGGACGACTAGTCACCCGCCAGTCGCCTGAGAGAGAGCCTGAGGCTAGGGTCCCACTGAAGCCTCGGCCCCCGCTGAAGCAGCCCCTGCTGAAGCCTCAGGTCCATACTGTAGGAACTAACTGTTCCTGGAGATGGTAAACATTCCTTGTGGAACAGGTGTCTGCAGTGGAAGACCACCACACTAAAAGGCTGGGCCATGTCTAAAACACAGAACAAGAAACCCATGAATGCACAACAAAGTCTGGTTACTACCAAACATCATATATATGCATTAATGATCCAAATAAACGGCACACACCTGAAGGTAATATTGTAGCATGGCAGGACTGGCAGATGTTCTCCTTTACAAAGCAAACAAGAACGTCCGTACGTTACATTCAAATCCGGAGAGATTATACATTTGCAGCGTCGGACAGACTGGGACTCACCATCTACCCTGACCCCTGTCATCTGGGTCCTGTGCATCTTCTGGAGCAAGGACAGGGAGTTAGCCACTAAGATCTTCTTACAGCCCTCCTGCAGAAGAATCTGGAAGACAGGGAAAGAAAACACTTTCTAATGAGGAAGAAGGACTTGTATTCTGAATTAAGGGAGGGTTATTTAAAAATGTATGTCAGTGATTGTTAAGGTTGAGCTGCCTCAGCCGATTGGCCACTTTCTTGGAGGCGGCTGTCTTCTGCTCTGGTAGGGCAGCGAGGCGGGCTTTGGTCCTGGCCTGAAGGTTGATTTCCTGTTTCTTAGTCTTCTTCTCAACGCTGATGTTAGTCTTTTTAACATCGGTTGTTACACCATTCGTGCTGTCTTGACTGGGAGAAACCGGGACTGTATTTTGGGTTGTCCACACTGGGGCTGTATTTTGGGCTGTACACCACTGCAGTGTATGTGGTTGTTAGGACATGAATTTGATAGATCACAGCAATCTTCTGAACCTGCACTAACTTCAATCAAACCAATCCCAGGTCAAACAGCGAATGTTTAGACAAACTATGCAGAGGTACCCATCACCTCTCCTATTTCACACGCTGGAAAACAGATGACAGAGCGTGATCCAGTCCACTGGACAGTAAACAAACGTAGTCTTCTACAACAAATTACTCTTAATAACTCTTAATGGGCGGAGCCAGTTCTGGAAGGACATTCGGGCTGCCCACGTCATCACTCATTCACTTGCTTAGTATACATCATCATTAATTTACACACCTCAGTATACACATCATTCATCCACACACCTTAGTACACACATCATTCATTCACACACCTCAGTTACATCAACACTCATTCACACACCTCAGTACACGTCATCACTCATGAACACCACCTGACTCAGCTAGTGCAAGCCCATTGGGCCCTCGTCCGGGAACACTCACCCTGACTGTCTAATGATCAGTGTTGCTGCCGCCCACCACCATCCCCTTTCTCCCCCTGTTGTCTGTCTGTCTGTCTTTATGTATGTATGTCCGTCTATCAGGGGGATTATATATCCTATTGCTCCATGCCTCTTGTCATATACGTATGCACGTATGTATCGCTTCGAGGCGGTAGGGAGCGCTCCCCTTTAGACATTCCACTCCGCCAAAGTCAATCACGTGAGTGTCTTGACTGAACTCTTAATATTTGTAATGTGCACTTAACTACTTACTACCATCTCACTTAGTTCGACACTCTTATTTCTAATTATTATTTTTTTTTTTATTGGTATCTCTTGTATATTTTGTACTTTCAACTCTGTGCTTTACTTCATCTTTTGCTGTTGACTGCAATATCCCCCCCGGAGAACTAATAAAGGATTTTCTATTCTTTTCAATTCTACTCACTTCTTTGCAGTGCAGGGTCTAACACTGCCTCTAGCTACAGGGCAGGGTCTAACACTGCCTCTAGCTGCAGGGCAGGGCAGCATCTAACACTGCCTTTAGCTGCAGGGCAAGGTCTAACACTGCCTCTAGCTGCAGGGCAGGGCAGCATCTAACACTGCCTTTAGCTGCAGGGCAAGGTCTAACACTGCCTCTAGCTGCAGGGCAGGGCAGCATCTAACACTGCCTTTAGCTGCAGGGCAGGGCAGCATCTAACACTGTCTTTAGCTGCAGGGCAGGGCAGCATCTAACACTGCCTTTAGCTGCAGGGCAGGGCAGCATCTAACACTGCCTTTAGCTGCAGGGCAGGGCAGCATCTAACACTGCCTTTAACTGCAGGGCAGGGCAGCATCTAACACTGCCTTTAGCTGCAGGGCAAGGTCTAACACTGCCTTTAGCTGCAGGGCAGGGCAGCATCTAACACTGCCTTTAGCTGCAGGGCAGGGCAGCATCTAACACTGCCTTTAACTGCAGGGCAGGGCAGCATCTAACACTGCCTTTAGCTGCAGAGCATGGCAGCATCTAACACTGCCTTTAGCTGCAGGGCAGGGTCTAACACTGCCTAGCTGCAGGGCAGGGCAGCATCTAACACTGCCTTTAGCTGCAGGGCAAGGTCTAACACTGACTCTAGCTGCAGGGCAGGGCAGCATCTAACACTGCCTTTAGCTGCAGGGCAGGGCAGCATCTAACACTGCCTTTAGCTGCAGGGCAGGGCAGCATCTAACACTGCCTTTAGCTGCAGGGCAAGGTCTAACACTGCCTCTAGCTGCAGGGCAGGGCAGTATCTAACACTGCCTTTAGCTGCAGGGCAGGGCAGCATCTAACACTGCCTTTAACTGCAGGGCAGGGCAGCATCTAACACTGCCTTTAGCTGCAGGGCAGGGCAGCATCTAACACTGCCTTTAGCTGCAGGGCAGGACAGCATCTAACACTGCCTTTAGCTGCAGGGCAGGGCAGCATCTAACACTGCCTTTAGCTGCAGGGCAGGGCAGCATCTAACACTGCCTCTAGCTGCAGAGCTGGCCAGGTTCTAACACTGCCTAGTTGCAGGGCAGGTTCTAACACTGCCTCTAGTTGCAGGGCAGGTTCTAACACTGCCTCTAGTTGCAGGGCAGGTTCTAACACCGCCTCTAGCTGAGTTAGCTAGACTATATCTAAGAGACAATAATCTCACAAGGCAGCAAGGACACGCCTGTTGATGAGATTAGATTAGATCAACCTTTATTTGTCCTCTAGGGGGGGACATTGCAGTTCACAAAAGCAGCAGGGTAAAGTACAGCAGGGTAATATAACAATAACAATAGGGGGGGCATGAGAAAGTACAGTATAAAAAATACAAAATAAGTAAGTTAAGTAAGTGGTTAATGTGATGTAATAACACCCAGGGTCTGTCCTCCTGGTCAGGTCACTACCGTGAAACAGAGAGCCGTCCAGGGTGAACAACAGAAGAAGAGTTTACTTAAAACTCATCCTATGTTCTTTGCCTGCACAACAGTCAAGCTGTAGGACCAAACAGAACACATACAGCATAAACATCTCAAGTGAGAATGCTTAACTGTCCCACACTTGGCGATATGATCATGGACCAACTCGCATAAGAACCTTGCGAGTTATCTCACTACACCTGATCCACCAGCCATGCTGAGGACAGAATGTGTAAAAGATGAAGAGGAAACGTCCAACAGATAATATCGCACAAATGGTGAAGGCGACAACCAAGACGCTGCTTCACAAATCTCCTCCACTCTTTCACCCCTGAGGATGGCGAATGCCAAGTGGCACGGGACATCTCATTGACTCGTACGCGAGAACGATAGCCTCGCAGAGCCAATGAGAAAGCCTCTGTTTGGAGAGTGGCAAGCCAGCTCTCGATCCCATAGACATTATAATATATAATATTCTATAATATATTTAAATACATAATAATCTATTATAATATTATAATAGCCTTTTACGGCCGATTTTTTGAGTTTTGTGTAAAAAAATAATTGATTTGACTTTTTTTTTCATTCTCCTTTGTACGGAGCCCCTAAAGTGACATGGAGGAAGAAATTTTTTTTGAGAATCCCGACTTTAAACTCGAGAATCCCGACTTTAAACTCGAGAATCTCGACTTTAAACTCGAGAATCCCGACTTTAAACTCGAGAATCTCGACTTTAAAGTCGAGAATCCCGACTTTAAAGTCGAGAATCTCGAGTTTGATCACGAGAATCTCGAGGTCACCTCACTCATGCAACAGACTCATCCGCACACAAGAAAAAAGTGATGGAGGAGGATTTGGAGCATTTCCTTCGGTCCAGAGGGGTCCCAAGAGAGGACATCATGCGAATGCAAAATGACAAGGTGGGCAGGAACTTAATTTAAGAGAAATTGGACTAAATAAAAGCATAAGCATATTAAGTATTTCTTCTTATATTTACAGGTTGACAAGGCAGTGCTAGCCATCATGAGCGATGAGCAAATGGCAAAGTACATCACGTCATATGGGGACAGATTAGCTGTCCTCTCATTCACGCAACAATCCACCAGCACCACCGATAAAGAGACGCTTCTACATAAAATACGATCTAAAATAGGAGCACGGAAAATGAAGACAAAAGGAGTGTCACAGTCAGGTCTCTTGGAGAGAAAAGCAGAGGAGATGACGACACCGAAGACATATAATGAAAAAAAGACTACAAGAAAGATTGAGATTGGATGGCTTAATTTTACTTGCAATGAATACCGTCAAGTGCGGACCCAATATGGGGGGGGGACAAGGCACGCGACAATGGACAAAGCGTCACATGTGTCTCAGATCCTCGAAAACGGAAAGCAGCTGTTCTTCCCAGATGGGGTCTCAACAAAGGGGCGAGCGGAAGAGTTTGACTTTGTTGTCTGCGATTTTAAAAGGGAGGAGATTGCTTTAGACGTGACTATCGGCAGTCTTTATGAGCAGAGCAAGTTAAAGCTGCTTAGATTCTACATCTGCACCAAAAAACAAGCAGCTTTAACACATCAGTCCTTCGATGATGACACTTCAGATGAGGATGTAACTCCCATCGATGCAGATGAAGCATTTACTGCTGACCAGGAGCCTGGGCCAGCCCACAGTGACATCACTGATCAGGTTTGTGGCTGATGGAAATAGATTGTTGTACATGTATAGATATGTGTGTGTGTGTGTGTGTGTGTGTGTGTGTGTGTGTGTGTGTGTGTGTGTGTGTGTGTGTGTGTGTGTGTGTGTGTGTGTGTACGAATTACATCCGAAACATTAAAATATTACTCTTAATAGAGTAATGGAGATTTATTGGGCAATATATTTTTTTATCACTATTTAATATACATTGTGAAAACGTGTTTCACCCTGCCATATTTGAAATAAGAGCTTTAAAAAATAGTAAATGTGATTTCTTTCAATACAGAACCTGCATTTCCAGATGCAACCAAAGTCCAAAAAACATGAAAGCACATCAGAGATTGTGACTGTACAAGGTTCAACAAAATCACATCCTGCTCATTCAACTCCAAAAGACAATACAAAAACCTACATCGGCCAAGGGCAGGATACTGATTCAAGGGATGATGATGTTTTGAATCATCTCGAGCCTTCTTCTGCTGTCCCTGACTCCTGCTTTGAAACTATTGATCTGACCAGTGCAGTTCCAGAATCGGAGTCTAACTCTGAACTAGACACTATTGATTGGGATCCAGAAGATGACCTTGGTGAAGAAAATTACGATGAGACAGATGTCATAACATTTCATTTTGTCAACAATGAGGATGTCACACAGGTAATGTGATTAAAATAAGCAAAGGAAGTATAAATAGTAATACAGGTATTAAAACCAGTAAAAAGTTTGTCCACACTGTGATACTGTAGAAACATGGCGGTGCAACATGGTGTCCACAGCGCCCTGCTCCTATGTAGATTTTTATTTTTTTCTGTTTTCTTAATTTTATAAAAATGTAAGTGGAATGTTTACCATCTCACCAGTGTTCCTGGATTTCAAGAGAACACTGGCTTATGAAGAAGACTCGTTTAGAAAATGTTTTATAGATTGCAATCTGCAATCACATATTATACATGTAGGTCAAAGTGTCTGCTGTCAAATAATACTGTATTCTTAATTCATTCTTCAGAGTGTTGACCTGAGTGGAGAACTTATTCAGGATATAACCCTCCAGTTGTCTTCAGCTAATGACCTGCCTACACCAAATGTGCCGTCCATACACGAGGCAGCATTGCAAACTGCACAAGTAAGATTAAGCACTACAAGAAACCCTGAACACATTATTTAAACTAGTATACGATTTTAGAGAACTGCTAAGATATAATTAAGTTGTTCAGCATAGCATTTTTTCCCAACACTGTGTATCTGGATGGTATAAAAGGATAAAAGTAGGGAGATCATGTTCAAAAGTAGATTAATTGTGTTTCAAATCCATTTTCAAAATACATTCACATACTCATATTTGGATATAGAAATGTGATAGTCTGCGTTATAAACTGAAGGTGTGTTTGAGGGTAATGAAGGGAAGCTTTCGAGCTTCATTAGTGGAAATAGCATTCCAACATTATTTGTACTTTGACACCAATGTAGCACACCTGAATAATCAAAAGCGGCTCGAAGAGTTGTATTTATATAGAGTTGTTTCTTTTAATAGATTCTCTGTAAATATTACATTTCCTTCACTCATTGGCCAATCTTTTCACAATGTGTATTGTCTTTTTCCTGCAGGACAGTGGACGGACTTTCTCCCCACAAGATTTCCCGTCAAGTTCATACAGCCAACCTTTCTCATCAACCTCAGCTGGCAACTCCGAGGCAAGTCCACGACGAGCATCAATTTGCAGGATGAAGGTGGTTGCTGATCTTGTGGCTGTATTTATGGACAGCAGCATTTTGAATTTGACTCTGAACATGGACTTTGTCAATGAAAAAGCTATTGATGCTGATGGAGTCTCAAGGGAAGTTTACACTGCATTCTGGGAGCAGTTTCTTGAACAGTGTGAAGGGGAATCAGAGCGAGTTCCAAAGCTGAGGCCCGATTTCTCTGAGGTTGAATGGCAAGCAGTTGGTCGGATCTGGGTGAAAGGTTTCCTCGAACATGGTGTCATGCCAGTGACGCTTTCAAAGGCTTTCATTTTAGCCTGCATCCATGGAATTGACTCAGTTGATACTGACATCCTGATGAGTTCATTTCTCGAATACCTCCCTTCTGTTGAGAGATCAGCTGTTGAAAAAGCTCTCCAGGGCACAATGGAGGAAAGTGATGAAGAGGAATTGCTTGACCTTTTCACAAGGATGGGTTCCCATATCCTACCTCCAAAGAACAACATGGAGGCTGCAATCAAAATAATGGCTCACAAAGCCATTCTCCAAGAGCCAAAATATATACTCGATTGCTTCTCCACATCCATGGCACTTGTACAGATAAGGTTGTCAGACAAGCAAAGTGTGTTGTCTCTATATGAGTCAAAGAAGGCCACAGGAAAAAGAGTGTTTCAACTGTTGGAAACATCAAAAGTGGTGCTGTCTCAGAGAGAACAGACAACCTTTAACCACCTGCAACGTTATGTGAAAAATGCTGAACCAACCCAAGCAGCAAAAATCCTGCGTTTCTGCACTGGGTCTTCTGTCATATGTGTTGATAAAATATTGGTTTGCTTCAACGCTGAAACCGGGCTCAGCAGAAGGCCCATTGGTCATACCTGTGGAGCTACCCTTGAAGTACCGTACACTTACGGTTCATACCCTGAATTTCGCACTGAGTTTGACAACATACTGTCCAGCAACTACTTGAATATGGACATTCTTTAAACTTTTGGGCAGTCTTATATCACTTGATAATACAAGTTGTAATATTATTTTAATTAAAAAAAAATTTTTGTTGGTTTGTCATTTTTCTACGCATACACGCATACATAATAGTTGTTTCATGTCATTTTATGATGCATGATTAATATTGAGTTGAAACAGTAATCCGTGTGCCTCACTGCCTTTTTTTTTCTTCTCCTCCACATTTTCTACAATAGTAAATTGACTTAATTGTTCTTGTGATCAGACTAGTATTACTTTTCATAACTTGACATGTTTTGACTGTTAACATTCCTGCAGTCTTCTTAATGTCACATGATGTTGCTGTGGTGTCAAGACAGCTGATTTCATACAGGTTTCAGGTCATCCTACCTGAACCGGCAGGACGACCGCACCGCACCCCCTACTGTATACAATCAACTGTCTGGTCATCGCAGCAACATCTTGTGACATTTAGAAGAAGACTGCAGGAACTTGTCATGGTATGAAAAGTAATACTAGTCTGATTACAAGAACAATTAAGTCAATTGTTCTTGAAAAAGTACAATTATTAATTAATTGTTAAGTTTTTCATCAAGCTATTGTGGCCAGTGTAAAATATGGCCTGAAAATACCAGGAAACAGCACCAAACATGTTTGGCAGTTTTTTGTTTATTCAGAGTTCCACACCAGGATTACATACAAGATAGCAATATAGTTACAGTAATAAAAAAATTCCAGTCTCAACAAAAACATGAATAGCGTGTGTTGTCATTTTTCAACCCATCTCTCAGTATTTTAAAGTACAGGTTGTAAATGCTCAGATAATTTCCTGTCTGTAACATGTCAGTATTTGTACTGATTGGCCATGAAAAGTTCAGAGTTCGATAGATACATACATTTCTTTGGTCTCATCATTCCAAATCCAAGGGCGTCAGATGGCTCAACGGGTTAAGGCGTTGGCCTCATGATCGGAAGGTTGTGAGATCGAGCCCCAGCTGTGGCTATTTGATGTTGTGTCCTTGGGCAAGGCACTTCACCCCACTTGCCTCAGGGAGAATGTCCCTGAACTTACTCTAAGTCGCTTTGGATAAAAGCATCTGCTAAATGAATAAATGTAAATCCAATGATATTCTACCATGACAGAATAAGTATTCACATTTAGTAACTGAAGCCAGTTATACCTTTTTGTTGAATACAACCCTAACTGAAAAAAGTGACACATTTGTTACACGTAAAGTTCTAAAATTGATCCACATTTTATTTACCCCCCCCCCCATTTCTGTGTTTCTAAAATATCGTTTAAAGGAATAGAATATTTGCCAAAAGCTAGAAATGTTGAGTTATGACTTTAAAGGAAACTTATCAAGGAAAAGGACACCAAGGTAAAATAACTTAAGTGACCAAAAGATCCTGCTACTTCGAAGCTCAACACAAGACACAACTAAATACTTCTGACCTACACACATGCACTGATGACCTCTCTGAGGTGCATGTACAAGTTCACTGCCTGATATGGATCTGTTGGTAGAGTGAGATTGGACTCAGCCATAAAGATGTTGCATAGTTCATATAGATCTGGATCACACGGTTTGGTCAGGCGAAAGACACAGGCACTTTTGCACAGTTGAAAATCACCATCTTCAATTGGGGAAAGGTAGTCTCTTGTCCCATAGAGGTCAGGTAATGCAAACATCACGTTCGGCCGACCGCTGGGGACTTTAGGGTTTTTTGATGGCCTGATGGTGTGTGTGTTCCAAACCTGTGCAGTGTCATCCAACTCATCCTGTTAAAAGTAAGAATATAAAAATAGTAACTATCAAATGAAATCAAGCACAACATTGTAGCATTCACCCTCATCCCCCCCCCCCAACCCCCAACCTCTGTCTCTTTCTTTCATGCCCCTCTCTGTCAACTCTGTTTATATCTCCCTTTTCTACTTTTCCTCTTCTTCCTCTAATCGGACCCCTCATATCTCACTCACATTCACATGTATATCATTAATTGACTCACCTGGATGAGTCCCATGCAACAGAACTGAAGGAGACCTTTATCCAGAAACCCACCATCAAAGAAACCGTTGTCTCTGAGGTCAGCAAACAACGTTAACCAGAACTCCATGCATTCCCTACGGAGAAAACCCCACCAATATTCAATCCTTTGATTGGCGGTGCTGGCTCCCTCCAAGTAACTGTCAATGGTGCAGTCTGGCTGAATGGGAACGAGCAAACGCTGAAAGTCTCTGACGTGGCCATTTTCGGTTCCAAGATCGCCGCGCACAACTCTGGGACAGCCCCCTAAACGCTGCACTGCTTCTATATAGTACCCTCCAATCAACTTTGGGTCACTACTTGTTGTGTAAGCATTGAGCCAAATCATTTTCCTTGAGAAGCCATCGATACTTCCATTGATGCAAATGCCATATGGCTTAAGTTTATCATAAGAGTCAATGTGCCATATGAAGTTCGGCCCTTTGGAGAAGTAATTTCGTCGTCTGAGACGTCTGGCTAGCCTTCGTGCCACTCCTATGGGATCGAGCTCTTTCAACACCAACCGCACATCCTCTTTCCTCACACGCAGTCCATGCTCCCTGCATTTAGCGTACATCCATCGGTACCCGTGAAGCTGTCCAGAGTACCGTAGTTTGTCGATAATAAAATCAACCAGGACCGACAGGTCAGAGTACGCCTTGCGGCGAGAGTGTCCCCTTTCTCGCAGTATCCTCTTCAGATGTCTCTCACTTATGTGGAAGCCGTGCCTACTGGCAAGCACTGATTTAATTTCCAAATATTTGAGTCCAAGCTCGAAATAAAAGTCGATAAATCTCCCCCACAGGTGTGTGCGCTCCATTGTTGTTAGTTTTTCCACTGATCCGGAAGTTAAACTCTGACCCGGAAGTTTGAACTCGAGATTTTGAGTCTATTTTTAGACTTTAAAGTCGGGATTCTCGAGTTTAAAGTCGAGATTCTCGAGTTTAAAGTCGAGATTCTCGAGTTTAAAGTCGGGATTCTCGAGTTTAAAGTCGGGATTCTCGAGTTTAAAGTCGGGATTCTCGAGTTTAAAGTCGGGATTCTCGAGTTTAAAGTCGGGATTCTCGACTTTAAAGTCGGGATTCTCGACTTTAAAGTCGAGATTCTCGAGTTTAAAGTCGAGATTCTCGAGTTTAAAGTCGGGATTCTCGACTTTAAAGTCGGGATTCTCAAAAAAAAAATTCTTCCTCCATGTCACTTTAGGGGCTCCGTACCTTTGTGTTTTTTCATTGCAAGAAAAATAAATGAAGATATTAATACCAATGCATTTGTAGTTGCAATCATTTTCTGGGAGACATTGAGCATTATCTGACAGAATTGCAGGGGTTGCAATTGCAGTACTGTTGGCCAGCACTGTATATATACATATGTATTTTTTCCCCATAATGAATACCATACTTTTCTTCACCAGGTAACTTAACACACTAACCACATTTCATAACTTGAATCATGAATTCCACTTATGTCAGAGTACGGTTGAACGTTTGTGTTAAAAGTTTGTTCAAGTAAACATGCTGCTAAATGAAAACAGAGCTTTATTTACAATTCAAACATTTTCTTTGACCATGTGTACCATTGATCATGAACATTGAGGATGAACATAGATAGATATGTTACACTGCTTTACAGAACTGTTATAACAAATTTTATATTATAATATATAATATATGTTATATCTTTTTATTTTAAATTTTAATATGTGCAATCGGCTGCCTTCAGAGAATCCAAAATGCTACAGCCCGCCAAATTTTCAATCTACCCAGATGCTGCCTGCCCGCCACCTACGGTCCTCCTCTGACAATCGTCTAGTGGTTCCAGCTCACAAACTATTCCCCTGTCTGGCTCCCTAATGGTGAAATCGACTCCCCACCTCGGTCAGAAACACAGACTGTCTCCCACCTTCAAGAAATGGCTCAAGACTCACTTGTTCCGAGAATTGAATGGCACTTAGAAATACCAGCTGAGGAAAAACATACACACACATACAGACAGAGACAGAGAGACAGACAGACACACACACACACACACACACACACACACACACACACACAGAGACACACAGAGACAGACAGAAGGACAGCGGTGGTGACAGCCCATCCAGCACAGAACAGAAAAGTTGTGCACGCACAGTGAAGAAAGAGAAAGGGGAGGAGAGAGCGAGTTGGCACTGGGCTGTCAGGGAATGAGGTGGGGGAGGCCACATAGGTGACAGGCTGTCTGGTCCACACACACACACACGAGCACACAAAAACACACCCACAAACCCAACTTGCCTCAGGGAGAATTGGCTCTGGACGAAAGCGTATGCTAAATGACTAAATGTAAATGTAAAAATTCAATGACACTAAGGTAGTTGATTCTTCTTGAACATTGTTAAAGACTCTTAAGGGTGATGAAGAACACGCCTCTCCTGTCGGTGTGTTCAAGGCAACAAGGCAACACTGTTCATGTGAGTCAGTTCAGAAGGACATTTTAAGCCATTGGTCTGTCCAGCTACCGTATCAACCACAGCTCCGCCTACATCTAGGATTCTACGACCTTGAAAAAACACGCTAAGAACGGAATTTCCTCTCTGTTTTACTTTAGAAGGATAAGACCAGTGAGAGACACTGGTGAAATGGACGGAATCAATGGAGGAGAGCGGGGGGGAAAGACGGAGGTGAAAAGAGAGTTAGGTTGTTCCTGGTAGGGATAGCGAAACTACTGGACGTACTGATGTTTGCTACAGGGTTCACATCAATTCCACCTGCTGGAATAACACCACTACCATGCATTGAGTTCTTAACAAATGAGCTATTCCCTATGTCAAACACCTGTGAAAATACACTAAGGCGCCCTGTCATTAAGACCTACAGTGTCTTTTAGACACACACGTCCTCTAGGTACACAGCAGTAACTTTTTCTGACAGGGAAAAGTCAACATTAAATGCCTCCATCAAAACAAGAAGAATAGTGAAAGTGTCTTCGGTCCTTTTGAACACGTTTATGTAACCAAGGGTGTAAGTCGCTCTGGATAAGAGCATCTCATAAATCAGTGGTCCCCAACCCTGGTCCTCAGGGAACACCTGTCCTGCATGTTTTCAATTTTTCCCTCCTCCAACACACCTGATTTAAATGTATGGGTCGTTACTATCGTGGTGGTGTCAGAGAGGAGGATGCTGGCCAAACTTCACTCCATCCTGGACAGTACCTCCCACCCACTCCACAATGTGCTGGCCGGACAAAGGAGTACTTTCAGCGGGAGACTCATCCTCCAGAAATGCACCACAGAGCGCTACAGGAAGTCATTCCTACCTGTGGCCATCAAACTTTACAATTCCTCCCACCATTAGTATGCAAGTCAACTGTATATTCTGTGACATAGCATAACATCAGGTGATATAATTATGGACATTAGGCAATAGTCTGACACAACTTTCTGTAACATAACACTGCATATTTGGTAATATTCTGGTACTGTAATACCAGTAACTGTATACCAATAACTGTAATATAACTAGGTATATTCTGCTAATAACCTGTAAATCCTGTATATCCTGACATAACACTGTATATTCAGCAAGACCAATAGTTGCATAATTGTAATTGAATTGTATAGACTATAACTGTATAGTCTGTAACCTGCACCTTATCCTGTAAATCCTGTATATTCCGCTGTATATCCTGCAAAAAACTGTAAATCCTGTACATCCTGATATAACACTGTATATTCTACAACACCAATACTTGTATAATTGTAATCAGATAGTCTGTACATAATTATATTATTTAAGCCTCTGCCCACCATATTGAGTGTTTGATCAAGATTGTTCACAGTAATTTGCCCCCTTCCTCCTCTGACAGACAGACACAGCTGCCTAGACCAAAATACCCCTGAGGGTTGAACCAAGCCCAAAGAAGTGACAAACACCCAGGAGGATCCATTCAAATACACCCTACACCCCAACCCCATGAACTAGCACCCTGCAGACTTGCCCTCTTCATACTTTAAAGCCCAGAGAGACCAGTCTATGACATTTATCGCTCTCTTTATATCTCTCTGTCCTCCTCTTTACTGACTGATGTTGGTTTTTCGCATCCTCACACATGGTAAAAGAAATTAACAAGGGGACATGTCATAATGTAATGTATCCCCAGACTTACTGCCCTTCCCTCACGTCCCTGGCTCTGGAGGTGGTACAGTCTCAGATAGGCGAGTCTATTTTTGGCCATGTGTGGTTCGGACTGAGCAGAGGGGCCAAGAGTTATGGGAAGATTGCGGGCATAAGTGAGAGCACAGGTCTTTCATGTTGCAGTAGCTAGTCTTTCTTTCCCTCTATTTCCTCCACTTTTTTGCTCTCTGATCTTTAGCTTTAATCTCTTGGATATGACTTTGAAGACTATGGAAAATGTGGAGGTGGTTGATGCTGGGGAGAAGGGAAGAGGCCTGAAGACCACCAAGGGTCTGTGCGCAGGGGAAGTAGTGTTTGCTGAGGCCAGCTTTGCTGCAGTGGTGTTTGACAGGTAGGGCCCCAATACAGGTTTGAGTTTCACTAGCCATGCATCTATCATTTAACTGTTTGAGGCATCTCAAAAAAGTGTTCTGTTGACCATAGAAGAGAACAAGGAGTGAAAAACAAATATAATTCAAAAAGTGCACTTGTTACTGTCAGTTTAACAAGACAAATGAAAAGTTACATATTGCATATTATACAGTACATATCCATGTGAAATGTGAAATTCTAATATAAAACAGCCTACATGGAAACCCTAACAAATTAAACTTCTACATTGCATTCATTTATTAGATGCTTTTATCTAAAGGGATGTACAAATAATGCATATAGAATGTACAGTAGAAGAGAAATGAACTAGTTCTACAATGTTTTGATGGTCAGAGTCAAGGTATGGTCTATATTAAACAAGCCACTTGACCTCCTCTCAACAACTAGACATGGTGAACAACCATTTTGTTCTTATAATATATTAGTATAAAATCTGATAATGGCTATTGATATTGAAGATCGTGGGTGTGAGAAGGGCATTGAAGAGTCAAATTTTCAAGAGGAATATTTGCTTTCATAAAACAGCCATGACATGGAACTGCTGAACATAGTTGCCATTGAGAGGTTACCTGAGAAGTTTATAATAACAGGTGGCAGAGAAGAGGGGGGAAATACATCCATTTGAGGTGACAGGTCATTACAGAACAGTTACAGTATTGGACTTTATACTTAGAAAGGAAAGAGCATAGCACTTTACACTGGATTGTATTTGCTGTATATTAATTTAACTAATACAATTTAATCTTCCCTTGGAGGAACTGGGTGACTTTGGACTTCAGTAGAGCACCTAGCCTTATAGTACCTAAAAACTTGTCCATCACAAAGTCTGATCTTTCATCGCCCTCAGTGACCACCCTTTTACTGGATCTTCTGTCTGTCTACCTGCTGCTCATCTGCTCACCGCTATACATTAAGTTCACCATTCTGCTAGTATCGACCTGCTGTTGGTTTCACATCTTTCCTGTATAGGGGCATATTCCTGAAATGTAGATTTCCTAATTAATTAGGAAGCTTCTGCATGTGTCTACTACGACACAGCAAAACACTCTTTAACATCAAGACTTGCCAACCAGCCTTTTCACTGTCTCAAAATCAAATTAAGATTTATACGAAAAAAAGAATCGGTGACCAGACAGAAGTACTTGTCTACTTCAGGAGGCTTGCTGGCTCTAGCGGATTGACTTGCAAGGTGTTACTGTAAAGCAAATGGGATGTGAGATGAGCAGTTCTGTGACACTGACACAGTAAATTCAGAAAAGTTACTTTTTGTCCTGGAAAAGTTAGTTTCATATTCGACATTTGTCTCACATTGGTAAAATGCTAGTTTGCAGTGTCATGTTAGGGGGCGGTTGAAAACAATGCATACAATTGTAATATTTCTTACATCACACCATAGACCAGCTTTTTCTAAAAGTGTCTGGTATACTTCCACAGCCTTTACTTTGTCAATTAAATGTAAAATGAAATTATATCAAACGCACCCCCAATAAAATCCACCCTCAATAAAATAAAAAATATGCACCAGATTATCCCCATACAGTTTGCTCTTTATGCAGCAAAATTCCTTTTGGTTAAATTAGAAAAATCACAAATTTATTATCAAATGTATTCACGTTAAAGATATTTTATATGGGTTATATTTAAAACATGAAATGTCTAAACTGAGAGTAGTCTGCAAGGAGGCCATAGACCTTTATCTATCTGAAACATTCTATTCTATACCTCCAGTGTGTGTTACCAGGTTTGCCACAACTGTTTCCGTCATCAGACCAACCTGCACCGTTGCGCTCAGTGTAAGTTTGCCCACTACTGTGACCGAACATGCCAGACAGCATGCTGGGAGGAGCACAAGCAGGAATGTGCAGCCATCAAGAAGACAGGCAACGCACCCAATGAGAAAATCCGGTAAAGAGAGAAAGACAGTTTAAGTGTCATGTCAATGTGTTTGTGTGTGACCTTTTGTTAACTTTTTTTTGTGGGGGGCATAAGTCCCAACAAGAATAGTAAAACAAGGAAAATTTGAACTTGTGAGGACATTTTCTTGGTCCTCCCAAGTTTAAGTGTAGTGGTGGTTTTAGGGAGTGTAGGGTTAGTACTGGTATAAGGGTTCTAGTTAAGGTTAGGGGAAGGGGATAAAAGATTTTCAGTGGAATGTAAATTTTAGTCCCCTCAAAAATAGCCATGTAGACTGTGTTGGTGTATGCCTTTGTGTGCTTAGGTAGGTTGGGAGTTTATTGTTCACTATGGAAAATTGCAGCATTACGCTTACTTTTCATACAAACACATAACTATAGAGAATCAAATCAAATCAACATTTATTTGTATAGCCCTTTTTACAAGCAATGTCACAGAGGGCTTCACATATGCCCATAGAACTGCCCCTCAACCAACCTAAACCCTCAAGGAAGACAAGGAAAAACTCCCAGAAAAACTCACTAGGAACAAAAAATGGAAAAAACCTTGGAAGGAGCAATTCAGTGAGGGATCCCCTCCTCCAGGGACGGTTGGAGAAAGTGAAGAGCAGAACACAGGCTAAGAAAGGTGTAGAAAGTAGAAAGTGGCAAGAAGAACAACCGATTGTGCTCCCTTTAACACCGGGGTGTGATCAGTCTTGCTCTAAAAGTGATTTGCTTCACCACAACCATGTCATGGAAGCAGCACTGTCCACAATGACCCACAGCTCCTCCACTTCCTCTAGGGTGCCAAGGTCAGTTTGTGGAACAGAGCCTGATTTTATGAACAGTTATTATGTTGGCATCTCCTGCCTGGTACCCCAACACACCACAGCATAGAAGATGGTATCCCATTCTGTCTGGGGCGTGGTGTTATCAGCCCATTCCAGCCTGTTTAAGTGGATTCCTAGGTGTTTGTATAACAGGATCCCCTGCTATTACGAACTCAGTCCCCTTGCGTAAGATCAGTTGTTGAGGGGACGCTTAGTATTCTGGAGATTCACCTCTGTAATGGAGGTGTCTTAAAGATGTTAAAGTGCAGACCATCTTGCGCCATCACAGTGGCGGACGAAAAGTTAGGAAGGAAGAAAGAGAGGCAGTGACAAAGTAACAATTGAAAAGAGATAATAGATTAAATTGGAAAAACACAATAAGAGAAGTAGACGGAGGAAATAAAGAGGCCAGTCATATCGAATGTATTGGGCATGTCCTAAAGAGAAACTGATGTACACTGATGGCACTGATGGCAATTTGTGAATCAATACATTACTTTATAGTACAATAAAATTTTTACATTATTAAGTAATACTAATTTAACCAAAACTAATTTACTTTTAGTCTTGCAGCCCGCATGCTGTGGCGCATGAAGAAGCACACAGGCATTGTGTCAGATGGTCAGCTGACCTCTGTGGATCAGCTGGAGGCCAATGTGGCCAATTTATCCGCCGATGACCTCAAGGAGCTCAAGACTGACGTGCAGAACTTTCTGGACTACTGGCCAAGCAACATCAAGCAGTACACTGCTGAGTACATAGAACGCATCTTTGGCATTGTATGTAACACCTTAAATCATACTTATGTATAGTCCCTTCAGGGCCCTCTCTTTCTCAGGATTTTGTTGGGTTATACACTTAACTTAAAAGCGATGAGATGTTTGCAATCACCATCTATGATTAGGAATTGAAAACACATTGAGATCATCCAGTATTATTTTTATGCTTTGCTATGATACACCACATATAGTTAATTTATGTCCTATTTCCTTAAATAATTCTTGATATTTCAAGAATTGTCTCTGGATTTAACGATAAGGGAAGACATGATTTAGAAATGTACATAGGTAAAGTCCCACAGCCCCACTTGTGCATCATGCAAGCAGTCTAATGAACTTCAGATGTTGGTTGAATGTTTTTGGTCATTTCAGTTTTATCTTGCCTGCTTTATTTCCTCAAAATCTCCACATTGTTAAATTATCATGTCGAATAAAGTGCAGTAAATCTGATTCTATATACTAATCAAAATAAAGTCATCAGCTTGTTTAAACCAATGGTGCCCACATAGAGTTGCTTAACAACACAAACAGCATTTTTTTCCAATTAACTGTTACTTTATTTGACAAGATAATTTAACATTTTAAAATTACCGGTGATTACGTTGTTATGATAAGCGTCACAGGAGGTTCTTTCTTGATAAGGTAATGCACTATGAGTAAACTAAATGCCTGAAAACATTAGGTGCCTTCGACTTCATGCAGGGAGTGTTAATAACCCTGTATGGGCTGGTAAAGTAACTATCTGTCTTTCTCAGTCTCTCCCTATATTCTCTATCCTTGTTTAGTCTGTGGTTTTCTTCCTCTTTCCCTCCTCCCTGTAGATCAAATGTAATGGTTTTACTCTCAGTGACCAGAGGGGTCTTCAGGCAGTGGGGATAGGTCTGTTTCCCAACCTGTGTCTGGTTAACCACAACTGCTGGCCAAACTGCACCGTCATCCTCAACCATGGCAAGTACGTACCTCTGGTGTTTGAATCCACAAACCCAATTGAACTTGAAAGACACAGGACCTAAAGACACAAAAAAACACTATAACAACATACAATGCAGTGCATTAACACTTTGAGAGGATTCATAGATAAAGAGTGATAAAAAAGATAAGCATTGACTAAGAAAGAAGGTATGTGTGTGTACTTCAGTTTGTGTTTTGCAACCACAATTGCAGGTACTGGTTTTTAAATCAGATTTCTTTTCCAGTCACTCAGCTCTGAACTCGACCTTCCACTCTATGAGGAGGTGGGTATGCCTGGAATGATTACTGTTACTATTACTGTTGTCATCAAATAATTACTATTCAGTTTGAAGTAGTTATACATGACCATGACAGTAATGGTAAGGCATCAGTCAAGCCAACATTTTAAATGTTTCCTGCCCCAGCACTAAAGCATTTAAGGAGTTGCATGTTGAGGGAAAGTCATTTTTACTAAACAAGGCTCTCAGGCTCAGCTGTTAGTATATATAGAGTATTGAGTATACTATACTGCCTGCCTGTATCACCTTTCAAAATGGAACCCAATCCTTGCTATTTTATACATATTCTCCATCAATTCTTGGTCATTCTAATACAATGTTTATTATCAAATTAGAAAACTTATCAGAATGTCAGAGCAATGTGGACTTGTTATAACACTGCCCTCAAACAAATGTCTACATTAATTGCCTTTGCTAGTTTTGTGTGATTGGTTGCTTGCTCCCTGTAACTTTGTGACTGGCATAACAAAGTGTGTGAATCTGTACTGCATGACCTACTTACATTTACATTTATTGATTTACATTTATTGATTGCTTTTATCCAACCCTTCAGAGTTGACCTATTGTTTTTGTCTTTATCCTCATCTGATCTTATGTTTGTGTGAATAGAGATGACCAAATTCCATGAACTAAACCAATGCCCCCCAAAACATTTTTAAACCATCACTAAAAACATAATGCCCCCCATTACCCAACACAGCCTCTCTCTTATCCAGGATTGAGCTGCGTGCATTGGGGAAGATTGCTGAGGGTGAGGAGCTGACAGTGAGCTACGTGGACTTCCTCCAGTTGTCTGCCGACCGCCAGAAAATTCTGAAGCAGCAGTACCTCTTTGACTGCACCTGCCAGCACTGCACCGAACACATCAAGGATGACCTGATGATGGCAGTCAAGGAGACGGAGAAGGGCAAGGTTAGAGTTTTGACTGCGGGCCCCATGACAGTTCCAGGACCCTCTCTCTGTTCCATAGAAATTATTATTAATTAATTAATTTATTTTTTATAGGATTTGATTGTGTGGGCATCCATTCTCAGACATAGCTGACAAGATCTGATCTGCCCTGATCTGCCCTGCCTGTAGGGGAAGGAAAAATTCATAATAACTTTTTCATAATTTCATAATCGCTTCCTGTCCTTTCCAATAAAATATGTTTTACGTGAAATGTAGACAAGACATTGTTTTCAGTAGCTCTATAGCATGAGTTAACATTTTCCACATGTGTATGTCATGGCTTAATAATAATTTTAGTAATCTCTGGATGGATGTTAAACTTTAAATTAAAGTTAAATTAAAATGTAATTTATTTTGGGATAGTTTGTGCATATGTGAGACTTGTTTCTGCAAGTCATCAACTATTACGCCACTTTTTGAGGAATGTGTAATTATTTAAGAAATGACCTTGAGTTGGTGTCCCACTTCTTCCCTTATGGCTGTCTAACAAGGTAGTGCATACAGTGTGACGATATATGAAGATGGATGGGCACACTAATGAGACTGTTGTGATTCCTCTGTTCAATTGGTCTTTCTTTTTGCTGAATACAGTTCAACGTAGATAAAACATGAAATGACAGTTCACCCTTTACTATTTCTTTAAGCCCTCTGCTAAACAAGTAAAGGAGGTGACCGACTTCAGTAAAGAGTGTCTTCCAAAGATTGAGGTGGCTCGAACCAATGGTGACTACCAGGAGGTAGGCTATTGTGCAACAAAAGACACACCGAAACAACTGGCATCTTTTAACAATGAATGTTGCAGCTTTACTTCCACTTCTCTCTTTCCTCCTCGGCCTTTCTATCTGGTCTTAGGCTGTCTACACCCTGTTCTCCTCATTCTTTTCTTCTCATTCTCTTCATTGCTCCCTGTCTTTTTCTCTTTTTCAACTCTCACTTATTGCCACCCTGCATCGTCCTCCTCCATGCTCTTCTATCCGTCCCACAGATTGTGAAGCTCTGTAAGGAGTGTTTGGAAAAGCAGGAGAATGTGCTGGCTGACACACACCTCCTCCACCTACGTATGCTCAGCACAGCCAGTGAGGTTCTTGCCTACCTGCATAATTTCACTGAGGCAGCAGACTATGCCTGCAAGATGTTGGAGGGATACAGGTGAGTAGTGATCAGGACCAACAAGCTGGTTGGTGGAGGGATAAGCATGTCTAGAACGTGTATATTCATAAAACTGTTCCTTAAAACATAACTTTCTGTTATTCATTATACCTCTGGTAGCCACTTACACCCTGCCTTATTGGAAACATGTTGGTGACACATGCTTTAAGGGTGGTTTCCTAATGTACTGATTTACTGTATATTTGGATAAAAGCGTCTGCTAAAAGAATAAATGTATATTGACTGTGATTTATTTAATAGCCGGGGTGTCTGATTCTGGGGTGTCTGATTCTATTATTCTGTAATAACAGTTTTAGATGTTTCCCTGCTCTAATGAATGGTCATTATAAAGCTTCCACAGAGCTTGATAACAACCTATTCATTAAAATCAGGTTCCATTTCTATCCCTATTTTATAGTATTGAATTCATTTTAATTATTGCCTACCTAAGAATTAATTAATTTTGCACTACTTGGTGTCTTTTATAATTTATCTCGGTTCTTGTCCTCCACTTTCATCTTTCTTTCTCTTTCTTTAGGAAGTTATACCATCCCAACAATGCCCAACTGGGCCTGGCCACCATGAGAGCTGGGGTGACCCACTGGCATGCAGGGCTCATTGAGGTGGGCCACAAAATGATCTGCAGGGCTTATGCTATCCTCATGGTGACCCATGGGCCCAGTCACTCCATCACCAAAGACTTGGAGGTACCTCACAGAAGTTTACACAGCCGGCATGAGGTTGATTTCGCTTTAATTTGATTGGTTGACTTCTAAGAGTAGATTAAATACAGCTTTGTCCGTTCCCAATGAAAAATCCACTATTAAACATTATTTAAAACAGAGCATTTTGTATTGTTTTCAAAATGTCTGGTGTGCAAAGACTAAACATGAAGTCAGTTCTGTATTCAGTAAAACAGTCTTACACTGACTAGCATAGAGGACCTGCTGAATTGTTCCATTTCTGAATCTGAAATCTGCTTAAACTGTTCTGACTCTTCACTCCTTTTTCTTTAGTCTATGCGTACACAGACAGAAATGGAGCTGAAGACGTTCAAGCAAAATAAGGAAATGTGCCAGAACATGGGAGATGCGGTGCTGAAGAACAAACCAATGGGCATGTCGGCTGAGCAGTCACCCGCTGATGAAAATATCAAGGGCCTCTGAAAGCAATGAGTTCCTCTTGATTCTTATTGCCCCATGAAACAACGACATAACCAGGTCTCTTACAGTAGTTCAGGCCTCCTTGTTTCTCTTCCTGTAAAACCAGCATGAAAATTGTTGGTTCCAAAGCACTTATTGCCTTTAAATACTAAAAGATAGACTGCACACAATGATATAAGTTATAATTTGGAGCTCAAAATCCACAAGTACTTTTGGTAATGTACCTGTACTGCTGAATTTGTTAAATGATCTCACCAATTAAATATTAAATAGGAAACAGTGAAAGCATATTGTCCTTTTTTACATTTTAAGCCTATAGGTCATCTCTCACTTTATTGCAAAGAAGACAACAGTCAATATATAATAATCAATATATAATTGTGCAGATTGTATGCATGTCAAGCACCCAGCCATTATACCAAAATCAAGTAATGTGTCTTCTTTACTCATTAAACACTACCACAAGAAAGTGCATCATCAAGGGAGAGGAATCACTGCAAACGAGCTGCGCTCCTGTGGAATATAAAATAAAATAAATATTCATTTAGCAGACACTTTAATCCAAAGCGATTTACAGCAGGTACAGGGAAAATCCCCCTGAAGAAAGTAGGGTAAAGTGCTTTGCCCAAGGACACAACATCAGATAGCCACAGTCAGGAATTGAACCTTCCAATCATGAGGCCAACTCCTTAACCTCTGAGCCTCCTGACTCCTCTGGATCACAGGATGCAGCAGCGCAGTCCCTTCACAAGTGCAACTGCACAACCTGCAGAAAGTACAGGAGAAACACAAGATAAACGACTGTCAGACAGGTGGAGCCTGCCACCCCCACCAAGGTGGTCTGGTCCACCAACCCTGTTCCAGAGTTAAAGCCGGCCTCCCCTACCCTGGTGGTCCAGTCCACCCCCATTATGGTGCGGCCTGCCACCCCACCCAGCATGTACCAAACCGATCTGCGTGCTTTATTCCAGATTATGAAAAAAATCTGAATGACATGGATAACGACACACTGATGATGGTGTTTATCCAAAACATCAACATGTTTTTACATAATGGCGTATGAGGAAATGTTCTGTCACACTGATGCTCTCTTTAGTGTGCTGCAGGGCAATGAACATTGGATATCGTTGCGCATGGATACGTGAGACAATTGGAGTTGTTGAGGATATGAGACAAGAGTTGGACAATTTGAGCAGAGATTTGAGCAGAGATGCACTAAACTTGGCCTGACAGATAAATAGTGAAGCAAAAGTCGAGTCAGTCAAAGATGCTAGGAAACAGAAGTTTTTCAACATGGATATTGTATGTCAGTACTCAGATGAAAGCTAGATTTGATCATTTTGATCAGCTAGCTTCCCTTGGAGTTGTGCAAAATGTAATGAAAGGCAGAGAGACTTTTAAAACTCAAAGCCAAAGAATAAAAGGTGGACTTTTACAGTAGAGGTAGTAGAGGTCTTCGCCCATAAGTAAAGAAGACAGTGGAGCCTGCAACGGCAGTGTCCTCACAGTGGAGGTCTGCAGCCAGGTCCTTCTCCTGTGATTAGAACTAATTTCTAAACGTATGTAGATGTTCCCATCAAAGTTCTCCATGAAGCAGAGGGACATAGTGACCTGTGAGACCATTAATACAGAGGTAATACTGGACTTTTAAGAACCTTCTTCCCGATGTCAAATATTACAGTTACGCACAGAGATGCAAGTGTTGCCCAACTGGAGCTGATTTACATCAGAGGCAGAAAAATCTGCTTCTTGATCCTACCTGACATGCTAAAGAATCCGTAATGTCAAAGAATATAAAGAACAAGAACCAGGGTGCTGGAAGACAGAAGGCTGCCAATTTTAAAACCCTAGGTGAGTGGCCTACCATGTAAGAACACACATGCCTTAATTTCGCTGGTTAGCTTATTCGAAGTATTTTGGCCTAGTCTCTCCATAAATTACTTGGCTAAATAATAAGATGAATAGTGACAGATAGTTAACAGTGTAGGTATTGTACACAATTGATGACATACATCGTCTTGTTGCCTTTGGGTGTTCTTTCTGCAGTTGCTGCGAGAAGGAAAGGTCGTGGGAGTATGGGAAGAGTAAATATTTTCCAAAAAAGGCAATAGTACGATCCAATAGTACGCCTATCTGACAGGTCAATAGTAAAGTTTAAAGTTGCTGTGTTTTATGTTTAGTTTTTAGCCAACTGTCTATAACATTGGAGCCATGTTGCTGCTAATTTGAATTGAAGTGGAATCAATGTTGGTTTGATGGATTATAAGTCTTTTCATACCGCCATTACTGACGTTTCTGTTTAAGTTTGTAATCGTCAGTTAAATTGTTTATTTCCAGTCTCAAGTTAGTACACTTTGTTATTCACATGGTGGAGCCAGAGGGCCAAAATCCATGCAACGTGCGCTCTCCCAAAACGCATGAAGTTGTCGAACAATTGTCTTTCTATTAAAATGTGGCAATGTCAAAATAAATGTACGATTTATAATGTTTTCTGAACAGCCTTGTGCTGGTTGCCACCCACACTCTACCTCCACACGCGGTCTATTTTGTGCCGCGCAGCCCCATTGGTTCCTCATAAAGTGTTCACTGCCTATCGCTGTGCCTCGTACTGTTTTCTCATTTACAATCATACAACATTAACGCAGAAGCATTCAGTCCAAAGGCAAAATATCCCAGTAGGACGAGAATTGGACTATACCCTTAATTTATTTTTGCAAAAAAGGTAAGTTTATGAACGTTGTTCACGCGCCCATAAACGTGACTTTTGTCAAGAGGCGTTTTGGCGATGCACGCGCGCATCTCTTAATCAACATCTGTCTCGTGACAGGCTGGGCTAGCTAGTGACAGCTAGCTTAGCCAGCTAGCTCACATACTTGGAAAATAGACGAGCGTCCTAGCTAGCTAGCCGTTAATAAATGACTATTTCATATGTTTATGAACGATGACCAGAAATTCTCCGTCTAATTATAATATTCCAGTTGTGGTGTTCGCACGCTCGACTTACTATTACTCGAATTATAGCTGTAACGTTGCTGTGTTGCTGTTACAGTTTAAAGCTGTCTTTTTCTATTAAGCTGCTTCGTGCTGCCAATATTTATTCTTGGATGTGGGATTTGTCCATGTTGCAATCTGTTAGCTGTTATGAACCTTGCATTGAGCGTTTTTTTCTATCGGCTTGAATGTTTATGCTCCTGCATTATTCATATATTTTGGCCGAGTAAGGAATACTCTAGCAGTATGTTCGTTGATAACATGTACACCAACAGTAGTGAGACATATTTTTTTATTAGGACGTCTGTAGCTCGCTAGCTATCGCAATCTACTTTTAAAGTCTGCACCCATGAATTGGTATTTCCGCATCTAATCTCCCAGGGTTACATGTGTTTTTTATCATCTTGAGTTGGAACAGGAACAGAAATAATCAAACAGCACTTCCATATTTACCAATTCCCTAGGCCTTCGACTACAGGCGCAAACGACATGATATATTCATTGAGCGTCAATGATGAATGGTTTTAAAATGTAGTGTACCCACCATCCATTGATAAGCTTTATTGATTATATCACCTGTGTTTTGATCACCCCCCCCCCCCCCCATCACTTACAGCCCCGATCACATGTAACAGTTTGAGTGGGAGGAACACTCATCTTGTCAGTCACAGAGGCAGAAGCTTAGCTGTTCTCTTTCCACAGATCAGTGACAGAGATGTTCTGTTGATCTTTTAATGACGCTGAGGATACTCCTCTGCTCCAGCTGGTCGAGCAGCATGTGAGTGGCTGCTGTCATCTGGTGAAACCTCAACCCCATATCCTGTTACACCTCCCCATGCCACTCTTCCCAGCCCCCTTTCCTCTCTTCCGTCCCCTGGACCACTAACACGAAGGACAAAGGTCATCATGTGACATTAGTACCATCCATGCCACATCTGGATGCAGGACAGCCGCTGTATGTTCCTAAGGATAGTTAGAAATGAGCTCCTCCCAGGACAAAAAGAGAAGGATCCAAGTTGATCGTTTTGGCATGTGATGGTCAGAGCAGGGCTTTCCACCCACACACACACCCACCCACCCACCTATATTTTGCTTGCCATGGATTTCCTCCTCAGTACAACAAGCTTCAGGGTAACAGCATGTGACAAGTGTTTATTGTAATGCTGTGTGTGTATGGAGGCCATTTCTGCAGCTACCCATTGTATCTCATGGGCAAGTCATATCAAAGTAGGTCATGCTCATGTAGCACCCCCTTCCCCTCCCGGACCTAAAAAGCTCAATGTGGTTTGGCTATGTTGTTTGAGGAGACTAGCCTAGAACGCTTGGTCGGGTCTCAACACTTGTCTATGCCTCTCTTCCGGCTTAAGCAGGTGTTTTACGAGAAGCAAGGGATTATATTTGCATGGTTATCTTTGTGGATGAGAAGCAGAAGGAAAACAAGGAGGAGGAAGTGAAGGAGGTAAATATGGACTTTGGCCTGGCCTTGGATGATGTAAAACTATCCTCTCATCTGTCCACACTGTTTTCCCTCTGTTCAGCCTAGTCAACACTACCGCAGAAGCCGGACCTGTGTACATCAGGTCTCCATGCTGAAATACAACATTTGGTACACATTTCATTTACATTTACATTTATTCATTTAGCAGACGCTTTTATCCAAAGCGACTTACAAGAGAGCTTTTACAAAGAGCATCAGTCATTGAGCATAGCAACGTGATAGACCCCAAATACAGTCGGTTTTTTAGATCGTGAATCATACATCATGAGAACCAATAAGTGCCAAGGGAAGAACTATAAATGCATAAAACAACAATTGTGACCATAAAGCAAGAGATACAACAAACAACACTGGAAAGTCACCATATGGGGACCAACAGATTGTTCTAAAGCGCTTTAGATTATGTGAAGTGCCATACTATTCCTAAGTGCCATTAAATTCTTTAAATAGGTGAGTTTTAAGCCTTCTCTTGAGGAGAAGGCAGTCTGTGCTTCTGATGGAGGTGGGGAGATGATTCCACCATTGGGGAGCCAGGCACTGGAAGAGTTTGTGTTGCGCTCGGGCGCTTTTGAGGGGAGGTACCACTAGAAGGTTGTCAGCAGATGACCGTAGGTGACGGGTGGGGGTGTAGGGCTGGAGGAGAGATTTGATATAGGTCGGGGCAGTCCCGTTTACAGCCCGGAAGGTCAGCACCAGGGTCTTGAATCTGATGCGGGCCATGACGGGAAGCCAGTGGAGGGCGATGAGGAGTGGGGTGACATGACAGCGTCTGGGTAGGTTGAAAACCAGACGAGCGGCGGCATTCTGAATCCTCTGAAGGGGACGGATTGCAATTTCGATAGCCTTTAGCTGAACTGAACTGATATAGGCCCTCCTGAAGGTGGTTGGATTGAAAGTGCAGAGGTTTTTACAGTTTTGAAAGGATGTTGCCGAAAGAATAACTCTTCCATAGACAAGACTGGAGTCTGCCTTTCTATTGGTAGTGTCAGGCCTCACAGGACAAAGACACCAAGGACCACTGAGGTTAAACTGTTCAGGGATGCAGGTACAGCCCAGCAAAAGGAAGAGGAAAGTTGGCAGCAGTCCAAAACATCCAGGACACTGGCGAATACCGATTCCTCCCTCGCTGTGAACTAATGCGTGGAGCGGAGACAGGAGCGGAGGCAGGCAGAGAGATAGAGGAGGAGAAATGATCATGAAAAAGGTGGGCTGAGATGTTATGAAAGAGAAGTATAGAGAGAGAGAGAGTGGGAGGGTAGAACCAAGGAGAGAGTGCTAAAGCAATTTGCTCCCTAAAGAGATGCTGAAGAATAAAGGTTCACAGCAGGGCATGCGGAGCCGCTGTTTGAGTGAGAGGGGCTGGATTCAAGGCCACCTGGAGGAGGTGGTCTTCCTGGAAATTTAGCTAGGGCAGTGGTTTTCAACCCTGGTCCTCAGGACCCACTGTCCTGCATGTTTTAGATGTTTCCCTGCTCCAACACACCTGATTGGAATGATTAGGTCCTTATAAAGCTCAGCAGAAGCCTGATAATGACCCTTTATTTGAATCAGGTGTGTGGGAAGGGGGAAACATCTAAAACATGCAGGACAGTGGTTCCTGAGAAGGATTGAGGATCACTGAGCCAGGGGACGGCTGTCTTATGTGGTTGCCTTTAGTCTGCTGCTCCTGATGCTGGTGTGTGTGTGTGAGGTCCTCTTAGCCGTAGGGGCGTCTATCCTACCAGCCCTGACAGCTATCAGCCTGCAGCATTATCAAACTCACTTTTCTCTCCCAGGAGGAAGAGCTCAAGCGAGGATGAAATGAGTAATTGCATAATTCTCTTAATTTCATAATTGAGTGCGTAATGGGCATACATGATTATGTACCTTGACGTCAGCCACTCGCTAGGCCAGGTTAACTCGTCTCTTTAGAGTGTGAACTGTGACAATGGGTTGACATGCTGAGATTCAACACAGTTTGCAACCAAGCTCTGACAGGATTTCAGATCTCAAATCAAACTTCAATTTGTAATAGCCCTTTTTCTTTTTACAAGGAATGCCAAAGTTGAGTTGGAAGTACATTTAGTCATTTAGCAGACGCTCTTATCCAGAGCGGTTTAGAGCAAGTATGGTATTCCCCCTGAGGCAAGTAGGGTGAAGTGCCTTGCCCAACGACGCAACGTCATGTAGCCACAGCCGGGAATTGAACTCGCAACCTTCCGATTCACAAGCCCAACGCCTTAACTGCCTTAACCGCTGAGCCACCTGGCTCCCTGAAGCAGCTGTGATGTTGCAGACCTGACTGTCTCATATGATCCGATTCCTTTCATAATAGCTACTCTTTATGACAACTTGTGATAAACTCTTAATCAAATAAAAAACTGGATTCGTAAGGTGTGGGTGGTATGTTGTTCAGAGGACGGACTAGGTATGAGGGTTATGGCCAGGGTGATCGGAAGGCGTGTCCGACAGTTAATACAAAGTTGTAGTTCTCTGTGGTCACTGTTGTAGTCAAGGCCAAGCATACAGAATTTGCTAAGGATGTCTCAAATTCTTTCAATGTCACCAATTTGAATCTTCACATATTTGTGATTAGTGATCTGTCTCTGCCCCTCTTCCTGTCTGTCTGTTCCTCCCTATCCCCCCCCCCTTACTTCCCCAGCAGCCTGCTCTCTTGTAACCCCTCCCCCTGATGGAGCAGCGGTTGCCAGGTTGTCGGGACTGTCGCCATGTTTCCCTGCGTTTCTCCCCCATGGCCCCCTGCTGAGCCCCCCGCCTCCTGCGGCCATGCCCCCCTGCCCGCTCCGCCCCTGCCAGACCTGCTCTGCAGCTGCCCTGCCCATCCCGGGCCCCTGAACCTGGCCCCGCACCCTCACACCCAGTTCCCGCTGGACCACATGGAGTCTCTCATCGTGGTGACGGAGTACGAGCCCAGCGAGCCGCCGGGGGGAGGGGGCGGCGGAGCGGAGGACGACGAGGTGGAGGACATGGACAGCTCCGTGACCCCCGAGCCGGCGTCGGTGCCCCCCTTCCACACCCCGTCCTGCGACCTGCTCTCCCACACGGTGGGGCGTCCCTCGGCCCTGTTCCCCGAGCCCCAGGAGCACCGGGGGCGACTCAACCTGTCGGACAGGAAGCTGTCGCTGCAGGAGCGCTCGCACACCGCCACCTCCCCCTGCAGCTCGCCGGGGCTCAACGGCCGCTACATCTACCCGTCGCTGCCTTACTCGCCCATCACCTCGCCCCACTCCTCCCCCCGCTTGCCCCGCAGGCCTACCGTGGAGTCCTACCGGGTGTCCATCACTGATCTGCAGGTAGGCTAACCCCTAGCCAGGCTAACACCACGACACTACTCTAGCCCGCTCACAACATCCAGCAGGGTTAGCCAAACAACAGATTAATGCCAGCACCAAGAAGATGGCAAATCACTGATAATGTTGGTTCTTACAGGCATTAATCTGTCTGGTTGTTTAGCCTTTCTGCCTGACCTACCACCATTTCAAGTTGACCTTTTCAATAGCATTGTCTGATGGATGAAAGGGCCTCCCTTAAACCCCCCCGCCCCCAAAACAAACATGTCCCTGTTAAGCAGTGTTCCTTTCCCTCCAGTGGTTTAAGCAACCCAAGGATAAAGATAGGTCCCAGGGTCGGAAGGTCGCAAGGTCGCAAGGTAAAAATAACAATACATAATAATTAGGCCAGTAGTTGTGCTGCTCACCCATAGAGCATCGTAGTAACCCTGATGTCCTGTAGAGCGGCACTAATGTTTACCCCTATACACACGCGTAGACGTTACATTTCTGAATTCAGCATCTAATACCAGCAGCCTCTTAGACGACACCCCGATAGCTTCTGCCGCTTAGAGACTAGCCTCGGAAAAATCTTCTCTCACTCCGTCTCTCTCTCCTCCCCTAACTCTCCTCCGTTTTCTGGTACGTTTAACGCACGAAACGGCATTCAAGGATGGTTTGTTGATTTATTAGGAACGATCGGACAGTTCCTGACAACTGTTACCAGAAAGATGAGTCACGCAGCACCGCCTGGCTTTTGCGAACGTGTGTTTGAGTTGGAAGCCATCCAGCCATAATTCAGCAACGGGGTCAAATCGATTCTTCTCAACGTGGTGGACGAGGGGAGAGTCTGGTTTAACATTGAGGCCAACAGACTGACTGTCACGAAAGGCACGATTGCGTAACCGCCACCCCCCCCCCCCCCCTCTCCGCTCTTCTTTTCCTCAGGACTGCGTTCAGCTGAACCAGTACAAGCTGAAGGATGAGATCGGAAAGGTATCGTCCCTCCTCCCGCGACCTCTTTCTCTCTCTTCCCACTGCTCTGTCCGTGCTGTCTTCCTTTCCCGTCCCGTCCTCACACCCTTCTACACACACGCACACACATACACACACACGCACACACACACTTAAAAAACTCTGCTATCATATCCGCTGGTTGGCCTAATTTAGCAGGGGGGCAGGTAGGGACACTGTGAGGAAGGGAGGGAGGCATGATGGGAGAGAGACTGGCACAGAGGGAGACAGGGAGGCAGGGAGGCTAGGGAGGCAGGAAGGAAAGCAGGCTGATGGGCCATGGGAGAGTTGGAGCTTGAGGAGGATAAAAAGATGCTGTTATAAATAGCTCAAAAGGGACTAGGGCTAGGATGGAGCCAGGCCTCAGTGAGAGGAGGGGATGGGGGGTGCAGTAGGAGACGAGGAAGGAGGATTGGAGAGGGGACGGGGCGGGGCGGGACGGAGGAGAGAGATGGGAGTGGATCAGAGGACAGGATGGAGAGAGGGGACGATAAGAGAGAGAGAGAGAGAGATTGTCTTGTCTTTTGCGATGGAATTGGAGTAGTGAGTGAAGAGAGTGGCAAGTGTATGAGGATGACCAGTCAAGGTGTGTGTGTTTGTGTGTGTGTGTGGGGGGCGGGGTCTGACCACTGGGGTCTGGCACCTGCTCTCCCAATCTGTCCTTCCAGCTGGGACCCTCCCTCCTCTGCGTTGGTTTGGGGGTTAGGCGCTCACGTACGCTCGCACACACGTGTGCGCAACGAGCGTGTGCGCTCCTGCGCTGAGAAAATGTCCGTTTAGTCAGACATGACTCCCCAGATAGAATATTAACGTTCCTACTCGTTTGGCCCCAGCACAAGAGGATGCACACTCGCATGAAGTTGCTTTTTCACTAATTAGGCAAAAACGTGTGTACTGTGTGTGTGTGTGTGTGTGTGTGTGTGTGTGTGTGTGTGTGTGTGTTTGCACGCTACAGATTTGGATGTCATACTTCTTGGTTGGAAGCAGCTGCTCCTCCTTGAGTGCGCTCTACACAACCCACACACCTCCCTGGGGCCAACTTAGGATAGGCTTTGTGTGTCTGCTCGTGCGTGTGTGTATGAGTTCATACAGTGTGCATTGAATGTGCGTTCAAATCTGCCAACACAGTTGGTCTTCCTTGCGCTTATGTCTTACCAGGGCTCCTATGGTGTTGTGAAGCTGGCTTACAATGAGGACGACAACACCTACTATGCAAGTCTCTCCTTTTCCTCCTCTGCCTGAATTGCAGCTAACTAGTGTCACATACTTGTAACAAGCCGAGCCTAATAACTATGAACTGTGACTTGACATGGTGGAAAGCCTGAGGGGTGGGGAGTAGAGTTAATAATTGGGTTTTACGTTTAATTATACAACAGAGCTCTGTTATGTGTTTCCAATTTGGCAATTTAATCATAGTTTTTTTGAAGTCAAGTACAAATGTTTGTTTGGAGGGGGGGAGGGGATTCTTCAGAACTTAGTTACTTACTTTGCCCACACTGAACTGTATTTACCTCCCTTTTTTCTCTTTCCTCTCCCCCTCTTTCTTTCTCTGTCTCTTTCTCTCTCCCCCCCCCCCCTCCTGCAGGCCATGAAGGTCCTGTCTAAGAAGCGTCTGATGAGGCAGGCAGGTTTCCCTCGTAAGTACAGTACAGGTCCTTACAGGCAGATGGCCTGTCTGGAGGGGATCTGGATGTGTGTGTGTTTGTGTGTGTGTGTGTGTGTCTGTGTGTTACAAGACCGGCAGGCTCAAGCTGCTCCTCTCCTCCTCTCCTCTCCTCTCAGGGAGACCTCCGCCGCGTGGAGCCAGAGAAACTCCCGCTGGCCTCCCGCAGCCCAAAGGGCCCCTGGAGCGGGTCTACCAGGAGATCGCCATCTTGAAAAAGCTGGACCATCCCAACGTGGTCAAACTAGTAGAGGTTGGTTCCTTTACGCTCCGCCAGGGCCAACGCTCAGTTTTCCGTGCGAGTTTACATTTAGTCATTTAGAAGATGCTCTTTTAAGTTCCCCCTAGAGCTAGGCGATATATCGTTAAAAAACCGCGATATCGATGCACCCCTACACACGATACGCTTTTTGATGACGCACGTTTTTTTTTCATCGTGAGCCGTGTCACGCTTTAGTTTCCCTCTCCTGCCAATCATGAATATCGCTAAAGATCTGGCCCCCGTTTACACGGTAGAGCATGACGGATTTAAGAAAACGATCAAAACATTGGATAACCGGTACTCGATGCCTTCACGCAACTAATTTTCAAATGTTGCAAATACCTGCAATACCTAACCCTGCCATGTACGACGAGAAGCGGGCAGCTGTCTGAATTAAGAGAAGTAGAAACTTCTCAGCAACATCGGACCATGGAACCTTATATGAGTCTGACAGGCCATCTGAATGACTTCACCATGAAAAGCAGATGCCTGCAATATTTGCAATATCTGCAATATTTATGTTTGCTGTTAACTATTTACGTATTGGAGTTGTATTGTTTATTGGGTCAGTGGTCCCGAACATTTGTGAGAAGTTGGAAAAGTTGGAAAAGGTTCCTGTTCAATATTAAGCCCTTTGTGCTTTTTTTGAAAAAGCTTGTTTTGCACTTAATGAACAGCTAAGTAGCTCAATAGTAGTTCAATCATTTTTGTAATGCTAACTGCAAATATGCAAATTTTTGATTTCAATAAAGATTTAACTTTGTTTAAAAAAAATCGTGCAGAAAATCGCGATATCAATTTTTATCATGAAAATCGTGACACACATTTTTTCCAGAATCGCCCAGCCCTAGTTCCCCCTGAGGCAAGTAGGGTGAAGTGCCTTACCCAAGGAGACAACATCATGTTGACACACCCTCTGACTACTAGCCCGACACCCTAACCGACTGCGCCGCATGACTCTGGGGTTTTATGCCATCCAGCAGATGGACTGTGGTTATAGGTGATATACGGGGTAGGGGGGGGGGATACTCGGGCCATGATTGAAGGTACTGAAGAGCAGAGCCAGGGCGGGGTGGTGCCGAGGTTTGGACTGCGCTGGTCTCATCTGTCCCTCTCTCTGTCCCGTGGCTAGGTGTTGGACGACCCCGGCGAGGACCATCTGTACATGGGTACGGGAGGCCAAGCACACACACATGTACACACACGCACGCGCTCATCCACACACACTAGTTCAACCTCACTGGTTGGTTGAGAACGCACACTCGTAGGTGTGGCACCAGATGAAGATCACTAACGAGGTTCCTCTCTTCCTCCCTTAGTGTTTGAGCTCGTCAAACAGGGGTGAGCTAAGCTGCTTCTTACCTTGAGCATGATAAGCTGGAGTCAGAGCAATCTCATTAAAGACTGACTGTTCACTCTGTGTGTGTGTGTGTGTGTGTGTGTGTGTGTGTGTGTGTGTGAGTGAGTGTGTTTGTGGTTGTATTTGTATGTGTGCTTGTTGTTACATCACTGTGTGTGTGTGTGTGTGTGTGTCCATCTAGGGCTGTGATGGAGGTGCCCACTGATAAACCTCTCAACGAGAACCAGGCTCGTTTCTACTTCCAAGACCTGCTCAGGGGAATTGAGTTCTGTGAGTGCGCACACACACACACGCACACACGCGCGCGCACACACACAGGCACAGCCTGTCCTCCTCCTTCCTTCCTGCTGTCCTTCCTGCAGGCACAGCCTCATTTCCCCCACGCATATAATCACAGGGGCTTTTAGTGCTCAAGACCAGACTTGCCACACAGCCTGTCATCCACCGGCACACAGTGGATAATGGGGAGGGGGGAGGGGGGAGGGGGGGGGGGGTCTCATAAAGAGGAGGGGAAGCAGAAAGAGGGAGACACAGACAAGCTCATGAAAGGAGAGAGAGAGAGAGAGAGACTAGCAAGATCTGCAAGAGATGCAAACAGTGAGAGAGGGAGCACTTAAGAGTGGAGGCAGGAGAACAGCGATGGGGAGACGCTCGTCAAAGAGGGACTGAGTGACAGGCCAACGGAGGGAGGAACGTTGAGGGAAGGAGGAAATGACAAGACAGACAGACGCACAAAAGGACCTGGAGAAGGAGCACTCAACCTTTTCTTTGTTTCTCCTTAATGGACGAAGATAACAGTACTCCTACTGTGCCGTTCCTGAATGTCGTACCGTAAACTTCCTTTGTTGTCATTGACAAGTCTTTAAGCCATGTCTCTGTTACAAGAACACACCCTCCGTATTTGTCACTGTACAGCGCGTTGTCACATAGGCCCATCTCCCAGCAAACCCATTTCCACATGGATGCAAGTAAACATAGATGCCTTAGGTCAGTGGTTCTCAACCCTGGTCCTCAGGGCCCACTGTCCTGCATGTTTTCGATGTTTTCCTGCTCCAACACACCTGATTCAAACGAATGAGTCATTATGAAGCTCAGCAGAAGCCTGATAATGACAATTCATTTGAATCAGGTGTGTTGGAAGGGGGAAACATCTAAAACATGCAGGACAGTGGGCCCTGAGGACCAGGGTTGAGAACCACTGCCTTAGGTTTCATAGGAAATCCAATCAGAGAAAGTTAATTGAAAATCCCTTTGCACTCATTTATATGTCTGGGTCTGATGCCTCTCTCTATCCTGATGCCTCTCTCTATCCTTCTAAACTGTCTCCATTGCTTCCAGTGCATTACCAGAAGATCATCCACAGGGACATCAAACCCTCAAACCTGCTGGTCGGAGAAGATGGCCACATCAAGATCGCCGACTTCGGGGTCAGCAATCAGTTTGAGGGTGCCGACGCCCTCCTCACCAGCACGGTGGGCACGCCCGCCTTCCTTGCCCCCGAAACCCTCTCCGAAACCAGGAAGAACTTCTCTGGCAAGGTGAGCCAGCTGGCAGCCACTGCCATCTAGAGGGTTGTTTGGAAAGTGTCATGGAGGAAAGGATGTAATTAAAAAAATGACTTTTTCTCTCTTGGCTTGTAGGCACTGGACGTGTGGGCCATGGGAGTGACTCTTTATTGTTTCGTATTTGGAGTGGTAAGTCAAATTTGTTGATCGTGCCAGAACTAAATCCCTCTAAACTGCAGCAAGGTTAGAACAAAATGTAGCTAACACCAGTTACAGGAAGAGAAAGTTATTTCTCTTTCGACACCTTTTCCGAATTCATTTCAAAGTCTCTCTCCTTCTCGCTCCCTTGTCTCTCTGTGCGCGTCTCTTTCGAACTCTCTTTCGAACTCTCTCTTCCTCTTGGCAGTGTCCGTTCATGGACGAGCGCATCATCAGCCTGCACCAGAAGATCAAGTCCCAGCCTGTGGAGCTTCCGGAACAGTGAGTAGGGCCACGGTGCTGCTGTGAAGATACCAATAAATAAACCACTAATAAAAGACAGAGAGGACAGAATTCCCCCCTCAGAGACCAATGAAACTTTATCAAAGGATACGTTCACATGTCACAATGACAAGATACAACAACAACAACACCTGCATGGAAAAAAGGGAGGAGAGCAAAATGCAATAGATATGTAGATACATTAATGCATAAACATAAATAGATATTATACAATAAGGTACCATGTAAGGGAACATGTAAGGGAACAGCTTACCCAAGGCTGTTTTTTGCCACTGCTCATGTCAGAGAGGGTAAGAGTATGCTTAGACATCATCTGGGATGTTTTGACTCGGTTATCTAGGATGTTTTGACTCGTTCAGATGTGAGATGTTCTGACTCGCTCAGATGTGAGATGTTCTGACTCGCTCAGATGTGAGATGTTCTGACTCGCTCAGATGTGAGATGTTCTGACTCGCTCAGATGTGAGATGTTCTGACTTGTTCAGACATGTGAGATGTTCTGACTCGCTCAGATGTGAGATGTTCTGACTCGCTCAGATGTGAGATGTTCTGACTTGTTCAGTCCTGTGAGATGTTCTGACTCGCTCAGATGTGAGATGTTCTGACTCGCTCAGATGTGAGATGTTCAGACTCACTCAGATGTGAGATGTTCTGACTCGCTCAGATGTGAGATGTTCTGACTCGCTCAGATGTGAGATGTTCAGACTCGCTCAGATGTGAGATGTTCTGACTCGTTCAGTCCTGTGAGATGTTCAGACTCGCTCAGATGTGAGATGTTCAGACTCGTTCAGATGTGAGATGTTCAGACTCGTTCAGATGTGAGATGTTCTGACTCGTTCAGATGTGAGATGTTCTGACTCGCTCAGATGTGAGATGTTCTGACTCGCTCAGATGTGAGATGTTCTGACTCGCTCAGATGTGAGATGTTCTGACTTGTTCAGACATGTGAGATGTTCTGACTCGCTCAGATGTGAGATGTTCAGACTCGTTCAGATGTGAGATGTTCTGACTCGCTCAGATGTGAGATGTTCTGACTCGCTCAGATGTGAGATGTTCTGACTCGCTCAGATGTGAGATGTTCTGACTTGCTCAGATGTGAGATGTTCTGACTCACTCAGATGTGAGATGTTCAGACTCGCTCAGATGTGAGATGTTCAGACTCGCTCAGATGTGAGATGTTCTGACTCGTTCAGTCCTGTGAGATGTTCAGACTCGCTCAGATGTGAGATGTTCTGACTCGCTCAGATGTGAGATGTTCAGACTCGTTCAGATGTGAGATGTTCAGACTCGTTCAGATGTGAGATGTTCTGACTCGTTCAGATGTGAGATGTTCTGACTCGCTCAGATGTGAGATGTTCTGACTCGCTCAGATGTGAGATGTTCTGACTTGTTCAGACATGTGAGATGTTCTGACTCGCTCAGATGTGAGATGTTCTGACTCGCTCAGATGTGAGATGTTCTGACTTGTTCAGACATGTGAGATGTTCTGACTCGCTCAGATGTGAGATGTTCTGACTCGCTCAGATGTGAGATGTTCTGACTCGTTCAGTCCTGTGAGATGTTCTGACTCGCTCAGATGTGAGATGTTCTGACTCGCTCAGATGTGAGATGTTCTGACTCGCTCAGATGTGAGATGTTCAGACTCGCTCAGATGTGAGATGTTCTGACTCGCTCAGATGTGAGATGTTCAGACTCACTCAGATGTGAGATGTTCTGACTCGCTCAGATGTGAGATGTTCTGACTCGCTCAGATGTGAGATGTTCTGACTCGTTCAGTCCTGTGAGATGTTCAGACTCGCTCAGATGTGAGATGTTCTGACTCGCTCAGATGTGAGATGTTCTGACTCGTTCAGTCCTGTGAGATGTTCAGACTCGCTCAGATGTGAGATGTTCTGACTCGCTCAGACGTGAGATGTTCAGACTCGCTCAGATGTGAGATGTTCAGACTCACTCAGATGTGAGATGTTCAGACTCACTCAGATGTGAGATGTTCTGACTCGCTCAGATGTGAGATGTTCAGACTCACTCAGATGTGAGATGTTCAGACTCGTTCAGATGTGAGATGTTCTGACTCGCTCAGATGTGAGATGTTCTGACTCGCTCAGATGTGAGATGTTCTGACTCGCTCAGATGTGAGATGTTCTGACTCGCTCAGATGTGAGATGTTCTGACTCGCTCAGATGTGAGATGTTCAGACTTGCTCAGATGTGAGATGTTCTGACTCGTTCAGTCCTGTGAGATGTTCAGACTCGCTCAGATGTGAGATGTTCTGACTCGCTCAGATGTGAGATGTTCAGACTCGTTCAGATGTGAGATGTTCTGACTCGCTCAGATGTGAGATGTTCAGACTCGCTCAGATGTGAGATGTTCAGACTCGTTCAGATGTGAGATGTTCTGACTCGCTCAGAGGTGAGATGTTCAGACTCGCTCAGATGTGAGATGTTCTGACTCGCTCAGACACGTGAGATGTTCTGATTCGCTCCTTCGTCCTCAGTGCCGATATCTCAGAAGACCTGAAAGATCTGCTGTTCAAGATGCTGGACAAGAACCCTGAGACCAGGATCTCGATCCCTCAGATCAAGGTGGGTCTGTGTGTGCAAGCGTCATTCGGTGCATGCATGTAGGTTCTGGGAGGGCGAACCTTTCATTCTGACTCCCTGCCCCCCATGACCAGATTCACCCCTGGGTTACGAGGAACGGCGCAGAGCCCCTCCCTCCAGAGGATGACAACTGCTGCATGCTGATCGAGGTGACAGAGGAGGAGGTGGAGAACTCAGTCAAACACATCCCCAGCCTGGCCACGGTGGTGAGGAGCCCACACACACACACACACACTCACAATCAGACAAGCCTCCTTCTTCTGTGCATGAAGGATGAAGCCCCTTGATAGCATTGCTTTGGCTCACTTGACCTACTGTTCCTTTAAGATTTGAGACTTTCTTAATCTTAGATTGCTTGAAGGATTCTCCAAGGGCAACTGAACCTCTTCTGTTGTGTATTCGGTGCATGTGTGTGTGTGTGTGTGTGTGTGTGTGTGTGTGTGTGTGTGTGTGTGTGTGTGTGTGTGTGTGTGCGTGCGTGCGTGTGTGTAGATCCTCGTGAGGACCATGCTGAGGAAGCGCTCTTTTGGGAACCCTTTCGACTGGGGCCGCAGGGAGGAGCGAGGGAACCTGTCCGCCCCTGGGCAGACACTCACGTAAGCATCCCCCTGTTTTGCCTGTCCACCCTCCATCCACACCCTTATGATACATCAGGGGGCTCACCTTGACTACAAGTCTCATGATGCAGCTTCTCTGTCTGGGGAACAGGCCAAGCAGTACAACAGAAAGGAAGAACCTGGACTAAATGTGTTGTTAATTGCCATTCGAAACAATAACACCTCTGCTGATATTAGTTTAACAGCAGAGAGAGTTACATGTGAAGTTTTTTTAAAGGCTTTCAAAGATTTTGAGGGAATCCACAACAGTATAGTTTGATGTTGTGTGCTGGCTATGTTAGAGTAGAGTCTGTCTGGTAGACTCTTACTGTCTGTCTTCTCTCCCTCCTTCCACATCCCAGCAAAGGGAGATCGGGCAGTGTCAGATACTGCTGCATTCATAGTAATCAAAGAAGGTAAAGGCCTGCTGGCTCCCCCTGCCTGCCTGCTGACTGGTAAAATTGTGTAGTAAACAACATGCTTCAAGACCTACGGCATGACCCAGAATTGAAACTAGGACCTTGGAGGTTTTATGTAACTGTGTCGGGGGGGGGGCATGTAGTGAATACATGTTGGCATGGAAATGGAATCGTGTCCTGCCCCCCCCCCCCCCCCCCCAGCCTGACTAGTCCCCACCCACTGTGAAGATGGCTGATCCTTCACTGACCACGACTCAGATTAGTCTTGGCCGAAGCATTTTACGCGTCCAGAACGTCAAGATATTTCTCTCGATCCGATCGACCTAACCTTGTACTTGCGTTCTGAAACATGTTCTTAAGAAAAACAACCCTCTCGACAGCAACAGTGGCATGGAACTTCATGTGAACCCACAGCGTCATTTTCGCTCCTTGATTGTAGGTCACGCATTTCTCCGCATGCTGCACCATGCGAGCTCCATCCCTCCTGAGAACACACCGCTGATCTACTTCTATGCCTTTGTTTCTAATCAACCCAGATGTTTAACTATCTGCCTGCCAAACTTCCCTCCCTCCATCGCTCTCTTCCTCTGTCCCTCTCTCCCTCCTCTGCTCTGCTTGACCTGAATCGGTGACATAACAATCTAACAGATTCGATCGTTAGCCGTAACTAACCTTAGCTCTACGCCGACGGCAGGACTGACACGTAAGCACGCGGCCCTGACAACTGGTTTCTGTTTCCGTCTCCTAGGAAACAGGAGAGCGGCGAGGGCGTGAGGGGCATGGACCTGCCCTTCGTGGGTGAAGATGAGGCGCTCTCCTGATGCGTGGGAGGCGCGCGGCGTCGCCGGGTGGACGAGCTTCCTCGTAGCGTCTTGCAACTCTCCCCCTCAGCCCTCTCACGCACCCTCCCTCCCCCCCCCCCCCCCCCCCTCCTCTCTGGGGTCTCCCGCCCGAGCTGGACTGACACAGGCCTGGGCCGACGGGGCTCCAGGACCGTCTTCCTGCACAATAGCTGGGACGCAGACACCCTGACGGGGAGGGTGGGGAGGATTGCGGGGCCTGTTGAACACATTGGAGGCACCTACCCCCTTCTCCTCCTCCTCCTCCTCCTCCTCCTCTCTTTTTCTCTCCAAATATCTTGCATGCTTTGGGTTTCTCGTCATGGCATGCTGTGTCTCAGGCTTTCGCTGCAGGGGGGGGTTTGTGTTGTGTAGCTTAGGCACGTCTCGTACAGTACGCAGATATCCGGCACGTTTACTTCCGGGGGGGGGGGGGGGGCGCAAGGGGCGTGTGCCCGGTGCGAACGTGCACTTTTTGTGCACGGACGGTTTTGACCGCACCGACATTTCACAGAGAGCACAGTCATTTCACAGACATTTGTTGCTCCCCTACCTCCCCCCTGCCCGCCCCCTCCAAAGTCTACTATTCTGTAGGGTAGGTTATTATGACAATGATTGTCAGGACCAATGGTCTTACGTTGCTGATTTTGTAACATATTACTTCACTAAGGGAAATCCTTTTAAATAGTTCATCAATATTTAAGCTGTAGGCTTGAAGTACAGGAATGACTGGACAGAGCGTTGGGTTGTTTTCTCTCCAAATGCAACATTGTATAAGCTATGGCGACTTTTACATGTTCACAGTGTCGACCTGGCCTCCATGCACTTTGTTTTTAATACTTTGCCCTTTTTAACCGTGAGGTCGTTGTAAGATCTCTCCATCGCTGGAGGCAGCAAAGATGTGACCTAAGCACAGTACATGATGATCATGTTGACCCTAGCTTGTGTGTGTGTGTACACTAAATCCTAGATATGACCTTCACTACTGCTGCCTGCATAGTTCAGTAGCATTAGAGATCCCCTGTCCCGGTTATTAATGAATCAAGTCAATAGAATATTAAGCATGCGAGTGAGGTTCAGCAGGAAGGAGGGAGTCATTTATTTAGGTACTTCAGTAGATTAATTCAATCTGGTTTTGGTTGTGATCTCAAGCTCTGTAGCCACACTAGTGGAGTGATGGTTGAGTTGTGGTATCCAATGGGAAATACATGATGAGAAGTTTGAATAGACAACTGATGAAGGCAACAGACAATGCAGACATCAGATGAAAGAATAATGGTCAGAATGCTAATCATCATTTTAGTGACTGGTTAGGATTGTTTGGGGTTTATTTCGTTCAAAAATCTATTTTGTACGACAGGATATACTGATGTTGTTTTTAAATATTCAGGACGCCAAAAAAGATGGTTCAATTGTGTGTCATTTTGTAAACTTAAATTGACATTTTTCCTTATTGACATTTTACCTTAAAACTTGAGGAATTGTTTGTTTACAAATGTAATGTCACTGGCTTATCAATGTGTACAGTTATTTTGATATAAGGTTTATATAGTGTGGCTGCAGAGCTCTTGTTCAGTCTATGCATGACATCTCTTACAGAATAATTAACGGTAACTGACGAAGTTCATCAAGTATGTTATGAATCCCCATTGTTATGGCTCATTCCAACCAGGACTACACATTACTGAAAATAGTATAGGAGTTTTTGGGATCCAAAGCAGTTAAAAAGCAGTAATGTGTTACAATCTGCTTGTGGCAAGAGTTTTATTTTATTTTATTTTTTACCTTTTACTCTTATTTTGCATGTGTTTAGATTTTGTTGGTGTAAGAATAGCTAGAGTCACTAAACATGGTTGTTGTATAGTTTACTTGCGATAGAACTGACATGAATTAATTCAACAAGTAATGCTTCCACTTACTGGTATTTCAACACAGATGTGTTGAATGTACGATAAAGGGATTTAAAAACAAACAAAAAAAAGGATTTCTTGCATGTCACTGCTGTGTTTTAACAACTCTTCTCTGAATTGTATGTTGTGTGTTTTTTAAGACTTATTACTATGCATAAGAAATGTTACTTTGTCGTGCAGCTGGTCATGTCTGCTGTGTGTTTCTCTGGCATCCGAGCGAGATGGGGGGGGGGGGGGGGGGGGGGGGGAGAAATCATGCTGGAACAGACATCCTGGATTTTGTCTTTGTTTCTTACTAATACAAATTATATTAGTTTGCAGTTTGACGTAACTGCCAGTAACAGGAAAAAATGAGATGAAATGAGAAGAAAACATTCTAAACACAAATGTGCAGTAGTGTATCCCCCACTTTTCAATACACACACTCACAACTTCTCATTCAGCCACATTACTAAGTGCTTGACTGCCTTTCAAATAACAATAGCCAAGGTTGTTGACTGTTTGACTCCTGGGTTCAGCAGCCCTCAGAACTGTATAGCATGGTATTTGTATTTCCACTAACAAAACTCTTTAAGCATTTAGCTTCATCACATTTGCCCAGTCTGAACAGAAGGGCTATTATTGATATAAATAGTATTGTTTATTATATCATACACATTGTAGTGTCGCATTATGCCATAGTAGTACAAGCTTTGGGGCTGTCTGAAACATATGAACGCATGCCACCATAATGTACCTGCACCATGGTATTTGTCATAGCATGATAACACTTACTCACCAACGTGAGACAATGAGAAACAAACATATTGTATCCAGTTCATTATTTGAATAAATAACAGTTGCCTTCCTGCACCATGTCTTTGAAATTGTTTGACTTGTAACCATTTGTATCATACTGCGTGTATGGATGTATGATCAGCCTTCGAGGTCAACACAACATCAGTATGACTAAAACATTATAGGGAAAGTCTATAGAAATGTGTTGTGGTTATTTAGTGTTCAATTACAATAGCGCAGTATAGCCACCAGATGGCGCCATACTCCTTAATGACAACCTCCTACTGAGATGCGGTGAAGGCCCGTATCTGAAATCACTTGAGATTATGAAGACAAGGGAATTGCATAGTTAAAACATTTTGAAGTTCTAATTTTGCTAAACATAGATGATCAGACAAGATAAAGGAATAAATTATAGCTGCAAGCACCCATTGTGGATTCCTCCTGGTGTGAAAACATTTGCGGAGATACGAGACAACTTCCTGTGTCAGTGTGTGGCCTATTTTCTCTGTAACATTTGTTAAACCCATCCGGAAGTCAAAAAACTTTGCAAGAAAGAGACCAAAAGCTCACAAGCTGAGACGTGTCCATCGCAGCTAGCCAATCGTTGCACATCCATGTCCTAATGGGATTGTGAAAGCGGACATCGTAATGGAAATAAGACACCTGCAGGTCCTTGTCTCGTACTAGTGTGTGTGTGTGTGTGTGTGTGTGTGTGTGTGTGTGTGTGTGTGTGTGTGTGTGTGTGTGTGTGTGTGTGTGTGTGTGTGTGTGTGTGTGTGTGTGTGTGTGTGTGTGTGTGTGTGTGTGTGTGTGTGTACCTCTGGTGTGGAGGAGTGAGTGTGTGTGTGTGTTTGTGTGTGAGTGTGGTGCTGATGTGTGGATATATATTTTTTATATATTGTAATTGTTTTATTGTTGCCTGCTTTTTGCTTGTAATTTATTATTTTAATTGATAGTAACTTTGCCATTCTCCTTCTGACAGGGGGACTACCAATGGAAACTAGCCTTTTGGCTATAATTGGGGGCATTTACAGTTTATCTGTAAACTGTCAATTAATGTACACTGTCCCTCTATAACAAATAAAAAGTAAATAAATAAAATAAACTTGTCCGCTGGCCTGACGGTCCTGCACGGTCTCACTGAGCAAATGCAGGGCGGGCCCAGGAGTACCTGGCTGGGCCCACAGCTCCGATCCGAGACGGATCCACTTCGGATCTTACTGGGCTCGAACGATGCCTTCCTTACGGAGGAATCCTCCTAATACTAACAATAACAACAGGTTTGCTCCTTACGGAGGAATCCTACATTAAAAGCATGCTTTCTAATCTGTCCGCAAAGTTGTCAGTTTCAAGTGACACACCACAAGTGTCCAGTGTCACAGCGCTCCTATTACTTTAACAAGTGCAGCACAGTGCGCAAACTGCGCCTCCTCTACACAACTGCGGGGAGTTTCCGAGGCAACACATGAAGCACGCGCTCATAAACTTGCAGCACAGTACAACATGCGCACATACAGACCGTGACAAACCGGGACTGACAGACTTACTAAGTGGCTCAAATCCGCATCGGAGGTGTAGATCTGTTAGTTCATACACGGTGCTCAGTGCTCAGTGCTCCCACAGTCTACATCGCTCCACCACACGTCTAATGGGACATCATCTCCTGTCATTTATACTCGCAAAGGAGTTTTCTGCAACCAAGTTCTTCATCTACATTTTAACGCAGTAAGTCGAGTACATCACGTTTATTAACTTGTTAATACTACATCGGTTTCTAACGGTTGGCATGATTTGCATGAGTGTCGCATGACTGTTGTAGTAATACTGTGTTACGGATGACGGTGTCAGGACACAGCTGCAGGCAAGGGTTATTTTAAACGGTAGCCTATCTGAATTGTAGGCTACTGCACAATTATGGCTGGTTTGTAATGAATTTTAAACATGTAGGCCTAGTAAAGACAAATTGAAACAGGAACTGCATCCTAAAATAGAAGAGCGCTTTTTAGATTTGGTGAGATAGTTCGCTTTGTGCAACTGAATCATCATACTATGTGGTTTTCCTGTGTTATCGGTGTTTATTTAAGTAGGCTAAACTATAGGCGAACCTGCTATAGGATTTGTCTATGTGTCACTTGTCACTTGAATGTTTAACTTTTATCTGTATGCGATTGTTATTAGAGTTATACATGTACGCCTGTTTAATCACCATTGTTGTGCCATTGTCCGTCTCTGTGTTCATGCTTTGTTTTCCTTGTGTTCTTTATGTGTGGTCTCTAGCCGCTGGGACAAAGACACTAACCACTACTGGTCTTGCTTGAAGCTTACACTCATACCTTGGGACTGTGCCCCACCTCCCCTCCCCTCCTCATCCCATCCACCTCCTCAAGATGCATATGAATAGCTTACTGAACCGATGGAGTAAGTAACACACTTTTCTTTGCACTTTTATGCTCCTAATAACTTTTTGCCCCCCCCCCCCTGCTTTCTCCCCATGTCCTCATCACCTCCCACCCCCTCCCACATCTCTTCCTCCCTGGGTCTCCGCTCTCTCATCTGAGGGCTCTGGTCCTCTGACTGCATCTCTGCTCCGTGCACCATAGTCCAGGGTTGTTTCTGTGTTAGATAATATTTCTATGGGGGGCCTCACATTTCAAGAGGCAGGCAGTGTTGGACTGCAGAAATGGGGGTTGGAAAATGACTAAGGGCTAAACTTAGCGGAGGGCAGAATCCCGGCCGTCCTGACGGTGAACGTCTGCGGTCTGCCCAGCTTGAGAGGCCCGTGGACGAGCGATGGCTTCAGTGGCTTGGTGGGGGCCAGGCTGGAGGGTTTGTCGCAGTGCTGTGAGCTGTGGGCCCTGGTTCTCTGCAGGCAGGAACAGGAACTGTGCCGCCCCAGCGAGGACACGGGCGAGGGCGAGTCGTAAATCAGTTATTATTATCCTGCAATAGAACATTCTGTTGTGACTTTCTAGTGTTGGACAACGAAAGCCCTACTGTAAAAGCAAATGGCTTGTAACTGCTTGATGTACTTAAAGCGTACGTCAATAAAATACATGGAAATGCACAAGCCCTATTTTCTTGTACTGTATGTACTGTATGTGATTAGGAGTTCAAGTGCAGTAGGTTTGACTTTCATCATAAATCAAAGGAAATATGCTAGTCATCTCATTTCACAATAAGAATGTTAGAGGACACACATTCATCCTAAGACACTAACATGATGGGATTCTTGCAAACTTGTCTGTTTTCATTCTCTCCCTCCACCCCCCCCCCCCCCCACCCCCCCTCCCCGCCTGCCTGAGAAAGGAACGAGATATTTATTTTTGCGGGCTCTGGAGTGACAAGGTCACCACGGCAACCCTGTGTCCTCGTTAGATGTTATCGCCTTTATCCGTCACCCGTCAGTGACGCAGAAATGCAGGAAACAACCCTGAAGCCGTCTGTTTGCTTTCATGGTGCACCCTGGGATTTCACACCTATTTCATACGAATGTTTGGAAGTGGTCTTGTTGTTTTCTATTTGTTTGTGGTTTCGCACATTGTGTTGTGCCAGCGTCGCTGAATGAATGTGCGTAGGTCATCTGTGTGGGCTTGGCAGTCAGGCCTGAACAAGAGGAGAACAAGTGGGCTGATTCATGGAGGGCTTAGCTGTGTTGGTTAGCTCTTCAGCATGTGGCACGATGCTAGCCTGGCATGCAGGCCTCGTGTGAACCCATGCCTGAGGTAGCGTGCAATGCCTTGATCCATGTATTGACATGATTCTGTATCACAGTGGCAGTGCGTGCCCTCTGTTTTTGTGGGTGCATGGAGCATGGGTATTGCCCGAGGTGGACTGTAGGTCATTGCAGGGCTTGTTCGCACACTTAATTTCTGTTTAAGGTCAGTGAGGGAAATTGAGCCTTCTGATGGCCCTGAGTTGACAGGGGATCTGTGAGGTGAGGTGTCCCTGTTTTAATCTCTAACCTGGGTCCGGTTCTGAAGAAGGTTCTCGGCTTCCACCTGCGTGCTTGGTTGGGTAATGGAAGTCTGTATGTAGCTGCTCCTCTAGCAGTCAGTCACCCCCTCCCTGTCACACATCCTGAGAGCTCTCTGTCTCTCTCTCCGTTTCTCTCTCTTTCTCTTTCCCTCCCTCCCTCTCTCTGTCTCTCCCTCCCTTTCTTTCCCTTTCTTTCTCTTTCTCTCTCTCTCTCTCTCTCTCCCTCTCTCTCTCTCTCTCTCTCTCTCTCTCTCCCTCCCTCCCTCCCTCCCTCCCTCCCTCCCTCCCTCCCTCCCTCCCTCCCTCCCTCCCTCCCTCCCTCTTTCTCTATCTTTCCCTCTCTCTCTCCTCTCTCTCTCCCTCTGTCTTTCTCTGTCTCTCTCAGTCCTCAGCACCAGTCATCATCAGGATTGCAGCCCACATGCTTGACTTTAAACCTCTGCCACCTACGCAATTTGCCTGAAAGTGCCTGAATCCAGGCCTACTTCGTATGCATCTCTCCACCCATCTTTCGCTGTCTTTCTGCCTATCTCTGTCTCTGTATCTTTCTCTGGTCAGTGTGAATAACTGCTGTGTAACCATGGTTTTTAACCACTTAACCTCAGGAAAAGGGAATTAGCGCAGCATTCATTTTTTATTGTTAGACCTCTTTGCCTCACCGCAGTGTCCAAGTCCAAGTATCAAGTAAATCCGTGCTACAGGTCATGAGGTTGCACCAAACCTCTCAATAGATCCTAAGCTACGGCTTCTACTTCTCACATTCGCCTCAAACACCACACTGCAAATTCCACGAGTGTTCATATAACACAGGAGTGTCTATATACTGTATCACTTGAAGTGTACAGGGCGCAATATCGTTTGACCATGTCAGTAACATACCAAGTGACCATTTCCTAAAATGTAATTGACTGTTGGAAGGAGATTCAGTTAGTTGTTTTCCATGTCTGCATCTTGATCTGGTAGCGACCTTTAGTATTGTCTAGGGATAGGAATGAAACGTTATCCTTGCTATGAAACTCACAGTTTGGAATTAAAATTTCTTGGAACGGCGTGTGAGCTGACTGGAGACTGAAAGGCGTTAGGAAAGCTGTTTGGAGTTTGGTTGTCCTTTGTAAGTTATAAAAGCAGAACCTGCAATTATCAGCCAAGCTCAGTTATCTAGATAAACACCTGACTGTTCAGCAATGGACAAGGAAAATGAAGCATTAATGTGAACAGGAATGAGAGAGAGAACCAATGAGAGATAGAGCACGAGAGATTCAACTTGATTTGGTTAGTCAGTATTATAGATAGTTAGTAGACAATAAACATAGATAGCTTTGTAAAATAGTGTACATTGATAAATATATAATAGTAATGTAGGTCAGAACAGCAGGTCTGTAAGGGGTGAAGTCTTGTGTTGGATAGTTAATTATGTGGCATGGAGCCGGCGCTCTAACCCCTTAGTCTGTAGCGAAACAGGTGCGTGTCCGCCAAGGGATTAGATCGAGTTTCAAGGAGGTAAAGAACTTCACAACTCAGATTGACGCGTAATGAGGAAATGTCTTATGTGGCGGCCATTTTAAACCGTGTGCTTGGCTTACGTGGAAAGCCGAAGGGCGATTCAGAGAAAGCGGACAGAGCAATACCCAGATCAGGCTTTGAGACAGTCTTCTTGGAGAAGGGGGGCCTACACACACGCGAACAAAAGCCCAAAAGCTTCATGGAAGCGACAGGTCACGACCCGGGGAGGCCAAGCTGGGGGCTCGTCTAACAGGAAGTAACCTGATCCAGCGATGTCACCAGTGCAGCTGAGAGGCGGCTCTCTCTGGTTCCACTCTGAATAATTCAATCAGAGCCACTTCAGCACAGCCTGGCTTGGTCCAGCTTGGCCCGGTCTGAAAGCGATCCTCTGACTGCCCCCCCCTCCTCCGCTAAAGCCAGCGCAGACAAGATGATCCCCCGTCCGCCTGGCCTGCTGCATGGGAAGCTTTGGTGACTCATGACCCCGTGTGAGCGGCGTTCCTGGAAAGCCTGTGTTTCCTCTCTGCTCTGACCGGCCCTGGGCTGAGCTCTGGTTTGCTGTTCTGCACTTCTCAGTCTCGATACAGTGTCAGATGGTCAGTTATACTGACCACAGTGTCAGATGGTCAGTTATACTGACCACAGTGTCAGATGGTCAGTTATACTGACCACAGTGTCAGATGGTCAGTTATACTGACCACAGTGTCAGATGGTCAGTTAAAGTTTCTAAACCACTTGTAGTTCTAGAACATTGAAGGCTTCTCAGTTCTACACCGTCTGAGGTTTTAGACTACTTTGTTCTGAAGGGCTTTGCACGTCAAAAGAGGCAACCACTGTCGCCTCGAGTGTTTTCATCGTACGCTGGACGGCATCTTTGCCTCCTACTCTGGTGGGGAGCTGTTCAGGGCGGCTCAACGTTTGGAAAAGCCTTTAATCATCGAAAGCCTCTTAGTTCTTGAATGTGAAGGACTCTAGATTGGGTTCTGGTAAATCGATGGATTCTGTTGTTGACTTTTCAAACATGAATAAGGTCCTAGTCTTATCCCCAGAACATGCATGTGTACACTTATTCTAGAATGTGCACAAATCTATATCTTTCCGTTCTGGAAAAAGGCTTAGAAACTGGCTGAATCGCTGGAGGCCAGTGAAACGTAATGTTTGATTTATTCATATATTTCTTTAGCCCCATAATCATTACATCACTCACACAGGGCTGGTTCTGGCCCCCTCCCAGCCTCTCTCACCCTCCACTTTGTCTGCTCTAAGAGGATAAAGAGGTGTTATGAAATCATCCACTGACCATTTGGTGGGTGAGTGGCCTGCAATTGTTCGGTGGGTGGGCAGTCCTTTGTATGACCCACAAAGCTTCAGCCCAGCTTGTACCCAGAGTTGGCAACCAACTCTTTTTCTTCTCTGGCTCTTTTGTGTTCCTCTTTCGGGCATCCATCCCCTCACCTATCTCTCTCGCTCACTCTCTCACTCTCTCTGTCTCTCTGTCTCTCTGTCTCTCTCTCTCTCTCTCTCTCTCTCTCTCTCTCTCTCTCTCTCACTCTCTCTCTCACTCTCTCTGTCTCTCTCTCTCTCTCACTCTCTCTCTCTCTCTGTCTCTCTCTCTCTCTTTCCCCCTCTCTCTCTCTGTATATGGATACAGTGTGGAGGGTACATACCGTACTCCTGGTTGAATGACCACATTCTTCATTCACTACCTCCCATAACTTTTGCATCTCATCCTCTCAGTCATCTCCACGTAGACAGAATTGCGCAACCCCCACCCCCCCAAAAAAAACCCAGAGTGATGGACAGATAAGCCCACTGTTCAGTAACATACGCCAATTAGCATATTTCCATGAAACACACACACACACCCTTATTTATTGCTTGCTGCACACCGCTTTGGTTGATGAGGCTTTCACGGCGATACACCTCTTCAGCACAGCCCCGACGCACACTAACAGACACACTGCCTGTGGAAATCGTCCCAAACGCGCACATTCACACACACAGTGATGTAGTCGCACAGAGACTGGAGACACACACACACATCCAGCCGTGGCAATGAGGACAGCCTCTCGGCTCACCCTCCTGTGCTGGGAGCTCTCTGTGGGTAAGAATCAGAGAAGGAAGCTAGAATCACTGCCAGTCCTTTGCCCGCTCGGAATTAGACGCGACGTGACGACACAACCAACCTTGACGAACGCAAAGAACCCCGAAAAACTACTACTACCCCCCTCCTCCCCCCCCCCCCCCCCCACACACACACACAAACACTCCGCTGATGTACTGAGAATGATAATGCCTCGAAAGGGGATTCGTTTTTTAAAGATGCGTGTTCGTATCTAAGCATCTGAATGCCCTCGCATGTGCGCACACGCACGTGTGTGTCCATGTTTGTGCGTGCCATGACAACATACAATACCTTCCTTTGGGAACATTTGAGACCCACGCAAGGGTGAGGGTGACTGTGTTGGCAGTCTCGTTCAGTGTTCACGCCTTGCACGCGCACTCAATGAAGAGAAAATTCACTTTTTGAAACGTGTCTACCTGTCTTTCACTCTCTCTCTCTCTCTCTCTCTCTCCATTCTCTCTGTCTGCAGTTCCTTTCAGTCCCTCAGAACCGACGTGCCTGAATATGTGTCTCTCTGTTCCTCCAGATGTTCACTTAATGGAATCAGATGTAAGTTATCTAAGCGCTCCCCCTTTTTTAATCCTCCCGTCCTCCGATCGCATCACGTGACGCGTGAACGCACGTGCGCAATCCAACACGTGGCCGCCCCCTCCCCTCGTGTTTGTCCGCAACAACATAAACAATCCACTCTCTGTGTGAGTGTGTGTGGGGGGGGGGGGGGGTGAGGGTGCTTCGTCTCAGTGTGTGCGTTCAGGTGCAGCGGAGGGTGAGGGGGTAATGAGATGGCGTGAAGGGATGTGCATCTGCTGACGTCCTGGGGGTGAGGACAGAGGGTGAGATGATGGATGGATGGATGGATGGATGGAGGGGTGGGTGGATGGATGTGCAAACAAAGGTGGCATGACGACCGCCTGGGGGAGATTGTATGGACACAGCCAGTAAAGGGGCCAGTAAAAGGGCCGGTTAAGGAGGCAGATGGGCCCCCACTGGACAAATACGGGCTACACGTGGAACGGCCACAAGAGGGGGGGGGGACGAGACGTCGCTGTGATGTAACATGTCTCTGTGACGCTGGCTTGTTCATCTGTTCATGTTCGTATCCTGGAGACTTTATTACCAAGGAACAAATAAACAAACCCACCCACACACACACACACCCACACACAGTCACAGAGTGGCAGACATTGCATGATTACACTTACAGTTCCTAGACGAAAGGCACAAACACGCATTACCCACAAAGAGATACAAGAAAAGGCCAAGATTACTTTCGTTGTGAAGACCACGATGACATGAACAGTCTGAAATGCGTAAGTGTTCCAGTTGACGGGAACACTGTTGTTCACTAATCAAGAAAAGGAGAAAAGGCTTTAGAGAAGGGGAAAGACATAAACACATCGCTAAATCCTTCAGAGAACACAGACAGGCCCAGAGCATAATGATGAGCTCACTTGACAATCATGATCTCACCACACCGAGCGCGAGTGTGTGTTTGTGTGCGACACGTTAGAGCGTGTGAATTACATCCTGGCAGGCAAAAAGGTGAGCTTTGCACGCGCGTGTAACCCAATCGACGGCACAAATAGAACATTCTCCACGTGTAATGCTCTCCGGCTCCCTGACGTCAACCCCAGAATAATACAGGTGTAACTGACCAGGCTGGAGGAAGGAGGATGTATATATAAATACACTCAGTCTACTGTATGTGTGTGTGTGTATGTGCGTGTGTGTGTGTGTGTATGTATGTATCTGTAATTATCTCTCTCTCTCTCTCTCTCTCTCTCTCTCTCTCTCTCTCTCTCTCTCCCTCAAACTACTCTCTATCCAATCTTTAGTTTTACAATAGAACATTTTATATGTACAAAAACAGTATATATACTGTATATGTGTGTGTGTATATATAGATGTATATATTTAGAGGTATGTATACATAAACTCTTTCAATGTTGTCGCATCACCACACTGCTTGCTTGTGTGTCTCCTGGAGTCTCTCCCCAGCCTGGGTTTGGGCTGGGTGAGGAGGGCCAGGGTCAGGGGTTTGTACATGGCATGGATATGAGATACTGAGCCTGGTGAGAACTGTGTGAACACACTGTGTCTCTGTGTTAAACCTCTCATCTACTCACTCACCCACACAGAGACAGAGTCCCAGTCAAGGTAGCAAAGTGAAAACATTTAGCCTAACAGCCTGTTACAAAGTACCGTCGAGATCCCATGTTCAAACCCAACCGTGACATTCTGGCTCAGTTAAATTATTATTGATTTATTTTCTTTTACGTCAGTTAAACGACACGAACGAGGCGAATTTTGAAAAAGAACTCGACAAGAATGTATTTCTGACGAAAGAGAGCACGTTGTATAGAACTCTGTCACGTCTCTTGTCAAATATTTTGCACAGCAGGTTTTCACAAGCGTTTTGGAGTCCTCTGGGAATTGCGGTTCTTCAAGGCTGCCACTCAATGTTAATGTGGCACTACCACATACTTTAACAGACAAAAGTGAGAGTTGACAGATTTGATTTAAACTCTGTTGCAAAATGCTGTCCTCGTGACAAGCTGTTGTATAGATGATCATAATATCATTGTTTGCTGAAGAAAGTTCAGCTAAACACATAGACACTTGTGAAATCGACACCGAAACAACTGTCTTGCTAATCTTTATAAACCTTATATCCTTAAATATCCAAAAGAGAGCGTTTTCATCAAAAGAGGATCAAATATGGATTGTTTTAGTTTTAGTATCAATGTCGAATTTCTCTGGTCTTTTATTTATCTAAACAAAGCAAACCCACACCCAAGGTTGTTTTTTTTAATCAAGCTTGTTGTTCTATGCCTTGCCCTGGTCTCTTTCTGTGCATGTTGAGCTCAGCTCCCTGTGTAGCAGTGACTGACATGACTGAGTGTCAGTCCTGTGAGGATTACTTCGCCCTCTGAGGGCGTGCTGACAGAGTGTTGTTAGGTATGATTGAAGCAGTAGCAACTATGACAGACAGTAATCTATCCTGTTGTTTTGATGAGGAAACTTGGAAGTAAACGGTTGAATGATAAGCAGCGAACGATTCCCATGATAACCCTGGGCTCAAGTGGATTTGTTCAAGGTGACTTGACTTGTTGACAACAACCCCCCCCCCCCTTTTTTTCCCTCCTTCCAGACGAGCTCTCCAGGATGTGCGAGGTCGAGGAGACCCCCGAGCCGGCCAGCCCCACCTTCCTGGGGGAGTCGTCCGACACCTACTGCCAGGTGGACCGCTGGCAGCACCTCCGCACCGCTGTGCGGAAACTGGAATTCTGGGAAGACTTCAGCGCTGAGCTGATCGGGAGCGGATTTTTCTCCGAAGTGTACAAGGTGGGCCCCTCACCTGTGTGTTGTAGTCTACGCTTGTGTTTGCGCCTGTAATTATCAACGCCACATAAAACAAAAGAGAAATGCTCGTTACGTTTTGAAGGAGTAATTATAGTTCAAACACCCCATTACACCAAACCAGCCACCTCATTCAAACTGCAGGGTTGCCGATGGTTGAAACCCCAGGGATAAACATTTACACACATCCTGACAGACAAAACCTTTCCGGTAATACGGTATCATTACCTTGCTCAGACAGCTCCTGCTGTGTTCCACTTACTTAGCAGACTGTCAAACCTGGCAACCTAACCAACCCTAAAGTCAGACCAGACATTCCCTAGTGATTAGCTAGCCCGCATGCTGGTGTGCCTACGGAACAATAGGACCGAGCCTTGGTTCCCCGGAGAAACGCTGGTAGGTATGAGGCACTGTCTGGAGGCACCCAGTCAATGAAGAGCGCCGACGACGTGGCGGTAAAAAGACTCAATGGTGGTCTTGTTCTGACTCTTAATGACTGAGACGAGACGGAGGGCCTCTTCTCTCCTCTCCTCTCCCGATTTCTCTTCATTGTACTGGGGTTCTGGCACGTTCTAGAAGGATGATCCATCCTACTCCGCTCTCTTGTCGTTTTTGACCTTGAGGTCAGATCACAGCAGAACTGTGCACAGATTGTGCATGCGACGACCTCCTGCGCATGCCAGCGTGGAGCTTGCATACAGATACGCATCATAGAAGGAAGAAATGGTCCCCTTGATTAGGGCTGGGGTATAATAGTGTTCAGTCAGTGTGACTGTTCCCAGAGCCTGTGCCAAAGGATGCCTAAACAAACAGCAGCACACGCACACACATAGCCACACACATATAAGAAGAAGATAGAACACGGTGTACCAGAGACCAGGTTGTGCCCCATGGAAAACCATGGAGACCAAGGGAAGGATGTCGTAAACACCCCGAGAACGTATGACTGTAAAACCCTGCCACCGTCTGTGTTTGCGTCTGTGTGTTTCCCCAACAGCTAGCTTAGCTGCACACTACAGGAAGAAAATATGTATTTACGCCCTTCAGGAAGTCTAACTAGTTTAACATGCCCAGGCCCTTCTACATGCCGTCGTTGACATACAGTAGGAAAAGTACAGGCTATGACAGAAGGTTCTAGAATAATAAGTGTAGGTGAAGTGATATTGTGCTGAGAACTGTCTAGCCACTGTCAATCCAAATCAAAATAATAATATTTCTCTCTGTTGTGCAGGTAATGCACAGCACCACCAGGAAAGTGACGGTGGTGAAGATCTACAAGAATGACGTGGACCAGGACATCATTGTCCGAGAGATCAGCCTGCTGCAGAAACTCTCTCATCCCAACATCGTCAGGTGGAGATATTATGTTGGCAGAAGCGTTTTAAGGGATCCTTTGTCACCGCACCGTCAGAAAATAACGCAGCTATCTCTTGTTTATGTCTTGAAGGTATCTTGGCATCTGTGTGAGAGACGATAAGCTCTATCCCATACTGGAGGTGAGATTGTAAATTTGTTTACGATAAAGTTGATAAGCGTACCACCCTAGAAGAATGATTCAGCTTTGTTCTTCTTTCTTTCTTCTTGGTCTTCTTGTTTTTCTTCTTCCCATGCCGTGTGCATGTGTGTGTGTCCAGTATGTGAGCGGGGGCTGTCTAGAGGACCTGCTTGCCCAGGAGAACGTGTCTCTGTGCTGGAGGGAGAAGGTGGATCTGGCCTGTGACATCAGCAGAGGAATGACCTACCTTCACTACAAGAACATCTACCACAGGGACCTCAACTCCAAGGTACAGAACACATATCTATGTTAAAAAAATAACCTGGGTTCTAGATTATTCTGTGGCGTTTTTTAAGAACAAGTTCATATTTGAAATGATTCATGACCTTTGAAATATTTCAGATATCTCAAAAATATTTCTGATATCTCATGTTACCGGACCGCTTTCTGGAAAAACAGCAAATCATGTGACCCAAAAGCTAGCTGCCCATGAGATATCTATACCTGGCTGGGAATACTGTTTCAGCCAAAAACAAAAGTCCTTTTAATCACTTAAGACTTAAGTGATCGCTTTCCCTCTCAGATCCCTTCTTTCTCTCCCTCTCTCTTCCTCTGTGCCTCTCTTTGTTGCTTCAACTCAAATACTAGGCCGCTGGCTTTTTTACTGACTCTGTTTGTCTAACTGTCGACAGCTTCATGAAAGAATAAACCTTCTCCGAAACATAATTGCCTCTTTATTCACGCTCCCTTAGCTCAGCTAAACTTTGTTTTTGCCAAGAAAGGCAGATTCCAGGGAGCGTGTTTCAGATACCACTGACTACTACTGACTGAGGTCACTGTGGGGGCCTCACTCCTTCTGAATGTGCGGGTTTGTCTCCGCTAAGCTTCTTTACAGCTTGAGCCTTCCAGAACCTACCTTTTACTGTTAGAGCTGCTCAACTATATTTACAGGGAGAAAACACCAATCAAACTTGTGTAGAATGTCCCTCTAATAGGTAATGAGTAAAAGGATGTCTGATCATCACCTGCTCGTCAGGTTATTCATGGGGTTTGTTCGTTGTCACAACAAACTGATGACAAAGCAGGCGTAGATGTGGACGCTGACAATCCAAGGCGATGTTTATAGAACCAGGCTCGCACACAAACACGCAAACGTACAATCTCAACGCACACACACACACACACACACAATCTCCCTCTCTCATCATGAGGCCATCGCAGCTCGCGCTGTGGTTTGGGTCCACATCTGAGTCATGATGTTGTGGCCACACAGAGCACTGTGGGGAGAGATCCTGCCTCTCTCTGGCTCTGTCATTACAGCGGCTAGCTGGAGACGCCCTGCTCAGAACCAAACCACGAACGACCGAGAACGGATCTGTTTGCAGGACAAATAGATGCATCCACTTATTCTGAAGCCAGTGGAGATCATTTCAGTGGAGTTGACCTATTATTTGGATGTGACAATGTACAGTTTGTAATTTATACTATATACTGGATAAAAAATGTCTGGATTACGTAGAAACATGGGTCGTTCTAGCCCCGTACTGGAGAGGTTTAACTATTACTTTCCTGGGGGAAAAAAATGATTCTGCCTCAGAATCATATGACGGTTCCCTACAAAAAAAAACATTTCCTGTTCCTGTAATTACGCTACCTCTACGTAACATCATCAGGAAGCAAAGTGTCCATTTTCACAGTTGTGCTGATGGCACACAGTTGTGTCAGTGCAGCCGGCCCATAGAGTCAACTCAGCGGAGGACTGTTTGAAAGATCGATCCATGTGAAAGTTCCTCCAACTGAACTATCCCAAGAATCAAGCTTCAAAGAAATGCAGCATCAAAAACCTAGAGCGTCTAGGCTTGTGCATTAATCAGGAAGCCAAGGTCATATGCATATAATGACCTAACTTTTGAACCCTATCAAATCATTTCAAAAGCCATATAGCATTTTTGCAAGAAACAAAAAGATTGGACTTTTCCTCAGACAAGCGGACGCAAAAAAACCTTATGACAACTGCAATATCCTCCTCTCTGGTCTCCCCCAAAATAGGTTTTAAACAACAGTACATTTGTACAAGTAGTAAATACACTTTTTTTAAACTACCCTTCGTTTATCCTGCTCTGTCGTTTACAACATAAGCCGATATCTCAATTGTCTATCATACTGTGCCATTGTACTTGTGATGTTTAAGTGCAGTTCCAATCTCAGTATCAACATGTTTAGTGTCATTAGGTTGTCAGGCAGACCACAGAAGACATAGTGGAGCACATCCACAGGACAGTACATCCAGTTCCATGCATCCATTTAAACCAAGCTTCTCCTAAACTATACACAGAGAGCTACAAACTAGCTAACCTCATTCAACCAGCCAATTACTACAACAAGCTCCTAATACATTTACATTCAATTTAGTCATTTAGCAGGCGCTCTTACCCAGAGCCACTTACAGCAAGTAAATTCTCCCTGAGGCAAGTGGGGAGAAGTGCCTTGTCCAGGGACACAATGTCATTTGGCACGGCTGGGAATCGAACCAACAACATTCTTATTAATAGCCCGAATCCCCAACTACTCAGCCACCTGACTCCAATAGATTAATAGACTGGGGTTAGATGATGTTAGATTCTCCAGAAACTGGTTTGGGGATCCATGGTAAAGCTCTAGTGCTGTCACAGCCAGTCAACCCCCAGGACTTCATGCCTCTCTAGGTCATATCTCAGTAATGAACTGACCAGGGGGCGCCCATGTTGACAGGAGGTTTCAGCTTAGATTGCTATATGAAGCTACTTTCTGGTAACAGAAGGGTTAATGCTGTGTTTGTCACTATTACCAGAGTCAACAAGTAAACCCCTCCCAAATGTTTTGGGGTTGATTGAGTGTTGGTGTTTTTTTGAAAGTCTCAAATCCATGTTGAGTGTTTATTTTATTTTATGCAGCATTTCAGCATGTCTATGAACACCTTTCAGGATTCGAATGAGAAATAAAGAAGTGGTTGATATTATTTGTCATGAACGTGCCGGGAGTCATGCGGCTCAGCGGTTAAGGCGTTGGGCTAGCGATCTGAAGGTTGTGAGTTCAGTTCCTCTCTGTGGCCACATGGTGTTGTGTCTGTGGGCAAGGCACTTCACCCTACTTGCCTCAGGGGGAATGCACCTGTACATGCTGTAAGTCGCTCTGGAAAAGAGCGTCTGATTAATGTCAAATGTAAATGTTGCTTCCTCCAGGATTAAATGCTACCCCATAGGTATGCATAGACCAACATCTGCACCACGAGTACAGTTTAACTGTGTTGCACTGACCTCTTATGGTGAGGATGATGCACTGCAAGCCGTTTTATCAAATTTGTGTTCAGAATCAGAATTGGTTACACAAACACAGAATTCATTGTGGCAGGATGGTGCAAACAATAAACATATACTTAACTTCAATCAAAAGTATTGTAAAAAGTATGAAAGCAAGATAACAAAAAATAAAATAAAAAAATAACTGCATAAAAGATACAATAGGAAATAAAAATATGAATTTGAATAAATAAGAATGGGTGACAGGCCTGTACAAAGTAGTACAAAAGGATGTAAGTGGCTCCTATGCTTCGAAAGAGCAGAGGACAAGAGTTAGGTATGGTAATTTCTGTATAGATAAACGCATTACAAAAGACTATATGTAATAGGCCTGTCTAATATATATGTACTGTGTTCCTCCCTTCCTCCGTCTGTCTCTGTAGAACTGCCTGATCCGGCTGACGTTACGAGGTCGGGAAGCTGTGGTGACAGACTTCGGCCTCGCCAGAGAGGTGGTGACCGAACTTCCTGCCAACAGTCCTGAAAGGAAGATGTCTCTGGTTGGCTCTGCTTTTTGGATGGCCCCAGAGATGCTGCGAGGTGAACCGTACGACCGCAAGGTAAAACCGCCCTGACCCCTGACCCTGACCCCCAGCTGCTGTTTGAACTGTGCCAGCGATCCCCCAGAGTTGATGGTGAGGGAGTCTGGGAGTAAAGCTAGCAGCGAGTCAGCTGGCTGAGAGGTTAAGGCATCAGGCTAGTGATCGGAAGGTTGCAAGTTCAATTCCCGGCCATGGCAACATGATGTTGTGTCCTTGGCAAGCCACTTCACCCTCCTTGCCTCAGGGGGAATGTCCCTGTACTTGCCGTAAGTCGCTCTGGTTAAGAGCGCCTGATGAATGTAAATGTAGCAGCAAAGGGCCCTCCAAGTTAAACATTCTGTCAGAGGAGCTACAACAACATTAATCCATTTAATGAGGCCATCAAGATGATGTTCAATGACATTTTCCATCTAATCCATTTATTAATTCTCTGGATCTGTCACTGTAATTAGCCTACTGGATCGAAACTGATGAAACCCCTTACTTCCATCTGCCAATCTTAATTGAATTGAAGTTGATAAGATTGACTTTTCACCTCCAGGTGGACGTTTTCTCCTTTGGGATCATGCTGTGTGAGATCCTGGGCCGGATCCCAGCAGATCCAGAGATTCTTCCCAGAACCAAGGTAAGACGCACAAACTAGCGGAACAATGGATCCATTCTGAGATCCAGCAGACCGTCACTCGAGGGGAGAGGAGCAGAGTGGAGGAGTTCATTCATTTTCATCTTTCCCAGCTTAGATGTTACACTGACCGTAATTCCGCATAATTCGTCCATTAGAGGGGCTAATGGACGTGGTGACACTGCGGTTATTGGCACGGCTTTGACAGGGACGTTCAGCCCCCACCCACCCCCGCAACTCTGGGAACAGTCAGAGCAGGGAGATGGGGGATGAAGGTCATTGACGATTCACTGCACGCGCACTAGATTTATGTGATTACGGTAAACAGTGAGTGTTTAGTGCAACGACCATTACTTATAACTTCAGTCTGTACACAGTGGTTGGTTCTCTATCATGTGTTGTCATCACACTAAAACACTGGGTATTTACAACTGTGGTATTTATTCATGATGTGTGTGTGTATGTTTTATCAGGACTATGGTCTGGATGTTGAGGCCTTCAGTGACATGGTTGAGGGCTGTCCACAACGCATCCTGGAGCTGTCTGCCAGCTGCTGTTTGGTAAGCCAGGGCCTGTGAAAGCGTGCACACACCAATACTTTCAGGCGCCATTTAAGAAAGAGAACATGTGTGAAAATATCAGGATAATTTAACAAGGACGAGAACCTAAAGGCCACGCAATCTAAAGTATCTGTATATAAACTGCTTCTCTTGCACTTCTGATTGGACAATAAACTGTATTTTGTTTCCTTGTATTTATACATTGCCAATGACAATAAAGTTGAACTGGACTATATCGGGGAGGGGGGGGGTGGGGGGGTCTGTTTAGATCTCCACGCTTAACGTCCCCTTTCCTTGTCTCCAGATGGACGCCTTCCGGAGACCCTCATTCTCCGAGCTGCTGGACGAGCTGGAGGACATCGCCGAGACCCTCGACCCCCCCGACTCGGTCCTAACGACGGGGTGAAAGGGGCACAAAAGCACCGCCACCCCCCCCCCCCGGTTCCCCCTCCCCCCCCCCACGCCCCCCCCCCCCCTCCCCCCACCCCCCACCGCAGCCGCCACCGAACCTCCCCGCCCAAAGCCCTATTCCTCCCCCTAACCAGAGGACAATGAGGACTAGCACACGCAAAGCGGAGGAAAAGAGAGAAAGAAAGAGAGGGAGAGAGAGCGGGGGGGGGGGGGGGGGGGCAGGCCATCGGCAGGTCTTCACAGGAGAAGCCACGTCCTCTCCGTACACACGCCCGTAGGGAAACACACCATCGCGCCACCGCTCTCTCTCGGAGTCGTGTCCGTGAGAGCGTGTTCCTCTGAGACAAGGGACACAAAAATGGACATCCGGACTTTCTGTTCACCTTCCCTTTTCTGTCTTTCCACAGTGCAAACCCAATTAAGGTGGGGCTGTCAGGAAACCTGGGCGAAGGAGAAACCGTGACCAAAATGTTCCGTCAAGGACAATTCCTTTTCCTTACGGTGTACGTTTTTAATTCCACTTGAACACGATGATGACTTCTTTAAACGTACTTTTAATGTATCTTTTCAATGTAAATATTGAATGGGACCATTTGTCTTTCTTTTAATCCATTTCTTTGTTCTTTTACCCGAGAGGCCTCCTATTCTTAGATGATTCTTCACGTTAAGGGCTTATTCGGTCAGCAAGATAAAAATAAGAAGCTACTAGCTGGCTGCAGGCGGTTCTCGGGAGACAACTTGCGAGAGATACTTTGCACTAGCATTGACTGTTACCTTATAGAATCAAATATACTGTATTTAAGACAAAATACGTGTTCCACGGTGTGGCTTAAGGACCAAACCACCTCATTCCCCTCTGCCTCTCATTCAATTTCTTCGGGGAGGCGGGGGTTATGGTGACGTAACGTGATGTTTTTGACGAGCAAAGCGGAAGGGTGGATGAGTGATACCAGGGGAGAGCAGAGAAATGATGGGCCCACTCTCCTTCTCCTCCTCTCATCTCCCCTCTTTGGAGGGGGGATGATAGTGTACTATATAGAAGGACAACTTCCAGCTCAGTGAGACTTCAGCAGTCAGGGGTTTAAGATGTGCCGGTCTTCTTCGTATCGTCACATTTGTACAGTTACTGTCCTATCTCCCCATCAGGGAAGGACGTGCGTTGTTTACCACATCCCGTCCATACAGGACTATTTATGTATATTTTGTGAATCTGTTGGATGTCTTGTGCAATGGGTAAACCACCATTTTCCTTACTTAAGAAATATCAATAGATTTGTATGGACAATTTCAAATGACTTAATAAAATATGTATATTTAGACACAATGCATTGGCATGAGAGTGGCTTTCGGCTGGTCTGTGTATACGCTGACATACAGTTCTGTGGTCTTGTACGCCACTCGCCATGTGTCCTTGATGGCACTAAGCTTTCTAAGAATGAAACGGTCCCCCACCCAACACACACACACACACACAAATTCCCCCACACACGGGCGCTTTAGAAGATTCTACAAGGTCTGTGAACCAGGTGCCTCGGGACAGGCTCTCTCACTCACTTTCTCTCTCTCTCTCTTACCCTCTCTCCCTCTTGATCCGAGCGAATCGCATTAGTATTCGGCGGGTACGGTTCCGAGCCCATGGTTTTGTAATTGCAGCCTGTAGGAGCTGGATTTACCGCCCTAGTTGACAGCGTGCGCCACAAGACCGATGGACCGGCGGCTGACGTCCACCGCCACCTCGCACCAGATGCAGTGTAACAGGAAGGCGTGCGCCTTTGTGATGGGGGTGGGGGGTGAGGTGGGGGTGTGTGTGGCCGCAAATTGACGAACGCAAATAAAAAATCCATAAGGAGCTGAGGGGAAACCGGAGCAGGGAGTGATAAACGGTTGTGATCGTCGACGAGGGCGCTGCGCTAGTGTGGAGTGTGGAGGTGAGGATTGACCGGGGCACAGGAACCAAGAATGAGATTGGATGGTTGGTAGTCTGAGGATGATGATGAGGATGATGAGGGGGGGGGGGGGGGGGGTGATGTATGACTCCCCCTGTTTTAGAGATCCATCTTAAAGAGAGATATCCTGGACAAGCTCAGTCTGAGCCACACACCTGTATTGTATATCTTACACCTCCTCAATCCAGGTTGTTATATAAAGTAGTAGTAGTGCTAGGGAGTAGTAGCGAGTCAGGTGGTGAGCGGTTAGGGAATTGGGATAGTATTCAGAATTCAGGTCTGATACCTGGTTGTGCCAAATTATGTTATGTCCTTGGGCAAGGCATTTCACCGTACTTGCCTCAATGGAATGTCCCTGTACTTGCTCTAAGTCGCTCAGGATCAGTGACTAAATGCTTACATGTAAATGTACCCCCACAAAACGTGGATGCTAGTTGAATCGAACATTCAGAGCCACAAAGATTAGATCTAGGAAGGAAAACGATTCAAAGCGCAGACCAGATTTATCAGATGTATCAGTTGTGCTACACTTGCTGAACACAACATTGCACTTTCCCAGAGGGGTACTGTATGAAAACGGATGTTGCCACACAAAGCCGTTGATTAGCTGCTGTGTGTACTGAGATCAAAAGCTATTTCGGGTCCAGCATTGTAGATCACCTCCCTGTGGCTATGCTCGCACACAGATGACTGCAAAACCCCTGCATCAGCACCTAGGAAGTGCTGATGGTGAGGCTAACATGGGCTCGCCCTACTCCTCATCCACACTTAATTGTTTACCTGGGGCTGGCTGGCTGGCAAAATAGAGTGAGAGATAGATACATAGAGAGAGATAGAGAGAGAGACAGAAACGAAGAGAGAAACAGAGAGACAGAGAGAGACAGAAATGAAGAGAGAGAGAAATGGAGAGACAGAGAGAGAGAAAGAGAGAGAGACAGACAGAAACGAAGAGCGAGAGAGAGAGAGAGAGAGAGAGAAAGAAAGAGAGAGAGAGAGAAACAAAAGCAAACTAAAAAGAGAAAGGCCCAGATCAGCATTCTAAGAACTGCACACTTAGATACTTATGCAGGTGTGCTGGTTTTTTCCTGTTCCACTCTTCCCATCATGCCCTTCTGTGTTCTCTTCATTTAGGGAAATGGCAGGTTTGGCCTCCAAAGAAGATTAGGAAGCTGACCAAGCAGCCAAGAGAGGGATGGAAGGAGGGAGGAAGGGAGAGAGGGATGTAGGAGCAGAAAGACTGCATAAAGGAGAACAGGATCAGTGGAGGGTAGTGCAGGTAGTGAGTTCATTTTAAGCGTGAAATAAACTCACCACCAAAAAAATATAATTGTTTGTATTTTCAGTTTATGACAAAGCATTGTATGCTGGTATTTGTGGATGTACTCTGTTCAAATCTTTCCTGGATGTTTTGGGGGGGGGAAGGAACTGCAAGAGAGTTACAGTGAAATGAGTCAATATGCCTTCTTCTTTGGCATACATTATTGATTCCAATCCCCTTAAGTGCTCCATGATGAAGAAAACAGTTGCTCAGTTAGAACTTGTTGGGGGGGAAAAAACGAACAATTCATTCCATCCTGTGTAGCTGCCAGGTACATAAAAATACAGTAGGAAGGCATAAACCATTCGACGTTCCAGATGGTGGCCTACGTTTCAAGAGCTTGAGTATCTAATAAAGAATGACTTTTAACCTGTGCAGTTGTTCTGCATCACCCAAAGAACAGTAATTAAGGTATATTTAATTTGTTGATGTTTACTATACCTACTTATATACACCACATGTATAGAAAGACATGCATCACTGCAACTACCGTATTTTTCGGACTATAGGGCGCACTTAAAAGCCTTTATTTTTCTCAAAAAACAACACTGCGCCTTATTATCCGAAGCGCCTTATATATGGATTAATTCTTTTGTTTACTGACCTCTAAGCGATTTTTGTGTGGTACAAGGCGCTCACGGTGCTAAATCAAAATGTTTTTGTACGACTTTGGTAAACTACAAAGCCGCACCGCTTGCAGCATTACGGCTACCAAAGCCAGGAGCGTCGCGGAGTAATACATACTGTGCTTCACCATAATATTATTCGACTAATTTATCTGACAGTTTTTTTCCCGCTTAATGCGCCTTATAGTCCGGTGCGCTTTATATATGAAAAAAGATTGAAAATAGACCATTCATTGACACTGCGCCTTATAATCCAGTGCGCCCTATAGTGCAAAAAATACGGTATATTATATTTTGGGGCGTTCATGTTGTCTCACTTGGAAGGGTATCTAATTCATGTTTCATCACAGAGGAACCCCAGGTTTACCCTATCGTAAGAGCTCCTATATGGCACCACCACATCACCTTTTATCCACAGGTGGGGCGCGTCATTCAACGGCATGTTCTCTCACCAGTATGATTACCTTAGAAAGCACTGCATCCCATTTTCTCCAAATTTACAGTACATTTAGACATTAACATTTAGTCATTTAGCAAACGCTCTCATCCAGAGCATCTTACATCAAGTACAGGGACATTCTCCCCGAGGCAAGTAGGCTGAAGTGCCTTGCCCAAGGACACAACGTCATGTTGACACAGCCCTAACCGACTGCATCTTTCTCTCTCTCCCACTCTTTGTCTGTCTCTCCCTCCCTCTGTATTGGAAAGGGCAGCATTTGGGACACTGTCATCAAGGGGAGGCATAAAGAGCATTTCATAACCGCATCCTTTCCCACTGAAAGGGCATTTCCTCGCACATAGAGGTACCCTGAAGGCACTGCATCACTTTTTCTTACACATCGGGTTACGGGATGCTTAGAGGTCATGTTTAAGCTATCCAAGACAGCACTTGATTTTCTTTTTTTAACCTGAGGGCACCAGGGCTGCGATTGCCACCTCAATTCCTTTTAACTCCCGGACTCTTTGCAACTGTTAACCATGTTTAAATAAGCTTGCAGACAAAAGCCAGACAGGGGACGGAAGCGACATTGACCTTGACAAATCAAGAGTACAGTGGCAACGTTTTTCTGCTCAAGCCAAATTGTCTCCCTGCCGTTGGCTTGTCTAGCGAGCCGAACAGGAGAGATTTATGGTTCTGCTCGTTCCCTTTCACAAAATGCTGAGTCAGATATCCACTTTCTGATCCGGAACGGACTGGTTTGCATCAGCCTACATTTCCAGCTTTTGTTGAGCTTCTGTTGCCGTCACAGGACGGTAACTTCTTACAGCATCCCTCCGATTGACAAAATAGCCTAGCGAACGTCTACAAACTTGTGGATCAGCAGAATAATCTGCTTTAGTTTAGCTCTCGCTCGTGATTTACAGACTCAGCCAGACAGGAATGAAAGCAGCTTAAAGTAGTCTGGAGAAAGAATCATATTTTTGTCTCTCACTACAGGAGCGTGGTAAGAATGGTACTAAATGCCAAAATATTATTTCCAAATCAAGCCGGTCATAAAGAGTCCAGTTCTGGACGTTTTCAAAGGGTTGTATGGTTCGCCATACTGGTGAAGGTGGGTTAGAGAGTGAAGGAAAAACACAGAAAAAGAGAGCGTAAAAGGCACAAGGGCGGAGGTGTTTTACTGGACCATTAAAGGTGGAGTTGTGCAGATTAGGGATTTATTGTGTCCCAGTGACAGAGCAATAAGGACACCAGAGCACAGGAGATCAGAGAGGGGCTGTCCCAACATGACTTTGTGTCCTTAGGCAAGGCACTTCCCTCTAGAGATAGTGTTATGTCGTTTTATGTAGCACTAGCCTGCTTTCTCTAAGTATTTGTTTCTTTTATGCTTCGCTACTATGACAAGACACAAAAAAGAAAAAAGCACACTTTGGTTCCTTTACAACAAAACACTTTTACTGGAAAATTATTTTTAAACATTTCAGTGTTCCATCTCATCAACTGGTACAGTGATTTGTTGAATATTCCCCGCAATGGAGCCAGCCCTTAACTCAGCCAGCCTGACTCCAAATGCAGTTTATCCCTATAGAATAATATTAAAGTTCATAGAAATTACCTCTTACCAGTATTTACTTTGATGGTGTTCATTTGAAATGGATCAAAATCACCAGTAGAGATATAGCATGTACAGTATTGGACTGTTAATATGTCTGCAGTTATCTACCTCAATAAAACACATTGATGAAGCTCCAGGATTAGACAATGGCTACATCACTCCCCCTCCTCCCCCTTTCCCCCATGTCATAAATGGTTCTCATTATGAAATAAGTATTGATTGGTTCTGCTGACAAATAACCACTTAAAATGGCAATGGACTCCAGCGGCACTAAATCATGGCGGTGTGCCTTTCTAGGCGGGCTGTGAGGCCGTCGGGGGGGCTGTACCCATCAGCCGTTATCAAAATGAGCCCTCTGGTAGCTGAACGCCAGCCAGTGTTGTGAGTCTTGCAGTGGAAGTAGGAAGGCACGATACAGAGGGAACACAAAATGACCTCATCCTCCTTCCTTGCTTCCTTCCTTCCGAATGCCGATACGACGGCTTAAATGGCATTGATGATTATTAAAGGAGAACCAGACTCATTCAGTAAAGTCGGATGAGAGACAGAAGAGGACAAAAGAAAGGATAGATTATAGTTCAACAAAGTGCAGCAGACAAAGTCCCCCCAAAAGTCCCCCAGACAAAAAAAGCTGATCTCTTTGCTGCTGGTGTAACTATGGTACAGCTTTCAGTAAAAAGAGACTGGACAAAAAAAATCAATTCTTCCCACTTGCCTTTCCAAGAATCCTGCAAGCTCTTGAAACATACTGTAATATACCAGGTCAACCAAAAACCATCTCTGGTCAAAGAGCTCTTGAATGTTATTGTCGCTCGACAAATCAATCGTTTCCTGTCATTTTTGAAGCGTTACCCTTCCTGGTCTTTCCTCGATTCCAGTTTCTACAGCCATGCAAATTGGGTCAGAGTAAGACCTCGTCAATGAAATGACCCAAGTGAATCCCTACCTCTCTCCATGTAGTCGGTGTCGTACACTAGCACAACAAAGTCTCAGGTATCTCAAACAAATGAGCTTCACGTGGCCCTCCAAAACATTTATTTACATCCTTTCTGCCAGTGTGTCACGTTTATTTTCTTCACATCAGTTTAGAAAGTAACAGTACAGTCATAAAGAACATTGCCACACAAGGTATCAAATGGTTGGGGGGGGGGGGGGTGGTGGGGGAGAGAAAACAAGATTTGCGACTTTAATTTGATTCACCTGCGGAGAGAGACTCGGCCGACTTTCAGCTCCACTTGCCTCGGCTGCTGAGTCACGCAGTCGCGGTTACGTAAGGAACACAGAATGACTCAGCCTTCCAGCCGGAGTCGCACATGCGCTTGACGACGGACTGTTCGTCAGCGGGAAAGGAGCGAGGTCACGGGAAGCTCGCCGAGGGTCTGACCCCGCCTCTATTGCTACATCCCGAGGAGGTGAGATGACCTCCAGAGTACAGTCTCGTAGAAAAGAACAAAGCGCAGGTAAACAGCCACACAAAACCGTACAACGATGCGGAAAAGAAGCACCCTTTTCTCCACTTGCAGATGGTTTCATGCAGTGTGTGTGTGTGTGGATCGCTCGGTTTAGACTGGCACTGTGCCGCCCTTGTTGCCGTGTCTTCTCTATCAGCCTGAGCAGCTGCTGGTTATCCGTTCTTCCCCTGAATGTCCTCTGGCTGTCTGGCCAAGTACGCCAGTGTTCCTGAAGGTGTGAGATACCAATGCACGCACGCAGACACACACACTCCCCCCTCAGCGCTTTGTGGAACTCATGCTCTCTGACACCTAGCAGGAGCCACAGATGGCTCCTTAATGGGAAAGATTGCTGACAGATCTAATTCATTGACCTGGCTTGCTGAATGGATCGCAGCCGGGTGGAGGAAAAGGCTCTGGACTCTGAGCTCGTTTGGCTGTCTTAGGGGGGCTGCAAGGCTGTCTAGCCGATGATGAGAGCTGCCAACAATCCTGACAGGGATCTTATATGCCCTCCCTGATGGAGACGGCTGGTGACTGGACAAAAAAAGAGAAGAGGACTTGGCCAAAGAAGCTGGCGTTGACACAGGATGAGACACACGTGGAAGTGTGTGTGTGTGCCAGTGAGTGCCAGTAGCGCTTAGAGGTGACAAATGGTTCCACTTAGCAAGATGAAGAGGCACCAAAAAAAAAGAAGAAAAAAAAAGACCAATTGAAGCACACTCTTTCTTTTTTACTCTCTCTCGCATAGTCATATCTTAGAACCGATGGTTACGCCCGTTACATTTCATTTGTATCGGAAGAAAGCTGTGGAAGTGACTTCAAAGATGTCGTATGCTTCTCATCTCAAACAATGTGGATGAGGATTACAATATCCGATAAAGACCGAAACAAACACATATTACTATTTCATGGCTAAAACCTGAGTTATTTAAAAGAGTTCATACAGTATGAAACACTCCAACAATACGTTTAGAAAATGAACAATGTAACATATTCTCCTTAGAGTATTTGCATGACTTATTGAGCAGGACTAGATATTTATGTGATGTATACGTACACATCTATATATGGATTTATTTATGCGTCTCCATGAAAGATTTGAGGAGAGAAGTCCGATCAATTAGCAGAAGCCACAACAGGAGGGGTTGTGCAAGGAGGTTGCATGTGTTAGTACCATATCTCTCAATTTCCATCAAAAGAACAGAGATCATTTATTTGTCCCTTTGTTCCTCCCATTTCTCTCATTTTCATTATTTTTGAGAACATTTTTATCATCCACTGGTCTTCAGTTTTTTTCTCCTTTTCACCTTTAACCTCGGTGCCTGGCATTAGAAGTGAAAAAGGGAGGAGATTCAATCGAGAATAAGTGGAAACACTTAGTGCCTTCACAGTCACCGTGTCTCCCTCCTTCTCCTCCCTCCCTCCCTCCCTCCCTCCCTCCCTCCCTCCCTCCCTCCCTCCCTCCCTCCCTCCCTCCCTCCCTCCCTCCCTCCCTCCCTCCCTCCTGCCTGCCTGTCTGTCTTCTCTTCCTCCTCTTCATCCTCTCTGTCATCCCTCTCTCCTGTTGGGTGATGGGTCTTTACATTAGGGATTTGTTGAGCGATGGGTGTTAGAGCAGTGGGGTCTCTCCCCCCTCCCCAGGCCCAGTGTCCGGAACCCAGAGAAGTGGCCCAGAACTGGGGGTGGGGGAGGTGGGGGGGGGGGTCCCTCACAGGTCCTCGTAGTCAAGGAGTTTAGAGTGCTGTCGGGTCTTCCAGAGGCGGTAGAGACGGAAGTCGAAATACTTCTCAATCATCTCTTTGCCTACATGGGGAAGAAGGGGAAGGTGGGCGGGGGGGGAGGGGAGAGGAAGAGATGATGAAATTGTGGATTTCAATGTACAAAAAGACCGTTGCGGGTCTGGCTGCTCTTTAGAAGAAAGCGAGATAAAGATGGGGGTTAGCAACGCCAGGAGGAACAAAACTGTGTCCTGTAGCTAAACAAAGAGGAGAGGGAAAGAAGACAAGGGGGAGAAGGTGAGAGGTCGGCGAGAGGCAATAAAAAAGACAAATAGGTACTCGGGGAGAGGGGACGAAAAGAGAGCCGAGTGAATGGGAGGATGAGTGCAAAGAAAAACTATCAGGGAGGGAAACCAAATGGGAAAACGGAAGGGGAACGAGACAGGAAAGTGGAGGGGAATGGAGGGCACTGGAGATAATGACATTTTTAATTGAGAAGACCAGCAAAGGGAAAAAAACTCAACTGAAGACACAAGTCGGACGAGCTTTGTGTGTGTGTGTGTGTGTGTGTGTGTGTGTGTGTGTGTATTAATAGGCTGGAAGACTAACCCTGTGCGGACAGCTCCAGGGGAGATGCAAAGTCAATGGAGTAAGGCCTCATCAAGTTCTTCAGTTTCTGGAACAGCTGTTGGACAACGATAAGAACACACACCAATTAATCTCTCTGTCTGTTTCAGACACACGCAGACACACACACACACACACACACACAGACAAACACACACGATTAATATGCAGGCGTGCCATCATCACCCAACCCGACTACCATCAGGGAAGGCTGGGTACCCGGTAAGACCCGCTGGTCACCCATTGCACGCACATACACACCAACATACACACACTGAAACACACTCAAAGCTTTTCTGGATTATGGTGCTTTATGGCCGAAACGAATTGTGCATTCATCCCGGATGGGTGACAGGGAGGGCAAACGACAAGAAAAGGCAGAGAGAGAAAGAGAGAGAGAGAACATATTTTGTAAAGCAGCCAGTGACTGCTTCTCTCTATAGATCTCTCTCCACATTCTCTTTCCATTCGAAAAAAAAATTACAAAAACCAGCCAAGCTGAGGGACATACAGGGAACCAGCTCATCTGTAATTTAGAAGAATCTGGAACGCTGGTTTGACGACTCTCATTCAGAGACGTTTTACTGTAGCTCTTTTTGATTAAAAGCGCCGGTTTCTCTCCAGGGAGAACATAGCATAGACGGTCTCCCTCAAGGGTTTTGGGACCTGTTAGTGTCAAAGCACGTCAACGATATAGAAACTGGAGAAAGTCAGAGGTTAAGGTCAGAGTTCAGGGCCGAAACGGTGCTAAGGCTGATTCAAGGCAGTTTGCCACCAGCCAAGAAGAAAGGTAAACTGGGTACCAATTAATTACCATGACAATTAATGGAGGAGAGCTCAGGAGGCTAGACTGGTACTGTTTACATTTATTCATTTAGCAGATGCTTTTATCCAAAGCGACTTACAGTAAGTACAGGGACATTCTCCCTGAGGCAAGTAGGGTGAAGTGCCTTGCCCAAGGACACAAAGTCACATAGCCACAACGGGGGCTCGATCTCACAACCTTCCGTTCATGAGGCCAACACCTTAACCGTTGAGCCATCTGACTTCCCTTGTCTAATCTAATCCAGCAGGGCTCTGTTTACGGGGGCATTTGCTGAGTCGACCCCGGGAACGTTGGGATTGGGCAGTGGAGAACAGGCCTGCTTTATAACGCCGAGGACAATTAGTTCTGCCTCACACACCCACAAACAGGCACAGCTGGGCATGCATGCAGTTGACACACACACGGGCACACAACACACCCCTGTGATGTGGAGATGCTAATGTCCTCTACAGAGGACAAGAGGAGATTTATGTGGGTCTAAGGGTCCAAAAAGTTACCCTGCAGGTTACAGTACAAGTATGCAGCCCCAAATGAGCACTTCAGCTTACATAAACACATGTTGAAAGAGCAAGAGACCGAAAAAAAGGGAGAAAGAAATGGGGGGAGGGGGGGCAGACAGAGATAAAAGGGAACAAAGAAACAGGGGGAGAGAAAGAGAGAGAGAGAAAGAGAGAGAGAGAGAGAGAGAGAGAACGGGGGAGATGTGTACTTTATGCATATCTTAAGGTGGGTGTGTGGGTGTGTCTAAGTGGAGAATGGCATACCAGCCATTCCTCTGGTACACTCAGAAGGTTCCAGTATCCCAAAAAACACGACACGAGAGAGAGAGAGACAGAGAGATACAGAGAGAGAGAGAGAGAGAGACAGAGAGAGAGAGAGAGAGAGAGAGAGAGAGAGAGAGTGTAATGTAGTGAAAAAGAGATAGAAAGACAAAGGAATGCATAAAGAGGAAAAAAGGGGAGAGAAAGTGCAAGAGATGGAAGCATGATTGGACAGAGAGGGACCTGATGCAAGTAGAGAAATATGTTCACCATGGGAAGATAAGTCCATTAACTTGCATTATAGCGTGCATGTGTGTGTACCTTCTCTCCATTGGGGTTGCCGAGGACATAACATCCCATAATGTGGATGAGGTTGGGCTCTGGGTTGACCTTGCTCATAAACCGACTCAGCCTCCTCCAGAACCTGCACACAGAAGGAGGGGAGAGTGAGGGCGTGGGAGAGGGTGGGGAAGGGGAGGGTGGAACCAGAACAACGGAAGACAAATGAAGCAGACAGACACCAACCACAAGCTAGAGTTGGACCAAGAATAGCCTGTTGTAGCACAGTTAATTCAGCCCATATAACAGCACAGTATGCACAGCTGCAGAGCTCCAGTGAGAGCTGATGGAGGTGCACAGTATGGACGGTGTGACTCACTGGCTCATGTCCTCCTCTTTCTCCACCTTGGCAAACGTGGCCACCTTATTCTTCAGCAGGTACAGATGCCCAGGGCCTCCCTGAGACACACACACGGAACACACACACACATTCACTTAAGCCTTAGCTTTCTCAGTCCAGGGCCATATCCATCATGAATACTTTACAATAAAGGGCCTCTCGCAATCAAACATGAAAGGTGCAATTATCGACTCCAGCTCAGAAAGTCCTTAATTGAGCCCTGGCTCTCTTATGGGACCTTATGTCATCCAATTACAAAAGGACCTTGGAGAATCTCAAGCACAATACATTATATTTGATCTGAGGTTAGCTTAACACCAGTTTCTACTCCTCCTACTCTCTCCCCTGTGTCATTTATCTCAAGGGCGAAACTTGCCACGCTTAAAAAACCAAACACAGACCTGCTGGTTCACAGTAACTGCAGACCTGTTTTTGAACTGCCTTTTATTTCCTAAAGTTTTGAAAATGTATCCATATTCAGATTCAGATTACTTTATTTATCCCGGGGGAAACTCCTTCGCAGCAACGGCACACAGTCTCGCAAAAGCACACAAGGGTAAGGGTGTGAGGTAAAAGATCCACTTCTACATGTCCTTGACAACAACGATCATTTGTAAATGTTCCCGTCTTGGGAACTGAAACTGCTCTTCTCAGAGATTTCAAATGACATATTTGTGCGAGCTGATGCTGAGGAATGTTCAATTGTTGTCCTGCTTGACTTAAGCGGGGCCTTTGACACTCTTGAACACTCAATCGCCTTAGCAAGCTTCAGCAGTGGATGGGTCTGACGGGGTCTGCCCTTGACTGACAACACCAAGGGGGGGATCGAGTTTACATTTAGAATTAATCATTTAGCAGACGCTTTTATCCAAAGCGACTTACAGCAAGTACAGGGACACCCCGAGGCAAGTAAGATGAAGTGCCTTGCCCAAGGACACGTCATGTAGCTACAGCCGGGAATCAAACTCAAAACCTTCTGATCATGAGCCCAACGCCTTAACCGCTGAGCCATCTGACTCACTTTCTAGTTTACTCTGCCTCTTGGTACTAGAACACAGAGTCATTGGATCGTTTTAGGAAAGGAGTAAAACCCCACTTGTTCTGTACTTATTTTGGGATAGGTGTATGTGGCTTCTGTGTCGTTTGTACTGTTTGGTATGTTTTATGATTTTATAATTCTATGCTGCATATTGTATCTGAAGTTTCTAAGATTTTAGTTCTACTCCCATTTGAGTTTCTTTTCAATGATTTAATTGTGAAACGCTTTATAAATAATATTTTATTTACTTTCTATAATAAAGTAAAAACCACAAAAGGGTCTGGTATGTCTCCAAATAACCCATATGCTATGCTGTGGTTATACTACACGAGCACAACCCAGACAAAACTGAGTGGTTTATTGCTTTTATACAACAGTTACATGAACAGGAAATAAATAGATTACATAATGTAAATTAAAATTTCTATTTAATTCCTTCGATTATAATTTACAGTATATCCTATGTCTGATCTCGCTCCCTCTATTCTATTCATCTCTCTCTTTCTCTCTCTCTCCGTCTCTCTCTTGCCATCTCTCTCCGTCTCTCTCTCACCTGACAGAAGATGAGCATCCTCCAGATCTTACAGCCTCTTCTGTAGGCAGTGAGCTTCTTCTCTATCTCTTCTGTGAAACAAAGGGGAAAGGTGAGCGGTTGGTATGAGAAGAGGAAGGGAACGTAGGGGGAGGGAAAGAGGGAGGGCAAGAGAGAGGGAGGGAGAGAACACAGAGAAGCGCATGAGGAAAAGAGAGAAAAAGATCACGGAGAAAAGAGAGAGGACAAGGCGATAAAGAAAGAGAGGTGAGATTGATGTGGGAAGAGAAATAGTGGGAGGGGAGAAAGGAAGAGAGAGGCAAAGGTAAAGAAGTAGACAGAGAGGAAGGGATGAGTTTGAAAGAGAAGGATGGTGAAAACCAATGCAGAGGTAGACAGGGAGAGAGACGGTTAATGAAGACTGATGAAAAACACCACACAGCAGACAAGCAGCGTAATACAAAAGGAAATTGCTCTCAGTAAGTTCTAGCCAGCGGTCAATAGCGAACTGAAAGCGGACAGACAAAGAAAGACTGGGACACTTTTGTTCACATAGGATAACAAAATTATACTGTATATAATATCATAACTGTGCATCCTCAAAAGGAATTTGGGAGTGCAAATAATTATTCATTTCTTCACAAAACGATTGCTAATTTACCCGACTGCACAGTGACCAGTCTACCATTATATCCAACATTGCATAACCAATTAAACTTCTTAACTTATGACAGATTTCAGATGGGTTCAAATTAGCTGTCAATCGTTCCTTGTCACATGACTTGCCACATGAATTGCCACACGACTTGTCACATAAGGGAACTAACTAGCGAGCTGAAAAGACAATTTGAACATTTTCAGTGGGTGCTCCTAAATGTTGCCGTCAGTGCAACCGAGTAACTAAGTAAGTAAATTCAAGTCCTTCACAGTTTACCCTTTTACAAACCGTGAGTAAAATCAGGAGAACAACAAACCGAGAGGAAAGAAAAGGAAACAGAGGTTGAGGGGGAGAAAAATTGGCAGGAAATACAGAGGAGACACAGACCCACCAAGGTACTCAAGCTAACACAGACAGACAGGAGAGACATAAAGAGACAAGAGAGAGAGATAAGCAAAAAGATAAGCCCTAGCTGTCAGCTTGACACCCATGCTCGGTGTACCTACCCAGGATATCGTCAAACGTTGCGTGCTCATGGTCCTGGACAGACAGAGATCAATCAAAATAAGGTTCATTGGATCGTGCAGATCAACATTGCTCACAGGACGAAAGGACAAAAGATTAGACCAGGTGTGCGTGCAGTGGAAGCATGTGAGAGAGTGATTGGTGGGTGGGCGTGCGTGTGACTCACGTAGAGGATGGGGATAATGGACGGATCATCCCTGCGAATGATGGTGGGAACGTACTCTGCCTTGGGGACTTTGGAGGAGATCAGCTAAAGAGAGGAACCACAGAGGGAGGGTTAGGGGGAGGGAAGGGGGAGAACAAGGGGAGAGACACCTCAGTCCCCAGAGTGTTCAGTCTCCACCAATGCCTGCCAGGCAGTGAACCTACATCCATGTATTATTCACATGGCTTCATTCAGTCAGCAGCCTGCATCTGTCTTCCAGCAGACCGGCTGCGGCACGGAGAAATGACTCCCATCCAATCGGTCAAGCACGTTGCTGTTCTCTCACCATGATCTTAGGAGGGATGAAGTCGTCTCCCTCGCAGGCCAGCCTCTCCATCTCCCGCTCCTCCTCCCAGTCCATGTCGTCGCACCCCCCCTCGTCCAGGGTCCCGCACGAGGCCTGAAGCTCCCCGGCTGCGACCCCCCCAGGGGAGAGAGTGTGGGAAGAACACGGTTAACGAGAGAGAATGAAGGGGAGCGGGGAAAGAGAGAGAGCGCGAACGAAGAGAGGAATATTGTTCAAAAGAGAAACGAGGGAGGGGATGGAGAGAGAGAGAGAGAGAGAGAGAGAGAGAGAGAGAGAGAGAAAGAAAGAAAGAGCGAGAGAGAGGCATTTAAGGATCACCAAGAGTGGACAGGGAGAAAAGGGTGAGGGTGATAATGAAAGAGCAAGTAAAGGAATCAGACGGTCGCAAGAGAGAAACATAATGTACAGAGTGGGGAGGGAAAGAAAAGTGGGAATAAAATGGTGCGCTTGTGAGGGGTTGGGGGGGGGGGTATGAGGGATGTGGAAGGAGGGGGCGGGGGGGTGACAAGCAAGATCAACAGCTCATGTCAGTCATCCAGAGAGAACTGCGAAGAGACTTAAAAGGGGAGGAGCGGTTTCATTGGTCATCAACTTCAGCTCTCCTTCACACTTGCAATAGACGCACCGGCTTAATGCAGATGGGGCCAACAGAAACACGGTTAAGAACACGCTGGAGACGGCACAGAGACGGAAAAACACATGCAGACACTGACTAACGCACAGCGTGCGCACACACGCGCACCCACCCAAACCTGCTGCGCGCACACCGTTTCAGACAGATACTCACAGAGAGAGAAAGAGCACCACAGAGTGTAGGACAGACCCACGGCCATTGGGGGACAGACAGACAGGGTCAGAGTCAATAGCAGAGACAGCGAATCGCTGTGTGTTTGTGTTTGTGTGTGCGTGTGAGGGAGAGAGGGAGGGGGAAAGAGAGAGAAAAAGAGAGAGGGGGGGGATAGAGATAGATAGAGAGAGAGAGAGAGAGAGCAGTAGAGAGAGAGAGAGAGAGAGAGAGAGAGAGAGAGAGAGAAAGAGCTTGAGTGTGAAGGAGAGATAGAAAAGTGTAGCGATTTCGCAAATGTGCATAAGAATGAGATTGAGTGTGTTTGTGTGTGTTTTTGTATGTGTCTGCGTCTGTGTGTGTGTTTGTGTTTGTTGACTCACTGTCTCTGGGGTCATGAGGAGAGTCAGCCTTGACAGGGGTAGGGTCACTCCAGGAGCGGTTGAAGCTCTTCGCTCTACGCTCTGCAAATGCTATAGAGCAGGTGGGGAGAGAGCGTCACACACTCACACACCGCACACACACGCAAACATACCCTGAACACGCACACAACCCCTGAGCACACAGCCTGAACACTCACACGCAGATACTGCACACTACACACCGTGAACACACACATACAAACCCGAAACTTCATACAGCTTGAAATCACATACACAATCCTACGCACATACTTACTGCACACACACACCTTGAACACACACGTGCACAACCTGAACATTCATACTCACTTACTGTACACATACACACACTCTGAACACACACATACACAACCTGTACATTCACGAGCAAATACACACCACAAACATACAACCTGAAAGCCCTGAAACTTGAACCTACTGTACACACACACCTTGAACATACACACAGACGCACACCCACAGAATTCGCCAAGACACCCCGTTCTACACACAGGAAGTGTTGTAGGTAGAAGATATGTCCAGCATTCTTCACGCCCACACAGATAAAAAACCATCCTATGGTCTCCCTGTCGTTATCATAATGATCCGCAGGTATAAACAACCCACACGTAAAAAAACACACACACCACTTCTCATCCCTTCATTACTGTAAACCCATGCTGGTTCGCACGTACACTTTCACAACATGCGCACAAAGGCATGCTGAAAACCGCACACGCATCGCACGGGGGAACATGCGTTCTACACACACGCATGCAAAAACAGCGAGACAGTGATGGGGGTGGACGTAACGCAAAAGTGTTGGATAAACACAGACAAACGCACACGTCAGTGACTCACTCTGTGCTTTCATTCTCCGGCTGCCCACCATCCTAAGATGCTTCCGGAAGTTTCTGTGGGCAGAAAGGGAGGAGAGGGGGAGAAGAAGGGAAGGCGAACAATGAAAGACACAGTCAACATCTTTTTGATGCGACACAAAACAGCTAAGGTTGAGAAGACAGAAAGAAAGAGATGACCGAGACAAAAATATTTATTGTTCGATGACTTAAAGGCAAATACATTCTCAGTACCAACAAACAACAGTACTGTTCTATCCTAGACCAGAGTTTCCCAACCCTGGTCCTCAGGGAACGCCTGTCCTGCGTATTTTAGATGTTTCCCTGCTCCAACACTCCTGATTCAAATGAATGGTCATGAGCAGGCTTCTGCAGAGCTGGATAATGACCCATTCATTTGAATCAGGTGTGTTGGAGCAGGGAAACATCTAAAACATGCAGGACAAGTGTTCCCTGAGGACCAGGATTGAGAAACACTGTCCTAGACTATCGTAAACGGACCTTAGACACTATGGAAACATAGTCAGACGGTATTTGATGCTGGCCCACTGATGATGAACAACCCTACGATAACCCTGACTCGAACAGAATCTGAATTTTAAAAAGCAGCAGTGTTCCAGTATTCAACCGGATTTCGTCTGAGAACGCTCTCTATGCGCCATTATTACCGTGTAACATTCTCTGTTTCCCTTCCTGTCTTCCATGCATCGCACGTCGGCTGTACTACAGCCTCTAATTGTTCTTTTGGAGAAGATAAAGTCCTGTCAGGTTTTCATGTAGCCGTTCTACGCCTCCACATGTGTCTTTCTTCGCTTAAGAAAGGCATCTGGCCAGCTAATGATGTCAGTCCTCTGTGTGCGTGTGCGTGTGTGTGTTTGCGTGTGTGTGGTGCATCCGTGTGTGTGTGGGCGGGGAAACGTGAGAGGAAGCCACAGATATAGAGTGTCCTTATTTCACCTGAGACGCCCTGTGAGGAATATGTCAGTTTATAGTTGAGCAACACCTAATAATAATCATTTTGTCTAATTGGCTTTTAAGAACCTTGTGCTGTTTCGTTTTTCTAAATTGTAAATTAAATGATAATTTTGTTGATTTAAACCTAGTGCTTCCTTGATGGCTGTCTAGGCCTAGTTATTAGCGCAGTGAGCCACCTGACGTGTGGCATGAGAATGGAGAACAGCCCAGCCCCTCCGCTTCTCTCCTTTATGTCCATAGAGGAGAAACAGACCCAGGCCTGGTAATGAGGGGATGAAAAGAGAGAAACCACCTCGACGCCCACTCAACCTGTTGGGAGATGACTCACAGGCTCTCCCTCCCTCTCCTTCCACTGCTAGCTGTGTCTCTCCTCCCTCTTTCCTCCCACGTACATCTCATTAACGCTCTTCCCTTGCGTCGTTCAGTATCTCTCGTTTTCCTCCTGACATCTCCAAGTTCCTCATTCTCTTATCCCCCCCATCTCTATTGTCTGTGGACTACATCTCTCGATTTCTTCCTCCTCCCTCTGACATCTCTCGCTTCCTTCCAGTGGCTCTCCTTCTCTAGTGCTGAAAGCAGGCTTTCTCCCCCCTTCTCTCTTCTGCAATTCCTCGTTTCGCATAACCCTCTATCTTGTGCTTCCTCCTTTCTCTCTTCATCTTTCATCCCCTTCTCCCTCTCATCTGACTCTGTCAGACAGCCCAAATCGTTCTATTGTTCCTCCATTAATCAGTCTTGAGCTCCGTGTCATCGTGACCTTCTACTGCGGCGACGAGAACCCTGAGTCCGCCCGCTTGCTCGTTGAGCCCCGGTCCTTGACGATCTCAGCCCTCAACCTCCCAGCCAGACCCAGGAGAGGAGTCCCAACCCAGCGACCATCCCAGTAAGGAGCTCTAGTCACATGAGCACAGAGCTTCACCAACCATTAGCATCCGCCCCCATCCATCAGCACAAGCTTGCTATCTGCTAAATTCTCGCATGTGGTTCATCGTCAGCACTTAGCACCCCTAGTAAATCAAATGCTCGCTGCAATAAGATGATGCCAAGATGTCAGCAACACCAAGCCAGCGAATATGCACACACACCGGCCATCTGCCCTCGATGCTACAATGAAACATACTGTAAGGGAGGCTAACTTTTTCATACCTTCAGGGTTTATAACGTTATTTAAGGTCAGTGGTTGAACTGACATTCTCCTGGGGCGTAGGGTGGGAGGGTGGAAGGGAGGGGGGCAGTTTGAGTGACTTGCCTGTACCATTTCACAGGGTTTGGGACCAGGAACAACAGTAGTGATGGGAGAGCCAACCGCTAGCGTTAGCGCATCTAGCACACAACCCTGTGGCTAGGGACAGGGTACCTCTGGATGACAGCCGCCGTTTCCTGACCTCTCTCTCTCCTCTTTTTCAGCACAAATCCCCGGAAAGCCCTGGCGGGGACGTGGCACAGAATTAAAGGATGAGGGGAGAGGATGGCGAGCTTAGCATGAGGAGGGCACAGAGCGTGACGCGCGGCCCACTGAGCTAACATAGTTAGCTGTTCCAGGGCCCAGGGTGTTAGCACTACAGCTAGCTCTGCTGGGGTTTTTGGCTGGCTCTTTTGGGAGTGTTGGGGTGGGGGGGATAGCATTGGATGGACATCAGAGGTTAGCATGAGTGGACGGGTCTTTTAAGGTTGGTTGGATGGGTTTAGTTAAGGTTAGCATCAGGTTAGAGGGTAAGACAATATGAAATAGCCTAGCGGCAGGGTTGTGTTTGAGTTTTCTGGGGTTTTTCCTAATTGTTCTTACTATTGTCAAGGGAGGTTTCGGAAAGCAGGGTTAACACATGAGTTAAAACCCCAACTGGGTTGACTGATGAAAACGTGTTCAGTCGGGTCAAAGTCTAATTAACATTGACTAAAGCTCGCGGGCGAGAATATGAAAAGCCATAATCAATGGAAAACAGATAAAACTACTCATCATGGCAACAGGAGAGAAAAAAACCCGTTTAAAACCGCCCATTTCACCCCAATGTAATAAAAAAAAACATTACGACTACCAAATATACCAAAACAGATATTCCACTTGAAAAATCAATACCACAACAGCAAAAGAAGTTGCGTTTTCCAAATGTGCCCATGTGTTTACACATATAGTACACATATATTTTTATTATATTATTTAGGTGCCACCAACAGAATAGTATTTACCGTAGTTATCGTAGTAAAGGAGTCAGACAAATGCTGAACTGGCGCTTTGAAACCCTAAACCAAAACGTTCCCATCAACCTTTACATTTTATTACTTACAGTAAGTACAGGGACATTCTCCCTGAGGCAAGTAGGGTGAAGTGCCTTGCCCAAGGACACAACGTCATATAGCCACAGCCGGGGATCGCTCTCACAACCTTCCGATCATGAGGCCTTAACGCCTTAACCCGTTGAGCCATCTGACTCCCTGTGATTCCCCTGGACTCCCCTTCAGTTAAGTTTACACTAAACCCGCTTCCTGAAACACCCCCATTCTCCTCCTGTTCGAGGACATGGTTTCAGTGTGGCCTGGTTCAGACACAGGGCTCTTGGTCACTCTTAGTTGCTTGATGGTGAAGCCTGCATTAGGATGGAGCAGGGTTGAGCTGCTGACAGGGATTGGGCCAGCACAGACCTACGCTGCTGTTAGTCTGAGGCGAACACCGCCCATGAGGAGGATGAGTCATTGTAGTTTGGTTTTGTTTGAATGTAACAACCATTTGGGATGATAGGAGATGGCTGTTTGACAACCAACACACATACCGTACACCCCTGCCTGTGCTTTCTGATTCGCTCAGCATTTACAGTAGCCAGTCTGCTTTCCTTTTCAAACACCCAGCCTTGACAGGGGGTGTGGGGAGGTGGGTGGGTGGGGGGGGGGTCAGGGTCCAAGGGTTAGGGACTAGGTAAGTAGGAAGCTGATAGTGGAATGGAGGGAATACTCACGATATCCTGCGGTGGCCATTGACGGTTTGCGTGAAACAGAGGGAGAGAGGAAAATATTCAAACTGGGTTCACTGAGTGAGAGAGCCAGAGACAGCGAGAGAGAGAGAGAGAGAGAGAGAGAGAGGGAGAGAGAGAGAGAGAGGGAGAGAGAGAGAGAGAGGGAGAGAGAGAGAAAGAGAGGGAGAGAGAGAGGGAGAGGAGAGAGAGAAATAAAGGAAGAGTCTGAGAAAAGAGGGAGCGCGTGAGAGCGAGAATCTGAAAGAAGAGGCAGAGAAGGGGCAGACAATTAGAGCGTGGAGCATGGAGAGTGAAGATGTCAGCGTGTCCCCAGAGAGGCAGGTGTTCAGGTGTTACCAGGATGTCCTTCGCCAACATCTGTTTCCCAAAGGTCACTCTGACAATCCACGTATGTGTATGACTCTCTCTGGACCACATGCTAACGTCTATCTTTTCTTTTTTTCTCCATGTCCGTGCATGTGTGTGTGAGAGAGAGAGAGACAGAGAGAGAGAGAGAGGGAAAAGAGAGAGAGAGAGAGAGGGAGAGAGAGAGAGGGAGAGAGGGAAAAGAGAGAGAGAGAGAGAGGGAGAGAGAGAGAGGGAAAGAGACAGAGAGAGAGAGAGAGGGAGAGAGAGAGACAGAGAGAGAGAGAGAGAGAGAGAGAGGGAGAGAGAGGGAAAGAGACAGATAGAGAGAGAGAGAGAGAGAGAGAGAGAGAGAGAGAGAGAGAGAGAGAGAGCGATAGTGGCGTGGACAGACATCAAACTGAGTTTGAGTTACACATTCGCGAGGCGCGTGGTGTTTGTGCACGGTACTCACGCCTGCATGGTTGTTGTGGCGGTCTGGAAACTGAACATGTTTTCCTTCGGATACCAGTTGCTGTCTTCTGGGGGCGGATAGAACATTGAATTGACGTTAAAGCAGCGTCAATTAAAACAGTTAAGAGCTGTATATTAAATAGAATATAGAGTTGATACAGCACGACCAGGGACAGCACCACTCCACATGTCCACTCCACAGAGGGAGAGAGGAAGAGGGGGGAGACACAGAGAGAGAGAGAGACGGAGAGACGAACTAGTCAGAAATACAGACCACGTCACATCCAGCCTTTTGACACCGACCCCCCTCCCCACCCTCCCCTAACCCCACAACACCGACCCCCCCCCCCACCCCCACCCACTGGATTTGGGGCGCCTCTCCCTCACTGTGGCCTCTCCCCCCCTCACCTCTCTCCAGCCCAGTCATCCGGTCCACACTCCACATCCGCTCTAGGCGCTTGTGCTGCTTGCCTGCCTCGCGGGTGGAGCTTTCCAGATCCAGAGAGCCCTGGCTGCGTGACGGGGCCCCCCCGCAGGAGTCACACGCCAGGCCGCCGCACTCCTCTCCTTTGCCTCCTTCGCCCCAGCCCCGGATGTTGTGGGCGCTCACTGAGCTCTGCAGCGGGGGCTGGGAAAGGTGGTGGTGGTGCCCATGGTGACCGCCGCCGACGCTCAGTGTGTGTTGGTTGCTCCCACCGCTGGCCCCGCCCCCTCCTCCGCTGCCGGAGCTCCCCCCCGCGTGGTGGTTATGGTTTCCATGGTGATGGTTGCCGCTTCCGTGGTGGTGGCGCAGGTGGTGCTGGGTGGGGGAGGAGGAGGAGGGGGAGGTCGAGGGCTGGACCAGGGTGTTCGGGTGGTGGGGGTCCCGCGAAGACGAGGGAACCCCCTTCAGGACATCCAGCTCCAGGCTTTCCTTGCTGCCCCGGCCGCTTCCCAGCATGCCGTGCTCTCCGGTGATGGTGTAGACACGTGCGGGCTGCAGGGCGCACTCCACGCACTTCTGCTGGTCTTCCTCGGCCGAGAAACTCCGCTCGAGGGACAGCCGGACAGGCTTGCCTGAGGAAGTGCCGGAGGTGGTGGTGATGATGGGGGGCGGCGGCTGGAGCAGACCCAGCGAAGGATTCACCAGGCTGGGATCGGATGTGGAAAGAGAGCCCCTGTGTTGGGGATTGAGGTCGTTGTTTGAAGGACAGCCGCCCTGGAGGCACTCCGAGTCTGGACCCACCAAGGTGTCAGTGAGTAGGTGAGCTACAAGGAGAGAGAGAAAGAGAGAAATGGGTTACAGAAGAAGAGGGGGGGGGGAGGAGGAAGAGAGAGAAGGGGGGAGAGGAAGAGAGATGAGGAAGAAAGATGAAGTGGTGACATTTATATTAGGATGAGTTTGAGGATCAAGAAAGAAATGATCCCACTGGAACAACAGGGATGGAGAGATGACAGGGCCGCTGACCTGATCCGTTTCGGTTTTCAGGGTGTGTGTGGGACAGGTACTCTCCAAATGCTCGTGCTGCTCTGTAGGGACACACACATTACACACACACGCACATTAACACACAGGTGGGGGGGGGGACGAATGAGAGAGAGGCAGCGAGAGAACGCGTAAAAGAGAGAGAGAGGACGAGGGAGTGACACACGGGCAAAAGAGAGAGCGAAAGTGAGGCAAAGACAAGGAGAAGCGAGGAGAAGAAAAGAAAATGGAGAAAGGAGAAAACAGGAAGAGAGAGAGGAATGAGGAGTAAGGGGGGATTAGAAAGAGGAGATTGTACACTTAATTGCCTGCTTTAGTGGGGTGGTGCCACCCACAGATTAAGATGTGGCTGTATTATCTCCAAACACCAGACAGGCTGAGAGAGAGGGAGCAGAGGAGGAGGGGAGGAGGGGAAAGAGAGATTCACAGTGGTCGAGCGAGATCCCGATGGAGCGACGCGGAGGGAGGGACAGAGCGACGAGCGGAGAAGCGTACGTAAAGCGGGTAGGAGAGAGAGAGAGAGAGAGAGAGAGGGAGATAAAGAAAACAAACAGGTGTTTAAAAAAAACAGGCGGACTCGATCTAATGACCTCTCGGACTTCCTGTGCCGACGCCAAATTGACGCGCGCCCCTCGCTCCGTAGCGTGGCGTGCGCGTATGTAACTTCATGCGATTCGGTGTAATCGCGTGCCCGCACGCATGCCCCCGTCGATGCATATCTAAGACTGACGTGAACACACAGCTGAAAATAGAGAAGCTCCTTGTGCGTGGGTGGTAAAATACCGCCTCGCATTCACGCTCGACTCGGCGCGGCGTGGGGGCACGTCTGCGCGCACGCGGCACGCTTACGTCTCAGACGCGGGGGCTCGATCCGGAAGCGAAAACGAACGGCCTTTCAGAGAACAGCCTGAGGTCGGACAGCAGCTACCATCAAACTGTCTGTTATCATTAGCAGGTGAAGACGGAGCGAGAGAGCTGCTCAGTAGCAGAGTCAGAGGGAAATATAAACAGCAGGGGAACAGCAGGAGGGGCTGCATCGGCAACAACGGATGACAGACGCGTCCGACAGCCGAGCTTGAGGGTGCGCGCGTGTGTCGAGGGGGGTGGGGAGGGGGGCGCAGAGGAGGAGATAGTTACGAGGAGAGGAAGCAAGGCGGGAGACTAGGGGGGAGAGACGCAGGTGAAGGAGGCGAGGAGTGGAAAAAGACCCATGGAAGGAGACGACCACAGGAGACAAGGAGAGAAGGATGGGAGGGAGACTCGGGGAGGAGTCACCCCCAGCGAGTAGCGCCGCCATCCCCCGTCTGGACTACAGAGAGACAAGCCCGGCTGATGTGCAGCGTAACAGACAGCGGGACTGGGACGCGTGTCCGTGCAGAAACGGATTTGGCGGTCCGCGGTGGCGACGGAGGGGACGCAGTCGAGACTAATCTCATAAAAGGCTTTTATCGTAGCTGCATCGCCACCAATGCGCCGCGCATCTGTGCGAGTGTGCAGGGGTGCTGGTGAGTGTGCTGCACGTGTGTGAGATATGTGTGACATATGTGCGAGGTGGGTGTGTGTGGATTGGGGGGTGGGCTGTGTGTGTGTCTGTGAAAAGGAAATGCATCCCTGGCCCAGCTTCTGACGGAGAGGAGGATTAGACCGAAGGGATGAGCCTTCTGGAAGAGAACGACATCACTTCCTGTCGGCCCCCTCAAACCGGGGATAAGACCCACGCCATCTCACATCAATACACACGCAGCAGAGCTGTGGGTCTAAGTATAAATGTACTCCTTAACCCTGACAGGGCTGTTAAATATTAAAGCAAGCACAGCCACAAACTGAGCTGGACACTAAGAGAAGCCTGAGCTTGAGATTTCTGCCTGTCTGTCTGTCTGCCGGTCTTTCTGTCTATGTGCCATCTTGTCTGTCTTTCTGTCTTTCTTCTTCCTTCCTGCCTGCCTGTCTGTCTCTATTTCCCCAGCTTGTCAGTTTGTCAAACCACCTGCCTTTCTACCTGACTACCTACCTGTCTCTCTTCTTCCTTTCATCATACAGATGTTCTCTTTAGTGACCCCCTATGGCGCTGTAGATGACATCATCTGTGTGTACAGCCTTCTATGCCACATCAGTATCTTCCTACCGTACGCCACCGGAATTCCGTCACTGCTCCTTGGCTTTACAGAGGCGGTCTCTCTCCATGACTATACCCAGAATGGGTGTGCGTGCATGAAATAGAAAGAGAGCGGGGCCGTGTGTGCGAGAGAATGAGAGCGCTGTAATCTAGCCGGTCAGATGGTACAGACTTGGTCCAGATTAAACTGGTGTGGTGGAAGGGTTCTCCTGAAGCTCCCAGACTTTTTCATTTTTCTCTTTTTTATTATTCAAAGGCAAGAGTCTTTGATTAAAATCAACAAAAAGCACACACACACGCACACACACACACTAACACACGGTGGCCTGGGAGACGTCATCCATAAACCATGAGCATAAACAGTGGAGGAGGACAGGCAGAGAGACAGAGAGCGAGAGAGACACACTAGAGAGAGAGAGAGAGAGAGAGAGAGAGAGAGAGAGAGAGAGAGAGAGAGAGAGAGGGAGAGAGAGAGAGAGAGAGAGAGAGGAAGAGGGAGAGAGAGAGAGAGAGAGAGAGAGAGAGAGAGAGAGAGAGAGAGAGAGAGAGAGAGGGAGAGATACATAGTAGAGAGAGGGAGATTAAACGTGTGCTTTTTTTAGGGGGGGGGGGTGTTGTGAAAAATGGTGAGAGAAAAATAAGGAGAGATGTAGAGGGGGGGGAGAGACGTGCTCTCAGACGGGAGACGAGGTGAATTAGGAGGAGGGCGGAGATAAAGGACGAGGGGCGCGAGGCTGGGAGGGAACGACAGAGAGGCAGGGGAGTGCGGAGAGTAGACAGAGGGAAATTACAATAAGAGAGCAAGAACCAGCCGACCGCAGAGAGGGGGGGGGGGGGGGGGGGAGTGGAGAACCGTGGGGAGAGGGGAGAGAGAGATGGAGATGACATCGGACTTGTGCCTGCAGACACACTAACAGAGACGCACGCACACGCGCATCCAAGTTAATAGTCCCTGTTCCAGGGTTAAGAGAAATGTTCAGTGCGTGTTTTCGATAATGACGCCGTGCGCACACTTTTCCAGCTACTGATAAGCCAACGTGACACAGCCACACTGTGAAATGCACCACCAGGAACACAGGGGGCGCTGCTCTGCTTTCCGACTGGTCCCTTCCACAAGGAGTTGGCTGACAACTCCCATTCTCTCTCTCTCGACTGTTAGATGTGGTTCTTAACATGACTTACTGAAAATGCTCCAATGGTCAAACATGGCTCTCCCTACTAATGCACAGGAACTGGGCATCTCTCGGCATCAGCATCGAGCTCATTCTACATTTACCAGACGCTTTTATCCAAAGTGACTTACAGGGACATTCTCCCTGAGGCAAGTAGGGTGAAGTGACCAAGGACACAACGTTACATAGCCACAGCCGGGGCTCGATCTCACAACCTTCCGATCATGAGACCGACGCCTTAACCGTTGAGCCATCTGACGCCGGTTCTAACGTGACAGTCCCGTTTAAGCGCATGGCCATGAACAACGGCCTGGAGGGAAATGGCTGAAAGGGTTGGCCCCTCAAACCCCTTCACAACTGCGCTAACCGAATCATTCAGCTGAGCTCTTCTAAGTCACAGGGCTGACGGCCTGTTGGGAGAACTTCTGAACGGAGCGCGGGGGGGGGGTGGGGGGGGGGGTCGGTCCCCCCCCCTCGAATGACGCTCGCCAAGGCGTTTCCAAACCTTGTGCCGTGTGGCACGAACTCACACGCGCTGACGCGCACGCTTGCATAACACCCGTCCATGGCAGTGGAGAGGGGCTTTGAGGCTGAAGTGCGGTCATTTGAATCATCTCTCGCAGGCGACGCAATTACAGCAAGCAACCCTCACAGGTTCACACCCAAGAGAGAAGGAGAAGTGAGTGAGATGTTTAACAGTTCAGCAGCATTCCGGGCTAGTTGATGGAAACTATTCGAACCGTGAACGCACCGTGTCCAAAAGACATGAGAACATCACGATGACAGAGAGACGTTGAATAGTGAATAATGTCCGATCAGGGGTCACGTGCCGCAGTCGGTTAGGTTAGTCGTGTCGGTAATCAGAAGGTACACGGTTCGAACCCCGGCTGTGCCAACATGGCGTTGTGTCCTTGGGCAAGGAACTTCGCCCTACTTGCCTCTGGGGGAATGTCCTTGTACTTGCTGTGAGTCGCTCTAGATAAGAGTGTTCGCCGAACGACTAAATGTAATGTAAAAATCTTCATCCTCTTTGTCCTCTACAGAAGCACGTTCGTCTTCTCCCTCCAAGTCTCGCTATTCCCAGGTATGAGGCTGCAGGTCGAGCTCGATCTCAATCTCTTTTTTTTCCCTCCCTCGTTTTCTATCTCTTCTGCCTGAGGGCTCAATGTGACCTGTTTCATAATCAGGATAGGCGCAAACCCACACACACCAAACAAGATGGCCAAGTTCTCATTTGCATCTCACTCTGCGTCAGTCTTCTATCTCACGGTCTGAACTATCCAAACACATCAGAAAAACTAGACACTCCACCGAGCGAGAGAAGATTGATTGGCTGAGCGGAACTATACGGTCTCGACAAAACTCAAAACCAAGATTGAGCTGAAGCACATTCCTGCAGAACACCCCCACATTCAGCTTCTCTGTGTCGGCAGAGAGCATAATGATGCTTTGCTGTGTGTTTTTGGGGGCCACAGTAAAACTTACAGTTCAACTGCGCTATATGTTACTGAGTGATGACTCAGTCACCCGAAGACACTCGCACTTCTGTGCGTGTTTCCTTTGTGTGTTGTATGTGTGTGTTTGTGTATCCCACGTCTGATTAGTCCTCTTCCGGTGCTTTTTAGCAAGGTTGAGCCCCTTCAGGGTGACCTAGCATTTTCTTACAACAAATCAGCTGGTGGATGAGTCAGACGGTAGAGAGAGAGAGAGAGAGAGAGAGAGAGAGAGAGAGAGAGAGAGAGAGAGAGAGAGAGAGAGAGAGAGAGGGAAAGAGAGAGAGAGAGAGAGAGAGAGAGAGAGAGAGAGGGAGAGAGAGAGGGAAAGAGAGAGAGAGACCTCACCCTCGCAGTTGTGGATGAGCCCTGCTGACCTCATCCATCAGACAGACACCCCAGGCAGGGGAGCAGTGAGCTTGGCCATACGGCAGGCTAACGCAGCACATCTACACTCAGGGTATATTTCTCCTCGACATGCCTGGCTGGGTGCTGCTCAGTATCCGGAGCAGCGTCTGAGGGGATTTGGAGGGGGCGGGGGGGAGCAAAGGTGGGAGTGCAAACACAGCCCTGAACTGTGGTGCAGGCCGGGGGAGACATAACTCTAGAGGGGGGGGGGGGGGGGGGGGGACTTAAGAGGCCCATGAGGATCCCATGGCTTTAGGGGTACAAGCAAAGATCACTGGACAAGCAGAGAAGAAGGGAGGGAGAGAGAAAGAGAGAGAGGCAGAGTGACTGAAAGAGAGGGAGAGAGAAAGAGAGAGAGCAAGACGGAGACTGAAGGAGAGGGAGAGAGAGAGAGAGAGAGAGAGAGAGAGAGAGAGAGAGGGAGACTGAAGGAGAGGGAGATAGAGAGAGAGAGAGAGAGCAGGTGAAGCAAAGATGGGGACTGAGGTCCTGAGAAAGCACTGCAGACAAGCTGTTCAGACATTACCAGCCGCTCCTCGAGCGGCAGAGCACCAGTCTGCCCTTCAGACAGTCGACAGAGAAGCAGGAGACAGAGAGGAGGGCAGGGTGCTGCAAGAAGACAAGAGTTTGAGCGATGGCAGGTCTGTGTGCGATGAAGAAGGGCACAGCAGGACAGTGTGTGTGTGTGTGTGTGTGTGTGTGTGTGTGTGTGTGTCTGTGTGTGTGTGTGTGTGTGTGACTTGTGTGCGTTTCAAGCACCCAAAGACCTTGACACTTCAATCGCTCAAAAACACGAAGCTGTTTCAGAATACATATAAGGCAGTATATTCCATAGTCCACATGACACAGAAACATTATGAATGTATGCGTGTGTTCCGTGGAATATGTCAGCACGTGTGTGAGGTGTGGGCTTGTATGTGTGTGTTATAGTGTATGTCTGTGTGAGTGTGTGTGTGTCTTTCTTGTATGAGGTCACCAGTAGGGGACAGGCAAACGTTGACAGTATGCTTTGTGATGTCTAGGGTTGCGGCTCTGGTGTGTGTGTGTGTGTGTGTGTGTGTGTGTGTGTGTGTGTGACGTGTCCAGGGTCTCCTCTCTCATCATAGCCCTTTGTGTGTTCAGCACGTAGCGCAGCATGCCATGCACAGGCAGAGTGGCGCACACACACTCACTGAAGCTGAGGCACATACACACCTGATGACGTAACAACATTCCTTCACACATAAGTCTGGACATCAAGGTCGTTTCATTGACCTTAATTGAAAAATCATCAGATGATGAGGAGATGATCTGAAATCCTCAGGCATCTGTCAATCGCATCCCATTTCAACATCGGATCGATTGATAACGGGGTGGGTTTCAACGGCAACGCAGACGCCGTCAATCCATGAAATGAGAGGGGAAAAAATAAACACGAAAAAACGACTGCGGTTTGGGTTTCGACTGTTTGTTTCTGGTTCGAATCTGCTCCCCCGTGTCTCTCCAAGCGTACCGAGGAAAACACGGGAGATTTCCAGCACGTGTTTCCAGTGACATGTGAAAGCACGTTTAGACGCGGCGGAGTCGTCGTTCACCAGACAGGCATGCTGATGCCCTCCCTGTCCGGAGCGGTAACTTACCGTGACTGCTGATCACCGAAAGGCGAGTCAATTGCGTCTGATTGATAAATGAACGGTAAGATCATTTGTCCGCCGGGGGCGGGAGTGCTACCGAGACGGAAGGTAAAAGGCACAACATTACAGGCGCCTTTGTTACGGAAGAGTGCTCATCGGGGTGACAGTCTGCACCCGGTGAAACACTACTGAAACGTGCCCCCCCCCCCTCCCTTTTTAAGCGATTGTTTCCTTTCAGAAGGCGCCCTTGTCCTTGTCCTTGCTACCGCGCGGCATTTCATTGGACTATTAAAGCTCGCGTCTGTATTTTGTGTCGTTCTGTGAGGGAGCCTACATACACAACCCCCCCATCCCAAACTCAGCGTGCACCCCCCTGCACCTGTCTGTCTGTGTGTGTGTGTGTGTGTGTGTGTGTGTGTGTGTGTGTGTGTGTGTGTGTGTGTGCGTGTGCGTGTGTGCGCGCGCCCAGAGTCATGCTACGGGAATACCAGCCGTTCAGGACACCTGCGGCAGGAAATGCCGTTGCTGTTTACGCAATCCGGTCATGTAGTCGTGGCTGGCGCGAGACAGCGGCGGGCACAGGGTGCAGATGCTCCCAGGGATCACGGGACGACAGATGTGTGTGTGTGTGTGTGTGTGGGGGGGGGGGGGGGGATTCATAGGTGACAGGGGCGATCTCACATGTTCGTAAACCCGTTCTTAAGTGGCATCAACGCATTACGTCTCATTTTATGCCACGGAGAATTGTTGCACGGGTCAGTACGCAATATTTGACTGTTTGGTTAACTTGACAGACAAAACGTAAATCAACGCGGAAGACATGACATCTGCGCAAAACATGCTCATGCTGATCGATGGGTGGTCTGGACCGGGTTGTCTTACCTAACTTTGGCTGCCACGGAAGATATCGCATCGTTTCTCAAATTCTTCCTTTTGGACAAGGCAGTTCCCATGCTGGCATGGACACGACGCGTGCAGAAAAACGGCTCATTCCAGGGATCCTCAACACGGGGAAATGCGGCGAGAAAACACGAGAAGCTTGCAAAGAAAAATCCACGCAAAGCCCCGGGTTGTGGGCACTCTACTGTTGCTAAAGTGTTTTGAGGTCCGCAGAGATACAAAAAATATTAAATAAAAATGACGGCTGGAAGCTTGGTGGACGTCTACGTGAGATTTGAGTCGCCTGTCTTCAGGGTACTTGCGTAAGGTTAAAGCTGGCTATCAATGTGCAGAAAGAATCCACAACGACACGCGCCTCTCTCTCTCTCTCTCTCTCTCTCTCTCTCTCTCTCTCTCTCTCATTGATCTCCACCGAGGGAAATGGAAAGAGGAGGGGCTTAGACTCGTGGTGTCATCATCATAAGGGGTGTTTGTGTGGTGTGCATGTGTTTGTGTATGCCTGCGCGGGGAGGGGCTGGGGAGGCAGGAAACCCACAGAACCATATAAGGACCCCCTGCACACTCACTGCACCCTACCCCCCCCCCACCACCCCCCCTTTCATCTGGGTGAATCTTCACTGGGGGCCACAGGTGATTGGGCTGACCTCAAACATTCAGGATTTGACAGGTACGGAACTTCTTACCATTTACGTTGATGTCATCACCTTGCATAAAATAAGATAGATGGACAGTTTAGACTATCAAGGCATCCAGTGGTACGTTGTAGTCCATCTTCTTAGCGATCCTCTCGGACAGAAATAAGAAACAGATACACAAATGTGGACAACATTGTTGGTACCTTTGTTGGTCCTGTGACTACAGTTGCACATATTCAGACGTGTAAGATCCATGGGACTGTAGCCAACCTCTCTGGACGAGGCTGCATGAGGGAAATGGATGACAAATCAAAGAGACGGATAATCTGAATGGTAACAAAAGAGCCCAGAAAGATTTCTAAAGAGATCCAAGGTGAACATCAGTCTCAGATCACACCATCCGTCTGAGCCAAAGTGGACTACTGTACATGGGAGACGACCAAGGTGGACACCATTGTTGAAAACGACATATTCACAAGCCACAAAGCTTCTGGGAGAATGTCCTATGTACAGACGAGACAAAAAAGGAACTTTTTGCCCAGGCAAATCAGCTCTATGTTCACAGACGGAAAACACTATCCTTACTGTGAAACATGGAGGAGGCTCTGTTATGTTCTGGGGCTGCTTTGCTGCATCTGGCACAGGGTGTCTTGAATCTGTGCAGGGTACAATGAAATCTGAAGACTATCAAGGGATTCTAGAGAGAAATGTGCTGGCCAGTGTCAGAAAGCTTGGTCTCACTCGCAGGTCATGGGTGCAACAGGACAATGACCCAAAATACACAGCTAAAAAACTTAAAGTGGCCTTTTATGAGCCCTGACCTCAATCCGATTGAGCATCTTTGGAAGGAGCTGAAACATGCTGTCTGGAAAAGATACCCTTCAAACCAGAGCAGTTTGCTCATGAGGTGTGGGCCAAAATACCTGCTGAGAGGTTCAGAAGTCTCTATTACAGGAATCGTCCTATTGCACTGATTGCTTAAAAAGGTTTTGCAACAAAATATTAAGTTAGGGGAACCATCATGTTTGTCCAGGTCTGCTCCATGAGTAAAATGTTTTTTTTTTTTTTTTTTTCGTAATTCCGTTGAAGCACGGTTGACAAGCAATGTCTGACTTTCACTGGTTAACATTCATAGATTATTTTTTTTTATTTCTTATTACTTTTGTCAGCTTAAAGTTTTTTCTGTGAATTTTTTTTGTCTTCCATTGACTGAAGGGTACCAATCATTTCGTCCACGTCTGTACATGTTAATGCGTGACTTCGTTGCTGTCGGCCGATCCCACAGGGACTTAAACATGCAGCGGTCAGGATTACCAAAGATGTTGCACACCGCCCATCAGACGGGGGAACAGACAGGCAGACGCAGCAGCAAGTAATAGGACCATCAGCCTTCGGACGCCAGATCGATCAATCAATCAATTCGCAAATCAATCCTCAGCTGAAACGTGTGTAACAGTCGTCCTTGGGCTGTTTTCTTTGACGTGCGGTTGTGAAAGAGAGAGCGGACGGACCTACACGCACGTACGCGGCCACTTCACGAACGCACATGACAAAAAAAGGGGGGGGATCAATAAATAACCCCCCCTCCCCTTTCCCTTCATCCCTCCCCAGAGTCTTCTGTTTGGGCATGGAGGCAGTTAAGCAGTAAATGGTTTTAGACAGTATAGTCAGGAGACTGGTCGCTTGTGGCCGGACTGCAGATGAAGGGGGGGTGGGAGGAGGGGGTGGGAGGAGGGGGGGGGGGGGTGGAGGGGTTTGGTGCAGCTCCATGCAGAGTCTTGGAGGGAGAGGCCCTCCAGGATGACGAAGGGGAGGGAGGCAGAGGGATGAATGAAGCGAGGAGCGGCGTGGCTCGGCGCGCTAAAAGGGAGAGTGCAGCAGTGGAACTGTTGCCAGATAGAAGCCACAACAGGGGGCCGTCATTCCAGGAACAGGGAAGAAAGAGCAGAGAGAATGTGTGTGTGTGTTTCTGTGTGTGTGTGTGTGTGCGGGTGCGGTGGGAGGACTACAAATATTTCCCTACACAGAAAAGAAAAAAGGGAGGACAAAATGAAGGGAATGTCAAAGAAAAGAGAAGGAGGAAACAAGATGAAAAACACTAAGCTTTGTCAAGACCTTCCGTCTATAAAAGATGTGTCCCTCCTTGCTCTTTTGAGTTCATGAAACACGTATTGATTGATAAAAGGCCTGATTGATATTATGCTGATTAGAGCATCAGAACAAATAGGTGAGTCACTCTTCTTGGTTTGAACTAGTCTGATTGTCCTACTAATTCACCAGTAAAAGACTATCTTATTGACTTCTTAACTAAAAAAATCTAAATGCTGGTCTCTGTGGTCATGGAAAACGAATTATGGCTCCATAAAGCTTTCCAATTTTAGAGCCAGAGATGGCGCTCTCCAGGGTCCTGAAACAGCAGAGCCCAGCACTAGTAGCTGTCCATGGTTCTGAAACGCAACACGTTTTGGGCCAACCCTCAATTCTCCTAAATAGTATCCTCCTGTGCGTTCTGAGAAATAGCTGATTCGATCAGACTAGATGGGAACAGCTGCTTGGAGGGGCTCTAAGCTATTAGAGGTTTGAGAGCTTACCTTGAGGAATTAGAGAACATAGGCTCGGGTCTGGTAGACTCGCTGGTATCACTGACAGTGTCCTGAGGGGGAAGACAAATGAGACTGATATCTCAGATGCTGCCAGGGAGACACACAGGTGTGATAGCTGCATCTCCCCCAGCGCTCCTCGGATGAGTGTTCTGGTAGCCGGGGCTAGAGAGCGAGACAGGGCCGACCTTGACGCTGTCAGGGAGGGATGGTTCAGCCAATCGCTGGTGCCGAATCTCACCCAGCAGAGTTCTAACATCGAGGTCACCGCGTCACAGCTCACAAGCCATCTGCCGACCTCTCCAAGGTCCCAATCAAGGTCAGGTCCTCACACCTTCAGCTGAAAGGGGTACGAGAGGATGGGCTTGAAAAGAAGTCGAGTGTGTCAAAGAAAGAAATCAACTTGATCAGAAACACAGACTGTCTCCTACCTTCAAGAAAAGGCTCAATCTATCTATCAAAATCTATCAAAAATATCAACTGTTGATGTTCAGAATTACTTAGTTACTCGTTAGTTGCTTTATTGTTCGCATCCTACAGGTAGACTACTGTCCGTCGGAGACCTTCAATTTGGAAACTATTCAGCTGTATGCTCTTATCTTCCCTTGGCACTTATTGGGTCCGCAATGTATGTTTTATAATCTATAAACCCGCTATGTTTGGGGTCTATCACATTGCTATGCTCAGTGATCGATGCTCTTTTGTAAAGCTCTCATAAGTCGCTTTGGATAAAAGCGTCTGCTAAATGAATACATTTAAATGTAAGAAAGAAAGCCAGAAATAAACCAACAAACAACCAAACTACTGCCTATTGTCACCTGAACTGGGATCTAAGACCTGTATCATTACAAAGGCGTGTTATGTAACTTCTATCACTGTTCTGTGTTTGCTAAAGTCATTCGGGTCGAATGTGAATCTGAAAAAGGGCCGTTCGTGAGACGAGGACGTGGTATCCAGTTGGAGTGGCCTCAATATGAAGGACCTCTGAACGGCATGCGTTGGTGTGACAGAGCGAGGGAGGGGGAACGAGGGGAAGAAGGAAGAGATAAACGACCGCAGAAAAGCGAAAGCAAGGGAGGGACGAGATAGAAATCATGTGTGGCCGAGCAGGGGAGATGTTCCCTGACAGATGATGGATAGCGCAATCGGCGAACTGTATGTGAGGAAGGGATCGTATGTGTTTGTGAACGTGCGTGTGTGCTGCGTGCATGGGTACTTCACTACGCTTGCAGCTGGAGTGTAAGGTGTTGATGTCAAGGAATGTAAATAACATGTAAATAAAGACTCTCACATGCACTCACATCCACACACTCTCACACCCACACATCCATACACTCGCACACCCACACACTCTCACACCCACACACTCTCACACCCAAACATTCTCACACCCACACACTCTCACACCCACACACTCTCACACTCTCACACTCACACACTCTCACACCCTCACACTCTCACACCCTCACACTCTCACACCCTCACACTCTCACACCCACACACTCTCACACCCAAACATTCTCACACCCACACAATCTCACACCCACACACTCTCACACTCTCACACTCTCACACCCTCACACTCTCACACTCTCACACCCACACACTCTCACACTCTCACACCCACACATCCATACACTTGCACACCCACACACTCTCACACCCACACACTCTCACACCCACACACTCTCACACCCAAACATTCTCACACCCACACACTCTCACACTCTCACACCCACACATCCATACACTTGCACACCCACACACTCTCACACCCACACACTCTCACACCCACACACTCTCACACCCTCACACTCTCACACCCACACACTCTCACACCCTCACACTCTCACACCCACACAGTCTCACACCCACACACTCTCACACCCACACACCCTCACACTCTCACACCCACACACCCTCACACCCTCACACTCTCACACCCACACACTCTCACTCTCACACCCTCACACCCTCACACTCTCACACCCTCACACTCTCACACCCTCACACTCTCACACCCACACACTCTCACACCCACACACTCTCACACCCACACACCCTCACACCCTCACACTCTCACACCCTCACACCCTCACACTCTCACACCCACACACTCTCACACCCACACACTCTCACACCCACACACCCTCACACCCACACACTCTCACACCCACACAGTCTCACACCCTCACACTCTCACACCCACACACTCACACCCACACACTCTCACACCCACACACTCTCACACTCTCACACTCACACACTCTCACACTCTCACACTCACACACTCTCACACTCTCACACTCTCACACCCACACTCTCACACCCACACACTCTCACTCTCACACTCTCACACCCTCACACTCTCACACCCTCACACTCTCACACCCTCACACTCTCACACCCTCACACTCTCACACCCTCACACTCTCACACCCTCACACTCTCACACCCACACTCTCACACCCTCACACTCTCACACCCTCACACTCTCACACCCACACTCTCACACCCTCACACTCTCACACCCACACACTCTCACACCCACACACTCTCACACCCTCACACTCTCACACCCTCACACTCTCACACCCACACACTCTCACACCCTCACACTCTCACACCCTCACACTCTCACACCCTCACACTCTCACACCCACACACTCTCACACCCACACACTCTCACACCCTCACACTCTCACACCCTCACACTCTCACACCCTCACACTCTCACACCCACACATTCCCATACCCACACACACAACTACCTGGTTCTCCTCCCCTCTCGTCACACTTTCTCATTTAGTCATTTTATCAGACGCTCTTATCCAGAGTGACTTACAACAAGTACAGGGACATTTCTCCCCTGAGGCAAGTAGGGTGAAGTGCCTTGCCCAAGGACACAACATCAGGCCCTGCCGGGGTTCAAACCAGGTACCTTCTGATTACCAGCCCGACTCCCAAACTCTCTCCCCATCCCTCCCCTTTCCCTCTCCTCTCTCTTCGCCTCCTCTTCCTCCCCCCCCCCCCCACCCTTTCTCCGGGCGGGCGAGCCAAAGCCACCAGCGAAAGCAAAACAAAAAAACAACCAAGAAGGTCGGCCAACACCCATTTATCCCGTTCTCCTTCCTCCGCTCGCATGCTCTGTGCCTCACATCAATCTCCCTGTAACAAGGCTGCCGTGAATATAATTACGCCGGCCCAGCAGACTGCCTGTGCTGAGCCACTGCTGTGAGCTTATCCTGAAGCAGGGTGATGATGTCCTGAGCGAGCTGCCAATGGCAGATCTGATGTCAAACGCACCTCTCTCTCTCTCTCTTTCTTTTCCCCTCCTGCTCCGTTCATCGGTCTTTAGTTCTGAACGCCAACGTCGTCTTTATTGACACTGTACTTTGTCAACATCGCTAGATTGTTGTTGCAATCTCTACAGAGTAAACAATAGAAGCGTGACCTTTGCGACGTGACTAAAATTAGTGACAATGTCCTAGTGATCAAAATTCTCTCTCTCTCTCTCTCTGCATCTTAATTTCGCGTGGAGCAGATGTCAGTCCTTACAACATTTGTTAACTAATCTAGACAAGCTGCCTATAGCTTGTAAATTAGCCATTTCATTTGCATGAGCCAATTGGATAGGATGCTAATATAAACACGCTTTTGATAGAGATTGAGTATGTCACTTAGGGTTAAACTGCATCAAAGCCCATCATTGAGTAATAGAGATGGGGCGTGTGGAGATGACAGAGACCCACTGTAGCATGAAGTTATAGATGGCCAACGCAGAAATGACCTACATGGGGACAGGGGACATTTTTTAAACCGTCCAACAAGCCAGGCCTCACTTCAGCCTCTGTCATCTTATAATGACATCCTCTTTCTATGGTGAAATATTCGACTGTGCCTTCCATACATTGTGAGAACTACCCCGATGTCGTAGCGCAACACCCCCCCCCCGCCCTCTGCCCCCCCCCCCACCGCCCTCTGCTCCCCCCCCCGCCCCTCAGCCTTTGAACACTGTATATGCTCCCTCCCCTCCGCCTCCCCCCCACCCCTCCGCCTTTGAAAACTGCATATGCTCGCACCCTTCCCCCCACCCCCCCCCCCTCGGGGGGCTCCAGCCCTCTTGGGGGGGGGGGGGACTAACCCTCCACCTCTCCCGCCTCTGTCTCACCACCTCCCCCACCTCCCCCACCACCCTCCTCTCCCTCCCCCTCCGCCGCCACCATTGACCACACGCTTACCTATGCAGATGTCAGGGTGTGTGGGAGGATAATTGCCATTCTCCCGGTTGACGGGAATCCCCTTCAGCGCCCACGCCTCCCACCTTTGCCGACATTTCCATGCTGTGACAGTGGTTGATGGCAGTGGGGGGGGGGGGGGACGGTGGGGGATTTGGATGGCAATGACGCACATCGCTAAAGGTCTCCATCTTGCTTGTTATGGAATGCCCGTAACTTGGGACTCATCAAGCTACCGGCGAGCTGTCTGCAGCCACAATTCATCCTCTAAACCCCCTCCCCCCTTCCCTCCTTCCCTCCCTCACACCCCCCCTCCTCTCCCTTAGCGCTTCCTCTCCCTGTTCCCTCCTTACATACCTGTTTTCAGCTCCCCTGACACGCTCTAGAACGGCATGGAAAGCTCTAGAATGTTACAAAATGTCAGTCATTTTGGGAGCTGCAACAGACCTCCAACAACGACAGTCCACCCAACGCTCGTTAATCCACGAAAATGATTCCTGATAGATAAACGAACAGATCCTCATCCATCTCCAAGGGTACCTCTATGGGGTGCAGATTTTAGAACCAGCCACGAGTTTACAGAGGGAAGTTAAAACACAGTTTGAGTTCAGCAGCTTGTGTGTGTCCCTGACTAAGACGTGAGCTCTGCCGTTATCTACAAAGAGACTTCTGCCAAAGTCCTGCTTCTCTACTAGTTGTGTCCGGCTGCACGACACTGGACGGCTGACAATGAGATGATCTTTTAATCTACAAAGACACCACTTAGAGGCTTGGCAACTCTGGTGTCTGTGTGTGCGCGTGTGTGTGCGCGTGTGTGTGTGTCCGATGTGCGCGCGTGTGTGTGCTTCTCAACGTCTCTTTCACAAAACCCAGCAGAGAGCAGTCGGAGACAAGCTCCTTGACTTAAGGTCAAATGCTTACGCTCTTCCCTACACACACTCATGCTCGCACACACACACACACACACACACACACACACACAGTCTGGACCAGCAGGAGGAACACAGAGGTAGGTTGAGCACTTTTGGGAGGAGGGGGATATGGAGGGTGAAACAGAGATGGAGGGTGCAACACATAAATCACATTCCATTAACACTGATGATCATTATGTCCTTCAAAATGGCCAACCAAATTATATTTGTATTCACAAAATGGATATAATAGCAATAATGTGCGATAAATTAACAACATTTAATAACATTTCTGCTTTATTTTGACACACTGCTATCAGTGTTGTCATGGGTCTTTAGACAAGTCTGATTTCAAGCTCCAATCTCTTCTAAATAGAACGCGGCTTCCACATGATTAAACCCTGTGGCTTTAATTCATGTTTTTAACCTGGCCGGGATACGACTGAGGAGGCAGGTCTGCAAACACTGATAAAGCCTCTGTGATCAGGGTGAGTGTGAATTTAATGCTTTGCTAGCAGCATAACTCTGCTGCACCGAGGCCACTAGTGTCATTCCTGCTCCCCAGCCAGCGTCCCAGGGATTCATGGGTGTTTCAGACAGCCCGTCGAATCCGTGCGCGCGCGCGTGTGAGCGGTGAGAGAGGGAGGCCTTTTTACTGTACGTGATGCCCATGTCTATCCCCACCTTGTCTCACCTTGGCTCTGCAGCAACGCCACTCCATTCATCCATCCGTCCGTCCGTCCATCCCTCCCACTTCCATTCTCTTTTTTTTTGTCCCTCCCCCCCCTCCCCTCCTGTATCGCTCTTAATGTCGGCAGCAGAGTGACGGATTCCCGCTCCTGCGCTTATTGGATTGTGCCGCCCGTCGGTTGGCTGGAGAGAAATGGCCTGATTCTCAGCGAGGTGAACGGGAGGGAAGAGGAGCAGTGGCGGGAGGGAGGGAGGGAGGGCGCGAGGGGAGGGAGGGAGGGACAAAAAAAAAAGAGAATGGAAGTGGGAGGAATGTAAAGAAGGGCGGGATGATTCAAGAGATATCTGTTCATCTGTTCCTCGTGGCTGGTTCAAGTTTATCACCGGGTGCTCCATCTTCCAGCCACCTCTCTCCCCCTCTGCCAGGGACTGATTGCTCGGTCAATCCTACGGTGGTGCTGTTCCCCACAGTACTGTCACAGCTGCTAAGGACAAGGTCATCCTATAAATGTTCAGGTCATCAAAACACGCTCAACTACAAAAGCAGGACTCCCAACCAGTCGTTCTGCATGAATAACTGCTCTTCTCCTATATAGTTAGTTATAGTCGGGAGTGTTTGTAGCTTGTGTCTAAATGTGGTGCCCTCTCTTGTTCTGTAAGAAGACTGTAGTGTCTGGATGAGATTAGATTAGTGGATCCACAAACTAAACCAGGCTTGACGGCCAGCACAGATGGAGTTGGCTGGCTAGCTGATGCCGGTACTCCAGCCTTTGACAGATTACCACTTTAATCAAAAATGCCCTCCCATGGTCCATTGAATGTTTGTATGTGTATGTGTTATACCACTATGATGTTTGGGCATTGCCTTCCCTTCATACACATACAAGAAGAGCCTGCTGTTTGAAAAGGCTCGTCTGCCAAACAATCTGAACTAGAGAGATGTACAAAAGAGGCAGACAGATATACACACACACAGGCAGAGACAGACAGACAGAAAGTCATACAGTCAGACAGACAGACACACACACAAACACACAGACCCAGACAGACACAGACATAAAGACAGACAGAAACAGACAGACAGACAGACAGACACAAACAGACACAAACAGACACAGATAGACACAGATAGACACAGACACAGACACAGACAGACAGACAGACAGACAGACAGACAGACAGACAGACAGACAGAAGGACAGGGGTGGTAACAGCCCACCTAGCACAGAACAGAAAAGTTGTGTATGTACAGTGAAGGAAGAGAAAGGGGAGGAGAGAGTGAGTTGGCACTGGGCTGTCAGGGAATGAGGTGGGGGAGGCCACATAGGTGACAGGCTGTCTGGAACACACACACACACAGACACACACACAGACACACACACACAAATCCAACTTGCCTGAGGGAGATTTGCTCTGGACAAGAGCATCTGCACCTGGGCTACAGAGAAGCAGCACTGGACTGTTGCTCAGTGGTCCAAAGTACTTTAATCGGATGAAAGCAAATTTTGCATGTCATTTGGAAATCAAGGTGCCAGAGTCTGGAGGAAGACTGGGGAGAAGGAAATGCCAAAATGCCTGAATTCTAGTGTCAAGTACCCACAGTCAGTGATGGTCTGGGGTGCCATGTCAGCTGCTGGTGGTGGTCCACTGTGTTTTATCAAGAGCAGGGTCAATGCAGCTAGCGCTTTTTGTATTAAAAACACTTTTAATTTATTGGTCGAATCATGAAATATGCTAAAACATTTTAGATAGAGATTTTAAGTTTTTACTTTTTTGACCAAAATCATCAATATTAAAACATTAAAAGGCTTGAAATACTTCAGTTGTGTGTAATGAATCTAAAATATATGAAAGTCTAATGTTTATCAGTACATTACAGAAAATAATGAATTTTATCACAATATGCAAATTCTTTGAGGACTTGTACAACTTCATGTGTTATTATCTATCGAAAACCATCATCATGAAATAGGACTCAGTGATTGTGTTCATTTATTTCATAAGTGATTCATATTAGGTCCACTCATAAGACATGCATGAACAAATAGATTCAAACACAGTTTTTATCCAAATGCAATAGTCACTGTGAATGCTGACAAAAAATAATGTGCACAATGTATTTCTAATGGATGTGAATGTGTGACTGTATGTTCATTTATTCATCTTCTTTTACCATATTTAGTATTTATTTGTGTTTTTTGTATCAGGTATATTTATTCTAGTTATTATAAGTTATTCTACGGCGTAAGATAGCTCAACGGTTAAGGCGTTGGCCTTATGATCGGAAGGTTGTTAGATTGAGCCCCGGCTGTGGCTATATGACGTTATGTCCTTGGGCAAGGCACTTCACCCTACTTGCCTCAGGGAGAATGTCGCTGTACTTACTGTAAGTCTCTTTGGATGAAAGCGTCTGCTAAATGTAAATGTAGTTACTTTAACTATTAGTTAATTAGTTATTAGTTATTTTAGCACTAGCTTTTTCTTTTATGTTGCACTGACTACAAGCACTTTCAATCTTGTGGTACCTGTGACAATGACAATAAAGATCTATTCTATTCTATGATGGATTGTAGATCAACATCAGGTTCAGTTTATGTTGTATGTCACACATCCAACTTGCATGTTCCTCCAGACCTCAGTACACACGCTTGGATGCACACAAACACGCACGCACGCACACACACACACACACACACACACACACACACACACACACACACACACACACACACACACACACACACACACACACACACTACAGTAAGAACTCCATACTGTTAGCCAAGACATTCGCACAATTCAAACACCAATGTGTCAACCAAAAAAGTCCAAATTGGAAGACAAGTCAAAGTCACTGGAATAACACAAATTAACAGATTATTTATTGATATACACTAAGATGCATGAACAAACAATCTTACATTTGTCAACATTTACAATTACCCCCCCAAAAATGTTTTAAATCAAAATCTGGTCTGCATGTCTATGTTCAGTTCTGTTGATTCTTGGTGTGTTCATCCAACTTACTAGTGATGACAAAATGCCTTGTGCAAGTATGTGTATAAATACACTGTGTGCTTCACAAAGAGAGAAGGAACTGTTTTTAGCAACGGCTGCACCTCTGTGACGCATTTCTCCAGACCACGTTCTCACCTCGTGCTCCCACTCGGCAGAAACAGCCAACCAGAGGGCTGCGTTCAGCAGCACCACCAGACCTCTTGCTCCTGCTACTGCCGAATCTAATTCAGTCAGTCTGTTGCTTTTTAAAGATTTCTGCACCTACTGCACTTTCTTCTCGAACACTTCTTACCATCTCACTCGCTTGTTTTTTTTTGTTGTATTATTTTGGTCCCACCCCTCTCAATTGTTCCTTGTCCTTTGTCACCTGATAATAGGTGCAAAGTTGTTATGGTTGATTCCGGTAGATTCCACCCCTTTTTCTCCATCACAATCCCAGACAAGATACCCAGAGGATACAGCGACACTCATCATCGAAGTCAGAGGTATAAAAAAAGATTGCGTGTCAGACAGACACGACCAAAGAGACGTAAAATAGAAACCTCGCAGCTCAACGGATCTCTTCAACCACCAAACGTTTTGTGTTGCTCAATTGGTCTCAAACTATCCCGCTATGATAGCTACCATAACAGTTAACAGATCAACCTGTCCCAACGGACAGCACTCTCAAACGACAGGAGATTTCCCGTTGCTGTCTTTTGTTTTCCGGATCAAAGCCAGTTCATCCGTCTCCCAAAACCCAACAGCCATTTTTAAAAGCTCTGTGCTCAGTCACTTTGTTTTGTTGAGGTCATCTTTGATGTGATCACTTCTAAGCACTTCTTCTTCTCATTAAATAACTTGCATCCCTACAGCACCAACAGTTTCTCTCCGCATCTGAATATCCAATCCGTTCCCATTTGAAATCCCATAATGCATCATCAGATTGCAGTATTTTCTTCAGGACTGCCAAGGGTGAAGGGAAATGCAAGAGTAAAGAAAAGAACTCAAATCGGAAGGAATGGAGACTAGATTTCCTTCCACGTCAGACTCTCCATCGACCAGATGAGCATTCCTTCCACCTAAAGACCAAAATAGATATATTCAAACACAGTGAGTAGACTCACAAACACTTTACCACTAATCTCTGCTCAGCCTAATGTAGGCTAGCGATGACACGTTGTCCTAAAATTCAATCCTGATGAAGAGACAACCAGATGAGAAGAAACGGACAGAGGAATTAGAGATGGTCATAGAAGAAGACCCCATACCTGTGAGGCATGTAGCATGTGCACGACTGATGCAGATGGGTCAGAGGTCAAATGGTGACTGATGTAGGGCCATATCAGGGCACTGCCCTCTCTTAGAAGGCTAACTCACGTTTGGCCTGTGCAACCTGAGAGAGAGAGAGACAGAGACAGAGATACACGGAGCGATCCAGAGAGTGAACAAGGGAGGACGAGAGACACAGTGATTTAATGAGAGTATTGGTCCTGCAGTCTTTACTTGATTTGGTGCTGGATATTTCGGTCCAAATATCATATATGGATATTTGTTGCTGGATATTTTTGACCAATAATAACTACTCCAGGAGTTAACCTCAATCCCAATTAAATTAATGGAAAGGCATCACAGAGAACAGGAATAGATATGGGAACATAGTAAAGCGAAGGCAAATTATATAGTAAGTTTGTATTTACGACCAACTGACACAAACACTGATAGCAAAATACTTTTCACAGGCCATTGTAACAGGTGACGCTGCCTGTTTTTCTCGAGTTCCTCCAGAAGTTCGGATGATCAGATGCGTCGAATTCTCGGAGTGAAACCAGAACAGAGCCGCAGCCAGGAAGCGTTGGAGCATCTGCCGTCTCCCCCGAGGCCCACGTGGTTCCACCCAGCGGGGTGACCCCCCCGCTAAGGATGCCGTCCCCTGACGTTTCCTACTAACGACAGGATAATGACCGCGTCAGTCACGCAGGGTTGGCATGGGTAGCCCCCCCCAACCCGCCCCTCACCCCCATCCTGGTGGCGCTGTCTGAAGGATGGGACCTGTTCACGATATCAGCAGGTCTCCTGGGGCAACCAAAGTGTAATTACCGCCTCCTGTTGTCATCGGAGACGGGTAGTGAGTCATCGTCCGCAGAGAGCCCAACTCCTGACTTGAAACAAGCCGTTAGGGGCCTCAGAAGGAAGGGCAGGGGGCTGGGGTCAGCGGTGGGTGATTTAGATAAAAGGAGAGAGAAGGCATAGTGAGAGAGAGTGAGGCAGAAAGAAAAGGATTCTGAGAGAGAGAGACAGAGAGACTGAGTGAGTGAGAGAGAGAGACAAAGACAGAGTGCGCACGCCGGTCAGCATTCATGTCAGCGTGAATGTTGGTGTGTCTGTGAGCAATACGCTTGATTAGATGAGGATTAAAGATCACGCAGGGAGGGATGAGCATTGTGTAGACGGGAGCTGATACGGATTTTAAAAAAAACACACACCTTCCATCGGTATCAGCTTGGCCTGATTTCAACCTGAGGAAAAGCTTCCACCCTCACACCCTAACCCAGGCGGAATGGCAAATCAAAATAACCGAGATTAAGGCCATCGTGCGCTACATGAACTGACTCATCTCACCGAACCAAAGCTGCTGACAGAACGTAAAAGCCGCTCGCGAATCAATTATGTTTTTGGCTAAGGTTCGGTCAAGACTCAGAAGGGTCCGTCAAACATAGTTGGTACAGTCGCAGTTATGTTATCCAAAACGTGTTTATCTACCGGCTCTGTCGAACGGTGGAGGGGAACAGATAGCCGACCCGTGTCACTGTGAGACAGCCGGTGACAGCAACATCCACGGAGCCGGCGGATGCTGTAATAGATTGGTGGATTCTGCTCTGTACGAGAAAACTCAAGACCATCAATAACAGCCCTTCTCCCTGAAACAGCGCAATCAGCTAGTGTCACAATACCCACTCCTTGCGTCAAGTGATTGGTGGAAAAAACTGTCCAGAAAAACGGTGTCGTGTTTTTTCTCTCTCTACAGGGCAGAGACGCAGATGATAGCGGCGTGTTGATTGGTAGGCGAGCGATGTCGGAAAGGTAAAGGGGGCGGTGGTGGGGGAGTCAAGGTGCCAGCAGGTGATGAGCGAGTCTTCCAGAAAAACTGCAAATAGCACGGGGCACAGGCAAGTCTTACTAGTAAGGCCAGAGCTGTTGCATCAGTTTGGTGTTCACAAACGCTACCTACAATAATCCTTGAGAAGTATTTGAGTCGGGGATAGCAAAGCTTTGCGAACACCTGCTTGTGCAGACTTGCACAGAAGCACACATGCGCCTATCCACACACAGTAATAAATAAAAGACGCAAAGACAGTTTGGGTGGAAGCAAACCTAGTTAGGATATCGATTTCTGATTTGATTTCATCTTTCCCAGGAAATGAGAACTAATCACACTCAGAATTTGGAGACTGAATAAGGAAATTAACTGCTGAATACTAGAATAATGAAAATGATCTTTTTACACTAAGGATTGTCTACACTAGTATGTAAGGGATGTCTGTGTGTGTGGGGGGGGGAGGGGGGACAATTGCACCACATTAAAGGGAACATGGGACAGGATCATGTATCGTCAAGCCTTGGGTGAGAACCTTCTTTCTTCAGCCTGAGCACGGATAATGGGTCATGGATGGGTGACAATGTTCCAAACACATGGCCAAGGCCGGGTCTAGCCCAGGGGTGGGCAATTCCGGTCCTCGGGGGCCGCTGTCCTGAAGGTTTTAGATCTTTCCCTGCTCCAACACACCTGATTCTACTGAATGGTCATTATGAGGCTTCCACAGAACTTGATAACAACCCCTTCATTAGAATCAGGTGTGCTGGAGCAGGGAAACATCTAAAGCCTTGTGTGGACAGTGGCCCTCGAGGACCGGAACTGCCCACCCCTGGTCTAGCCAGTCTCCAGACCTTTATTCCACAGGCAATCTGTGGATGGAGCTGAAGGTTACTGTTGCCAAATGTCAGCCTTGAAACCTTAACGACTTGGAGAAGACCTGCAAAGAGAAGTGGGACAAAGTCCTTCCTGAGACGTGTGCAACCCTGGCGGCCAACGACAAGAAAACGTCGGACCTCTGTGCTCGCCAACAAGGTTTTAGCACCAAGCACTAACTCATGTTTTGCAGAAAGGGCCAAATGCTTATTGCACTCATTAAAATGCAAATCCAATCGTAACAATTTTGACACGCGTTTTAAAATATTTTGTTGTTTGTTGTTATTCTGTCTCTGTTCAAAAAGACCTAAATTAAAATATGGATTGATAATTTCTGTCAGACTAATGTAAATGTACTAAATCAGAAGGGAATCCCCCCCCAAATACTGTCACTGTACCAAGCCACTGAAAAGTATCATCATCACCAACTGCATCACAGGCACTGCACTACTTTTACTCCCAGAAATGTGTGCATGTCGCTCCAGTACTTCATTGGCTGTGTGCAATTAGAAAACAAACTAAATTAAATACAGTAAATGCTCATTTGATCAGGTTTTCAGCAGCATACTTGATAATGTTGTAAAATGCAACAAAGACGTGTATGTTAGAGTGTGGACAAACATTATTGTGTTTGGTGCTATATTCGTCCTTGTGCGTCAGAGGGGTTTAAACACCTGAGGCAAATGTGACCCACTTACCTGTTTAAGTCAACTCCCTCCACAAGAGGGATATAGTAGGGTGAGAGACACTTGCTTCTGAAAGGGAGAGAGGATTTGAAATAAAAACTGAACCGCACATGGAGGGAGGGAGGGAGATAGGACCTGTTAGGGTCTATTAAACACGTCCTTCAGTAAATCAACCACCTCAGCTATTTGCATCTGACCTCTTCTCCTTGTCAGTTTCTCTGTTCATTTTTCCGTCAGGCGGGCGTCCGTTCAGCCCATTTAGAGGCTGTCAAGGTTTGCCAGCGTTACACTCTTTCCTACCCCTCCCCATGCCAACACACACACACACACTTGACCCTGTGACGCAGCGCTTCACTGCGATCTCTTTAGTCCGCTCTACCTCGATGGCCTCCTGACCATCCCTTATGCAGCCCAGCCTCCCCACCACCTCTCTCTGTATCTCCCAACATGTTGATCCTGTCCACAGCAGACTCTGTCCACCCGCTCTCTCCCTGTTTGTTTCTTCTTCTAGTAACCTTTCAACTAACCCAAATTCTCCCCATGATGCTCGTTCATCAATTAGCTGGCGAAGGGTCCACCCCCCCAGGGGATTGTGGGGGGTAAAATTACTCTGAACACATGGCCTGTATCCAGCGTATTACATTGGTTAAACACACATACACGCGCACACACACACACACACACAGAGTTTGTCCTCAAAACACACCAGCCTAGCTCATATCTACACTCGTTCTCCCCTGTCCCCACAGGATTCTAAGTCCATACCTCCATCACAGCTCTAGGGACTGTCTAACACCATGTTGCACAATGTCTCCCCCTATTGGAGACAAGGACTACCATTCCTCCTTGTAAAATGTTCAGCTGAATGCTCTTATAGCTCTTCCCTTGGCACTTATTGGTTCTTATGATGTATGTTTCATAATATATATGCCTGCTATGTTTGGGGTCTATCACGTTGCTATGCTCAGTGGCCGATGCTCTTTTGTAATGCTCTCTCTTGTAAGTCGCTTCAGATCAAATGTAAATGTGAAAAACCTGACAAATATATCAACTTCATATAGCCACAAAAGTACATAGTTACGAGATAACAGGTTACAACAAAAGTGTTACTAAACAGCAGTGTTCGTTCAAGGCACCACAGCCGGGTGTTAAACGTAGACTGTAAAAAGTTTCTCACAGTCACGTAAAGCTTGCACAGTTTTTGCATTCATTACATAAAATCCCTTTCCATTTCCGTAATGAGCAACACTCGAGGATCGTCCATCTTGAGGGGGACCAATCCACTCGGTCCTGCCCGTTGGACACCGCACAAAACAATGAGTCAGACCAAAACATTGGCTGAAATCGTGCTATCAATCAACGACCAATCCATCAATGTAATCAAAGGAAAAATGCATATGCCACACTTAATACTTAGCGGAGAAAGGCTTGCGTTAATTAAACCATTCTTTCTACCCTTTTACAATGATCTAGCTATATTGATCTCGTTCGCATCCCCTGCCGTGTCCGGTTAAGGCTCTTCGTGATATCTTAACTCTGCTAGACACCGGTGGTGAGATAGTGTACAAAAAAAGCACAATCCAAACAATTACCCAGGACATTGGAGGGCTTAGAACTAGGGCTGTTAATCGATTACAAAAATTAATCGAGTTAATCACGTCAATAGGCTGTGATTAATCATGATTAATCACACAATTAAAATACTATTTACAATTACAGTGTTTGAGTAAAGAAATGTATGACAAAGTGGTTAGGGCTTTTTAAAACTAAAACTTTTATTTTACATCTCAGCCAATTAGAATATCTTAATTTACAGAGCAACAACAACTGTCCAGTTTGATGTCAGTCTCTGATGGACAAGGAGAGAGTTTCCGGTCCCTTTTCTCATCCCCCTGCTTGTGATGCTGCGCCAATCATGGGCCCAAACCCAGTGCCTGCCTAAACTGACTTTGTGCTACCTCAGACCCAAGTTGAGCATTGAGTATTGATGTTTCAACAACTTATTAACTCTCTCTAGAGATATGACTGTTTAGCCTGTGTTCTGCTCCTCACTTTCACCAACCGTCCCTGGAGGAGGGGACCCCTCCTTCCAAGGTTTCTTAAATTTGTTCTCCCTAGTGAGTTTTCTGGGAGTTTTTCCTTGTTTTCCTTGAGGGTTTAGGTTGGTTGAGGGGCAGTTCTATGGGCATATGTGAAGCCATTTCTGACATTGCTTGTAAAAAGGGCTATGCAAATGTTGATTTGATTTTGAACAACCATACAATGCAATCAGTATTTTTTAACCTGCTCATCACCTGTGTGCCACTGTAGTAAACACGCCTCTGAAATTGGGCTCTAACAACATCCATAATGAGTCTTCCTTGTCTTCAACGATGTTAATGAGTCTGCAGTCCGTTGCGACTCATTTAGTGCTAGCATTAGTTATCTTAGCTGTTGTGGTCGTGTTGACAGACTGAGCCAGCACTGCTGCACTCCGCCAGCGAAGTTTGACGAGCAGGGCTTGAATTCGTTTCGGTTTTAGCATCTGTGTTTGCAAAAATGTGCTTTGCACGGAGATTATACTTCAGACTCGTTGGTGGAAAGACAGTTTGTCACTGCAGTATTTACAAACAACTCTGGTTTTATCTAAACTCCCATTCGGAAGCTTTTTAAAATGTAAATGTGCCGTTAAGCACACCGGGGTCCAACTCCTCACTCATCACTTCGCTACTTCTTCACCCGCAGGCAGGAAACATCCGCGCTGGAGGACTACGGCAGGAGATTGTGGTCAGATTTGGTGACGTGATTAATTTGCATAAAAAAATAAAATAACGCGTTAAGGTTTCCAGATTAATCACACGCGTCAACGCGTTAACGTTGACAGCCCTACTTCGAACACATTAGTCAAATCACCCATTAGCATCAAGCTGGAAAAATTGTCCAGCATGGCTGAAAAGGATAACCTGTTTAGCTCAAGAAAACGTGCAAGCCAGTTTTCTAAGTTATTGTGTGTGTGTTCCTGGCTGCCATGGCCGGGAACATTATTTCTACGCCTGCTGCGGTCTGCAGGGTAGGGAGCTGAAACCTTGAGGGCTCTGATGTTACTTTTGTTGTCGCGATCATCCGTGTCGTTTGCACACTGGGCATGTCTAAGCCATGCTCCATGCTGATGGCTGTGACCAGGGAGTGGAAGGCAGCATCCCTTTTCCTTATTCCATCAGGGTCTAAGCGTGCCAAACGTCCGCGGATTGGTTTCATGCCGGCGGGCGCGTTTAAGGTAGCATCAGGCAGCCCTACAAACCCCTTCCATCTCAAGGCAGAAATCTCACATGTAAAAAGTGTGAATCTGGGCGTCCGATAGCTCAACGGTTAAGGCGTTGGCCTCATGATCGGAAGGTTGTAAGATCAAGCCCCCGCTGTGGCTATATGACGTCGTGTCCTTGAGCAAGGCACTTCACCCTACTTGCCTCAGGGAGAATGTCCCTGTACTTGCTGTAAGTCGCTTTGGATAAAAGCGTCTGCTAAATGAATAAATGTAAATGAATCAAACTAGAAAAGTAAAAAGTCATCTGATTGCGTGCAGCAGCACTGCTTCAGCCTAACTATACTACAAAAATACCCAGCTCAAGAACGATCTAATGAATTGAGGTGGAGTGCAGGGCGCTGTCCTCTGTGTTTTGTTAAAGGCACTGTCCGTGTGTCGCTGTGCTACTGCCTGCTGGAGGCAGGGCCGGATTTAGGAGGATGTGGGCCCCTGGGCTTGAGCCAATGTGTGGGCTCGACTTAATCATGGCTATGTACACACACACCCACACACACATACATGCATGAAATACTTGAATGGCTGTTGTTGTTGCATAGACTTCAACACAAACTATAAAACATCAAGTGCAAGAAAGTGCAACTCTCCAATTTACTTTTAGAAAGCCATATGAACAAGCAACACAGGTACATACTCATTCACACGTGGAAAAAAAGGTATCAAAACTCAAACTCAGTCTTTGGTTTCACACTACTTGGTGAAAAGGAAATAAATGCGAAAAGTGCTTCCCTGCCAGTCAGACAGAAAATGGATATAAACAAATATAATGTAACATAACAGCCACAAATATAATATAACAAATATAATTCATGCCAAACTAATGCCTAGTTTTCAAGGTTCATGCTTACTTTTCTGGATGTTTTTGCAGCAAAGTTCTTGACAAGATCACTGAAGTCCAGCTTTGTAACTAGATCTCTCTAAATAGACATGAGAGTCAAATGGTTCAGTCTTTCCTGTCCCATTGTGAATCTGAGCCTGTTCTTAACTATTCTAAGCTTAGAGAATGATCCTTCACAACTTGCATTCGTAACAGGAAATGTCAGATAAAGCCTGAATGAAATATCCACATTTGGGAAGATGTCCTGCAGGTTCTTTTCCCTAAAGAACTGTTAAAGCAATGGAGTAGATGTGATGCGTTTACCACAAATACAATCTTTAAACTGGGCAATCTCCTCCACAAAGTCCATCTCCAGGTCTGCTGAATATTTACTTTGGGGATGAGATGCTTCTGAGGTCTGGAACAGTGACATCGGCGTTAGCAACAGCACTAACGCTTTCAGGAACGGAGTGGATCGATGGTTCTGTTCCATCTCTGCTGAGAGGTTTTAAAAATCCTGTCAGCTTGTGCATTTTCTTTATCACCTCTTTGTCGCGATGTTCTTTTTGTTTCTTTTCTGCGCGCCACTATCATACTTTCTGTTGTTTGAGAAAATATGATGCTCCTCTTAATGCGTAAGATGCATCAAACTTGGACCAGTAAGAATCATGCGTTCATGATAGTCGTTTGTCAAAGCAAATTAGAAAATGTTTCAACGTCAAAATCCTACGTGATAAAATTAAAGCATTCTCACACAATTAATTCACAAAAATACAAAACAATATTCGGGGCCCTTAAATCGCCGGGAACCTGGGCTGGAGCCCCGGTAAGCCCTTTCCAAAGTCCGGGCTTGGCTGGAGGCTTCTGTTGTTCTGGGGGATGTTGCTGCAGCTCTGCTTTCAGAGGTCCCAGGGTCACAGAGCTTCCTGGCTCGGAGGGAGGGGCTGAAGGTGGGGGGACACGGGGGAGGAGGAGGGTCCCCTGTCGGTCACGGCAGCAGGAGTTTGGTGTCCCCTGCGGCTTTCCAGGTCTTCATCCTGCGCGGGGATAAGAGACTCTTCTGGGGGCGGGAGAGCGAGAGAGGGGGAGTGAGATGAGAGAAAGTGAGGGTGCGGAGAGAGGGAGTAAGGGGGTGTTTAAAAGAGTGATGGAGGAGGGGGCATGCGTTGTAAATGCACAGATTTAGGAAAGCAGTGAGAGTGTTGGAGAGCGGTGGAGAGAGGGATAGAGAGATGAGAAAGAGAGAGGTAGAGTGAGCAGCGCAGAGCGGAGGAGAATGAGAAGAGAGATCCTTGAGTTATAGGAACCATACTGAAACGCCACTAAGGTAACAGTAACATATTAATCATAATTTACCAAAACCACTTCCTGTGCTCTCTAACTGATAGCCACGCTAATGGAACCTGACAGCGTAAAGCCTGGTGTCTTAGTAAATACAAACAATAGAAGAAGAAAATGGATAAATGGAAGAGCTCAGAGCAGAAATGAAAAGATAATTCATCTCCAGTCGGGGAAGGAGGAGGGGAAGAATATCTACATGCAGGGACTGGATTGCAAGGAGAGAAGAGCGGGGAAATAGATGCGAGCCATGCTGATGTACCTCACCGTCCACCCAGGGCAAGCTTGACCTGCTCAACCAGGTCAAACCAACCGGCCCTGACAGGGTGCGATGACTATCTGGGGTCAGCAGGGTCTTAGGACAAGCCCTCCTGCACCTAACTAAATACTTTTAGACCGTCTTTTCAGGGTTCTGTTAAAACCCAGATCCAGGGCTCTCTTCCTTGATGACCCACCTTCCCCCTTCACTCCGAGAAAAAGTGCCTAATATTTCTATACCCAAATAATATCAGCATTTGAATTGATTCGGATGATTTTTCATTTAGCTAATTTTGGTGCCCCCTCAGTACCTGGTGCCCCACGCACAGCACGCGGTAGGAGCGGTGGAACTGGGGCTAACCCTCTGCAGTGGGTCACTGACGGAGTTTAAGTATAGGAAGAAAGCGGTGGGGGCAGAGAGGGAAGGGAGGGAGAGAGACATCTGATTGCTTATCATACTCTAGGCCTCTTTTCTGTCCTATTCAAGCTTAAAGGCCGTTCAACCCATTAAGCTTGTTGAAGCGCAGAGCGAACCTAATGATCCAGACGGAGTCTTATCGCACATGGAACACCTTGGCCCTCCTCCGCTGAGCTAACGCACCAACCTCTCCTCTGAATGACCTGGGATGTTTACTGCTGCCGCTGTTTGTAGAAGCTATCGTGTGAGGCAGAGGGTGTCGTGTGAGGCAGAGGGTGTTGTGTGAGACAGAGGGTGTTGTGTGAGGCAGAGGGTGTCGTGTGAGGCAGAGGGTGTCGTGTGAGGCAGTGGGTGTTGTGTGAAACAGAGGGTGTTGTGTGAGGCAGAGGGTGTCGTGTGAGGCAGAGGGTGTTGTGTGAGGCAGAGGGTGTCGTGTGAGGCAGAGGGTGTCGTGTGAGGCAGAGGGTGTTGTGTGAGACAGAGGGTGTTGTGTGAGACAGAGGGTGTCGTGTGAGGCAGCGGGTGTTGTGTGAGGCAGAGGGTGTCGTGTGAGGCAGCGGGTGTTGTGTGAGACAGAGGGTGTTGTATGAGGCAGAGGGCGTCGTGTGAGGCAGAGGGTGTCGTGTGAGGCAGAGGGTGTTGTGTGAGGCAGAGGGTGTCGTGTGAGGCAGAGGGTGTCGTGTGAGGCAGAGGGTGTTGTGTGAGGCAGAGGGTGTCGTGTGAGGCAGAGGGTGTTGTGTGAGGCAGAGGGTGTCATGTGAGGCAGCGGGTGTTGTGTGAGACAGAGGGTGTTGTGTGAGGCAGAGGGTGTCGTGTGAGGCAGAGGGTGTTGTGTGAGGCAGAGGGTGTTGTGTGAGGCAGAGGGTGTTGTGTGAGGCAGAGGGTGTCGTGTGAGGCAGAGGGTGTCGTGTTAGGCAGAGGGTGTCGTGTGAGGCAGAGGGTGTCGTGTGAGGCAGCGGGTGTTGTGTGAGGCAGAGGGTGTCGTGTGAGGCAGCGGGTGTTGTGTGACGCAGAGGGTGTTGTGTGAGGCAGTGTTGTGCGAGGCAGAGGCTATCCTGTGATGTAGAAGATGGGTAAGGCAGACACTGCCGTGTGAGGCAAGGGCTGTGACTGTTGTGTGAGGCAGAGGCTGTTGTGTGAGGCAGAGGCTGTTGTGTGAGGCAGAGGCTGTTGTGTGAGGCAGAGGCTGCCTGCCATCTCTGAGGTCTTGACTACTTCTATACACAGGAGCACTGATTGAGACACTAAGCTGCAGTCTCAGCAAACACTGACAATCTATCTAGAAGAGGAGCTCTTCAGCTGTTGAGTACTTAAGAGGCAGCAAGCAAAACCCTTATACCTTCAGAAGGACAAATACCAGTGAGTTCACAGGGTTTAGGGAATGTGCACACATTCAAAGATGCCCTGAGCATTTGGGGGAGTAGTCTATTTTGAACAGGACCAGTGAATTAGCCCTCCCACATCCTGCTTTAAAGACACAGACTAATTTCCTTTTCTGTCAACGCTCCCAATCCTTCCTCCAGCTTCATAATGCCCCCACCACCAATGTCCACACATTCCCATCATTACTCCTTCCAAACCTCCTCTTTCCCCCCATTTTTCCTCCTCCCCCACACCCTCACCTCGCCCACGGCCAGGTCCTGCTCGCCCAGGCCCACGATAAGGATGCTGTCGGCCTGGCGGATGCATCGCTGCGTCCAGGGGGGGAGGGTGGAGTCGGTCTGGTAGAGCACAATGCGGTGGATGTCCTCCTGCTGGCCCAGCCAACTGGACAGGCGGTACTCATGAACACTTAAGGGAGGGAGGGAGGTAAGAGGATGAGAGATAAAAAAAAAGATAAAAAAGAGAGAAAGGTGGAGGAAAGAGCAGGGGAGGGAACAACAGAAGGGAGTGAAGGGAGGAACAGAGAAGAGAGGATGAGGACAGCAACACATGAGAATTATTTAAAGGGAAGTTACGAGGAAGTTAGCCGAGGCGCGGCCATCATGTCTCCCACTCCTGCTGTTGCCTAGCTACCTGTCTAGCGCGGCTGTTCCGAGGCGCTGTCTGATGATGTCACTCGTCAGCAGAAGGGTAGGACCTGTGAAGGATATCACAGTGAGTCAGAAACCTGCACCCACACTGCCTGATCTTGTTTGTGTGAAGCAGAGAGGACAGGAGAGGGCGATACATCCAGCCAAGGTCAGAGGCTATGGAGATCATTCATTTACGTTAGAGCTGTGGGGATGAATCACACGGCCAGACATTGAGGTATATCATATAAAACATTTTTATTAAAAAAAACTGACCATTGGTCTATCAAGACAGCTGGAAGATGGTGAGATCAGCTCTTTAGACAACCTTGAAATGAAAGTGATATAGGGAGTATGTGTGTGTTCATAAATCCTGTGTGTGTGTGCGTGTGCATATGGTGTGCTAGGTAATGGATTTGGAAGCCAGGTCTAGACCTATCCCAGACCCAGGTCCAGAGCTATCCCAGACCCAGGTCTAGATCTATCCCAGACCCAGGTCTAGACCTATCCCAGACCCAGGTCTAGATCTATCCCAGACCCGAGTCTAGACCTATCCCAGACCCAGGTCTAGATCTATCCCAGACCCAGGTCTAGACCTATCCCAGACCCAGGTCTAGATCTATCCCAGACCCAGGCCTAGACTATCCCAGACCCAGTTCTAGAGCTATCCCAGACCCAGGTCTAGACCTATCCCAGACCCAGGTCTAGACTATCCCAGACCCAGGTCAAGAACTATCCCAGACCCAGGTCTAGAGCTATCCCAGACCCAGGCCTAGATCTATCCCAGACCCAAGTCTAGAGCTATCCCAGACCCAGGCCTAGACTATCCGAGACCCAGGTCTAGACTATCCCAGACCCAGGTCTAGAGCTATCCCAGACACGAGTCTAGAGCTATCCCAGACCCAGGCCTATACCTATCCTAGACCCAGTTCTAGAGCTATCCCAGACCCAGGCCTATATCTATCTCATACCCAGGTCTAAAACTATCCCAGACCCAGGCCTAGACTATCCCAGACCCTGCCGAGAAGAACGGTCAGAATAATCCGTTCCTACCACTGTATAAGAAAGTGTGTGTGTGTGTGTGTGTGTGTGTCTGTTGTCACTGAAGGGAATTACCCATGCTGCTGATTTGGTCAAATGGAACATTCTGGGTATTTTATATATTTCATGCCCCATCAGGTGACATATCAGGTGACCTATCAGGTGACCCATCAGGTGACATATCAGGTGACCCATCAGGTGACATATCATGTGACCTATCAGGTGACATATCAGGTGACCCATCAGGTGACATATCAGGTGACATATCAGGTGCGATTCTAAAAAGTTCATCATGTAGCAGCACCTTTTCTATCAGGATGTGTCAAATTACCTCTTTATTGGTGCTTGGACGCAGCAATTTGGATAATGGCCAATGAAGTGAGTTCTCTGCTCTCTGTCTAGCACTGCACCGTCCAGCACAGGGGTTTCTGTCACGTAAAGATTCCTAGCCACATGCGACAGGAGAACATGCATCCCTCATGTCTACTATACGCCATTAAGTAGCACGTGATTATTTTCCATTCCAGAGCGGTTCCCTTTCTGTCTTCCAGGCTCTGAACGGTTGGCTGACAGGAGACGGTAAATATCCATCCATGACCTGCCTCATCGCCCCCTACTGTACATTGTCCTCTGAGACGTGATGCATTTCAATCAATGCTGTCAACATCCCGAGGTGTAATGGGGAGAACTATTTGGGTACCAGCAAAGGTCTTTCAAATGAGACGAAGGGGCAATCCAATAGTCCATCCTCTGTCGAATGGTGTGTTCTGGGCAATATTGTCTGGCATAATGAACGCCATTTGTAATGAGACATTGCAAGTGGCTTTGGCAATGTGATGGAGAGCTAGTTACCCAGAGATGGAAGACAGGAAGTCAGTCGCACGACCAGCTGGGGGGAAACGAGCGATCGGAAATGACCATCGCATAATATCCACATCATGGCAAATAAGGACCGTTGGGCCTAAATGCTATTTCCTACATGGCAAGCTAATGCCCAGAGAAGTCTTATCAGAAGAACACAAACAGTACGTACCTCAGATGCTAGATGTCCCTCCGTCCCTCCTAACTCCTTCTGAGGCCATAGGACCTGGCTTTGCATTGTTACAGTGTTCTTAAGACTCTGCACTAAGATGTGCTGACAGCCATTGTCAAATTCCTCTTACACTGTTTTACACTAGGCCGTCCATGGGGAGGGGTGGGCGGGGCATTCATGTTTGAACCAGCCAGCACTTGATTGGTTCTAGGCACTAGCCAAATGTGATGTGAGCCGGTCTCCCCGACATCCATGTGAAGTGTTTGAGCAAGATAATAAATGTTTACTGACCGTCAACGTGCACAGAAGCTGATCAAGGTTTGATCTTTTCAGAGATTGTTAAGGATATATTCCGGCTTTCATTTCATTGTGTTCAGTCTTTAGGGGAAAAGGTTACCCTCATAACACTGTGTTCCCTCCTCGAGAAACACAGATAAACAGCGTCACAACTTACAAAGAGCGTGTCAAGACTAACCAGCCTGGTCATCATATGTACCCGTGCTGGCCCCTTGGGGCCTTCCTCCTGGGTGTCTATTTCAGGCAGCTGCACCGCTAGCGACCCTTCTTATCGGATAGATGAGCTCTCTAATGAGGAACAGTTTCTGACGTACACAGGCTAATCCTGTCTCCAAGCGCCAGTCGCCGCCCATCCCCATGGACACCGAAACTACGGCTCCCACGCTCACCAGCCCGTAACCATGGCATCGGCTCGGGCCCCGGGTATTCTTAGCAGCGCGGTCGGAGACGTGGGCGTACGTCGTATGACGAGGAAGGTGATGAGGCGGGCGGTTAGGTGTGGCTCAGTTGGGGAGGGGGGTTAACTAACACATATTGATCATTTGGTGGTCTATACACACACACTTATGAGACACTCCAGTCAGCTCAGAACGATGTAGGTGCTGTCTGACTTGTCCCCTTGTTTGGAGGTGGTTGGGGGGGGGCATTAGCTCAGTGCTCTTTGGTATTCAACTGTAGTTACAGGCATTACATTTACATTTATTCATTTAGCAGACGCTTTTATCCAAAGCGACTTACAGTAAGTACAGGGACATTTTCCCTGAGGCAAGTAGGGTAAAGTGCCTTGCCCAAGGACACAACGTCATATAGCCACAGCCGGGGCTCGATCTCACAACCTTCCGATCATGAGGCCAACGCCTTAACCATTGAGCCATCTGACCCCCCCATTTCAAATGAAAATTATTATTATTATAAACTCTTTGTATAGTGTAAATGTAAAGATTTACATTCCTTCACCTGGTGGAACGTCACCCTGCCCTCCATCAGACCAGAGTTCTGACACACAAACGACCTGGCTGGACTCCCCTCTCCGAGAACGCTCGCGACTGAAATCAAAGGGACTGATAGTAGAATGTTCAGCGCAAAATATGTGGTTGTTCAGAAGGCCAATAGTTCAGATGTTCACATGCAACTCTTTTACCTCACACCATTACCCCTCTGTGCTTAGATGAGACTGTGGGCCAGTGTTGCTAAAGAGTTTCCCCTCAGGGATTAACAAAGTGTTCTGAATCTGAATTAGCAGCCTCCAACATGCTTCTCTACTCTCTAGTGGAGAGAACTTAGAACTGCAACCATTTAAATAATAAAACTATACAGTGATGTGAATTTTCCATTTCTAATTCTAATAACTCCTAAATAATCATGGTTTTGGAGACATAAGTCCCAGAATATTTTTACATTTTAGTAGGATTGTATTGTAACAGCTTAAACCACAATTACATAATAATAATAATATAATAAAACTATAATTACTGAATGAATTGGGAGGAAACATGTCCCTTCTCGGCGTTCTCTATGAGAAAGAGTGACACAGCATGTTCGCTGGCAAGTAGGGACAAGCGCTGTTTATTCAAACTCCTGTCCGTGATATCACTCACAGATGGGTTGCAAGCCATGGTTTTCATTTTTGCAGAGTTTTACGGCTCTGTACAGAGGATAGAGTTATGAAGGTGTGCTTAATGTTGTGTGAAATTAGTTTGTGTGTGTGTGTGTGTGTGTGTCAAAACAGGCCCCCTACCGGATTAAAGAGTTCAGCTGAGACCCAGGTAGTTATGCATCGCCAGAAAGGTCACCCTCTGCAGTCGCACCATGATGATCTGGAACACACGCACACATTGCATGTTCTCCTGCATGTTTAAGATGTTTCCTTCGTTTAACTCATTAGAATCAGAAAACCATGCAGGCTAAGGAATCCCTGACTACCAATGTTGACGATCACAAAAATAAGATATTGGAATTTGTCCCAGAGAGGGGGAATTGCTGTTTGCAACAACAGCAGGGTGCAGCACAGCACACAGGATAGCAGGATAAATTATAACATAAAATATAAAGTACAAAGTATAAAGTAAAAGATAGTGATGTAAGTGGTAGTTAGTTAGTGTGAGTAAAGTGAGGTGGCTCCTGTCTGGAATAAGAAGTGAGTGACATACAGCCAAGTTATTGCACGTAAAAAAAATATTGCCCGTAGCAGTTATGGGTTAGGATCGTACAGATATGTGGATGAAGATGCTCCCTGCCTGGGAATGGTATGACTGATGAAGACAGTGAACCCAGCAAAGGACATGAAGGCAGGGTGGGCTGAGATGGCGGGCAAGGGGCCAAAGGGAGAAGGGGGGGGGGAGCCAGACCAACAGATAGGGGAGGGGAGATATATAGAGGGAAGCTCACTGTTATGATGTCCAGAATACCGAGCAGGCTGTGGACACTGTCACCTGGGAGCACGTCCTTCACCACCGGCTCTGTCCTGTCCTGGAATACACACACACACACTTCATGTTCTTCTCACTTGTCTGAAAGGACATGTGTTTTAGGGTTTGGGGGAAGAGAGGGAAGGGAGGGGGATGGTGGTGGTGGTGGGGGCACAGTGAGGGCACGGTGGGGGAGAAATTACGTTCTCATGGATACAGAGCTCCAGGCGGCCGTCCTGGACAACGTAGATGCTGTCGTCGTCGTCGCCGGGACGGAACAGCCCCTCTCCTTCGTGCAGCTCCACAAACACCATGTGGCGACACAGCTCCAGGAAGAGGGGCTTCTCAAAGTGGCCGAGGACCCTGGGGGCAGGCGCACGCTCGGGTGAGGGGGTGAGACGTGACGGGGGCAGAACAAGCCCGGCCCGTGTGCGTGCCGGGGGAACCTGACGTTCTTGAGCATGTACAGCACCTCGGAGGGCAGGTTGGAGCTCTGCACGTCAAGCAGGGCCTCCACTACTAGGCTATCTTGACCCTCCTGACACTTAGATTGGAGGGGTCTGTCGCTTGATAGGAAAACCTTACCTGTGAGCTATGATGAGGACTTTGGGTCTTTTCCGCAGACGCTCTTTGGACACGAAGGTGGGGGTCGGGGTGGAGGACAAGGTCGGGTCTTTTGTAAATGTCTCTCTTGGAAGTCGTTTTGGATTAAAACATCTGCTAAATGAATAAACGTAAGCAGGGACGTTTCTAGGATTGAAAGAAAGGGGGGGGGGGGGGGGGGGTTAGCCCCTAGGGATGTGTAATGTTTGCAACAACAAAAAAACTTTCATAGATTGGTTCAATCAGAAAGAGTGTGATTTGTATGAAAACATACAAACCAGAAACGCACTCACATATGTAGCATGTTAGAAATAACTTGTCCATGCGTAAAACAATAGTAAACGACGCCCCTGAACGTAAGGTTACTGAAACCAGAAACTCAGAAAAGCAACAGTGATTTGGCTCCCTGTTCTGGTCTGTCCTCTAGTGGGCAGATGAGAGAGCTGCAGCTATCACATGATCTGGATAACGGGGGCGCTCGTTTATAAAACTGGGGCTCATTTATAAAACTGTATCCTGAAGGGCTTGAAATTGCGACCATCTTGGGCACATACGCTCCCGACATTGTGTCTGCATGACCTCAAAATATTTAAGAGACTTTGTGTGAGTGCAAATAATTGTTATGGTGCGACCAGTTCTAATTACTTAAAAAAAAACACTTGCTGATTAGCCTACTGCACTAGTGAGGACTATATCAGAATGACTAACAACTGTAATTATCTGTCATCTCTGAAGCGCTTGCCAATGCTGTGGTAGACAACAGCCATGCAAACAATTTGTCTGTTGTTTTTTTAATTACCAAACTAACCTGGCCATATCAGTTGGGAAAGAGAATTTGCTTCTAGATTAGATTTAACTTTAATGTCGATACACACGTACAAGGACAGGGTAACGAAATGAAGTTAGCATCCAACAGTGCAAAACAGGTAGCATAAGCGCAACATACAGAGTATGTACAAGGTCTTAAAAATGATTTTTAAGTACAAATATACAGATGTATTGTACAGAATTCTACTATTTTTACAGTATTGGCAGTATGTTTACAGTATTCACAGTGTCGTATGTACAGTGCAAAACGGTACTATATGCCGTACTATATGTAAATAACAAATCAGAATTTATGTTTGATTGTGAAGGAAGATGCTTGCAAAATGTCAAACTCTGCCTTGAAGTCAGTTCTCCAGATAATCATGTGACACTAACAGGGGACACACCTCACCCACACAAACAGGGATTCCTGACGTTGAGACTTTGTTTACTTCCATTTTGATGGGCCGCCCTTCCAAAGCAATGAGGTGATATTGTGATCGGTTAGACAACTTTCACCCTTCTGCCAGCGACCCCGCAGGTTACCATTTCACCAAGTTCAGAGCGTGGATCAAATTGTGCGTCGAGGACCGCACATTAGCGTGTCGAGTTTTATTTATTTATAAATCCCAAAGTCTGCATACAAACTTAATGCAATATTTCTAAATAAGGACCCTCAAGGATTTGTAGTCCCAAGCTGAATTCCAGCCAAAGCCCCCAGCAGGCGCAATGGGCTTATGTAAAATGTATTATGAAATAGCAACTGGCTAATGAGGGAGCATTAATATTGATATATTTAATCCATCAAACGTAAGCAAAGATGTTGACAGCCCCCTAATAGCTGAAGCTGTTTTTTTCAGTTATACATTAGTATATTAGGCATGGAATGCAAAGGAGTGACAAGTAAAGCCAGACTAGCATACAGATGTGGTCAAAACTGTTGGTACCCTTCAGTCAATGAAAGAAATACTCACGATGGCCATAGAATAAACTTAAATCTGACAAAAGTAATAATAAATAAATAAACAAACAAACCAAAGACTAAAGAAAGTCAGACATTGCTTTTCAACCATGCTTCAACTGAATTCAAAATGGAGCAGGCCTAGACAAAAATGATGGTACCCCTAACTTAATATTTTGTTGCACAACCTTTTGAGGCCATCAATGGCCATCACTGCAAACTGCTCCAGTTGTTTCCAGTTTGAAGGGCAAAAAGTTCCTTTGGTCGTCCTTGGTCGTCTCCCATGTACAGTAGTCCACTTTGGCTCAGACGGATGGTGCAATCTGACACTAATGTTCCTTGAGCATGAAGTTCACCTTGGATCTCTTTAGAAGTGTCATGATCCATCCCTGCTGCTCCTCCCTCCTCTCCTCCCGTTTTTGTCCTTTTTTGGCAGTTCCTGTGTGGAGCCTCCATTCCCTCCTCTTGCTGTGCCCTCCAGCTGTAACCCATTACTAATCACCACCACCACCTACTTCAAGCAAGCTGATCAAGTCTCCAGCGCCAGATTGTACCGTCACGTTAAGTGGTGCATGCGCTTAGGCTATATCTCAGGATTTTGTTCCTGTTCGTTTGTTGTACTTACCCTGAGTTTTTTTTTTCCCCTATTCTTCTCCAGTGCCTCCCGTGCGACCTACACCTGGCTCTGACTCGACCTGCCACTCCTATCCAGCCAACCCCCCCCCCCCCCCCCCCCCCCCACTGGAACCACCTCCTGTTCTTGGCATGTTTTTGTTAATAACCTTGTTTCTGCTCATTTGGGTCCTCCTGCCTCCTACCTTTATCATGCTTGTCTATAATTTTATTTCTGATCTCCTGAGACAACTCTTTCCTTCGCTTCCTCTGTTCCCTTTCCAGCGTTCTGAAGGAGGACGGCAAGAAGGAGCTGACCGGAGAGTATGGCCGCGGTGACCTGATAGGGATGGTAAGGGTCAAAATCACAAGTTGCGTCTCCTTGGGAGACTACAAACCTATACCACCCCTCTCAAGGAGTTGTGGAGGTTCAGCGACTTACATTTAGTCTCTTTATGAGACTTTATGAAATGTGCTGCACCAATCATGGGCCCAAGCCCAGTGGCTGCTTAAACTGACTTTGTGCTACCTCAGACCCAAGTTGGGCATTGAGGTTTCAACAACTCATTAACTCTATCTAGAGATAAGATTGTTAGCCTGTGTTCTGCTCCTCACTATCTCCAACCGTCCCTGGAGGAGGGGATCCATCACTGATTTGCTCCTTCCAAGGTTTCTTCCATTTTTTCTCCCTAGTGAGTTTTTCTGGGAGTTTTTCCTTGTCTTCCTTGAGGGTTTAGGTTGGTTGAGGGGCAGTTCTATGGGCATATGTGAAGCCCTCTGTGACATTGCTTGTAAAACGGGCTATACAAACAAATGTTGATTTGTCCACCAACACGCCACACCCCCTTTCAGAATCCCACTGCACTTAAGCACATAACACCAAACGCAACAACAACACACAACAACAAACTTACTACTGTGATTTTGCAACCACTGTTTTTACTACTGTGTATATACACCCCTCCCCCCCTGTACTATATATACCCATCCTTCTTTGCACTAACTCATTATAGTTATATCCCCCCCCTCCCCCCCTTTGTAACTTTTTAGTTTTTTTTCTTTTTTTTCCTTCCTGAATATTAGAATCTCGAATTTGATTGATTGTTGAAGAGAGCAAATTGTTCATCAGTGCTCACTGTAGCCTGAGAATCATGCTTAAGCCCACAGTCTAGGTTATTCCCAGCCCTGTCTCATAAGTGTGTGTGTATAGACCAAACACACACCCTCCCCAACTGAGCCACACCTAACCGCCCGCCTCATCACCTTCCTCGTCATACGACGTATGCCCACGTCTCCGACCGCGCTGCTAAGAATACCCGGGGCCCGAGCCGATGCCATGGTTACGGGCTGGTGAGCGTGGGAGCCGTAGTTTCGGTGTCCATGGGGACAGGCGGCGACTGGCGCTTGGAGACAGGATTAGCCTGTGTACGTCAGAAACGGTTCCTCATTAGAGAGCTCATCTATCCGATAAGAAGGGTCGCTAGCGGTGCAGCTGCCTGAAATAGACACCCAGGAGGAAGGCCCCAAGGGGCCAGCACGGGTACAAATGATGACCAGGCTGGTTAGTCTTTACACGCTCTTTGTAAGTTGTGAGCTGTTTACCTGTGTTTCTCCAGACACACTGTTTTGAGGGTAAACTTTTCCCCTAAAGATTAAACATCTCCCTCAAAACTTGATCAGCTTCTGTGCACGTTGAAGAATATCCAGTTATTAAGATGACATTTTGTAGGCCGAGCAGGTGAAGAGATGATTGGCAGTGGTCAGGACCAATCCGACACTGTGGTTGTGTGATGTTCCCGCCCAGGTGGAGGCGTTGACCCATCAGAACAGGGCGACCACGGTGCACGCTGTACGAGACTCTGAACTGGCCAAGCTTCCAGAAGGAGCGCTCAGCTCCATCAAGAGGAAGTTCCCTCAGGTACACACACACATACACACACAAACACAGCTCCTGTCATGCTAAAGAGTTATTAATTTATTGTATTTTTTTACTCAGGTGGTCACAAGATTGATCCACCTTCTTGGGCAGAAAATCCTTCAGCAAGTCAACAACCCTCTGACAGGTATACACCTGTGTTTTGGTGTTTGATTTCAACAGTTTGTACTGAAATAATGGTCGCTCTGTAACATTTGTGTGTGTGTGTGTGTGTTTAGCCCGTAGCTTGGCCCTACACACACCAGGCAGTAAGTGGGATGCAGGGAACCCAGCCTCCAACCTGTCCACCATCACGGTTCTACCTGTGTCTGAGGAGGTTCCCCTAACCGCCTTTACCCTGGAGCTGCAGCACGCGCTCATCGCCATCGGTACACACACACACCCACATACACACAGAAAATTTGAAAGTACACAGGCTATTGGCCTACACCGTCATGTCCGCATCAGATTCAAGACCCTGGTGTTGACCTTCTGGGCTGTAAACGAGACTGCCCCGACCTATATCAACTCTCTCCTCCAGCTCTACACCCCCACCCGTCACCTAGAGTCATCTGCTGACAACCGTTTAGTGGTGTCCCCCCTCAAGAGCGCCCGAGCGCAACACAAACTCTTCCAGTGCCTGACTCCCCAATGGTGCACCAACTCCCCACCTCCATCAGAAGCACAGACTGCCTTCTCACCTTCAAAAGAAGGCTTAAAACTCACTTATTTAGAGAATGTAATGGCACTTAGGAATAGTATGGCATTTCACATAATCTAATGTTGTTTAGAACTAATTGTTGGTCCCCATATGGTGACTTGCCATTGTTGTTGTTGTATCTCTTGCTTTATGTTCACAATCGTTGTGTTATGCATTTATAGTTCTTCTCTTGGCACTTATTGGTTCTCATGATGTTTGATTCACGATCTAAAAAAAACACTGTGTTCGGGGTCTATCACGTTGCTATGCTCAATGACTGATGCTCTTTGTAAAAGCTCTCTCTTGTAAGTTGCTTTGGATAAAAGAGTCTGCTAAATGAATCAATGTAAATGCTATTGTCAAACACTACTCGAATATTTTTATTTTGCTCAAAGACTTAGATGTCGGTGAGACCACCTCACATCAACTGGGTGATGGATGATGGCCTCAGATGGAGTTAGGAGGGACGGAGGCAGGGAAGACCATCTAGCATCTGAGGTACGTACTGTTTGTGTTCTTCTGATAAGACTTCTCTGGGCATTAACTTGCCACATAGGACATAGCATTTAGGCCCAACGGTCCTTATTTGCCATGATGTGGATATTATGCGATGGTCATTTCCGACCGCTCGTTTCCCCCCAGCTGGTCGTGCGACTGACTTCCTGTCTTCCATCTCTGGGTAACTAGCTCTCCATCACATTGCCAAAGCCACTTGCAATGTCTCATTACAAATGGCGTTCATTATGCCAGACAATATTGCCCAGAACACACCATTCAACAGAGGATGGACTATTGGATTGCCCCTTCGTCTCATTTGAAAGACCTTTGCTGGTACCCAAATAGTTCTCCCCATTACACCTCGGGATGTTGACAGCATTGATTGAATGCATCACGTCTCAGAGGACAATGTACAGTAGGGGCGATGAGGCAGGTCATGGATGGATATTTACCGTCTCCTGTCAGCCAACCGTTCAGAGCCTGGAAGACAGAAAGGGAACCGCTCTGGAATGGAAAATAATCACGTGCTACTTAATGGCGTATAGTAGACATGAGGGATGCATGTTCTCCTGTCGCATGTGGCTCTAGGCCTGGGTCTGGGATAGCTCTTGACCTGGGTCTGGGATAGCTCTTGACCTGGGTTCCAAAATAGCTAGCACACAATATGCACACACACACACACAAGATATATGAACATACAAATACTCCCTATATCACTTCTAAAGAGCTGACCTCACCATCTTCCAGCTTTCTTGATAAACCAGTAGTAAGACCGGCCAGTAAAAAGAAAGCGAACAAATTTCTTTTTTGAATCAGAATCAGAATGGGGTTTATTTGCTATGCAAGATTAACAAACATAGAATTCACTGTGGCAGGAATGAGCAAACATAGAACATATATGTGGCATACTAATAAAAGAAAATGAATACAATGTAAAATACACTACAGATATGATACATATCAATAAATTATACAAATAATACAAATGATACAAATAGTACAAATGATACAAATAACATGGAAGTACAAATAACATAGGTACAGAGTGAAATGGGTATATATATAGGACGTGGGGGGTGGGGGGGTATATACACAGTAGTGTAAACAGTGGTGCAAAAATCACAGTAGTAAGTTTTTAATACCTCAATGTCTGGCCGTATGATTTATATCCACAACTCTAACCAAAATGAATGATCTCCATAGCCTCTGACCTTGGCTGGATATATCGTCCTCTTCTGTCGTCTCTGCATCACACAAACGAGATCAGGCAGTGTGGGTGCAGGTTTCTGACTCACTGTGATATCCTTCACAGGTCTTACCCATATACAGTTGTGGTCAAAAGTTTACATACACTAGTGAAGATCATGTATGCCATGGCAATATAGGGTTTTCAATAAACTCTACAACTCTTATTTTTCTGTGATGGAATGATAAGGAGCACATATTTCTTTGTCACAGAAAACATTCATGAAAAATGGTCCTTTTACGAATTTATTATGGGTCTTTTGAAAATGTGTCAAAATCTTCTGGGTCAAAAATATACATACAGCACCTTGAATTACCAATTTGGTGATGTAGAAAAAGTTGTTTCAATCCAATTTGCTTTTTGGCATGGCCTCCTAACTTCTTACGAGTGATTATGATTGACTCCAGCTGGTGACTTCTTTCAGTCCATGTAAATAGGGCTTGTTTGACACATTCACTAGACTCAGCCAGAAATACTACAATGGGAAAGTCTAAGGAGCTCAGCACGGATCTGAAAAAGCGCATCATTGACTTGAACAAGTCAGGAAAGTCCCTTGGAGCCATTTCAAAGCAGTTGCAGGTCCCAAGATCAACTGTGCAAACAATTGTTTGTAAGTATAAAGTGCATGGCACAGTTGTATCATTGCCACGATCAGGAAGAAAACGCAAGCTATCACTTGCTGCTGAGAGAAAATTGGTCAGGTTGGTCAAGAGTCAACCAAGAACCACCAAAAAGCAAGTCTGCAATGAGTTGGAGGCTGCTGGAACACATGTGTCAGTGTCCACAGTCAAGCGTGTTCTACATCGCCATGGGCTGAGAGGCTGCCGTGCAAGAAGGAAGCCATTACTCCAGAAGCGGCACCTTACGGCTCGACTGAAGTTTGCTGCTGATCACATGGACAAAGACAAGGCCTTCTGGAGGAAAGTTCTGTGGTCAGACGAAACTAAAATTGAGCTTTTTGGCCACAATGACCAGAAATATGTTTGGAGGAGAAAAGGTGAGGCCTTTCACCCCAAGAACACCATACCTACCGTCAAACATGGTGGTGGTAGTATTATGCTGTGGGCCTGTTTTGCTGGCAGTGGAACTGGTGCTTTACAGAAAGTAAATGGAATAATGAAGAAGGAAGACTACCTCCAAATTCTGCAGGAAAACCTAAAATCATCAGCCAGAAAGTTGGGTCTTGGACGTAGTTGGGTGTTCCAACAGGACAATGACCCCAAACATACATCAAAAGTGGTGAAGGAATGGCTAAATCAAGCTAGAATTAAGGTCTTAGAGTGGCCTTCCCAAAGTCCTGACTTAAACCCCATAGAGAATATGTGGACTGTGCTGAAGAGACAAGTCAGACTCAGAAAACCAACAAATTTAGTTGAACTGCACCGATTCTGTCAGGAGGAGTGGTCAAAGATTCAACCAGAAGCTTGCCAGAAGCTTGTGGATGTCTACCGAAAGCGCCTAATTGAGGTGAAAATGGCCAAGGGACATTTAACCAAATATTAACATTGCTGTATGTATATTTTTGACCCAGCAGATTTTGTCACATTTTCAAAAGACCCATAATAAATTCATAAAAGAAAAAATTTTCATGAATGTTTTTTGTGACAAAGAAATATGTGCTCCTTATCATTCCATCACAGAAAAATAAGAGTTGTAGAGTTTATTGAAAACCCTATATTGCCATGGCATACATGATCTTCACTAGTGTATGTAAACTTTTGACCACAACTGTACATGTCTATGGTCTTACCCTTCTGCTGATGAGTGACATAATCAGACAGCGCCTCGGAGCAGATGTGCTGGACAGGGTGCTAGGCAACAGCAGGAGCTGGAGACAAGATGGTCATGGCTCGGCTCACTTCCTTGGAAGTGATGGCGTCGCCCTCTCTTTCTTTTGACGTTGTGTCCTTGAGCAAGGCACTTCACCCTACTTGCCTCAGGGGGAATGCCCCTGTACTTGCTGCAAATCGCTCTGGATAAGGATAATGGACTAAATGTATATGACTAAATGTAAACTATCGTGGGGATGGGCTTGTGTAATAATGAGCAGGATCCCTAATACGCACAGGACATGAGGCGCAGTCTGGGTGTTACTCAACCCCTGTAGAACACTTCATTAAGTTATTGATAGATGATTTAATCGTTGTATTTTGACCTTCCAGATAGAGATGTACCAGCGAGTCTTCCAGAAGGAGTCCGATCGCCATTCTGACTTCTCCCGCCTGGCCCGCGTTCTCACCGGCAACGCCATCGCCCTCATCCTGGGAGGGGACGACATTGGCCAAGGTTTTGTGATGCTGTTCCCCTTGCAGACTCAAAAATGTCTCCCCTTACCTCTGATATTCAGATATTGGAAGTATGGACGAAGTATTGGAAATGGACTTAAAAATATTTTGGAAGTGTTGAAAAATAAGTTGGAAGGAGAATGGAAGGTTGATGGATGACTTTAAACATGGCAGTCCAAACAACATTTGTTCTAACTAAAGTCATGCTGCCACACAGTCACTGAAACCTGAGAAACTTTTAACAGTCTACGTTTAACACCCGGGTGCAGTGCCTTAAACAAAGAATGCTGTTTAGTAACACTTCTGCTGTAGCCTGTTATCTTGTAATGATGTCATTTGGTGGCCATATTAAGTAATAGAATATAATATAGAAGAAGTTCTATAGTAGTATAGAATAGATTTGTCATGTTTTTGATCATCTCAGTTTAAAACTAATAAATACACTAACTATAAAGCCGCTTCGATATTGATATGAATGTTTTCGCTATATTCTTATTCATTCCCCATTCAATAATAGGCATATAATTAGTTTAAAGGTTTACTACTGAGGCTACTTGGAGGATGAAATACTTAGAGCAGTACTCCAATACTGGAGCAGTACTCCAGTACTCCTTGTCTCCAATAGGGAGAGACATTGTGCAACATGTCGTTAGACAGTCCCTAGAGCTGTGATGGAGGTATGGACTTAGAATCCTGTGGGGACAGGGGAGAACGAGTGTAGATATTAGCTAGGCTGGTGTGTTTTGAGGACAAACTGTGTGTGTTTAACCAATGTAATACGCTGGATACAGGCCACATGTTCATAGTGAGTTTGTTTATCCCCCCCCCCCCACAATCCCCTGGGGGGGTGGACCCTTTGCCAGCTAATTGATGAACGAGCATCATGGGGAGAATTTGGATTAGTTGAAAGGTTACTAGAAGAAGAAACAAACAGGGAGAGAGAGGGTGGAAATTTCAAGAATCAACAGAACTAAACATGCAGACCAGGTTTTCATATATAAAAAATTTGTATCTCTATCTCGTAATATCTTAAGATATTTTAGGAACTAACAAAAGAGTTAAGTTGGTAGAAACCTTAAAATGTAATTACTAAGTCAAACAAAATGAAAACCGACGTGATCGATATGTAGGGAATATGACTATAATGACACATATACATTGAGTTATGAATGTAAAATATCTTGAGTAAGTACCACCCTCTGTATTTATAGGTGCTTAGCACCTGTCAAGAGGGGGGATGGGTTATTGTTTCTTTCTTTTATTTGGTGCCACTGTAAGTCCTCCTTGATCCCTGTGTTGTAGTTCTTGTAAATAAAGATCATTGATTTATTATAATCCGTTCAGTTTTCCTGTTTTTGTGTTGCTGCACCCTCACCCACCATGTCTGTTGCCTTATGTTGCGCCCTTTCACTGAGTGAAACAGAGGGGGCGTAACAGGAGGATGAACATGTCTTGACTAAAGGGAGATCAATAGTTGAACAGGAACAATGGCCCTAGGGGAAGAAACTGCCCTAAAACTGGGTGGTTATGGACCAGACACTCCCAGACCCGTTGACTGGGGGCATGACTAACACTTTGTTGATTAAACCTGTTTACAGCCCCTGCCCTCCAGGGAAATATGACCCTGGAGAGAGGAACTGTTCCTCCTCCAGCCCTTGACCTGGGTTTGGCTTGTATCTTGAATGCGGCAGACCAGGAGCTTGTGGCTTTCCAGGCGCACATGGACACTACTGAGGTAGCCCACCCACACTCCCTCTAGTCTAGGCCCTTGAAGAGCCTTCATTAGATAGCATGGTCACTGTAGTTCTCTGGGGTTCGGACCCCTGCTACCGTGGGAGTTCAGCCCACTCTATTGTGGTCCTGTGGCCGTTTGGACCTGGGTAAAACCAACTACTTCACACACACACACGTATACACAGTTTATTTTGAATACCGGTACACTGGTAGTTTTGCTTAACCTTTGTTTAGAATATGATTAGTGTTCCATGTTTTACTCAATATGGTAATCGCTTCAGTCCATTTTCCTTCTCTCAAACGTTTTCTTTCAAATGAATAAAACAATGTGATTTAGACATTATATAAGAAATTATATAAGAACAGTTTTTCTCAGATCCTCACATAAAAAAAAAGAAATGCTAAATAAAGTCAAGAAAGAGTTTGGCTCCATGGGTCCTACGGCGGTTCTAGAACATTCCTCCTCTCCTTTTCCCTCCTGACATTGTTTAGACAAGCTCCTGTGGAGATGCTCTGATGAGCAGCGAGAGGAACCACAAGTTCAAGTTCTCCTGGACCGCGACCAGGGCGTCTGCGTCTAAAGTAAGTGAGACAACCTGCACACGAACACCTGAGCAAACTGTCTCAGCACGGAAACACACACGGGATCGTGCAGACCACAGCTAGACCCTTCTGGAGCTCGAAGAACACCCCGACCTTCGAGAAGTATGATGACAGTGATGATGACGATGACGATTATGACGACGACGGGGAGGAGGAAGAGGAGCCAGAATGGCACGAGAATGAGGAGGAATGGGCTGAGGAACTGGGTCAAGGACCAGGACAATGGTGACAACAGTGACGTTGCAGATGATGATGCAGGAACTCCCTTCGTGAGGCAGGGTGCCTCGTACTGAGCGGACTGGCAACCGCAGGAAACAAGGTGACCTCACCACACCAGGGGATGTTCCATATCCCTCCGCCATCCCTACCAGGAACGACATTCCTCTCTTTTCACCTCCGTCTTCCCCCCCCGCTCTCCTCCATTGATTCCGTCCATTTCATCACAGTGTCTCTCACTGGTCTTATCCTTTTACAGTAAAACAGAGGAAATTCCGTTCTTAGCGTGTTTTTTCAAGGTCGTAGAATCCTAGATGTAGGCGGAGCTGTGGTTGATATGGTAGCTGGACAGACGAATGGCTTAAAATGTCCTTCTGAACTGACTCACATGAACAGTGTTGCCTTGTTGCCTTTAACACACCGACAGGAGAGGCGTGTTCTTCATCACGCTTAAGAGTCTTTAACAATGTTCAAGAAGAATCAACTACATTAGTGTCACTGTATCTTTATGTTATCTCCCTGAGGCAAGTTGGGTTTGTGTGCGTTTTTGTGTGCTCGTGCTTGTGTGTGTGTGTGTGTGTTCCAGACAGCCTGTCACCTATGTGGCCTCCCCCACCTCATTCCCTGACAGCCCAGTGCCAACTCACTCTCTCCTCCCCTTTCTCTTCCTTCACTGTACATTCACAACTTTTCTGTTCTGTGCTAGGTGTCAGGCTTGGACCGGGAAGAGGACTCAGGATACAGAAGTAGAGCAGTACCAGATCTTTATTGGAGACGTAGTCGAATAAAAAGGTTTCCAAACGAAAAGACTCTCACTTTAGAGGTAACCAAATTATATTACAAACTTTAAACAAAAGACTCTCACTTTGGAGGAAACAAACATCTAGATTACAAACTTTGCTGAATTTCTTGGTCAAGGCTGTGGACGTGGGCTGGATTGCGGGGAAAACACAAACAGGCACAAGCCAAGGGGAGAACGCAGACTATAAGCACATGAGGGTAATGGGGAACAGGTGCAAACAATCAGGGCTTAGGAGAGACAATCAGACAGGAGACACGTGAGGAAGAGCCAGTGATCGCGGTGTGACACTGGGTAGGCTTTCACCACCGCTGCCCGTCTGTCTGTCTGTCTGTGTCTCTGTGTTTGTGTGTGTTGTCTGTGAGTGTGTGTATGTCACATATATTTTGATCTCCCTTTCATTCCTTATGTGAAGTCCGTTTCTCTCCAGTCACACACGTAACGGTGCGCTTACCACTCTCTTGGGATTTCTCAATGTTTATTTGAATCGATATATCACGATTAACAGAATGTTTGCATCACAATAATCACTGATTTTTTTTTACAACGAAATAAAAACCACTCAATAGACGAAGCAAGTTCAGGCTCGACACTAGGGGACTGCGCTTAAACATTCACACACATCAGTATACATTATCATCATTCACACACCTCAGTTCATATCATCACTCATCCACACATTTCAGTATTCATCATTACTTATCCACACTCCTCGGTGCACGTCACCACTCATTCCCTCACATGCACTAGCAGTGCAGGCACTCAGGTAGTACACGTAATCCATGAACACACCTGACTCAGCTAGTGCAAGCCCATTGGGCCCCATCCGGGAAGTCGGCTTTAAAGGCCGCGCGGATATTCAAACACTCACCTTGCCGATCCACTGATCAGTGTTGCTGCCGCCCACCATCCCCTTTCTCCCCCCTGTCTGTCTGTCTATATGTTGTATTATCTGTCTGTTTATATTATTGTATTGTCTGTTTCTGTCTATCAGGGGGATTATATACTGTATCTCTATTGCTCCATGGCTCTCGTCATACATGCACGCACGATTGCGTCGCTCGAGGCCGTTTTAGACATTCCATTCCACCAAAGTAAAACATATCCCGTGTCAGGGTTATCAATAAATCACGATTTATTATCAATCAATCACGTGAGTGTCTTGACTGAACTAATATTTTCAGCCTTAAGGAGGGAACAAATCAGAAACCATAATCATTGCAAAAGAAATGTCATCACAGCCACAAAAAGATGCAGGTAAAGTAAAAAATTAAAAGCTTTCTATTTGTCCCGATGGATGCATTTGATTGTTGAAAGGCAAACATCAAGCATGAAGCTCTTAGGCCTGTCCTCGATCAACACGTTGCATGCAGCCTAACACTGAATAATGTTCCCTTGGGAGCCCAACAGTCCGTACCACGCCAGAAAGTCATTCTCTCACAGTCATTCTTCATAGACACCATTAGTTCAATTACTATCAAGAAACCCATAAACAACAACACTGACCTACCACAGACAGCTACACTCACACACATTACTTTTGTCATCTCTTCTCCGGAGCTCATGGTTAATAGTTTGTGTGTGCGTGTTATCCATCTATCATTCGACGTAATCAGTCCCCACATACCTGGGTTCCACACTGATCTGGGATGCGAGAGAGGCTGTGGAAACACGTGGCTGTTGACAAGAGAGATAAGTGGTCATGTTGTGGCATATTAGTTATATCAGAAAAACACCCTGGAGGTGGAAAGCTGGAACTTAATTATGGATTCGTCTGCCAATCACATTTCTGCAGACTGACAGCTTTGGGAATGTCAGGACCCCTGAAGGGGCTGACAGCATATCTGAATAACTCAAGCCGAGTTGTTTTTACTTTGTATGGAAACAACTGTGTTAAATAGGGGTCAAAACAGGACAGCTAACTAGCTAGCTAGCTCTTTTTAATCCATATAATCCCAAGAAAAGACATGCCGCTGTCGGCAAGAACTGTTGAAGATCGTACCATCATGATGGCAAATCAAGTGGAGGAAACTCAAGTAAAGTCAAACCTGTGAAAAAATATTTTATGGCTCTCATGGAAATATATTTTAAAATATTTGGCTTTCATGGCTCTCTCAGTCGAAAAGGTTCGGGAACCACCACCTGCTTGACTTTGCCTTCCTTGCACAGCGCTAGCCTGCCAAACCTGCCTGTTCCTTTGCCTGCCTGCTCCGCCACCTGCCTGTTCCCTTGCCTGCCTGCTCCCTTGCCTGCCTGCTCCACCGCCTGCCGGTCTCATTGCCTGCTCTACCAAACCCAGCCCTGGTTCCAGTCTCCTGTCAACCAAACCAACCTCTCTATAATAACCCGGTTAACCTTCACCCATCCGCCTCCTTGTCTCTGTCCGCATCTGGGTTCACCCGTCCCTGGCCCTTAACATGTTGTTGTATTAGCATATTTCATGAACATATTGATTGGAATTATAATTAGATAAAATTCACTTGTGTGAGCCGTTAACTGACTTGTTGAATTCACAAAGGAATCTCAGTAGCCCAGCCACTTAATTACTTCCTTTATTGTTGCACTATGCTTATTGAAGAAGAGAACTGTGGGAAAATCAGACACTTAAAGTACTTCAGCACCCTTGGATTTAGTCATCGAGATGGTTCTTCTTTTCATCAGCAGTCTCACTGTGGTACCCTGTAGTGAATTTTGATCTCCTGAACCAAACACAGTGAAATGCTTTAAGCAAACTTTACATGACGTTTTTTTAAATGCCCTTTGAAATTGCGGAAAGAAGAGAGCAGTAAAATTATTTTCGATGGCCATGTGTACTATTTTGTAATTGACTGGGACAAATTATTCCTGCCTGTCATTATGATTGTTATTTCACTTTAAATATGTTTACTAAAAATGTTTTACCATTGTGCATCATGACCAGGGGTCTCATTTATAAAGGAGTGCGTAGAATTCTTACTAAAAGTGTACGTACGCCCAAAAGCGTAAAATAGTGTATGCACATTTATAAAATCGTGTGTATGCACACCTGTAGGCAATGTTCGCTTTATAAATCACAGCTTAACCACAAGTGTGCGTACGTAAAGTATCATTGCACCCCGCCCTGAACACGCCCATTTTTAACCATAAATGGTCAATGCAAAGTACCTCATTAATGCTGATCTAGTATCATTCTCATGAACCAGGGGTCTCATTTATAAAGGAGTGCGGAGAATTCTTACTAAAAGTGTGCGTACGCCCAAAAGCGTAAATTGGCGTACGCACCCAAAAATTCAGATTTATAAAACCGTGCGCATGCACACCTGTAGGCAATGTTCGCTTTATAAATCACAGCTTAACCACAAGTGTGCGTACGTAAAGTATCATTGCACCCCGCCCTGAACACGCCCATTTTTAACCTTAAATGGTCAATGCAAACTAAGGACCTCATGAATGCTAATCTCATGAACCTGGCAGGTGATTCTTCTTCACGGTGAATCAAGGCAAACAAAAAACAACACAATAGTGTGACAGCGCCAGTGGCAGAACCGGAGAAGAAGCGGTAACAACTGCAGTAGTAAATTCTGTGTATCTTGCATGGCGATTAAAAACGAATTCTGGTTCTGAAGTGTAATGAGTGTAGTGATTGCGCGGGAGCTTAACAACTGTATTTCCAGTTTTTGACATATGATGATATCTGCACAGTATTAAAGAAATATATTTAGTTATACTTTGTGTTCTGTAGTTACATGCATTTCAGCCTCCTACACTGCCGTAAAAGGACAATCTGATTGTGAGACAGACAGCGCTGAATATTGATTTAAAATTTGAGTGGCATTGTACAAGATGTGTATGGAACGATTATCACGCAGTTCAAGCTCAAATAACACTGATGTATTTAATCTTCATTATAATCATAAATTGAGTCAATGTGTGTGAGGACAACAAAATACATAAATATTATGAGTAATCGCTTCTCCGACTTTTACTTTTTGCAGTATGTGTCTCCAATTCCCACTGTCTCCAAAAAGTGAGCAGGTTTACGGGAGGGTCATAGTTTGCGTGGAGGACCGCACATTCTACCGCCAAGTTAGTTTTTTATAAATCACTGACTTTGCGAGAAAACTGGCGTACGCACATTTTCAGCCCCGTTTTGTGCGTATGCAAGCTTTATAAATGAGACCCCAGCCCTTGTTACCCGTAGACCCACTAACCCTGAACAAGCTCTGGGCTGTGTACATTACCCAGTGATGAAACAGAGATAGAGAGATGGACTCCAAACACAGTTATGATTATTTTAAGGGATGAAAACTAGGATTAAATGGAGCCAGAATAGCGCAATCGAAAGCTCTCTCTGACAGAAATACCCTTTCACACTTTGGAAGTTCAGATAAGGTCAAGAAAATGGCAAACAGATATATGTGGCTATCTGTAACCAAGGCAAATCCATTCTCTAATAATCCCCACAGTTGCTGTTGAAATGTTCTTTGTTTTCCATCTAGTCTGTCTGCCGTTACACTTTGAAGAAGGATCGCTCCACCAAACTGACTATGCATAGTTTAAGCTGTCATAACTACAGGCTCAAAACCCATCAACTTTTGACGTGTATCATCAAAGCATTCATTTTGGTATCTCAGTTTCACCACAGTTGGATGGGTTAATTATAACTGCCACCACTTCCCCTTTTTCCGCTGGGATAGCCAATAGATTTTTCCCTTTTGTGTCTCTAAAATGTAATCTCCCTGTGATAGACATGACAAACATATTTGTATACAAAAACAGATGACTGACTGGTAAATTTTTTCTGATCTCCCTATATATTCTCCCCCCAGCCTGTCTCCCCCCTGTATTTTGTCCAGTACAGTAATCCCTCGCTATATCACGGTTCACTTTTCACGGTTTCGCTACTTCACGGTTTTTTAAATCGTGCATTGTGTTCTGCATTCTGATTGGCTGAACCGTCTCTCTGCTTCTTCTCTACCAGTGCGTCAATAACGTTGCGGTTTACTGTAATACTGTATGTACTGTACACGTGCAAAACAGCTAGCCAAATAAAATACACGTAATTCAAATTCTCTTAACCAATAATGTCGACAAAACGTTCTGCACCGACAAAGGCCCTGCGGTCGGACCCAAAAGGCAGAGGAAGTCGCAGAAAAAGTTAAACTTCTGGACATGCTAAAGGAGGGTAAAAGCTGTGCGGCTCTAGGTCGGCATTACGGAATGCATGAATCTTTAATTAAAATTTAATTGTACAGTATAATAATTGTAAAAAAAAAAATTAAGGTTTCTACTTCACGGATTTCACTTATCTCGGGTGCTTTTTGGAACGTAACCCCCGTGAAAAACGAGGGATTACTGTATCATTCTTTTCTCTGCGGGGAACTTGCTCGCCTATTGATGGACTTGAATTGAAGTCAGACCACATACGGTGGTAGTGCTTAGAGTAGTGTGGTAGTTTTAGTTGCAAAAACTGTTGAAGCAGTAGCAGAATTTGTGTGTTGGAAAATATTTAATAAACTGAACTAAAGCTAAACTGTTCAGAAGGAGCTAATCTCTCCATGTCAACACGATGTTTTATGTTTAGCCACTCTGTCCCTGCATGGCTCCTTCTAGGATCCATGGGTGGAGCTGAACCTGCTCTAGGGTCGGATGGACTGATGGCTTGACACTCAGACAGCAGAGAATCAGATCACGGCATTCTGATGAGCATGGATAGCAGAAACGGTTTCAAAATGTATACTGAGAACAAGTATGCAATCACCACCCCACTCCCTTCCTGTTGACACCTGAGAAGTTAATCGCATGATTCACCACCACTCATTTCTTTTCAGTTGCCACCTCTGCACTCTTTTTCTCCTTCCTCATCCATCCCTCATGTCCTTCCTTTGTCATCCCTTCATTCTCTCACCTTGCGAGACGCCTACAGGGAAGGCCACCCTCCCTCTGATGGCCTCCAGGCTGGTAGTGAAGGGAAAAGAGCCACACACCAGGATGAAGAGGGTGATGCCCACAGACCAGACCGTGATGGGCCCTGCCAGGTACTCTCTCATGAAGGACCACTCTGGAGCGGTGTAGTCCAGGGTGCCTGGAAGCAGAGGGGGAATCAGATGTAACGTCTTGAACGCACCATTGTGGATTGGTATTGTGGAACCGTTATTTCACTCTATCTGAACGAAATTCAACCAAACCTGCAAAGTTCTTGTAGGCGGTATCCTTCCACACATCCCCACAGCCAAAGTCGAAGAGCTTGACCTGGTGTGAGTCGGTCTGGATCAGTATGTTCTCCGGTTTGACATTGCGGTGCAGGACTCCTCGTTTCTGGCAGTGATCCAGTGCCTGAACCAGCTGCACCATCAGCTGCCGTGCCAACCATTCAGGGAGGGTACACCCGTTGTCAAACAGGAAAACCAACAGATCCTTGCAGGGCGTTGGGTCCTCCAGCACCATGACGTATTGAGTGGGCTGGTCAAACCAGTCCAGCATGTTCAAGATGTAAGGGCACCGGGGAGCCATGTTGACCTGCTTCATTAGTTCTACCCTGCGCACCCCAGACATAAGCTTTGTCTGCCAGAGATGCAGTGAGCTTGTCACAGGGGGATGGGAGAGACGCTTTCCTGGCTGTCATCCAGGTGCTCGCCCCAGGTACCAGGTACGCCACCAGCGACGGTTCCAGGGGTGGAGGGCCGGACCAAAAGCCTCAACTCTTGTGAAGGGGAGGAGCGCCGTGACCGGCACATTCGCCATTAAAGGCGCATCCCAGGAGCCCTGCACATACTCTGCCAGTTTAGGCATGGTGGGGCACAGGGGTTTGGCCGCTCTCCTGCGTTTCGCATGAGGGCCCACATCCCACGGATCCTCTTCCTCCACAGGAGGCGAGGCCGGCAGAGGGACCCCCATGATGGCAGCTGCCTTAGCAATGGCCGCAGGGAAGTCGGCTCTGCGTGACAACGCAGAGATGGAAGCGACTGGAATTGCTTCCTCGTCGTCCTCTGAGGCAGAGATCAACCCGCACCCTTGATCTTCACAGAGGAACAGGGGGGTTGATCGCAAAGCGTCGACAAAGAAAGCCTCCACAGGAGGTTGCGGCCAGATGCTTGCGCCTCGTCAGCCTCCTCGATGGGGTCTTCCAACTCCGAACACTCCTCCTCGGAGAGCAGAGCGGAGACGACATCCTCGAGGGGCTCCTCCACCTGGAAGAAATCATAGCGCAGCCGCCTCTCCGAAACGGAGAGACATGCGCAAGATTTACACTCAGGGGACTCCACCATACCTTCCCTGGCATGCCAAAAAATAGTTGAAGTGGTAGCAGAATTTGTGTGTTGGAAAATATTTAATAAACTTAACTAAAGCTAAACTGTTCAGAAGGAGCGAAGCTCTCCATGTCAACACGATGTTTTATGTTTATGTAACCGATAGTGTCTATGGCGCAGGAAGAATGTCAAGGCCACACAGGACTGACGCTCACTCTGGATCTCTTTAATCTGGCACAGAGATAAATGAAAAACGATCATCAAAACGTGTACAACTGCAGCACATGGATCTGTGTAACAAGACAGAAAACTTAAGTACCTCTGAACCCAGCTAATACGTACATTGCTAGCTAGATAACTAGCTTTTAAACATGCCGATAACAATACAACTTATTTCCGCACAAAACTGTCTGAAACTCTCTATTTACATGTTAGAAGTACTTATAATGAGAACACATGGCGCTAAGCACTATAGAAATACCATAAATATCGAACATATTTATAATATTCACCACGTTTCTCACACACCCACCTTCAGCTCTAAATGTTCTTTCTCTGCTGAATTATCAAACCCTTTTAACCCACCAGGTGGCTCTAAACCCAACATACTAGCACATACATTTTTAGGAAATTCATAAAAGGGTATTTCCAACCCTGTTACATCTAGCCACTCTGTCCCTGCATGGCTCCTTCTAGGATCCAAGGGTGGAGCTGAATCGGCTCTAGGGTCGGACGGACTGATGGCTTGACACTCAGACAGCAGAGAATCAGATCACGGCATTCTGATGAGCATGGATAGCAGAAACGGTTTCAAAATGTATACTGAGAACAAGTATGCAATCACCACCCCACTCCCTTCCTGTTGACACCTGAGAAGTTCATCGCATGATTCACCACCACTCATTTCTTTTCAGTTGCCACCTCTGCACTCTTTTTCTCCTTCCTCATCCATCCCTCATGTCCTTCCTTCACACTGTCTCAGGGGAATATCCTGTACTTGTCGAGCGTCTGCTAAATTATTAAATGTAATGTAAGTGCTCACATCCCTAAAGGTTCATCCAACAATTCGAAAATGTATTTATTAATGTAAGAATTGTAATAGGATAAGCTTACTAATGTACTTAAATCTGCCAAATTAATAAAAGTCAAACATACACGTAGGCTAGTAAACCAATCTTTTCCCACTCTGACGCAAGTTCCCTCCCATTGCATGTCCTCCGAGTAAAGAACTGGCCTCCTTCACGTCCGCTCATACAGTATAAATGCCCTGACAGTCACGAGCCTGCACATTCTTATTGGTTTAAACTACAGATCTGACTAAATATGTCTGGAAGAGGTAAAGGAGGTAAAGGACTGGGGAAAGGAGGCGCCAAGCGTCATCGCAAGGTTCTCCGTGATAACATCCAGGGCATTACTAAGCCCGCCATCCGCCGCCTGGCTCGCCGCGGTGGGGTGAAGCGTATTTCAGGTCTGATTTACGAAGAGACCCGTGGTGTTCTGAAGGTGTTCCTGGAGAACGTTATCCGTGATGCCGTCACCTACACTGAGCACGCCAAGAGGAAAACCGTGACCGCCATGGATGTGGTTTATGCTCTGAAACGCCAGGGACGCACATTGTACGGTTTTGGCGGTTAAAACTTCACCAACTTCACCAACTTCACCACCATTTCAATGTCCAACACAAAGGCTCTTTTCAGAGCCACCCACATGTTACAAATAAGAGACTATTTCCATTTATCGAGTAGTTGTTCAGAATTGTGAAAGATATGCGATATGTTGATTAGAAGCTGACAAAAACAAAACAACGAGCAAGTCGTGTTCATAAAGTTTTAGACGACCGATCTGGTTGAGTATTGATCAAGAGAAAATATTCAGGGTGAAGTAAAGCTCATTTTACAGTGACGATCACTACATAAGTGTTCAATTTGTTTGAAGGCGTGATCGTAGTGTATGTGAAGTTTTCTAGTTAATGGTATCGAGAACCATAGATATTATAAAAAAGTATAAAATTATGTACATGCATCGGGTTCAAAGTGCCGAGTGCTGCTTCATTTTAAATAGCAGCATGTGTTCATTTTATGTCATGCATACTATCATAGGCACAATCACGACTGGCGCCGTACTGCAACCGAACAAAGCTTTTTACGTCATTTATCATGTGTTTCTGGTTAAATTAGGCGGTAAACTGCTCATGAAGTTTGGTGCAGATTCCTGGATTAAAGTCGCTTAATCTCCAAATTTACAGCAAACATTTCAGTTGTGGTATTAAAGAATAAGGAAGATAATTGTATGAGCATTTGTTTGCGTGAAGGTGTTTCTAATATGTTTTCTCAGTAATCATAAAGGTCCGTTTAAAATGACTGAATAGATGGGGCGGGAGGAATTACACACATGCGCAGTAGATTTCATCTATCGAAAGTCACATCCCAGATGAAGGCAGCGACTAGCAGGAGGAGTGACTCAAATTTTGCGTGTGTTCAGCTATAAATACCGGGTAACCAACCACCGTCTTCACTATTCGTTTCTGAGAAGCAGCGATACCACATCATGCCTGAGCCAGCCAAGTCCGCCCCCAAGAAGGGCTCCAAGAAAGCCGTTTCCAAGACCGCCGCCAAAGGCGGGAAGAAGCGCAGAAAGTCCAGGAAGGAGAGCTACGCCATCTACGTGTACAAGGTACTGAAGCAGGTTCACCCTGACACCGGGATCTCCTCCAAGGCCATGGGAATCATGAATTCCTTTGTCAACGATATCTTCGAGCGTATTGCCGGAGAGTCATCTCGCCTGGCTCACTACAACAAGAGATCTACCATCACCTCCAGAGAGATCCAGACCGCTGTTCGCCTGCTGCTCCCCGGTGAGCTGGCTAAGCACGCTGTGTCTGAGGGCACCAAGGCTGTGACCAAGTACACCAGCTCCAAGTAAACGGGCTCTCCTTCAATTTCACCCCAAAGGCTCTTTTAAGAGCCACCCACTACTTTCTACAATTGAGGAAAATCCATATAATGTCTTCATCTACTCCGTAATCTGCTTAATGTAATGTACTGCCTTCTAATAAATAGATATTCGTTAATAAATAAATAAAATGACAAACGATATTGATTATAACACCGAGTAGAGATTAAAAGAGGCTTGACTTGAAAATTAAAGTAGGAGGTACAGAAATGTACAATTGGATGAATAATGATGTGAAGTATTGCTGCTAGAAAGTATATGTAAGGCTCTACAATAAAACATTTCTCAGCTTCTTACTCATCCACATCGGAGCATGATTGTGTACATGTTTTTCACATGCGTCTTTGCAAGCGTTTTATATGTATGCGTGCTTTCAGTATGAATGTGAATACTTCAAATGAATGTTTTTTATGTGTATTCAAGCATTTCACAATGTGGAGTGTCCGTTGTATGGACATGTCTCATGCATTCCTCAGTTCACCAACAACATGGATATTAAGATGTATAAGATGAGTCCTGCTCAGTATAGCAGGTAGACCACATACACCATCCACGGAATACAGAGACACAGTCAGCTACAGTCGGTCTCACACTAGTATTAAGTAACAAGTCGTACATAAGGATACTGTAAGACAGTCTGTAAGGTTGGTGTCCTTGGAGGTGGAAACTAGGGTATAAAAAACACCGGTAACTCTCTTCCTATTCCCCCAGACCACCGTAAGAAAACACCGGTAACCTATTCTATCTGCTATCAGCCACTTGCAAATAGTAATGTGAAACGTACAAACTGGATGATTTTCTGGTCAGTATGTAAGCTGAATGGTCAAATTGTTCACACTACACGATGGACGAGTATATTGTGGTATTTACATTTAGTTATCTATCCATTCATGCCCGTATTTTTATTGTATATATATTTCATTAAAGTTTGTGTGGGGGAGGGGGGGGATTTGCGCTTAAAATGAAGAGCGACTGCATGAACAAAGGTGAAGAGGGTGGGGAGACAAGGCGACCAAACTCGCCTTCGGAGGACAGATTGGCTCCACCCTCGGGTTTGTTGTTACCTCCGATTGGATCCAAACCCAACCGACATTGTGACCAATGAGCGTCGGTTGCCGCCTTCTATGCTATAAATACTGTCCTCCCGCCGACATCTTCTACATCTTATTTGAAAGACATCTTATAAGCAAAATGAGCGGTAGAGGCAAAACCGGAGGCAAAGCCAGAGCGAAGGCAAAGACCAGGTCATCCCGCGCCGGGCTCCAGTTCCCAGTGGGTCGTGTTCACAGGCTCCTCCGGAAAGGAAACTACGCTCAGCGCGTGGGAGCTGGTGCACCCGTCTACCTGGCTGCTGTGCTCGAGTACCTCACCGCTGAGATCCTGGAGTTGGCCGGTAACGCAGCTCGTGACAACAAGAAGACTCGTATCATCCCCCGTCACCTGCAGCTGGCAGTCCGCAACGACGAGGAACTCAACAAACTTCTCGGCGGAGTTACGATCGCTCAGGGTGGAGTTCTGCCCAACATCCAGGCGGTTCTTCTCCCTAAGAAGACCGAGAAGGCTGTTAAGTCCAAGTAAAGACTGAACATCAGTCTCACCTACCCCAAAGGCTCTTTTAAGAGCCACCCACTACATTCTTCAAAAGCGCAATTCATACTTAGTTTCTTGCACTCTTATATATATCATAATGATGTCTATATACACATATATTACATAATATCACAATAAAAATATAAGTAATCACCAGTATCAGACTTTAACCAAGTTCCGCCACAGAGTTAAACATAGTTTACTACCCACTATGCAATCAAGTTGTATCGAACTTTTTTGTTTTGAACGTGTTGGATGTAAGTCTATAAAACTCGCCAAGTTGGGAGAGACTGAGGAGTTTGACCACGAAATTTACATGGTTTTGCTGTGCTGGTCATTATGCGTGCTATCACGTAAGCAGACTTTGCAAAACCCTTTAGAAATTGTCCCAAAAACTGGATTGTTTTAGGTCTGTATGTAGTCGTTTGAAAATTAAATAATGTATTTATATTTTGCACGATTTTGAATGCAAAAGATAATTCAAGCCACACAGGAGACTGTATGTTCTATTTCGTGGAGCTCCGCCCCATAGGGGAGCTCTGCTCCTTTTGGTTTATCCCGCTGTATCCGCATCTGATCATGAATGTATTATATTAAACTGGAAGCCGGACGAAAAATGGCGGCCGTTGATTTCAATGGAGTTGCTCGCCTGGCACATACGCCCATAGACATAAAGAGTGTCTATGCCTATTTAATGTCTATGCATTGTTGAAAGCTTCGTTTCACAGTTTTTCTTCTAACTCGAACCATCGAGCCTCTTGCAGGTGGCAGAGTCCAGCCCAGCCAGCAAGCGTAGACCTCTGTTCGTAGGACGGAGCTTTGTCCTCTCTGGGTCAGACGAACGCATTGACATATCTAATGTCTATGGACGAACGTATTTTCATGTCTGCGGCTCCGCAGTTAAACGCTCGCCCGAACTCTGCATTACGCAGTGGCGGGATTCGTGTACACTGCCAGACTGGTTAAATAGGATACTGAGAGAGGGATATAGTTGCATAGATCTTTTTTGTTTGGGCCATTTATTAATCGATCCTCGCAGCATCAGTTACATCTAGCAGACTATATGTACTAGATAAAGCAGATTACATGAAATTTACTCAATTGTAGAAAGCAGTGGGTGGCCCTTAAAAGAGCCTTTGGGGTGAATTTGAAGGAGAGCCCGTTTACTTGGAGCTGGTGTACTTGGTCACAGCCTTGGTGCCCTCAGACACAGCGTGCTTAGCCAGCTCACCGGGGAGCAGCAGGCGAACAGCGGTCTGGATCTCTCTGGAGGTGATGGTGGATCTCTTGTTGTAGTGAGCCAGGCGAGACGACTCTCCGGCAATACGCTCGAAGATATCGTTGACGAAGGAGTTCATGATTCCCATGGCCTTGGAGGAGATCCCGGTGTCAGGGTGAACCTGCTTCAGTACCTTGTACACGTAGATGGCGTAGCTCTCCTTCCTGGACTTTCTGCGCTTCTTCCCGCCTTTGGCGGCGGTCTTGGAAACGGCTTTCTTGGAGCCCTTCTTAGGGGCGGACTTAGCTGGCTCAGGCATGATGTGGTATCGCTGCTTCTCAGAAACGAATAGTGGAAACACTGGTTGGTTACCCGGTATTTATAGCTGAACACATTCAAAGTTTGAGTCACTCCTCCTGCTAGTCGTTGCCTTCAGCTGGGATGTGACTTTCTATACATGGAATCTACTGCGCATGTGTGTAATTCAACACCGCCTCCCTCATCTATTCAGTAATCTTAAACCAATCTTTATGATTACTGAGAGAACATATTAGAAACACCTTCACGACAACAAATCCTCAAGACAATTATCTTCATTAACCTTTAATCACACAACTGAAATGCTGTATTTGCTGTATGCTTGGCGGAGCTACTTAAATCAAAGAATTTACACCAAACTTCACGAGCAGTTTACCGCCTAATTTAACCAGAAACACGTGATTAATGACGTTAGAAGCTTTGTTTGGTTGCATTACCGCTAGTCGTGATTGTGCCACAATAGTAAAATGAACACATGCTGCTATTTAAAATGAAGCGGGAGGAATTGAACCCGATAAATTTGTCAAATGATTCCCCCCGCCCCCATCCAGTTTTAGTTTTAAGTTCAATGAGCCCCGTTTTTGATACCATTAGTTCGAAAACTTCGGATATGCTACGATCACAAGGATATATATATATATATATATATATATATTGTTTTACATTTAATACTGAACCAGGTCGGTCGTCTAAAACATGAAGTACACTTAGTCTTTTTCTACTCAGTTAGCCTGGAGTAGTCATGACATTATCATAACTACTAGACACATGGAAACAGTCTTTTATTTGTAATATGTGGGTGGCTCTTAAAAGAGCCTTTGTGTTGGACATGGAATTGGTGATCGATTTAACCCCCGAAGCCGTACAATGTGCGTCCCTGGCGTTTCAGAGCGTAAACCACATCCATGGCGGTCACGGTCTTCCTCTTGGCGTGCTCAGTGTAGGTGACGGCATCACGGATAACGTTCTCCAGGAACACCTTCAGCACACCACGGGTCTCTTCGTAAATCAGACCTGATATACGCTTCACTCCACCGCGGCGAGCCAGGCGGCGGATGGCGGGCTTAGTAATACCCTGGATATTATCACGGAGAACCTTGCGATGACGCTTGGCGCCTCCTTTCCCAAGTCCTTTACCTCCTTTTCCTCTTCCAGACATGGTTACTTTTTTCTATGCTTCAAATCGATGAGAATGATGAGGCTCGTGACTGTCAGAACATTTACTCTGCATGTGCGGACGTGAAGGAGGCCAGTTATTTACTTGGAGAACACGCAATGGGAGGGAACTTGCGTCAGATAGGGAAAGGTTTGGTGTATTAGCCTACGTGTATATTTCACTTTTATTAATTGGGCAGATTTAAGCACATTAATAAGCTATTAAAATGTTAACATTAACGAACACGTTTTTGAATTGTTGGATGAACCTTTAGGGATGTGAGCACTTACATTACAAGTAAATTACATTACAATATTGAATTATTAGATTAATTATTAATTATAACAATTATTACAATATTACATTTAGTCATTTAGCGACTTGCAGCAAGTACAGGACATTCCCCAAACAATTAGGGTGAAGTGTGTTGCTCGGCGGGGTTTCAAACTGGGAACCTTCTGATTACTGGCCCTCATTCTCTTTCTCACTCTCCACTGAACAGATGAACGTAGACTCATCTTGTTCTTCATCATAATACACTGTGATAATATGCTTGGTGATTCATAAAACATCTGGCACTATATTAAAATATGTAGCCTTATACTACGTGGTTAAAAAGTCACTTGAACAAATAAATACATGTACATTCTGAGACTATAACTGGGCCCTTAGAAAGCTAGCTAGTTATATGCTGGTTTATTTGACATGGAGAGATAACTGTGATTTTAGGTGAGTGCTGTGTTTTTTGAACAGTTAATTTAATAAAGCTTTGGATGCCCAATTATAACCTATACATGTTGACCAGAATACAGCTCTGTATGTCTGTCCAGAGTTTATTTCCTGTTATCTATTGTCATTTTCACTGGCAGCCTTTGGTAGTGTGTGTTCTTGTTCCTGAAAAAGATCACCAAACACATTTCCTCTTTGCGAACAACTAAAGAGAACTGTTGACAATAAATAAAATTTAAATAAGTTTAGAGCGTCACCCAGTGGTGTTGAAACTACATAGCCTACGAAAAAAGTTGGATATCAAAATAAAAAGCTTTTTTTAAAATCATGTTTAAATGTGGAACATAGTAGCCTGTTTGTAAATCATTTATGTCAGACCACATATGTCAGATAGAGCTGTCATCATCATGCTGGCTGGGCCTTTGTGTTTCTGTGTGTCAGTGCCCCCTTCGGAGAGCAAAGTTCTCTGCAGCCCGGTCCTGCCTGTCATTAACACCGACAGACTCAGGACAGCCAAGCCTTGGTGGACGAAGCACTGGAGGTAAAATGTGCGCTTGAGATGGTCAAAATACATGTGACTTTGTTTCGAAAGATCCCTTCAGTCATTCTCTCCACTCCTGTCCCTGTCCCTCCCTCCCTCCTCCCCAAGATGCGGAAGGTCTTTTCCATCCGGGGTCACTATCCAGTGGTTCCGTCTGCCCTCAGGGCCAGAGGTTGGGTAGAACGCCGCCTACCACAACGTTGCAGCCGTCTCCGTGTATATGACGACGATGATGGCCTGGACACAGATGACAGTGATGATGATGGTGAGCTGGGATGTGAACAGTGTTTTCTCAATGTCATTTGTTACTTTGATCTATTTGATATTTCTGGATTGAAGATGGACTGAGTGGTTTGTTATGTGGCTGTGCTTCTGCCTAGACAACCCACGCGCTGTTCTCAAAGAGGAGAATCCAGAGGACATGTACGATATCACGGTGAGACGTTTTCTGGTTCACGGTGCCTGCTAGCTGAGTACTTCCTCTGCTGCGGTACTCTTTCCATGCATCATTTTCATGTCACTTTGGATAAGAGTGTTCGTTGAATTGATAAAACGTATGTAAATGTGGTCGAGCAGCATTTCACTTTGACTACATAGACGTGTCAACAACTAAAAAAATGATGTTGTTCAACAGTCATGCATGGTGCGTACAGAAAGGACCAACCTGTACTGGAAAATGTGCAGAAGGTACACTGACACTGGTCATCTGCAGAAGGAGCAGAAGACCAATCACTCTGCAAAGACGGGAGTCATCACCACCAAGGTCAGACACATCGGAAGACTACAGCCTATTTACCTTCCTCTGAAAATGACCATTGATGACACTCATGGTTCTTTGTCCTGTCCCCCCCCCCCCCCCCCCCCCCCCCGCAGTCTGCCAGGTGGGCCTGTGTGTCAACCTGAAGTGGTTCGCAGCGGCTGACCCAGACACCTTCTTCCCTCGCTGCTATCGGCTGGGCGCAGAGAGAGTAGAGGGACAGAAAGCTTGGGCGGCTGGAGAAGCCAAGCAATCAGGCTAGTGAACAACGATGGACATTCACAACATTATGCCAGTTGCCACAGGATCTGTTTAAAGAGGCTAACTTCTGTCCTCATTCCCGTCTTCAGGTCGAAATAAATCCAAGAAGCGGAAGTCAGTTGTGTCAGTGTCCTGCACAATCATTGACTTCGCTTTGGAAGTGTGTCAACACTTTTTGGAGAGTTTGGACCACAAGGACATAGACATTTCCTCAGACACACCATCAGTGCCGAAGGAAGAACAGTGGTCTATGTTCATTCGTGACTATTACCGTGTTGTTCAGTGAGTATTTATTAAGTGTCTTGATGATGATTGTGTCTGCATCGTGCGAGCTGCACGCGCAGAGAGATACAAAGCCACCTACAAAACCACCTGATAAACAGGATTATTTGCACTCTCTAACATCTCCTCTACTCCGTCTCACTGTCCTCCCCTCCATACCTCCCTTCGGTATGGGGGGACTGAGCTCTCAGCACTTGCGTGGTCATCGGCCAATGTTGGACCTGGTGCCAGTGGACATCGATCTGAGATGGTCTTCCTACCCCGGATCTGGTCGCCAGTCGGATGTCAGTCTTCCTGATGGACAAGGAGAGAGTTCCTGGTCCTTTTCCTCATCCCCCTGCGTGTGATGCTGCGCCAATCATGGGCCCAAGCCCAGTGGCTGCCTAAATTGACTTTGTGCAACCTAAGACCCAAGTTGAGCATTGAGTATTGATGTTTCAACAACTTGTTAACTCTTTCTAGAGTTATGACTGTTTTAGCCTGTGTTCTGCTCTTCACTTTCTCCAACTGTCCCTGGAGAAGGGGATCCCTCACTGAATTGCTCCTTCCAAGGTTTGTTCCATTTTTTGTTCCTAGTGAGTTTTTCTGGGAGTTTTTCCTTGTCTTCCTTGAGGGTTTAGGTTGGTTGAGGGGCAGTTCTATGGGCATATGTGAAGCCCTCTGTGACATTGCTTGTAAAAAGGGCTATACAAATAAATGTTGATTTGATTTGATTTAATTATTCTTCACTTAAAATAAAGTCATTACTGACTTAACATTTTGTTGGTATTTTTATGAAAATGGTTTCTGTTTTCCACTGTGACTCAGGGAATCATAAATGTAGACCTTTGATTTAATTTTTAAGTGATTTATTCAGTTTAACTAGAAAGATTATAAGGTCATGATCACGTCCACCTCTTGCTGGACTCATGGATGTATTAATATAAACTGTATTAATATAAACTGGCTGGACTCCGCGCGGACGAGAGGCACCTGGCTGCAGTCCACCACCGTGAGGCAGGAGCGTTGCAGGCACCACCGCGAGGCAAATGCACCGCCGTGAGGCAAGGAGTTTCCAGAGTTTTTTTTTTTTCTCGGGGGGCGGGGGGAAGTGAGGACATTTAAACCTGGATTTCACCGACACAGAACAGTGCAATCCGTGTATCATTCATTTCGAGTTGCGGTAAATTGTTTATTTTTATCCACAGAAAATAAGTGCATGATTTCTTGTCAATATAAGTGCCGTAAAATAATAACGTTATAGAAGTCATTAATGATTTACCGAATAATTACCGAATGTTACAAGTCTACTTGGGTAGTTGTTATGAAGCTAAATTCAAAGTAACTGTTCGCATTTGTTTGTATGTAATGTTATAATACATTTTTGTAAACTCTCCTTAAGAGACTCCTTAAACTCCTCCTCTCCTTGTAAACATTAAAGTTGAATCTAATCTAATTTTGTGACGATGCCCAGCTAATGCAGCTGCACCAGAAGTGCACCAGAAGTGCACCAGAAGTGCACCAGAAGTGCACCAGAAGTGCACCAGAAGTGCACCAGAAGTGCACCAGAAGTGCACCAGAAGTGAAAACAGTTATTACAACAGAATATAATTGTATACTCAGAATATACACAGTATGAACAGTATAATCAGAATATACAGGGTACAAAATGTGGCAGAGTACATGGCTCATTTTTACTTTTTTATTTTTCTACCTATGTTGTATACTACAGTATATAAACCAAACAAATATGAATAGCTTTTGCATCATCAGTACTTTTATTTGTGGATACTGAGGAAGGAATTTCACATTTAGAAGGGCCCTCTGACCTCCAGATGTAAATGTTGATTCCTGTCTGTCTCCTAAATCCTGCAGATACACATTTGCATAACACCAGTTAATCAAAGGAAGTCAAGTCCCAGTTTGATCACTATGTTAAAATGTGTGCCCCCACCCCCTGCAGATCACAATATTCTAAAAGTGGTTTGACCACTAAAAGGTGTGCCCCCACCCCCTGCCAACCTTCATCCTAACGTGGAAAATTAATATTGAAAGCACGCATACATATAAAATGCTTGCACAGGCGCATGTGAAAAACAATTACACACTCATGAAAATAAGGACGTGGCTTTTTATCAACCAATCCTCATTTTTTGGAAGGCAGTATCAGAGTATATGTACTAGATAAAACATCCTATATGGACTTTACGCAATTGTAGAAAGCAGTGGGTGGCTCTTAAAAGAGCCTTTGGGGTGAATTTGAAGGACAGCCTGTTTACTTGGAGCTGGTGTACTTGGTCACAGCCTTGGTGCCCTCAGACACAGCGTGCTTAGCCAGCTCACCGGGGAGCAGTAGGCGAACAGCGGTCTGGATCTCCCTGGAGGTGATGGTAGATCTCTTGTTGTAGTGAGCCAGGCGAGACGACTCTCCGGCAATACGCTCGAAGATATCGTTGACAAAGGAATTCATGATTCCCATGGCCTTGGAGGAGATCCCGGTGTCAGGGTGAACCTGCTTCAGTACCTTGTACACGTAGATGGCGTAGCTCTCCTTCCTGGACTTTCTGCGCTTCTTCCCGCCTTTGGCGGCGGTCTTGGAAACGGCTTTCTTAGAGCCCTTCTTGGGGGCGGACTTGGCTGGCTCAGGCATGATGTGGTATCGCTGCTTCTCAGAAACGAATAGTGAAGACGGTGGTTGGTTACCCGGTATTTATAGCTGAACACACGCAAAATTTGAGTCACTCCTCCTGCTAGTCGCTGCCTTCATCTGGGATGTGACTTTTGATAGATGAAATCTACTGCGCATGTGTGTAATTCCTCCCGCCCCATCTATTCAGTCATTTTAAACGGACCTTTATGATTACTGAGAAAACATATTAGAAACACCTTCACGCAAACAAATGTTCATACAATTATCTTCCTTATTCTTTAATACCACAACTGAAATGTTTGCTGTAAATTTGGAGATTAAGCGACTTCAATCCAGGAATCTGCACCAAACTTCATGAGCAGTTTACCGCCTAATTTAACCAGAAACACGTGATAAATGACGTCAAAAGCTTTGTTCGGTTGCAGTACGGCGCCAGTCGTGATTGTGCCTATGAACACATGCTGCTATTTAAAATGAAGCAGCACTCGGCAACCCGATGCATGTACATAATTTTATACGTTTTTTAAAATAATATATATGGTTCTCGATACCATTAACTAGAAAACTTCACATACACTACGATCACGCCTTCAAACAAACTGAACACTTATGTAGTGATCGTCACTGTAAAATGAGCTTTACTTCACCCTGAATATTTTCTCTTAACCAATACTCCACCAGATCGGTCGTCTAAAACTTTATGAACACGACTTGCTCGTTGTTTTTGTCAGCTTCTAGTCATCATATCGCATATCTTTCACAATTCTGAACAATTACTCGACATGGAACCAGTCTCTTATTTGTAACATGTGGGTGGCTCTTAAAAGAGCCTTTGTGTTGGACATTGAAACGGTGATTTTTTTTAGGGTGAAGTTTTAACCCCCGAAGCCGTACAATGTGCGTCCCTGGCGTTTCAGAGCATAAACCACATCCATGGCGGTCACGGTTTTCCTCTTGGCGTGCTCAGTGTAGGTGACGGCATCACGGATAACGTTCTCCAAGAACACCTTCAGCACACCACGGGTCTCTTCGTAAATCAGACCTGAAATACGCTTCACCCCACCGCGGCGAGCCAGGCGGCGGATGGCGGGCTTAGTAATACCCTGGATGTTATCACGGAGAACCTTGCGATGACGCTTAGCGCCTCCTTTCCCCAGTCCTTTACCTCCTTTACCTCTTCCAGACATATTTAGTCAGATCTGTAGTTTAAACCGATAAGAATGACAAAGGCCTGACTGGTAGGATATTTATTATGTATGAGCGGACGTGAAGGAGGCCAGTTCTTTACTCGGAGGACATGCAATGGGAGGGAACTTGCGTCAGAGAGGGAAAAGATTGGTTTATTAGCCTACGTGTATATTTGACTTTTATTAATTTGGCAGATTTAAGTAGTCAATAAGCGTTTTACAAAGATCATTTCCAGGTTCAGTGAGGGCTAGCAAAAAGTAGCAGACAAATGCGTAAGTGCTGTTCATAGTAGATGTTTCTATAATTTTCTACAGTATGTGTTTTTACATTTTAATAATTTAATATTTACTTTCCTTAATGTCAGAGCTACCACTGGACCCACTAGAACATGGGAACAAGTAAAAGTGAAATAAAAGAACTTAAAAATGGTAGCCTATAATTAATTCATACTGTCTTTATTTTAAAAAGCCACTTATTTTTCCTCCATTTTAAAAACCACTGTTAAATAACACGCAGGGAAAAAGCCTTACACATACTTGGATATTTTGACAACTCAGAGGATAGTAGATAAAAGGATATTTCCCCATGTATTTCCATGTATATATATTTCCCCAAAGCTACGGGGAGCCACTGCAGCTAAATCAGGGATCACTAATCCTGGTCCTTGAGGTCCGCTGTCCTGACAGTTTTCAGTTTTTGTCCTCCAGGCCGGGCGGTAGGGTGAGTCTGGCCCGGTCTGCCAGCCCCAGGGCTGCAGGGGTGTCGGGGACAAAGAGGTGGGCGCCGTGGAGATCACACTTCTCCATGATAAACAAATTGCACTCCTCACAATCTAGAGGAGAGAGGCAGTAGGTTTACAAATGGTAGTAGTAGACTACTAGTAGACTAAATAAATCCCTATCTATAAAAACCTGTGTCTAAAGTATATATTACACATACTACCGTTTAAGCTATGTATAAATGCTAATTAAATAAAATATAAAAGATAGCTAATTACATTTTCAGTGAAGCGGTCCTATAAAGGTGTGTGAGGGGGGGAATGGAGGAAAAACATAGAGATCTGAGTCGCAGGGTGCCGACCCCGGTTGATGTTGCACAATGTCTCCCCCTATTGGAGAGGAGGACTACCATTCCTCCCCCAGTAACTGAACCAACGTAATACTGCTCTATTTTATCCTCAAAGCCTCAATAGAAGATCCTAATCATAGGCTTCTTATTGAATGGGGATTGAATAATAAAATAGCAAAAACATAAATATCAATATCGAAGCGGCTTAATAGTTAGTGTATTTATTAGTTTTAAACTGAGATTATCAAAAACATGACATATCAACTTCATATGGCCACAAAAGTACAGTTACAAGATAACAGGTTACAACAAAAGTGTTACTGAACAGCAGTGTTTGTTCAAGGCACTGCACCCGGGTGTTAAACGTAGACTGTCAAAAGTTTCTCACAGTCACATAAAGCTTTGAGAACACGTCGTAGTTTTACAGTCGTTACATAAAATCACTTACCATTTCCGTAATGAGCAACACTCGAAGATCGTCCATCATCAATGTAATCAAAGGAAAAATGCATATGCCACACTTAATACTTAGCGGAGAAAGGCTTGCGTTAATTAAACCATTCTTTCTACCCTTTTACAATGATCTAGCTATATTGATCTCGTTCGTATCCCCTGCCGTGTCCGGTTAAGGCTCTTCGTGATATCTTAACTCTGCTAGACACCGGTGGTGGGATAGTGTACAAAAATGCACGATCCAAACAATTACCCAGGAAAAAAAGTGATTAACAAGAGTGACATTGGAGGGCTTCATAGTGGTGGTAAGCCTACACAGCGAATGCCATATACAAATATAAAAGTCGAACACATTAGTCAAATCACTGATTAGCATCAAGCTGGAAAAGACTGTCCAGCATGGCTTGAGAGAGCAGGCTGAAAAAGATAACCTGTTTAGCACAAGACAACATTTGAAGGGTATTGTGTGTGTGTATTGTGTGTTTGTGTGTGTGTGTGTGTGTGTGTGTGTGTGTGTGTGTGTGTGTTCCTGGCTGCCATGGCCGGGAACATTATTTCTACGCCTGCTGCGGTCTGCAGGGTAGGGAGCTGAAACCTTGAGGGCTCTGATGTTACTTTTGTTGTCGCGATCATCCGTGTCGTTTGCACACTGGGCATGTCTAAGCCATGCTCCATGCTGATGGCTGTGACCAGGGAGTGGAAGGCAGGGAGTGGAAGGCATCATCCCACGGATGGTTTTATGCCGGCGGGCGCATTTGAGGTAGCATCAGGCAGCCCTACAAACCCGAATCAGACTAGAAAAGTAAGAACTCATTCGATTGTGTGAAGCTATATAACTATACTATGAAAATACCCAGGTCAAGGTAGATGTAATGACTTGAGGTGGCGTGCAGGGCACTGTCCTCTGTTTTGTTAAAGGCACTGTCCGTGTGTCGGCTGCCTGCTAGAGGGTTCTGTTGTTCTGGGGGATGTTGCTGCAGCTCTGCTTTCAGAGGCCCCTAATCAGGGTCACAGAGCTTCCTGGCTTGGAAAGAGGGGTTGAAGGTGGGGGGACACGGGGGAGGAGGAGGGTCCCCTGTCGGTCACGGCAGCAGGAGGTTGGTGTCCCCTGCGGCTTTCCAGGTCTTCATCCTGAGCGGGGGGGGGGGGGGGGGGGGGGGGGAGAGGGTGAGTCGTGACATGGGAGACGGAACAGAACAAGGAGAGAGAGAGACAGAGAGAGAGAGAGAGAGAGAGAGAGAGAGAGAGAGGGGGAGACAGAGAGAGAGGGGGAGACAGATAGAGAGAGAGAGAGAGACAGAGAGAGAGAGACACAGAGAGAGAGAGAGACAGAGAGAGAGAGACAAAGAGAGAGAGACAGAGAGAGAGAGAGAGAGAGAGAGAGAGAGAGAGAGAGACAGAGAGAGAGAGACAGAGAGAGAGAGAGAGACAGAGAGAGAGAGACAGAGAGAGAGACACAGAGAGACAGAGAGAGAGAGACAGAGAGAGAGAGACAGAGAGAGAGAGACAGAGAGAGAGAGAGAGAGAGAGACCAGTGTTTCAGGTAAGAACGTGAACAACGGAGGGAGGGATCGTGGAAACAACCCGACCAGTGACCAGGACCCAGGGGCTGGGCGTGTGCGCACCGTGTCAGCCGTCTCCTCCCCCGTGGTGTGCCCCCCGTAGTGATTGGACACCTCCATGTCCGAGTAGGCGCTCTCCATCGCCTCGTCCTCGTAGTCAGTGTGGTAGTCTGACTCTTCTGGGGGCGGGAGGAGTGAGGGAGGGGGAGTGAGATGAGAGAAAGTGATTGAGTGGGGGTGAGGGTGCGGAGAGAGGGAGTGGGGGGTGTTTAAAACAGCGATGGAGGAGGGGGCATGCGTTGTAAATACACAGAGTAAGGAAAGGAGTGAGAGCGTTGGAGAGAGAGCGAGAGAGAGAGAAAGAGAGTGAGCAGCGCAGAGCGGAGGAGAATGAGAAGAGAGATCCTTGAGTTATAGGAACCATACTGAAACGCCACTAAGGTCACAGTAACATATTACTCATAATTGACCAAAACCACTTCCTGTGCTCTCTAACTGATAGCCACTCTAATGGAACCTGACAGCGTAAAGCCTGGTGTCTTAGTAAATACAAACAATAGAAGAAGAAAATGGATAAATGGAAGAGCTCAGAGCAGAAATGAAAAGATAATTCATCTCCAGTCGGGGAAGGAGGAGGGGAAGAATATCTACATGCAGGAAAGAGGGGTGGGAAACAGAGACTGGAGAGAAAGAGATCAGAAAATAATGCCTAAGTATTCCTCCTCTCCATCTCTACAGACTGACATAAGGCCAACAGCTAGCAACCGAGCGAGGCTGCAGGCAGCCTTATGCTGCCTTCAACTGGTCCAGTTCATAAGGAGCCCCAGGACTCTGCTGGGGCCAGACGGAGAGAGAGGAGGGGGGGAAATGGACGCGGGCCATGCTGACGCATCTCACCATCCACCAGGGCAGGCTTGACCAGCTCGATGCGCGACACGATCTCCGCCAGGTCGGTGAAGGAGGCGTTGGGACAGGTCACCACCTGCGGGGGAGGGGGGGAGGTTGGGGGGAAGGGGGCGCACACAACCACAGCAGGTCAGAGCTTGGTTCTTCGTGGAGACGGTGGGGGCGAACGGTTCCTGCTTGATCCCCCCCCCCCCCCCGGCCTACGCTGTTGCTCTGCGTGTTGTGGAACTCCTCCTGGTGTCGGTCTTTCAGCATCTTCTCCACCACGCCGCTGCGCTTCCACACGTCGAACACCGTCTTCCCGTGCTGGTGGCCCACCTCCTGCAGGGCGCGCACGCATCAATGACCACGCGCGCACACACACACACACACACACATCAATAACCACGCGCACACACACACACACACACATCAATAACCACGCGCACACACACACACACATCAATAACCACGCACACACACACATCAATAACCACGCGCACACACACACACATCAATAACCACGCACGCACACACACACGCATCAATAACCAGCGCAAACAGACACACATCAATAACCACGCACACACACACGCACATCAATAACCACGCACACACACACACATGCATCAATAACCACGCACACACACACACACATCAATAACCACGCACACACAAACACACATCAATAACCACGCACGCACACACACACACATCAATGACCACGCACACACACACACACACACACACATGCATCAATAACCACGCACACACAAACACACACACACATCAATAACCACGCACGCACACACACACATCAATAACCACGCACACACAAACACACATCAATAACCACGCACGCACACACACACACATCAATGACCACGCACGCACACACATCAATAACCACGCACACACACACACACACTAACCGATAGATGACGAAGGCGAGATGGATAGCCGCTCAGACTCACCGCGATCTCGTCGAACTTGCCGAACTCCAGCGTGCGGTAGCGGTCGATGGGCGGCCGGATGTACTCGCAGTAGTCGCTGCTCTTCACCAGCTCCAGCTGACGGACGCAGCACACGTAGGCCAGCCGGGTCTGGATCTCAGCCATGTTCAACACCTGGAGGAGGAGGGTGGAGGGTGGAGGGACGGGTGGGGGGGGTCAAACCAACCAGCTTACGACGAGCCCTCCTGCACCTGACTAAATACTTTTAGACCGTCTTTCCGGGGTTCTGTTAAAACCTGCATCCAAGGCTCTCTACCTTGGTCGGATGCCTCCCTCCCTCCCTCCCTCCCTCCCTCCCTCCCTCCCTCCCTCCCTCCCTCCCTCCCTCCCTCCCTCCCTCCCTCCCTCCCTCACCTTCACTTTCTCTGCCAGAGGGTTGAGGCGTTTCCATAGCAGCCACCAGCCGGACAGCGAGTCGCCGTAGTTGGTGAGGTTGGTCTCATCCTGGCTGCCCACGTCGATGGCGATCACCACCTTGGCACCCATGGAGCGGGCCACATCGGCTGGAGGACGGGGGGGGGGGACGGGGGGGGGGGACGGGGGTTTGTACCTGCTCAGTAGGCTCTGCTGTGGCACTACTGTAAGGTGAGGCGTGTGACCCTACACTTTCAGGAGAAGCCGTTTATAAAATGACTGACTACACTGAAAAGTGAATAGAGTCGTCGTCGCCCCCCCCCCCCCCCCCCCCCCCCCCCATGCAAAAACCACTGATGTTAATAAGCTTGAAGTGACACTGAGTTGTTGTTTATATTATGATTTCTTGTTATCTTATAAGACACTGCGTGTGTGTGTAAGAGAGGGGGGTGGGGGGTCAGACCTGGCAGGTTGTTGATGTAACCCCCGTCCATGAGCAGGTGTCCATCTTTGGGGTCGCAGAGGGGGGGAAGGTACCCCGACAAAGACATGCTGGCCCTCACGTACCTCCACAGAGACCCTGGGGGGGAGGAAGGGGGTAGACAGATTAAGAGCACAAAGACGCTGGAAAGAAAGAAGAGAGTAGTGGTAGAGAGACACACATGTGCTGTCTGAAATTAGGTTCCCTGAAATGAAATGACATATTAAAAAGTTGGATGGTTCTCATTTTGTATGTTTTTTATGTCTGTCTATCAGGGGGATTATTTATATATCCTATTGCTCCATGCCTCATGTCATATATGTTTGCACGTATGTGTCGCTCGAGGCGGTAGGGAGCGCTTCCTTTTAGACATTCCACTCCGCCGAAGTCGAACATATTTCCATGTCATGGTTATCCATAAATCATCAATTTATTCAAATCAATCATGTGAGTGTCTTGACTGAACTACCCATCTATACGAGGAGTGCAACTTAGTCTAGAGTTAAAGAAAGAGGAGAGGGAGAAAGAGACAGAGGGCCGAGTGTGTGTGTGTGTGTGTGCGTGCGTGGGGGGGGGGTACCGTCAGTGTGCACCCTCATGGAAGACGCGGTGATGTCAGTGGTGATGTTGAAGTAGGGGATCCACAAGTCCTGACAGCACAGACAGGGACCAACATTAATGACACGACCATTTACATTCAATTGAATTTAATGGAATTGGAAGAAAAATAATTGAATTGAAAATCCTTTATTAGTTATTACTCATTTAGCGGATGTTTTTATCCAAAGCAGCTTCCAACAGAGAGCTTTATAAAAAAGCATCGGTCACTGAGTCGGCCAGGGTTCGAACCAAGGATCTTGTGATTTTCATTTTCTATCTTTAGCCCAGCAAATCCTCCTGCAATTCTAACATGATGTTCGTACACGAGAACGGGGCTGAGCGGCGATCTAGCTGAACATGCAGGGTGATCCTGTGGCTCTGTGATGTCAGAGCCATCACGTGGGTCCTCTCAGCCCTGGTGCGGAGCGACTCACCTCGATCTGCTTGTCCTTGAACACGTTGGCGATGCTGGAGTTGAACGCAGCGCCAGAGAACATGGAGGTGATCGGGTAGGTCAGGTCTAGAACCTTCTTGAACACTGACGTCATCTCCTACGGGTGACACGCGCACGTCGTGAGGCTACACACACACACACACACACACACACACACAAGTCCCTGCGTCTCACCATGGCCCACTCCCTGGCCCTCATCCTCATGCGGCTGTGGCTCCGGTTCTCGGCGTACAGCGCCCCCATCAGGGAGCCGATGGACGTGCCCCCCACCAGGTCGACGGGGATGCCCGCCTCGCTGAGGGCGCGCAGGATGCCCACCTGAGAGCAGCCCCTGTGGGGAGGAGAGGACAGAGCGGGGGCAGTTAGAGGGGGAGACAGGTTAGGAATGAGTGATGGCGCGAGACAGAGAGACAGAGACACACACACAGAGAAAGAGAGACAGGGAGAGATGTGAGAAAGTGAGACGGAGAGAGGTGAGGAAGACAGAGAGAGAAGCGGAGGTGAAAAAACTGAAAGCAAAAGATGACAATATGAGATCCTATAAGTCACTTCTGTGTTGTCAGGACGCTCACACTCCATTGACCTCCAACTATATTTACCTTCGCATGACAAAGTTTCAATGATTTCTTTTCCAAATAGCCATGGGCTGGTTTTAACCATCCAATATGGAGGTAAGAGTTGGGAAAAGCTCAAGTTTTGGGGCTGTAGGGATGCGTGTGACCAATCAAAACACAGCTGTTCCACAACTCCTGCACAGTAGCCTATCAGTATGCAAGGCAATTGTTTTCGGACAAGTCCAGCCAGACCCTTAAATATGTAATATAAACCTAACAGTGTGTGTGTGTGTGTGTGTGTGTGTGAGACTATGACAGAAATCTTGACCCAAGTCTATAACTTCATATTTCGCAACGTCACAACCACAGTTTGACAAGACAAACACATCACGACACAGTTTTAGGAAACATACAGGGATGCAACGTAAAGCACAGGAGAACACAGCAGCTACAGCAAGACCAGAGAGTTAGAGAGGGAGGATGAGGAGGGAGAGACGAGAGGAACCAACCTTCGGCCATCTTCAACACACACAGACACACACACACACACACACAGGATGGACAGAAAGGGAGAAGAGACACATGAGAAGAACAAAATGAGGTGAAGAGAAGGTGAAGTGAGGCTTCAGTGATCGTGTGGCAACGTGAGTTTAGAACATGCATGAGGTCAAAATTGGATTGGCAAGTATTGCATTGACATGTATTCATTTAGCTGACGCTTTTATCCAAAGCGACTCACAGTAAGTACAGGGACATTCTCCCTGAGGCAAGTAGGGTGAAGTGCCTTGCCCAAGGATACAACGTCACATAGCCACAGCCGGGGCTCGATCTCACAACCTTCCGATCATGAGGCCAACGCCTTAACCGTTGAGCTATCTGACGCCCCCAGATGTACTGCAACATCTTATCCATTAAAGTTCAACCTCCCATTCTCCTTCCAACTTACTTGGAAACGTATTTTCAATACTTCCAACGTATTTGTAAGTCATATTCAGATACTAGCCAATATCTGCCTATCAGAGGTAGGGGGAGGTATTTTGGAGTATGCAAGGGGAACATGGCTAATGTCTTCGCAATGACTGACTGTGGGGGGGGGGGGGGGGGGGGGGGGCAAAAGTTAGGGGGTTCAAAAGGTGAAGAGGCTACCTGGCTCCTCCCCCTCCGAGGATGAGGGCGATGGCGTTGCCGGTGAGCACGCGGGCCAGGCGGGAGAAGTCAGAATGGCGATCGGCCTCCTTCTGGAAGACTCGCTGGTACATCTCTATCTGGAAGGTCAAAATACAACGATTAAATCATCTATCAATAACTTAATAAAGAGTTCTACAGGGGTTGAGTAACACCCAGACTGCGCCTCATGTCCTGTGCGTATTAGGGATCCTGCTCATTATTACACAAGCCCATCCCCACGATAGTTTACATTTAGTCATATACATTTAGTCCATTATCCTTATCCAGAGCGACTTACAGCAAGTACAGGGGCATTCCCCCTGAGGCAAGTAGGGTGAAGTGCCTTGCTCAAGGACACAACATCATGTTGGCACAGCCAGGGTTCGAACCGGGAACCTTCTGATTACTAACCCACCACCCTATTTGAGTCCACCACGACTCCCTTACTCCCTTGGTTTACCTTGGTGCTAATCGCTGAAACTCTGTTCCTGAACTTCAGATTCTTAACTACTTACTGGTTCTTCACTTTTTGACGTGGCTACGGATGAAATGGTCCGTTTAAAAATGAATTACGGCTAGATATGATACGTGTGTGTGTGTGTGTGTGTGTGTGAGTACCAGTTTGGGCAGGCTCCTCTTGGAGAAGACCCTGCGTGGGCAGGCCAGGTGCAGGTGTCTGGAGATCCAGCTCCTCATGTTGAGCCACTCCACCGTGTCCTTGGGCGGGGGCCCGTCCTCCCGGTGCAGCAGCACCAGCTGCTTCTGGGCTCGCACCGCGCTGCCCTCCAGCATGCGCTCCAGCTGGGGGGGGGGGGGGGGGGGGGGGGGGTTAGCAAGGTCGTGGTAGTAACCAGTACCGCTGCTAGACATAAGCATAATCTTTAATCCACCCCCCCCCCCATCTTTCCTCCTCCCCCACCTCGCCCACGGCCGGGTCCTGCTCGCCCAGGCCCACGATGAGGATGCTGTCGGCCTGGCGGATGCATCGCTGCGTCCAGGGGGTGAGGGTGGAGTCGGTCTGGTAGAGCACGATGCGGTGGATGTCCTCCTGCTGGCCCAGCCAACTGGACAGGCGGTACTCATGAACACTTAAGGGAGGGAGGGAGGGAGGGAGGGAGGGAGGGAGGGAGGGAGGGAGGGAGGGAGGGAGGGAGGGAGGGAGGGAGGGAGGAGACATTGATGAGAATAAAAAGAAAGAAAGGGGAAAGCCAAAAAGAGAGAGCGAGAAAGAGGAGAGGGAGAATATGGCAGAGAGCAAGAGAGAAAGATAGCGAGAGGGGATAGAGAGAGCAGGAGAGAAATAGAATGAGGAAGAGAGGGATAGAGCGAGAGAGAGAGAGAGAGAGAGAGAGAGAGAGAGGGATAGATATAGAGAGAAAGGTGGAGGAAAGAGCAGGGGAGGGAACAACAGAAGGGAGTGAAGGGAGGAACAGAGAAGAGAGGGTGAGGACAGCGACACCTGAGAATTAGTTAAAGGGAAGGTGTCATAGCCGAGGCGCGGCCACTCCTGCTGTTGCCTAGCTACCTGTCCAGCGCGGCTGCTCCGAGGCGCTGTCTGATGATGTCACTCGTCAGCAGAAGGGTAGGACCTGTGAAGGATATCACAGTGAGTCCGAAACCTGCACCCACACTGCCTGATCTTGTTTGTGTGAAGCAGAGAGGACAGGAGAGGGCGATACATCCAGCCAAGGTCAGAGGCTATGGAGCTGTGGGTGGAAATCATACAGCCAGACACTGAGGTATATCAAATCAAAAAAATTTATTCCAAACCATATCTCCTTCCATCACACCTTTCCATGTCCTCAACTCCTCCCTTACTTCTGGCACTTTTCCCTTGGCCTTCAAACAGGCCATAGTTAGACCGCTGCTCAAGAAACCCTCTCTTAACCCAGTCATCCTGGATGTCCGTCTCTGCCTCCGTCCCTCCTAACTCCTTCTGAGGCCATAGGAACTGGCTTTGCATTTTTCCGGTGTTCTTAAGACTCCGCACTAAGATGTGCTGACAGCCATTGTCAAATTCCTCTTACACTGTTTTACACATGTTTCCCCCTTCCAACACACCTGAATCAAATGAATTGTCATTATCAGGCTTCTGCTGAGCTTCACAGTGACTCACTCATTCGAATCAGGTGTGTTGGAGCAGGGAAACATCGAAAACATGCAGGACAGTGGGCCCTGAGGACCAGGGTTGGGGACCACTGATGTAAGGTGTTACAAGCAAATAATGAATGTTTGTGCGACTGAGTGTTGGACAACAGCCTGTTTAGTTTCAAATTTTCTGTGTGTATGTGTGTGTGTGTGTGTGTGTACCGATGGCGATGAGCGCGTGCTGCAGCTCCAGGGTAAAGGCGGTTAGGGGAACCTCCTCAGACACAGGTAGAACCGTGACGGTGGACAGGTTGGAGGCTGGGTTCCCTGCATCCCACTTACTGCCTGGTGTGTGTAGGGCCAAGCTACGGGCTAAACACACACACACACACACAAATGTTACAGAGCGACCATTATTTCAGTATAAACTGTTGAAATCAAACACCAAAACACAGGTGTATACCTGTCAGAGGGCCGTTGACTTGCTGAAGGATTTTCTGCCCAAGAAGGTGGATCAATCTTGTGACCACCTGAGTGAAAAAATACAATAAATTAATAAGTCTTTATCGTGTCAGGAGCTGTGTGTGTGTGTGTGTGTGTGTGTGTGTGTGTGTGTACCTGAGGGAACTTCCTCTTGATGGAGCTGAGCGCTCCTTCTGGAAGCTTGGCCAGTTCAGAGTCTCGTACAGCGTGCACCGTGGTCGCCCTGTTCTGATGGGTCAACGCCTCCACCTGGGCGGGAACATCACACAACCACAGTGTCGGATTGGTCCTGACCACTGCCAATCATCTCTTCACCTGCTCGGCCCACAAAATGTCATCTTAATAACTGGATATTCTTCAACGTGCATTCTGAGCAGCGCGGTCGGAGACGTGGGCGTACGTCGTATGACGAGGAAGGTGATGAGGCGGGCGGTTAGGTGTGGCTCAGTTGGGGAGGGGGGTTAACTAACACATATTGATCCTTTGGTGGTCTATACACACACACTTATGAGACAGGGCTGGGAATAACCTAGACTGTGGGCTTAAGCATGATTCTCAGGCTACAGTGAGCACTGATGAACACAGTTTGCTCTCTTCAACGATCAATCAAATTGTAGATTCTAATACTCAGGAAGTCAAGAAAAAACAGTTTTTACAAAAAAAGAAAGGAAAAAAAAAAGAGACTGAATGCAAGTCAGACTTTGGTTTGTTTTCCTGAAACCTCCACCACTCCTAGAGAAGGGAGTGGTCTAGATTTGTAGTTTCCCAGCGTGACCTTTGACCCTTACCACCCCTATGAGGTCGCCGCGGCCGTACTCTCCGGTCAGCTCCTTCTTGCCGTCCTCCTTCAGGATGACGGAGCGCAGACGACCGCTCAGAACGATGTAGGTGCTGTCCGACTTGTCCCCTTGTCTGGGGGGGGGGGGGGGGGATTGCAGTTACAGGCATTACAAATTGCAAAGATTCTTAATGCAAACTTTTTGGATAGCGTACATGTTAAGATGTCATTTTGCTCAGATTAAAACGTGAATTTACGACCATATGAAAAAATCATCAAGACAGAGAGTAAGCAAGAGAAACTGTACGCCATCCTGTGTGTGTGTGTGTGTGTGTGTGTGTGTGTGTGTGTGTGTGTGTGTGTGTGTGTGTGCGCGTCAGCATGCGTACCTGTAGACTGCCCGGCCGGCCTCCACGGCCATCCAGTCGAGGGCGAAGTCTACCTGCCTGACGAAGGAGGACATCCTGCGCACCACGGTGTGAGCGACGTTCAGCAGCACGGTGGGCTCCACCCGCATGATCCTGAGGGGGGGAGGGGGGGGCACAAGGTCAGTCCTGCGTTCATGATCCTGAGGGGGGGGGGGGGGGGGGAGCACAAGGTCAGTCCTGCGTTCATGATCCTGAGGGGGCGGGGGGGGAGGGGGGAGCACAAGGTCAGTCCTGCGCTCAAACATCCACGTTCTACTGCACGTCAACAAGCAGGTGCAGCACTGGGACGCTTGGCACAAGTGCTACTGTGTGGATGGATGACATTCTACCCCCCCATCCCCATTTCCCGCCAATACACACAAACCCATAGAACTAGATCACAGTTCTGTAACACAATTGTGTGTGTGGGTGTGCACGTGTATGTGAGTACATTTATTCATTTAGCAGACGCTTTTATCCAAAGCGTGGGTATGTGTGTGTGTGTGTATGTGGGTATGTGTGTGTGTGTGTGTGTGTATGTGGGTATGTGTGTGTGTGTGTATGTGGGTATGTGTGTGTGTGTGTGTATGTGGGTATGTGTGTGTGCGTGTGTATGTGGGTATGTGTGTGTGCGTGTGTATGTGGGTATGTGTGTGTGTGTATGTGGGTATGTGTGTGTGTGTGTATGTGGGTATGTGTGTGTGTGTATGTGGGTATGTGTGTGTGCGTGTGTGTGTGTGCGTGGGTGTATGTGGGTTCGGGTGTGTGTGCCGTCAGCTGACTCGTAGAAGTGGGTCTTGGAGATGGACAGGAAGCTGCAGTCTCGGTGGGCTCTGACAGTGAAGATGAGCGGCTCCCCTGTGAGCACGGCCAGCTGGCCCACCAGCTCCCCCGGGTGGGTGAGGAACAGGCAGGTGTCCTCCTCACGGTCGATCATGCGCTGGTACACGTGGAGCAGGCCGGAGATCACAAACTGGATGCTCACTTCCTGCAGCGCGGGGGAGAGAGACAAGGCGCACGGGAATGGGAATGAAAGCCAGACCGTGTTGATCGATGGTATGTATGGTAGAACGTGGCGAGGAGGCGTGGCCTGACCTGGTCTCCTTGGCGAGCGACCACAGAGCCCGCTTTCACCTGGTGGAGCGTCACCCTGCCCTCCAGCAGACCAGGGTTCTGACACACAGAAACACACAAGGAAACACACAAGGAAACACACAGAAAAGCATGAGCAAATGATGATACATTGACGCCATCATCAACCCTCCTCTCCTCTTCTCTTTTCCTTCCCGACCCCGTGGGGTTCTGACACACACACAGAAACACACAGGGAAACACACAGAAACACATAGAAACACACAGGGAAACACACAGAAAAACACGGAAACACACAGGGAAACACACAGAAACACATAGAAACACACAGGGAAACACACAGAAACACACGGAAACACACAGGGAAACACACAGAAACACATAGAAACACACAGGGAAAAACACACAGAAACACACAAGGAAACACACAGGGAAAACACAGGGAAACACACAGAAAGACACAGAAACACACAGGGAAACACACAGGGAAACTCACAGGGAAACACACAGCAACACACAGGGAAACACACAGAAACACACAGAAACACACAGGGAAACACACAGAAACACACAAGGAAACACACAGGGAAAACACAGGGAAACACACAGAAACACACAGAAACACACAGGGAAAAACACACAGCAACACACAAGGAAACACACAGGGACACACAGGAAAACACACAGAAGTGTGTGTGTGAGTGTGCATCTCACCTGCAGTTGGAAGATGCCCAGCAGGTCCTTCTTGGCGGCCTGGAAGATGGCGCTGACCTTGCTGGGATGGACGGGGTCACAGCGGCCCCCCCCGCCCTCCGTGTAGTGGTAGACCGCTGAGGGCGCCTGCTGCATGGTGACGCTCTTCTTCAGGATGGACTGGAGAACAGGACGGGGTGGGGGAGGGGCCAGCAGGGGCGGACAGGAACAAGAATAGGATGAGAGAGAGAGAATTCAGAAAGAGATGAATACAGCGAGGAGGGGGGTCACGCCATGAGGGGCGGGGGGCTGCGCCCTCACCTTGTACGTGACGGGACTGGTGGAGAGCTCGTCCACGGTGACCCTGGCTCTCTCGTACGCCATGTTAAGGTCGTTCCCTGTCGGACCAAGAGGGGAGAGGGAGGTTCATCAGCAGAGAGAGAGAGAGAGAGACAGAGACAGACAGACAGAGAGACAGACAGAGAGAGAGACAGACAGAGACAGAGAGAGAGAGAGAGACAGAGACAGAGACAGAGAGACAGAGACAGAGAGAGAGAGAGAGACAGAGACAGAGCGATAGAGAGAGACAGAGACAGAGCGATAGAGAGAGACAGAGACAGAGCGATAGAGAGAGACAGAGACAGAGCGATAGAGAGAGACAGAGACAGAGCGATAGAGAGAGACAGAGACAGACAGAGAGAAAGAGGGACAGACCTGTGTCGATGGGCAGGGAGATGGAGCGGGCCTTCCTGTGAGTGTTTGGTTGGTTGCCACCCTCTGAAGACATGAGACCTTGTTAGAACTGTTTTTTTAGGTAGGCAGGGTTAGGGTTGTGACTTGCCCTCATATGAGCCATTTCAGAAACCTTAACTCACCATCTAAATATATATCACTGTACGTCCATGGTTTGTGTGTACGTGTGTGTGTGTGCGTGTGTGTGTGTGTGTGTGTGTGCGTGTGTGAAACCTGGTTCTGTGGACTGGGTCTCGACAGCATCATCCTGAAAATGAGGTCGGCGTGGCGACCTGGCTGGACTCCCCTCTCCGAGAACGCTCGCGACTGAAATCAAAGGGACTGCCTGTCGCTCCTGACAACGCAAAATACATGTGGTTGTTCAGCAGGCCAATAGTTCGGACGTTCTCATGCAATTAGCAGCCTTCAACATGCTTCACTACCTTCTAGTGGTGAGAACTTGGAACTGCAACAATCTAAATAATAATAAAAATATACAGTGATGTGAATTTGCTAATAACAACTAAATAATCATGGTTTTGAGTTCCAGAATATTTTCTAATTTGTGTAGGATTGTAGTGTAACAGGTTAAACCACAATTATATATAATAATATAGTTAAACTATATATACTGAATGAATTGGGAGGAAACATGTGCTTTCTCTGTGTTCTCTATGAGAAAGAGTGACACAGCATGTTCACTGGCAAGTAAGGACAAGCGCAGTTTATTTCCGTGATGTCACTCACGGACAGGTTATGCGCGCGTGTGTGTGTGTGTGTCAAAACAGGCCTCCTACCGGATTAAAGAGCTCCGTGGTCAGACCCAGGTAGTTATGCAACGCCAGAAAGGTCACCCTCTGCAGTCGCACCATGATGATCTGGAACACACGCACGCATTGCATTCCTGAAACTTCTGCTCAACAACTACCATGGTGGTTCTCAACCCTGGTCCTTAGGGACAACAACCCGCATGTTTGAGATGTTTCCTTCGTCTACCTCATTAGAAAACCATGCAGGCTGAGAAGTCCCTGACAAACAAGGTCGACAACCACAAAACTCAAGCTTCCCAGTCTGGAAAACAGAACATTTGACCCTTTCCAAGGTTTTCTGGCACTTTCCATTCTGGAAGCTTAGTGGGGTTGGGGGGGGCGGGTGTCGTACCTGGATGACGCGCACCAGCGTCTCGGGGTACTTCTCAAACACTGACTGGAAGGCGGAGGCCGGCAGCCGCAAGATGGTGGAGCGGGAGGCGGCCCGCGCTGACACGGTCTTGTAGGGGGCAGGGTAACCCTGGGCAACACGGGGGGGAGGCCATGGTCAGTCAGGGAGGATGGAGGGAGGGAGGGAGGGAGGGAGGGAGGGAGGGAGGGAGGGAGGGAGGGAGGGAGGGAGGGAGGGAGGGAGGGAGGGAGGGAGGGAGGGAGGGAGGGAGGGAGGGAGGGAGGGAGGGAGGGAGGGAGGGAGGGAGGGAGGGAGGGAGGGAGGGAGGGGAGGACCAGGCGGACAGATAGGGGAGGGGAGATATATAGAGAGGGAAGCTCACTGTTATGATGTCCAGGATACTGAGCAGGCTGTGGACACTGTCACCTGGGAGCACGTCCTTCACCACCGGCTCTGTCCCGTCCTGGAACACACACACACACTTCATGTTCTCTCCTCACCTTCAAAAGAAGGCTTAAAACTCACTTATTTAGAGAATTTAATGGCACTTCACGTAATCTAATGTTGTTTAAAACTATTTGTTGGTCCCCATATGGTGACTTGCCAGTGTTGTTGTTGTATCTCTTGCTTTATGTTCACAATCGTTGTGTTATGCATTTATAGTTCTTCCCTTGGCACTTATTGGTTCTCGTGATTCACGGTCTAAAAAAACCACTGTGTTCGGGGTCTATCACGTTGCTATGCTCAATGACTGATGCTCTTTGTAAAAGCTCTCTCTTGTAAGTCGCTTTGGATAAAAGCGTCTGCTAAATGAATAAATGTAAAATGTAATGTAAATGTTCTCTCGCTTGTCTGAAAGGACATGTGTTTTAGGGTTTGGGGGAAGGGAGGGAAGGGAGGGGGATGGTGGTGGTGGTGGGGGCACAGTGAGGGCACGGTGGGGGAGAAATTACGTTCTCATGGATACAGAGCTCCAGGCGGCCGTCCTGGACAACGTAGATGCTGTCGTCGTCGTCGCCGGGACGGAACAGCCCCTCTCCTTCCTGCAGCTCCACAAACACCATGTGGCGACACAGCTCCAGGAAGAGGGGCTTCTCAAAGTGGCCGAGGACCCTGGGGGCAGGCGCACGCTCGGGTGAGGGGGTGAGACGTGACGGGGGCAGAACGAGGCCGTGTTTGTGCGTGCCGAGGGGTACCTGACGTTCTTGAGCATGTACAGCACCTCGGAGGGCAGGTTGGAGCTCTGCACGTCAAACTCGGTCAGGTCGGCCTCCAGCAGGGAGGGAGGCGGCTCCTTGGGCTGCAGGGTGGGGGGCTCCTTACGAATACGCAGGATCCTGCACGCACACACAAAGGCGGGGCCTCCACTACTAGGCTCTCTCGACCCTCAGAACGGAGGGGTCTGTCGCTTGACAGGAACACCTTACCTGCGAGCTATGCTGAGGACTTTGGGTCTCTTCCGCGGGCGCTGCTTGGACACGGAGGTGGGGGTCGGGGTGGAGGACAGGGTCTGGACCTGGGGAGAGGACAGAGGAGGCAGATGAGATAGGAATTTACACTACTGCACGTTTGAGATGCATGCCATGTAATTGTAACTTGTTTAACTGAATGCTCTTCCCTTTGGCACTTGTTCGGTTTCACTCAATGTGCGTTTCATAACCTGGCTACCCGCAATGTTTGGGGACTATCTCGCTGACCGATGCTCTTTTGTAAAGCTCTCTCTTGGAAATCGCTTTGGATTAAAGCATCTGCTAAGTGAATACAATGAATACACAATGAAAGTTACTGAAACCAGAAACTCTGTGAAGCCGCAGTGATTTTGCTCCCCGTCATGGTATGCCCTCTAGTGGGCAGAAGAGAGAGCTGCGGGTATCACATGATCTGGAATACAGGGGCCTCATTTATAAAACTGTGTATTAAGGGGCTTGGAATTGCGAATATTTGCGTTAAATACAACATTGTGTCTGCATTTGACAATTTTTATGAGTGCAAATAATTGTTATGGTGCAACCAGTACTAATTACTTTAAAAAACACTTGCTAATTAGCCTACTGCACAGTAGGCTATATATAAATACTCAATTTAGCAGACGCTTTTACCCAGAGCGACTTACAGTAAGTACAGGGACATTCTTTCATTCATTTATTATAAATCCCAAAGTCTGCATACAAACTTTATGTAATGTTTCTAAATGAGGACCCTGAAGACTCTGGATTAGTAACAGAGCCCAAACTGAATGCCAGCTAAATCCCCCAGCAGATGCTATGGGCTGTATTATGAATTAGCAACTGCCTAATGAGGGAGCATTAATATTGATACATTTAATCCATCAAACGTAAGCAGAGATGTTGACAGCCCCCTAATAGCTGAAAAGTTCAGTATTTATACATTAGTATGTTAAGCATGGAATACAAAAGGAGTGAGAACGTCAAGCCAGGCTTGCATATTCCTGTGTGACAGGAAGCCAACCTTTCTCATGATCTTCCTGCCATAGAAAAGCACTTTGTCTCTTTTCCGGAAGCGATAGCGAGGCACACCTGCCTGCTGACCACCTGAAATCATAAAAACAGAGAGAGAGACAGAGAGAGAGAGAGAGAGAGAGAGAGAGAGAGAGAGAGAGAGAGAGAGAGAGAGAGAGAGAGAGACGGAGAGACACAGAGAGAGAGAGAGACAGAGAGAGAGAAAGAGACAGAGAGAGACAGAGACACAGAGAGAGAGAGACGGAGAGAGAGAAAGAGACAGAGAGACACAGAGAGAGACAGAGAGAGAGAGAGAGAGACAGAGACAGAGAGAGAGACAGAGAGACAGAGACAGAGAGAGAGACAGAGAGAGAGACAGAGACAGAGAGAGAGAGACGGAGAGATGTTGGATTACATTTACATTTAGTGAAAAGAACGTAAACTTGATGGAGACGTCGTGTCCATCCTGATGGTTTCCTGGGCCAGCATTAGAGAGAGATGAGATCCGTACTCACTGGCCAGTTTGTATCTCCTGTAGAGGAACAGCACCACGACGCCGATGAGAAACATGGCCACCACAGCTCCGATGAGGACACCTGTCAGCTGGACAGCAAGACAGCCTCGCGTCACATGACAGCTGGTTGCACGGTCCAAACTGATGCTCTAGCTTACTGAAGAGAATAACCTCCACGCACGTGAAGTTATCCATACGCAGGTGACGCCGTATTTGCAACCGGTGTTCTCTCTTTGAATTGTTGCTACACAGAGGTTGTCAGAAGCAAATGTTGCAAAACACTTCCTGATAAAGTGCAGTTTGTATGATACACGGCTGATGTTTGCATTTTAACATTGTGAAATACCAAAATATGACAAGTTGGCTAATGTGACTGCTCATGTAATGATGAAAGAGGGGGAGAGATATGGTGTCTCGTGCACTTGAGTTATTTTCCAAATGAGGAACACAAACATGGCCTGAGTTTTGTACTGGGTTGTGAGATGGGTGTGTCCACCCTGTCTGTATATACCATGGTGGTCTGACCCTGTCTCTATATACCATGGTGGTCTGACCCTGTCTGTATATACCATGGTGGTCTGACCCTGTCTCTATATACCATGGTGGTCTGACCCTGTCTCTATATACCATGGTGATGACCCTGTCTCTATATACCATGGTGGTCTGACCCTGTCTCTATATACCATGGTGGTCTGACCCTGTCTCTATATACCATGGTGGTCTGACCCTGTCTGTATATACCATGGTGGTCTGACCCTGTCTGTATATACCATGGTGGTCTGTGTTGACCCTGTCTCTATATACCATGGTGGTCTGTGTTGACCCTGTCTCTATATACCATGGTGGTCTGTGTTGACCCTGTCTGTATATACCATGGTGGTCTGACCCTGTCTCTATATACCATGGTGGTCTGACCCTGTCTGTATATACCATGGTGGTCTGACCCTGTCTCTATATACCATGGTGATGACCCTGTCTCTATATACCATGGTGGTCTGACCCTGTCTCTATATACCATGGTGGTCTGACCCTGTCTCTATATACCATGGTGGTCTGACCCTGTCTGTATATACCATGGTGGTCTGTGTTGACCCTGTCTCTATATACCATGGTGGTCTGTGTTGACCCTGTCTCTATATACCATGGTGGTCTGTGTTGACCCTGTCTCTATATACCATGGTGGTCTGACCCTATCTCTATGTACCATGGTGGTCTGTGTTGACCCTGTCTCTATGTACCATGGTGGTCTGTGTTGACCCTGTCTCTATGTACCATGGTGGTCTGTGTTGACCCTGTCTCTATATACCATGGTGGTCTGTGTTGACCCTGTCTCTATATACCATGGTGGTCTGTGTTGACCCTGTCTCTATATACCATGGTGGTCTGACCCTGTCTCTATATACCATGGTGGTCTGACCCTGTCTCTATGTACCATGGTGGTCTGTGTTGACCCTGTCTCTATATACCATGGTGGTCTGTGTTGACCCTGTCTGTATATACCATGGTGGTCTGCATCCTCTCCTCCACAAACTGCTGCACTCGTGCCTTGATGTCCCCTCTGCTCGGCATCTGGACCTGTTGAAGAGTAACAAGCAAAACAACCACTTTGCTATCCGAGCCTACAGAAAGGGGCCCAAAACCAACAGTCAAACCGCAACTTAATCAAATAGGCCAAACAAGCGAGGACAAGTGGACTGTCATCTCAGACTTACGACATTTGATCATGTCTGTCTATTGTGACTAACTCACCGCGTTGGTCCAACAGTATTCGTCGTCATCATCAACAGTGGTCGCCTCCATTCTGCCAAACCTAGAGTGTAGTACAGTAGAACAGTAGTATAGTAGAACAGTAGTATAGTAGAACAGTAGTATAGCAGAACAGTAGTATAGTATAGTAGAACAGTAGTATAGTAGAACAGTAGTATAGTAGAACAGTAGTATAGCAGAGCAGTAGTATAGTAGAACAGTAGTATAGCAGAGCAGTAGTATAGTAGAACAGTCGTATAGTATAGCAGAACAGTCGTATAGTATAGCAGAAAAGTTGTATAGTAGAACAGTAGCTGAAAATGAGCGAAATACTCCAAACTAATTTCAGGTCGAAATGTCATCTTTTGGGAGGCCAGTTTAGTTGGTTGGCTAGTACAGTACTGGCAGACAGTAGCTACAGTCTGTAGGCTAATACTGTTGCTAGTCAGCTAATTAGCCATAAACCGTGGACGTGTAACAGCAATGCTGACACCAAGTGCTGTGATACTCAGTTCAAGCTTGTCACAGGACATGTTATTACATTTAAATGATCGTATTTGGATAACAGACAGACAGACAGCTAAACAGTCCCATGACTACCTAGATAACTTACGTCAGCTTATCAATATCAGCAATATCAGCTATCCAGCGATGCTAGCTGCTGAACAGTGATGCTAGCTGCTGTACCCCCTCAGGGTACCGCTGCTGTCTTCAGAAACTCCGTTTCACACCGCCGTAGAGTCTATTCCTAGAAGAGCTGCCGACATTAGCCTAGTTTTAATTCGTTTTCCACAAACAGCAGGCAGAAACAAACTTTTCTCCACTCCAACAGCTATCGTAACCTTCTCCAGCCCATCTTGACCGCACTCAACCAATCACGGCTGTGGCTTTGATAGCGCATACGGCTACATGCAGTATCGTTGAACCCAATTGGCTGTATTCATCCTATCGGATTCAGTGTTTTTAACTCACATGGGAATACTTCCTATTTACACCAGATTTCATGGTTGCCACAGTTACCATTCCAGCGGCTCGAGCGGTGTGTGATACTGTGTGGCGTGTGGCGGAGCAGCTGTAGACGTAGTTAAGCTCGCGGTGTGAAAAGGGTATTGTTTATATTGCGAATATAATAATAAACGTGAATCCTCTGTGCACTCCTATGCAACTTTATTAGCAGCTTCCTCGTAACATTGCGCCAACAACATAACGTGTATAACATCAAGGTATCTGTTAACATCCTCTCTGCCCCCTAAATAAATTATATATAAAAAACACGTGGAAAATACAGAACCAGCAATTCCCAAATAAGTGTTTTTTACTAATAATTTGGATGACTTGTGGGTTACATTTTTTGCGCTTAAGTGACCGAGATGCAACCGAGAGAATCCGGTAATCAAATAAAAAACGGCGGCTCGGTACCAATTGATCCACGGAGCCCGGGGGTTGGGGACCACTGATTCCACGGGCACCTGTGGTACCTCGTTTGGACTTCACTACCACCATGGTATCCACTGGTCCCGGCTTCACTCTCTATTTATTAGATGTCAGGATGACAACACCAAAATATACAAAAAAAAACAGTGTGTGGTTTGTGCTGATTACAGCGAGTGTCGGGAAAGCTGTCATCTTCTTGGCTTTCTGTGTACATCTGATCTTCAGGTGCAAATTAACTTGAGATGGAAAAACAGAGGATAACAAACACTAACTTCGTCTTACAGTTTGAATCTTGTGGCCTAAATAAAGGAGTTTGCTGTCATTCATGCATCGCCATGAAAGTGGACACATTTGTTTGTGTCCTCAACAGATTTGGCCTCTGTTCAAATGGAAATGGATGTATGTAAAATCAAAGGGCGTATATTTGGCATGGATGGAGGGGACGTGTCCCCACCAATATCCTCTAATCATTGTTATATCTCAACCAAAAACATCACTCGTCAAAGTCCTTCTTTTATAGTAAAGTATAGTATAGTCTAGTTGAGTCTAGTTCAATCTGCAGATTAGGAGAGAAAGCCAGACCCCTGGCAATAAATGAAGACAACACCAGGTTAGGTCTCGATCATGTCTCTCTACCTCTGAGAGCTGGAGGAACATCTTTTATAAGGCACAAGAATGTAAACATAGATAGTGACAGTCAAGCAGTGATGATGTTACAACAGCCTCAGAGAAAAAGATTCATAGCTCCAAACTTGTGACCACTCTCTGACAAGAGATCATGGTTGGAGCTCTCTTTTTCCTGACCCCAAGCCTTTATTAACCCTGACACATAAATACAATCTACTCTGCAAGCTCACATGAGAAATATACCAACTAGTGTCCAATGTCTAGTTCTATTGATTAGCGATTAATGTTAGCACACAGGAAATGCCTATTTCTTCCACAGTGGCCAGCGCCATAAATACAACAGCACGTACAACAAAACTGTAGGTATTTTAACTTAAATAGTTTGAAAATGCATGACAAAAGTGTCTTATTTTATAATCCCAGCCCTCCAGACGCCATTTCTGACAACGCAATAGAACTCGGCCACATCTCGCAAGACTATTACTGAGGCCGAGTTTGCGCCTAGTGCCTGAGTTAACAAGTAAAGCACTTATGTCCATACAATGCAAAACGTGGACAAACACAGTTTTGAGAAAAAGACTGCGTATTTCCTTCTTTTTTTTCATACACATGCAGTTTAAACTTTCAACCAAATATGAAAAGACACTGCTCCTCTTGAATTGCAAACTGTATTTATTTCTCAATACAGTGTAGGGTAGATGGAGGGGTGTGTGTGTGTGGGGTTAAATGGGGGGGGGGTGGGGAGTGTGGGGTAGATGGGGGGGTGAGTGTGGGGTTGAATGGGGGCGGGGGGTTGAGGAGAGCTGGGAGAGGGGAAATGGAGCATGTCTGCATTACACAGACACAGTCGGCATGCCAGTGTTCATGGTGCTGTTCACAGGCTCGATGTTTATAAGCCTGGCCACAGGTGTCTTAAAGGTTTTCAGTCCCAGGCAGCTCTTGAGGCGCAGGCGGAAGGTTCCCATACCCTTGCCCACCTTTTCCACCTGTCGACGCCACCAGCTGGGGACAGAGACAAAGGCAAAGGAAGTGAGGGAGCGCGGGAACAGGAAGAGAAGAGATACAGTGGAAAACAACTGAGAACGTGGTTTTGATGGTTGTAACATGGGTGTGTCTTCTGAAGACAGACAGGACAACAGGGCAAGTGATCCAGGAATTTGGACTCCATCTCTTCTCTTTCTCTCACAAGTATGAACTCCCACCCTTTCATTCTACACTGAACTGGTAATGCACCTTTTGGTTTGGACGACGAAGCTGGGCACCTGTTCTTTCTCCTCCTCTACTTCCTCCACATCAGAAAACTCCACCTACGGAATTACCAGACTTGTCAGCAAAGGTTTCCGGACCAACTGTTGCTGAGATAAGGAAGACACTAAGCTAATCTTTAAGGTAGGGAACACTCTCAGGGTTTGCTCACTATGGTGGTATGAGGGCAAGGACGTGTGATCTATTGGCTACACAAAAAGCTCTCTGTAGTGCTACTCACTGCCACAGGAAGGTGAAGAGAGGTAGAGGACCATTACAGAGGGTTTCACTTACACATGAGTGAGGCTTCTCCATCACAGCCTTCTCCAGCTGGACCTCAAGATCTAGATTTTTGGTCCTCAGCTCCTGAAAACACACAAGGTCAAGAATGAAAGTGCCAAAGCGTTAATCATAATATCAATGGGAAAGAAAAGCAATGAAAAAAACGCTTTCTACTGTACCTGTATAATGGTGTGAAGTACCTCAATTGAACACTCCAAGTGTTCAATGTCCATCCATCTCTACAAATAAAACAGCAAAAGACATCAAACCCTTTTTGTAATAACATAGAGTAGAAAACCACGAGACAGATCCTACCTTTTCCAAGTCCTGACAGCAGGAATCAATGGCGAGTCTGTATTCAGCCAGTTGTTCCTGAGTCAAACCCCAATCAGTCAATCGTTCATATTTTTCATTTTCAAACATGTAAATAAATGTGTGTGTTGATGATGAGATACCTGTTGGTTGATGATGTGGTTCCTTTGCCTGCGGATGGTGGCATCCATCTCTTCAGATGTTTTAACAACTCTCTCTTCTGTCATTTTCGCTGATTCGATCACTTCCAACAAGTCGTTCAGTGTCTCTTCTTAAAATGAGTCTTCTTAACTGATGGAAACCTAACCTAACTAACTTGCAGCGTTTATGACGTCATATTGTGACAGCATTCTAAGTCAGAAGCAGCTTCTTTTGAAATTCATTTAATAACATCATATATAATAATTAATTAAACAAAAACAACTACAATACCGTGGTAGTGGACTACAAATATGGCCGATTATCGGCTTCCAGGCGCTCGGTTATGGGACGCGCATACAGCGACTCTCTCCTTGGGAACGCGCATACAATAATTAACACGACTATGTTACCTCATGGGTAACAAAACATGAGCCACAATTCGTACTCAATAGCAAGGGCGAAGATTTGGCATGGACGGAGGGGACGTGTCCCCCACCAATATCCAGTAATCATTGTTATGTCCCCATTCATATTTGGTCACTTCCATAAAATAAAAACGATCGGTAAACGTCTCATTCCCCTAGCAGTGCAGAAAGGGTTAATCCCGTTCACTACTGAAGCGCTGACACATATGACCAACGTGACTGGCTGTGCCTTGTACACCGACCAACTTAAATCATTTTGCAGGGGGAGAGGCGGGGGGCGCCATGTCTCTTTTAGGTTGGCCACCCTATATATGAGAGCCGAAGTTTTTGTTTTCCTCTGTCCCCTTTTGAGGACCTGCTTTGTCTCCTCCAGCATTCACTGGGCCACTTTTGGGTTCCTGAACTTATTTCATGTGGTGAGAGGAATGCAATATGTGTATGTTTAAAGGTTTATGTGAAGAAACATACTATATGTATGATGAAATGACAATTGGTAATTCAACTTTGGTAACTCTGCTACCATTACCTCCTGTAAACAGGTTTTCCTGACCTGCTAGAAGTTCTTCTATGATGCTTGAGTCATCCATCATATCTGAGAGCTTCCTCTTGACTTTGTGAGTTTATTATACAACTTGTTTTGTCTCAGATTGAAACAAAAGGTTTGATTATTTATATTTCCTGTTTGAAGATATTCATATTGATGGTTTTAAATTCAAACATCTGAATATCTTTTAAGTTCAATTAACAGTTATGCAGGTAGGTCTTAGGGCTCATTTGAGACTTAAGTCATCCTTCATGACAGATAAATTTGTTCACTAAGTGTCACTACGTCACAAAAAGGCTACATGGCTACATATACTTGTCAGTACGCAGATACTGAGTACAAGTTCTGTTTGCTGTTTCTTGCAGGTCATAAATTTGGTGAGGAGCAGAGCTGGCTGGCTGTGGACGAGGAAGTAGGGCAATACATACTTGTGCACGTATATGAGAAAACATATCTATTCAGACCTGTAACTCATGACTTTTCACACAGCTATATATATATTATTTTTCTTTCCCAATTCTCTATTTATGGTTTCATAATGGCTGAGTCACTGTTGAGTGAGTTTCAGCTGTAATGCTACTACTGTCTGTAATATGTTTCTATTTAGATTATTTGTCAGGATATTTTTTTGTTATTATTGTCCGAGTCTGGTTTTAAAATGGCCAGTCCACCTCTGGTCCCCACCAATATGCCCAGACCAAACCTACGCCCCTGGTAATGTTTCCAGTGGCTTAAACTATAAAAAAATGTAAAGACCCATTAGCAAAGATTTAGCCTTCTTCTTCCTATATTCTTCGTATTGAGGTATCTCCATTGGAATAGTTTGCACCATGCTCTGTCTTCTGTCTTGGGCTCTCTTTTTCTGACCTGTTGCAGATTCCACCACCAGGAATGTCATCAACTCTGTACACAGTTTGTGCATTCTGCAACTTTGTGTTTTGTAGCTGATTTGACCTGATCTGTGTTTTGTGAATTTTGAGTATGACAGGGTAAACATTGTTTTAAAAATTTTCAGGATTGTTCAGAACCATGTGTTTTTAAATTTTGTTATTGTCCCCTTTTATTTAACTAGAACTGTAAGTATGATTGTTCTTGAAATCTTAACGGATGTGCTGTCATATAAATAAATGTACATTTAGATTATTGTGAAATCGCATCTCGGTGATAGTTATGCACATCACAGATTTTATACTGGATATCTGTTGTAATGGGGATCACAGGAAATGGAATGAAACTATTTAAACTGTACGTTATTTTTTGGGGTCCAAATATATTTCCTCATACTTCATAATTCCATCTCAAGTTTGGAATATCCTTCAATCATGCTGTTTATTTGCAGGTTCGCTGAATTCATCAAAGTTATGAAGGTCCTTACGGAACAAAAAAATACACAGAACATGCGCTAAATATACAGAGTAATATTTTTAAACTAGCATTTGCTGACGTACAGCGGACAAGCACAAACATACACATGTACAAACCATGATCCATAGAAATTATACATGTAGCATTGACTAATAATGCCAGCAAGAAATAAAGAAAATACTTTGGCATTGGCATAAACATAAAGTAACACATAATTTGATTGTACACGAGTAGCTCCCCACCCAGTACATGCAGATTCACTGCAACAAAATATCTTTGTTATTTATTATTCATCATTTCTGCATTGTCTTCCATTTCTCCACCCAGTGTCCCTTTCCTCCCTCTCCCCTCTCCTCCCTTTCCCCTGTCATTCCCCAACCTCTCTCTATCCCGATTTACTTGTTGAGGTATTTGGCCACAGAGTGGTAGGCCAGGAGGATCTCGGAGTTCCTGGGACACGTTTGGAGGAACTCATCCTGTTGGTAAGCCTTGTCCAAGTAACAGCTCAAGCCCTTCAGGGCCGCAGGGATCTCAAAGTCTCTGTACTCCCTGCACACTACCTGGTCCAGCAAAACAAAGGAGAGAAGGGGAATGAGCAGTGGCGGATGAGTAACAATGGCATGGCAACATCAGAGGACACGCTGTACCAGGGGTGTCCAATCCTGGTCCTCGAAAGCCCCTGTCCTGATCAGCACACCGGACACTAATGAATGATCATTATCAGGCTTCCACAGAGCTTGATAATTACCCATTCATTAGAATCAGGTGCGCTGGAGCAGGGAAACATGTAAAAGTGTCAGGACAGGGGCCCTCGAGGACCAGGACTGGACACCCCTGCTATATACGGTGCATCACTGAGATGCGGATTGGTCTTGTTCTGTCAGCAGGTTAGAGAGGGAAAGACATATTGAACCAGATCAACTGAATAAGACTTTTCTCATTCTATTGATTTCATTAATTGAAATATGCTGACATGCCACATTGGAGAAAAGGAATGGAGATGATTTGGAACAAAGTATTATGCAGACTTAGAAATGAGAGAATGTAAAATCAAGATTGGAAGTGCTCCTTTGAGTTCAAAAAGTGTTAATTAGACTGTAGTGCAGCTGTGATGGTAAATGAAATGCTTCTACACAAAAAACCTTACATTTATTTTTCTCCTAGCTGTAACAAGTAGGAGAAAAGGAACGTTTTGGGCATAAAACTAGAGGTTGCAGAAATTGGTTAGTAAATCGTTTGATGAGCATTGGGATGCTGGGTATTGTAAGGCCTTGATAAAGATTATTGTAACCATCTGGAAAAGATGAGAGATTCACATCCACCCAGAAGGGAAGAGGATTTGCATCTTAAACGGTTACAGCGTGCCCAAATAATGAGAGTTGAAAGAATCTACAATAGTACTATTAACTTGTGCTGCATTCAGGTCACTGTGATTCACCTATTGTACAACGGTGGGTCACGGTGAATCAAAGTCACCCCCAGGGTTAAGAAATGAAATCACACAACATCAGAATATTATGGCACTTCACATAATCTAATGTTGTTTAGAACTATTTGTTGGTCCCCATATGGTGACTTGCCAGTGTTGTTGTTGTATCTCTTGCTTTATGTTCACAATCGTTGTGTTATGCATTTATAGTTCTTCCCTTGGCACTTATTGGTTCTCGTGATTCACGATCTAAAAAACCCACTGTGTTCGGGGTCTATCACGTTGCTATGCTCAATGACTGATGCTCTTTGTAAAAGCTCTCTCTTGTAAGTCGCTTTGGATAAAAGCGTCTGCTAAATGAATAAATGTAAAATGTAAATCATATCAGCCACTGACCTTGACCACGTTGAGCTTGGGCAGCAGGTTGCAATCAGCCAGGGTGAGAACGTTCCCATCTAGGTAGATTCTGGAGGACTGAGTCATGTCTGGATTCTGGTCCAGCTCATGTGGTAGAGGGGTCAGCAAGTACTGGTCCAACTTCATCAAGCTCTTCAGGAACTTCTTCTCCAACACTATGAGGAAGGAGTTTGTTTAGCTAACAAAGAGTGTTACTGATTACTGATAACTAATTGTGATAATTCAATGCTGAGACCAATTTGGCTTGTGAACAGTGCAGCACTAATGAATTCTCCTGAGCTCTCACTATCATTGAGTCCTGGGTTGGGGTTTTTGATGTAAGCTGAGAACTTGTGGAAGATGTCGTCTCCAGCCCTGTTGGACTCCTTGTAGCGACAGCACAATTTGGGGTACCTGTAAGCGTATGGACATCAGACCGCAAGCTGGAAGTAAGAACTGTCTGCGTATGCGTTTGTCCAGCCACTCACTGGGGGGGAGCCAAGGTCTCCTCCAGGAACTCTTCGATCTTGTTGGTGTCAGTGCGAACCTCCTTGTTGAAGATGAGGAACGGGGGCTGGGAGCCCGGCGCCAGGTCCTTCAGCACCTCAGGCGCCCTGGAGAGCCAGGAAAAACATGCAACCATCTCATACTCATCTTCATCGGCAGAAGCAACAGTTATCACTCAAAATGATTACAGTAAAAGGTTGTGGTGACTCCACTGAAATTCCTGCCAGGGCTTGACCCAGGTCTCACCTCTTCATATCCACAGTGGTAAGGGTGAAGTTGACACCCTTCAACCAGAGGATCATGAAGAGCCTCTGACAGAATGGACAGTTCCCCACACTCTCCCCATCATCACTGGCCTGGAGGGAAGAGCATTGGAGAGGAGAGTCGTGTTTCTCAACATGTTTAGAATAGTTTAGATTTCCATTCACATTCAGACATTTAGCAGACGCTCTTATCCCGAGCGATTAACAGCCAGTAAAGGGACATCCCCCCCCCCCCCCCCCCCCCCCCCGAGACAAGTAGGGTGAAGTGCCTTGCCCAAGGACACAACGTCATGTTGCCTTATCCGGGAATCAAACTGACAATCTTCTGATCACCAGTCCGACGCCCTAACCACTCAGCCATCTGACTCAGATTTATGACTCATCGATCTCAGCATTTTCCTAAGTCACTGGAACTTCAAGCAGCCGGACACACATTCTTCACAGCAAGGAATAATAACAAAGCAGGGGTCTTCATACTGTACAAGTCTCTCTTCAGTTGACATGCACCTCAAATTACCTCAGGCAGAAGTTTGCCATATTTTATACTGTGACTCATTACTAAACCCACAAAACTTCCTTCACGATTTGAAGTTACTGCTTGAAGAAATTGGCTTGCCAATGGCTACATCATTGACCAGTGGAATCATTTGAATAGCTTCTGTTGGTGTCATGCCCATCCTATGATATAGAACGTCATGCATTTAACATCAATTGCTTATTGCTACATACACATATTTTGTATTCAAATAGATCAAAGTGGAGCATTTGTCGATTATGTCCTCTACCTTGTTGGGTCGTCTGTGATTACACCACACATTGTTTAGCATTGTGACTTACCTTGATGAAGAGTTCAATTTTCGGGGCCTCCGCCATTTAAATATTTACCCCCTTTCTCTTCCAGTAGCACTCCCTTCTTACTGCTCTGTCTTAGTTCTGTCTTCTGTGTTTCTCACCACACCTGTTACCCCTGTGACATACACATCGCACCTACAGTTCTACCAGTCAAACCAGTAAAGCCAGATATCTTTAGCGATACCTCAGTAACTGGGCCTCTCTGTTGCTCTCCTACTTTCTCCTTGTCTGAAGGCGAGGCTGATGTCACTACAAACACTGAATAATGTTCAAGCCAGCCATTTTGTGAGACCTAGAGTTGACACTTGATATGTCCTCTGCAAGAGGGGAGAGAGAGTGAGAGAAAAAGGAAGAGACATGCTGATCGTGAATGAGTGGAGAAAAATACAATGGATCCCAATGTGGGCTGGGGTGAAATGGAGGGCAGTCAGTCAATCAATAAATCAGTCAAACTGCATTTAAAATCCAGCCTCCTGCTCCAGGAGGAAACACAATGAGCTTCACACTGCAGGTGGGCAGGGGGATCAAATAGATAGCAGATCAATAACGAATAAACCAAATTATCACTGACTCACTGTTGAAATAACATTGATTTCTCATCAGGTTTGCGCCCAAACAAGAAATCAAACCCGTATTTTGGTATATAAAATAAAGAAGCAAATCATCAAATGGCTCTGAAATGATAGTTTGTGGTTTTTTTTTTAAGTAGACAACAGACATGTGCAAAAGGATAGCAGTGAACACCAAGAAAGCCTTCCTTGTAAGAACACAGTTTTTGACACGTTGGGGAGAACAATTGCAACACATAATGACTGTGGGTTTTCTTTAGCTAGCTCAGAACAGGCACAGGAAGTCAAATGTCACGCGCCGAGCACCTTGTGGTTGTGGTATCTCTAGGGTGAATGTCCTCTATTCTGGGGTAGAAAAAACCATCAGTGGTGTTTTCACATTGTATTAATTCTGTGCGAACAGTCCCACAATGGACAGATTCCCCTGTTCGCCCTAATGAACGGACAATGATACAAATGAATGATTAAAAAAAAATAATTGGCCAAATTCACAAACCCTATTTTTGGGGTGAGGGGTCCCTGTGGTAGATAGCATGCCAGCCTACCAAATTAATAATGAATCAAACAAACTATCGTTGAATCAATGTTGAAATGTAACATTGATTTCTCATAAGACTTGCCCCCCAACAGGAAACAGGAAATCACACCAATGCCTTTGTGGGCAGCATTGCAAATGTTGCAAATGATGAAACAGTAAGAAAATTAGATTTTTTAGTTTTTTTAGATTTTTTGAAAATTAGTCAGATTATAAGAACATTTCATCACCCATAATTAAGATCACTTCCTCTAATTCACTTCAATGCTTTCTCCAGCTTGAGAACAATGAATGGTTTTTATGGCAGATGATGACGTGGCTGGTTTGGAAGGGAAACCAAACTGAGATAACAAAAAGAGAAGTGTGGAAAAGACTGAAATCCAGCTATAGGATTTGTAATTGAATGTGTAAGTTTAGACTTCTTGTTTTACTATCTTTGTGGTGACTAGGCCACACCTCTCTCTGCATCTCAGAATCTAGTATCTAGAGCTATACCATCACATCTTGTCTGTCTGTGCCAGAATATGTTAAGATTGTTCTGCTTCAATTTATTTTCTTGAATTCACTAGTAGTTGAGGTCTTTCATGGAAACATGACAACCAAGGTATTTTTCTCTTCATGTACTTTACTGGAGTGACAAGCACATCAGGTTCACCATTTCAGGTAAAGAGTAACTTTGGTACAACTATGTCTTTAGTGTGGTTATATATTTACATTTACAAGGGGATGTAAACACTAGCTTTCAGTCTGTTGACATTTTCTCACAAGTCATCACTTTTCTCAGAAGTCATGACACATAATGTATCACTTTTTTATCTCTTCTGCAATACACGATCAGACATTGAACGACAGTTCCACTCGAGATAGATCTTAAATCGAAAAAACATCTAGATGGATTTTTTGGGGCATTCGTGAAAAATTTGACTTTCCTATGAGACAAACAAATGCAATCAGTCATTGTGGGGGATTTTAAGCTATCTTAACCAAAACTTGTAAAACATTTTTTTTCCCCGCTTCTTCTCCTTCATCAAAAAAGGAAGCAGCACCCATGGAAACACGGTCTCTTTGCCAAAAGAAGAAGCTCTTTGTGTTCATCTGCCTGGTCACACTTTTGCTCCGTCTCAGTCAACAGATAAGTAAGCAAGGCTGGTTGCATGTCGAACCCTTAAACACCGACCCAGACATAATCGCTAATGGAAGCTTCCTCACCATCCTTGTGTGGCACTGGCCGTTCGGCATTAGCTACCCGCTGGAGGGGGATGTGTGCAAGGACCAATACCGCATCCCGGGCTGCCGTCTGACAGATCAGAGGAGCCTGTACGGCCAGGCGAACGCTGTGGTGTTCCATCACCGAGAACTGCAGGAGAAACGCCAGGCCCTCCCCTTTGACCTGAGCCGCCCCCCCCACCAGAAGTGGATCTGGCTCTCTCTGGAGTCCCCAGAGAACAGCGGGGACCTGAGGGACTACAAAAACGTGTTCAACTGGACCATGACGTACCGCCGTGACGCTGACATCCCCATACCTTACGGGGAGCTTATTAGGAAGGAAACTGAGAATTTGAGTTCTGCCAGCCAAGATGATGTCACTGCACAGAATAAATCTACATTGGTGTGCTGGGTGGTCAGTAACTACAATCAACATCATAAGAGAAGCCAGGTGTACAAGGCCCTTAAAAAGACCATCCCTGTAGAAGTGTACGGGACATGGAACAACAGGCCATTAGCCAGCAATGACCTCCTGCCCACCCTGTCACACTGTTACTTCTATCTATCCTTCGAAAACTCCTGCTCCAAGGATTACATTACAGAGAAGCTTTGGTACAACGCCTATATGTCCGGGGCGGTGCCTGTGGTGTTAGGTGCATCCATGGAGGATTACAAGGCAGTGGCCCCACCCAACTCCTTCATCCATGTTGATGATTTTGCCTCCGTGGGGGAGCTAGGAAGTTACCTCCTAAATCTGTCTCAAAACCAGCAGAAATATGCAGGTTTTCAGGCTTGGAGACGTGATTATAAGGTGAAACGTATAAACAGCTGGATCGAAAGGTTCTGCAGCATCTGTTTACATCATCACAATCTGTCTGCACAGACAGTTTATACAGACCTTGAAGCTTGGGTAGGAAGATAACGGTGGCACAGATAGAGAAGAGGACGCGTTTCACCAGCTTCCTCTCTTAACTCTAGATACATTTTTACACACCGAATCGGAAACAAAAATGAGTCCAACTATTGATTGACATTTGCTTTTCCTTTGTAATCGCACATTTAGAATCTCTCAAACCGAATACTTGGAATTTGTTTGAGGATTTATAACATTTAGTTCATTTTAAAATAATCTGCAGGGTAAGAAAAAGTGTGTGTGTGTGTGTGTGTGTGGGGGGGGGGGGAAGGAGTGACGCAAGAACAATTACACCAGGTTTGAATTAAAATACGAATTTAATTGCGGAGTTACAGGTAACATTAATTCCCTTCATATTGTTGCATGTCAATAAATTATCAGAATATTATTTCATACGTGTGCTGTTTGAGAAAAGAGTGATGAGAGGCCCTGATAAGGACACTTCCTGCCCCGCCCACTCCCATGTAAAACTGCACGGCACTAAAGTCAAGACACTTATGGACGGTTTGGAACGAGCAGCAAATCACAACATTGTTTCTGTACTCTTAAGTCGCACTGGATCAGCCAAAGCAGGAAGATTGATCTGAAGCTGGGAAGGGGACAGTACCTAGTGCCCCTATGCATGTTCCTGTACTTTGCACTCATCTCCTTAGCACCCACATTTCTACATTCAAAATAAAATCTGTTACAAAATATGTGCCCAATATAGAAGATGTAGGACGATAGAATCTGACTCGCACCCCGACCCCCGTTAAAAAAGGTAGGAGGTGGGGTTCCGTATGAACTGTAAACAATTTCCACAAAGCTGCCTAACATTAGCAGGGACTGCATTGATAAGGCAAGATAAAAAAAAAAAAAAAACACTTGATTAAAATAAGAAATAAAAGCTTGACATCAGACTACATCAAATGTATTTAAAAAAAAAAAAAAAACACGGCTTTGTGCAAAAGCATCGTTTGAACACCGGGCTGAGCTGTGGATGGATTCAACATGGGCAACGCCATCAGGAAATGTCAGGTGGAGCATGTCTAACGATTACAACAGCAATCATCATTTCATCTCCAAATTAAGAGGACGTTGTCCATTACAACCCTTTATAACCCATTGAGACAGTAAAAGGCACAATTCATCTTGAGGCGTGAAAGGTAGCCATTTCAGGTGAATTACAGGTGACCTGGCTGGGAGGGGGGGGAGGGGCGTGGATGCAAACTAAAAAGGCAGATTTAGCTGGTCAAGTGGCCCACCAACCCAGGGTGCAGGGCCTGCTTGAAGACGTCAGGTCGGTGAAGAGGGGCCATATAGAGGGCAGGGGGTCCAGGGTGGGTGTTGGGGTGGTAGCCCTGCGCAGGCATGGGGGAGGGGACCATGTGCGGGGGTGGGGGGGGGCTCTGCTCGTAATACTGTCCTTCGCACTCTTCGTCGAAGGGTAGAGCCAGCCTCTTCCCCTTTTGGCGGCGGTTGCAGAACCACACGCGCACCACCTGTCAGAAAACGGGTCATGAATTACAGTCACAGGAAGAGGCGCCCCTAGACACCATTAGGAGAGTCATTTCCTTTAACTTTGGCAGGGGACATTTGGCACAGTCGGTTAGCGTCAGGCTAGTAATCAGGTGACTGGTTGTGTGCTTGGGCAAGGCACTTCACCCTACTTGCCTCAGCAGGAATGTCCCTGTACTTGCTGCTAAATGATTAACTGTAAAAATACAATGTTTAACTGCGAGATGACCCTAACATGCATGCGGTATATTGTATTGAGAGACAAGTGCACGACACCCACTAGTAAACTAAGCATGTTGAGGTAGGTGTGTGTGTGTGTGTGGGGGGGGGGGGGGGGGGGGGGGGGGAACGCTCACGTCTCTTTCCAGGCCCAGGTCGTCGGATATGTGCGTGATCTCCTGGGTGTTGGTTTGGGGCACTTGATGAAGTAGACTCCAGTGCAGAGCGCACGGTGCCCCTCCAGGCTGGTCCTTCTCTTCCTCTTCCGGGTGTCTACGAACACCCGCTCTATCTTGTACATCTGCGAAGACAAGGTCTGGTCATGAGCAACCATTTACAAGGGGGGGTGTGTGTGTGTGTGTGTGTGTGTGTGTGTGTGTGTGTGTGTGTGTGTGTGTGTGTGTGTGTGTGTGTGTGTGTGTGTGTGTGCACGCACGTTGCACTTGATTTCGGTTCACCTAAACATAGGGAAAGTATTTAACGTATTGATTTCATCCAGAACTAGAGATAAGAGACATTGGCATGCAAGGGGTATTGACCGTCCACAAGAGGGAACCATTTCAAACCCAAGATGACCCAATGGAAATACTACATGTTTCCGCCTGATCCTTAGAGCAGTGGTTCTCAACCCTGGTCCTCAGGACCCAATGCCCTGCATGTTTTAGATGTTTCCTGGCTCCAACACACCTGATTCAAATGAATTGTCATTATCAGGCTTCTGCTGACATTCATAATGACTCATTTGTTTGAATCAGGTGTGTTGGAGCAGGGAAACATCTAAAACATGCAGGACAGTGGGCCCTGAGGACCAGGGTTGGGGACCACTGCTTTAGAGAGTGTCGAACTAAAACAAACAGAATATCCCACCCCCACTTCCATCCTACAACAAACCATACAAGACCCACAGTAACAGGGTAGGTTTGACTCAGACCAGCCAGTCATGCGTTATGGGTAAACTCACGTCTTGTGGGTTGTCGGAGGTCTCGGCCTCGTTCAGCCACCTCTGGAGCAGGGGCTTTCAGTTTACACATGTTCTTGAAGCTGAGCTGGAGGGCCTCGAACGACAAATGGTCGTCTGGCTGAACATCTTGCCTGTACAGACAGAACAGAAGCTACATTGCCTGTGGTAAACATTGGCTCTTAATAGATGATGAAATGGAGTTAATAAATCTCAATTCATGCAAAGGTGAGGGGTTAACTCATAAACAGGCCTTGGTAGAGAAGCATTTCTACCACACCAAAGTTCAAAGTAATTCCAACATTTCCACAACAATTTACCATAAAGATTTCCCAGGGCCAAGCCCACGTCTGCTTGGGTGAAACCTAAAGTTATCCGCTTGTGTTTCAATTCCTTGGCAAACAGCTCCAACTCCTCAGTGGAGAGGTTTTCCTGAAGAAAAAAACACACAAACACATCTCAATATACAGTAACTAATCCCAAACATTTTAGATAAATCAATCGAATCAAACACCCCCCCCCCCTTCAAAAAAACAACTAAAGCCAGATCTGAACTCACTTCTTCCTCCGAATCGCTGCAGCCCCCGCTGGATGAGCCGCTGCTCCGGGTTGGGTGGGGTTCGGGGTCGGTGTTGCCGGGACTGTCTGACTGGAACCATCGCCAAAGAACGCATTGACCGGCAGCCCGTTGCTTGGGGGAGATGGCGAAAGAGATGGGGACGAAGCGGATGATGTAGGGGCATTTTGACTACTAGTGCTGGCAGCCGCCATATGAGTAAAGCCAGGCCAGAAGGTGGGTTCCAAGGAGCCGGAGTAGTACATCCCGTGAGCCATGGCGGAGGTCGGTGGGTTTGATACTGTTGAAGCTTTATATCGGTCGAGTACTCATCATTCACCTCCTTCTCCGTCTTAATCTCGTGGATCTTGATCTGCTCCTGGTTTCGGCCCAGAGGGGGGCTGTGGTTGGTGGGTTGTGTGACCGCGGCGACCCCTGGTACCTGGCCCGGGTACTCAGATGCGGTGAAGTGGTACCAGTGTTTGGGTTGACCGGAAGTCCCCCGGCCTGGGGGTCGGAGGCCCGGTAGTCACCACCGACGGAATGGAATTGGAAAAAACTCGGAGCAGCAGTTTGGGTAATCCCATTATAGGCGCTTTATTGAAGATCAGGGCTGGGTCTTGCAGCACGCGTGCGGGAGCTGGAGAGACGAGCCGCCCAGTCCTTCTTGAGCCAAGGCCTGGGTGTACATGGTGGCCCGGCTGAAGTCGTAAGGTCTGCTGCTGCACTCAGGGTTGGAGGGCTGAGATCGGTCAGACATGGCCGCGGTTGGCCTTGCAGGAGTTGCACGAATCGATAGTAGTCCCGACTGCGTCTGCTGGCGACCGTCTAATCGTCCATGGCAAAAGTTCAGGGAAAATGCTGTAACTCTTGAGCAACCTAGTGAATGTCCAAAAAAAGCGAGTTAGAGCCCAAAAGAAATCACCCTCGAGCAAATGGCGAATGAAGGACAAACCCTTTACGGGTTAAGGGGTCGTTACTCTGTTTCTCCAAGCAATCCTTGCACAAACGCAACCTTCACTTCAACTATTAACAGTTCACCACCACTTAGTCAACCTCACCTTCAAGATCAAATGCTCTTCCTCGGACCCCGGCCCCTCTGATGCACAGCTTCACCTAATCAGTCCATGCTCGTGCAGGAGGCCCAAATGTTAATTGTCTCCTCTCCTATTGGTCAACACAGATAATTACCCACAGCTGATGGTGAATTTGTGAATGAACTTGATGGGGGGCGTGTCCTAGGCTCGCGGTAGAGTTTCCAGGTCATCTTTTACAATGTTTAATAGATTTGCAGTTCACACTCCCGAATTAAATAACCAAGCATGACATAAAGCAGGCTGTAAACTGTTAATTCTGATAGGAAAATGATCGCAAAAATATCTCATTTGGGTGAAATGTTGATCTGCATTGTTTACATTGGGAAGGTTTAGAGTTGCTCTCACAAAACTGAGAAAGGCTGTTAAAATACATGTAGGCAACCCAATACATGAATCATTAGGCTGTGCTTACTTTGTTTAAATTATTCACTTTTAACGACCTGTCCTTGATATTAAAATGTGATGCTATTTAAGTATGGATAAAGGATATAGGCCCGAATGCATTCGAGATTTAAGGACTAACATTACATTCATATTGTCTATTCGTGATATGACACGGAATATTTAATGGTGTTGCTAAAATATTTTTAGAACATTTAAACGAAGCATCCTTAAATGTAGGATTACAGCTTGGAATATTTTGGCCCAAATGGGTCGGTAATGTTCGTTGGATTGACTTTTGATTAAAGGTTTAATTTTTTAAACATTTTTTAACAGCAACATTGTTTGAGTTCTATGTATCTCAGTCGAGTGAACGGGTAAATATTTAATTTGAGGCAGTCGAGCAGGCTTACGCCCAAAGCAAACGCAATGTTTTCGCCTATAGAAATGTGAGACAACGCAAAGGAAATACATAAAATGGCTCCGGGCATTCAGGTGACCTTCCACCATTCACCCTTGATCGGTGTCCATTCAAAGGCTGTGGATGGCCCGTCGCACCGACACAGATGCGCACCCCCAGAGCGGGTCGTTGGCTGCAGATTGCGGCAGGAAGACGCACCGCAGGAAGGGAGGGGGGGGGTCATTGTGCGGCTGGCCCCCCGGGGCACCCCGCGGCTTTCAGACCCCGAGTTGCGATGGTCGACCATTAGCTTCTTTTCAGACGCGGACAATAAGTCTCGGCCCTTTGATTCCGCCCCCCCCCCCCCCCCGCACACACACACCTCCTCCCCCCCGAATCAAACAAAGTTCCACTGAGATCCACACGGGATGGCTGCTTGACGGTCTCATACAGGGGTGGGCAATCCTGGTCCTGGAAGGCCACTGTCCTGAAGATTTAGCTGTTTCCCTGCTCCAGCACACCCGATTATCTAATGAACAGGTCGTTATCAAGCTCTGTGGAAGCCTGGTAAGTATAATCAGGTGTGCTGGAGCAGGGAAAGATATAAAACCTTCAGGACAGTGGCCCTTGAGGACCAGGATTTGTCAATCCTGGTCTAATCTGAAAATGTGGTGACTCGTAAAAAGTCTAGCCTGCTGCGCCAATTCCTTTCACATCAAAACAAAGATCCCCCGATGTGATCTGCATATCGTATACAATCCACGGCATGGTCCCCATTTTACCATGCCTTCACAGGCCACTCATTCGATCTACCTGTAGAAAACCATCGTCAAAAGCAGTTTTCGCACTGTAAACTAGAGGCTCTGTGGCCCATTCTCTGCTTGCTTGCCGGGGAGAGAGAGAGAGGGGCATTGGAATGGCCACAGGGACTCTTCAATGGCTTAAAGGACATCAAACTCCAGCTACATGCATTGTCCTGCAACTCTGTAGCCTACTTGGACTGGAGTGGGGTGGGGTAGGGGCGATGGATTGTCATGCTAAACACAGACACTCACAGGGAGAAAGTGGGACGAGGCACAAGTCTTTTGAGAGATGGAGAGAGGAGTGAGAGGAAGGGGAGGACTTGATACAGTTTTTTGTTTTGTTTTTTGGGGGGGGGGGGGGGGGTACTGTCAGGAGCGTGTGTGTGTCTGCGTGCATGTGTGTGTGTGTGTGTATGGGGGTGGGTGTGGGTGTCAGTGGATTAGCCTGAAAAGATCCCAGATGTTCTTTTTTTTCAGATCTTGTCTCACTCCTTTCAAGTGAAGTCTACTTCGTCTGTGACCCCCCCCCCCCCCCGCAGATAAAGGCAACATCTGCCTGTCTCTCTGCCTGTCTGTCCGCCTGTCTGCCTGCCTGTCTGTCGCGGTGAACCCCTTCTGTCGTGTTGGATGGGCGAGGGTTGCGTGATGAATTCACGAACAAATATTCATCCCGCAGTGGGAAATGGCGCTGTGTGTGCCGGGACGCACGGGTAACTATAGTAACACACTGTGTGTGTTTTACAGTAAGAATTGAAATCATTCTTTACATCATTGCCAAGGACCGCAGGTGGTCAAATGGTTGACATTTGGGTGGTGGAAGAATGGATGCCAGACTCAGTGTTTCCACAAATGTAATATACTGTATATATACTATACACACAGTATATTACATACATATATAGACAGTATATTACATATATATGTGTACTGATATGAGCTAGTATCTTATACGATCAAATGTCAAAGAGTATAAATGCTAATGCTTTGGTTTGACTTTGCCAGGGGACTGAAAGTGTCCCACCTCCTCCTGTCCTCAACTTCAGCAGGCTGGACATGAGTCCCAGGGTCTCTGTCTGTCTCCCTGCTATCACCACTCCTGCTGCTGATACCTCTTATCTGTTGTGAGCCTTCCCCCAAACAAGTCTGATGGCTTTTTGATTTTCTACCTAATGGCCCTGCCTTTGACACCCTGCATACCCTCACTCCCCCCACCCCACCCCTGCCCCCGCCCCACCCAACATGCACACCGCTCGTTCAGAGCTAGCAATGGCTGCTTTTCCCTTCCACCGTAACCGAGACAATGGGTTTGAACGGCCCTGGTCAGGCTACTCAATAAGAACAGTTAGGGGGGGGGCTGCTCGATTCCCTCCCCCGGTCACACACACACGTACACACACACACCAGCCTTTCAGAAAGCCATAGTGAAACCTCTGATGTGGCTCAAGGTGACAGAGGAGACTTAAGAAATGACTAAGCGACAAAAACCTCCACTTGTAAGAAAACGTTTTTTTTATTCAGATTCAGCTAGGCCTGCATGTACAAAGACATATAAAAAGTGAATTCTTTATAATGATCCTTCTGCAGGGATGGGACTTAAAGTGGTCTAGCCACTGAGAGGCAATACAAGAAAATGACGTTTACCATGTTTTAATGCCATCCATCGTCTATGTTTTTTTCATACAATTTCCTCCACATTGCTTCCTCATAGAGTTTGTAGATATTACTTTAAAATCAGCATAAATATATCTAACGACATCATTTTTATTAAAAGCATGCAATATAGTATTTACTCTGGTGGTCATTTATATATATATATATAATATGTGTTTGTAACACTTTATCTCAGAGAGTCTGCAGATACTCACTAAACTATCAACAGATGGTCAATTACTATTAACTAACGTTAACATTCGAACCAGTTGTTGAATATCAGCAGAGCTGTACCATTCTGTTTCTATAGTTTCTTGGTGGTATAATCTTATTATAATCTAATAAGCATCTACACAGAGTCTACAAGATGAAGTGCACACTGGTCGTTTGCAAGTGCACTCATTAAATACACACAACAATCCTTGTCCGCTCATGAATGCCAGTGGCTTGTAAAACCTGGTTTGTTGGAGAGTGTGCCATTCAGTCCAGTGAAATGTGAACGGGATATCTGAACTGAGGATTGGGCACAAACGTGTTACAATTTACGGTTCGAAACCAGGATTTATTCGGTCCTGTGGTTCCTTAACGAGGACAAACCAAAAACAAAACATGACTTATACCTATGAGTGAATCTACTGGAAAAGATTTTTAGCTGCGATGAGGAGACTAAACACAAGAGACATGAGGATTCTTAAATGTGTTAACGCGCGTGCGTGCGTGTGTGTCATATGGATCACATATGTTTGCTTGTGTGCTTGTTATAGAGGCTTTGGAAAGTAGCTGCACAAACAATGAATATCATAAAGGCAAGCCAAAGGATGCACTAAGATAAAAGAAAATAACAACAACATTAACACAAGGGGCTTAACGTGTGACTCCTAACTTGTCCTCGCCTAGAGGTTGAAACAAACTTACTAGATAATCGACCAAACCCAGAATGCTGAGCGGACAGACGGGGAGCCTGTGGGAGTTTCACTGAGAAGGACGCGAGCAACCCGGCCGAAACAGAGTCAGACGTGACCCTTTGAAGGGGAAACGACAGTTCCTATGATATCCGGACACCGTCAAATATTGGTCACGTAGTTTCCATAGAAACGAAGCCCTCGCTGTGAACGACTTCATCTTTCAATCTTTATTTCTCGTCTCCCCCCACCCCCACCCCCACCCCCACGGGCCTCATTCGGTATTCTGAGATCGGGTTGGCTTGTTCCAGAGTTAGAACTGGTTTTGTGTGTGTGCGTGTGGGTACGTCATGCGTCGGTCTAAATGTTTCACTTGTGATTCCTCTGGTATTGTACAGTGGAGTCGTCAAACAAGGGATTCTTCACCTCCATCTCACCAGTCTGTCACACGAACAACAAGAAAAGGAAAAAGAACATGTCAGATGTCAGTGGTTAAGTGGTGAGGTGGAGGGTGTGTGGGCACTATTTCGTTGATTCTGTGTGTGTTTTCATAACCTACTTACCGGCGCGAGTCCCGGACACTCATACACTGTGAAGTCCCCTCCTACTTCCTCGTCATCGGAATTTGCTTCTGAGTCGGGGACTTTCTGCTCTGGTTTTTGCCTGGAGAAATAGGGTCAAGGTTTTAAAACAGCGAGAGAGAGAGAGTCAGAGAGAGAGAGAGAGAGAGAGGGAGAGAGAGAGAGAGAGAGAGAGAGAGAGAGAGAGAGAGAGGGGAGGGAGAGAGCGAGAACAACACACGAGAGAGAAAGAGAGAGAGGGAGAGAGAGAGAGAGAGAGAGAGAGAGAACAACACACAAGAAAGAGAGAGAGATAGAGAGAGAACAACACACGAGAGAGAGAGAAAGAGAGGGAGAGAGAGAGAGGGAGAGAGAACAACACACAAGAAAGAGAGAGAGAGAGAGAGAGGGAGAGAGAGACAGCTAAAGCAAGAACAAGAACAAGGATAGTGAGAGGGAGGGAGTGGGAGAGCAAGTGACATAAATGTAAAGCCGTGGAGACGCTCACTTCGCCATTGAGATCATCTGCTGCTTCTGGTGCTGGTAGTGGTACATCTGAGCACTCTGGGCCAAAGTCTGGTCCCCCACCTGGGGACAGAAGAGCAAGAGAGAGGGGGTGGAGGGAAGAAAAAAAAGAAAAGAAAAAGGAGGAAATTAGAAATGTAAAGAAGGGAAAGAGATATTTTCACTTAAGTGTAAAACTTTTCTTTCTGAACCCGAATCAGAATTGTTTTTTTTAATTCGCCATTAAAGTTTGCACAGACAAGGCATTTATTCTCTCAAAGGTTCAGATACAATTCTTACCGAGGTGCCATTTGCAGTTGCAGGAGGTTTTCCACCGTAAGCTTGTAGTCTACCTTCTGGACAAGCCGCATTTCTCTCTTCAACCTGCAGGAGGCAACAGTGATCAGTTTTCATAATGTGCAGGGAAGAAGAGTTCCCTCCAGAGGAAATCTCTCAGGTATTCCATAGATACATACCACTGCCTATAGGTTAAAGGTTGAATTTACACAAACATGTACAACATAAAGCTTTCCGAAAGGTTGGTTAAGATCGCAAAATGAGCTTGAGTGACAATGTAGACTGTAGCTCCTTTAGACGTGTGTAAACAGAAGTTAAACCCTCTTGTTTGCAGTACAGAACGTCTGTCGTAGCATGGTGTGGGTTGGACGACTCACCTGAACCAACACACTGCTGCTAGAATCATGGCCGCTGTGCCAAGCAGGATACACACTGAGATCAAAACTGTAGACAGACACACACACACAATCACCATCTTTATTACTTAAAATGACGTAAAATAGAACACAGAAGCCTCAGGTTAAGCCACAGTTACTCAAGAAAACGATTTGCTGTTGCAGTATTTTATGGTTAACGAACTTTTCCCAGACCAAGTATCGTGTGTGCGTTTGTGAGATCGGTGACAATGTATGAGGGTTAGCTGCTTGTGAAATGCATCGCACCCTGTAAGAAATGGGCTCACGAACGTGTGCAAACGTATCCTTATTTGTTTGTGTCACATCCAATTAGGGTTAGGCTACTCCGTGACCCCAGCTGATATTCAATTGTCTCCTAGAGTCACCGAGCTACTCACTAATAACGAGTCCGTCCTTGGAACGGTACGGGATGATGATGGGTCCTCCCTTCTTCTTGCCCTCGAAGTGGGCCTCGGCGGTGGCGGGCTCGGGGGGTGGAGGTGGCGGGCTCTGGGGTGGAGGTGGACCGGCCAGTCAGGTCTGGAGAGTCTGTCTGAGAAGAGGTGGGAGCCATCTCGGCGGAGGTGACTGCCAGGGAGACGGGGAGAGAGGGAGAGAGAGAGGGAGAGAGTGTCCGAGGGAGAGAGGGATAGAGAGAGGTGTGAGAGGGAGAGAGAGAGTGTGTGTGAGAGGGAGAGAGAGAGGGGGGAGAGAGGGAGAAAGACAGTAAGTTAGAAAGGGAAAGAGAGAGAGAGAGAGAGTATGAGAGGGAGAGAGAGAGTGTGAGAAGGAGAGAGAAAGGGAGAATGTGTGAGAGGGAGTGAAGAGGGAGAGAGATATAGAGTGAGAGAGAGACAGCGTGTGAGAGAGAGTGCGAGAGGGAGAGAGAGAGCGAGAGAGAGCAAGAAAGAGAGAGAGAAAGAAACCGATAGAGAAAGGTAGAACAGAATCAAAGAACAAGAGAGGGAGATGGCGAGAGAAGGAGAAAGTGAGGGGGGGAGGAGAGAGGAGAAATAGAGAGAGAGTATGCTATAAACCCGCCTGTCAACGTAAACAGATGCTAGTAGATTTGTCTGGGTGACTTCTAAAGCAAAATCAGATCCATACCTGTCTGACGCCCACAGCTACACCTCCCAGGGTAGCCCCCCCCCCCCCCCCCTCCCACACTGTCTCACAACACTACATCTCCCAGCCTTCCTGTCTCACCGACCCCCCTCCCACCACCCCCCCCCCCTGCCTCCCCCGCACACCCTCTCCCAGCCTCCGTCTCTCCCCTTTATTGTCCCTCCCAACATGATCTCCCCCATTTCTCATGGAGCTGTCATTTCCTGTCTGGGGGTGGGGGGGGGGGAGAAAGGGGAAGTGTCAGTGTCAGGTGATAAAAAAAAGATGAAAGGGGGGGGGGGGAGACAAGAGGGGGAGACAGGCCCAAGCAGAGAGCTCTGGAAGCAGGGAGACGGGGCTGGAGCAGAGAGACCCCCCGGGACACGGGGACAGAGAGAGAGGATGGAGTGAGGCCCGGAGACAGACGAGAGGAGAGGATGATCCATGGAGGGAGAGACTGTACGACACGAACAGAGTAACGAGAGGAGATGAAGCGGGCGCTGGAGGCGCTGCGGAGGAGAGAGGGAGGGCGGAGGGGGGGGGGGGGGGGAGAGGGAGGGAGCAGGAGAGGAAAGGGCAGAACGAAGGTGGAGAGGGGGGGGGGGGGGGGAGCGGACGTGGAGAGAGGGAGAGGGATCCGATTGGACAGAGCAGCTTGGAGGGGGGGGGGGGTGGCACCTTTGAGAAGTTTGGCTTCAGACTGTAGGGGAGGGGCATGTCAGGTACAAGCCCCCCACCCTCCCCACCCCTCACTTCACCAAGGACTCTCTTACCTGCTCTCTTGGGCCCCCCCCACCTCCAGAGAAAAAAGCTCTCATAGAGAGAGCATAGAGTTAATCTCAGCCCACCCTCCAACTGCCACCTTCCTGGCCCCCTTAGGATCCCCCCCCCCCCGGGTCCCCTGGCGCCCCCTCACCCCCTCACCTCCCAGCTCAGACATTCATCATCAGGACTGCCCCAGATGCTTAGCTAACACACGGTCTACTTTATATTTCAGGTCTGGGATAATGAAGGACTGTTGGAAGTTCTAATGAGTTGGAAGCACTTTGGAGGGTAAAAGGCAGATCCGGTGAAGCGATAGGAGCCTCGTCAGGGCAAAGTTTCGATCTGAAACGAGAGTGGGATCGTTGGTATCCGCCCGCGAAATTCAAACGCGCACGTTCAGAATCGAAACCCCCCCCCCGCCCCCCCCCCCCCCCCCGCAGGCTTCCGAAATAAGGAAATGAGTCATTTGGTATCGAGGTAAGATCCGTGTGCGCGTCTGCGCGTGGGAAACATGGATGACGATACGCAGCGCACACCCCTGATCTCCGGAGCCCGTGGCAGGAGAGAGTGTCGCTGCGTTTGGCTCTACGTGCTCGTGTGCTACAAGGTTGGCTACGTAGAGAGGCAAGGGGATCGGGGGGGGGGGTGGGGGGAAGGGTTTAGATGGAAGATTTCCTAGAAGAAGGCGCCTTGGGCTCACGTCGTTGTGGATAAAAACACACACGCACGCACGCTTCTCTCTTGCCGTGGTATATACACCAGCTCGCTAGGTGGAGAGGATTATGGGATCCTGGAAGATGAGATGAAGGGGCTACGTGTGGAGTAACGGGAAACGGAGATTCCGAGATAGGAGGAGCATATATAGATATACTGATATACACAGACAAGCACATACAGGGATATACAGACTACCAATGGTGGAATCAACTCCCCACCTCCATCAGAAGCACAGACTGCCTTCTCACCTTCAAGAGAAGGCTTAAAACTCACTTATTTAGAGAATGGAATGGCACTTAGGAATAGTATGGCACTTCACATAATCTAATGTTGTTTAGAACTATTTGTTGGTCCCCATACGGTGACTTGCCAGTGTTGTTGTTGTATCTTTTGCTTTACGTTCACAATCGTTGTGTTATGCATTTATAGTTCTTCCCTTGGCACTTATTGGTTCTCATGATGTTTGATTCACGATCTAAAAAGCCCCACTGTGTTCGGGGTCTATCACGTTGCTATGCTCAATGACTGATGCTCTTTGTAAAAGCTCTCTCTTGTAAGTCGCTTTGGATAAAAGCGTCTGCTAAATGAATAAATGTAAATGTGAATGTAAAACAACACACTATCGATGACAAACTGCACTATTACGATCATCTTCGTTCTAAAATATAGGATGTCTTTTAGGGAAACGTTCTATTTATCCTTTGTTGGTCCTGTATACATGCTACATACAATTTTATGGGTACGCTGATGAAATATTACTGTTGTCAGCTGTGTGCCAACCATGACAGGGGCAATTCTGTTACTCTTCAGGATCAACATTACTGTCAACTTTGGTGTGCGAATGTGTATTTTAATTAGCATTAAAGGAGCCATTTTGAACATAAAATGGTTATTCACTACAGCTAAGCTAAGATGTAAATATAACCTTTTGTCAGCTCCAGAATATGTCAGCTTCATCAGATATGAAGACAGTCTATCCTTAGCTGAACTGCCACCGTAGGAAACCTGGAAGTTTGGCTTTTGACGAGATATGAGAAGATCTAGACTTGATCTTTTCAAATGTATTTTCCGAGCATGATTTAAAGTAAAGTCAAAATCAAACAATATGTTTTTGCCAGTTTCTTCTGCCACTGCTCACGGATGAGTGACACTGACACAATGACATACAGACAGTTAAACAGATACAGTATCTACTGCTGACAAACACTGATAGAAAGATGAATGGGATATGTCAGTCAAAGCTGCTGTATGGACAGTTAGACAGACACACAGGTCGACAGACAGGTACACAGACAGACAGACAGACAGACAGACAGGTACACAGACAGACAGGTATTCAGACCGACAGACAGACAGACAGGTACACAGACAGACAGGTACACAGACAGACAGACAGACAGACAGGTACACAGACAGACAGGTATTCAGACCGACAGACAGACAGACAGGTACACAGACAGACAGGTACACAGACAGACAGACAGGTACACAGACCGACAGACAGACTTACAGGTACACAGACCAGACAGGTACACAGACAGACAGACAGGTACACAGACAGACAGGTACACAGACAGACAGACAGGTACACAGTCAGACAGACAGACAGAAAGACAGACAGGGACACAGACAGACAGGCAGACAGGTACACAGGACAGGCAGACAGACAGACAGAAAGGTACACAGACAGACAGACAGGCAGACAGACAGACAGAAAGGTACACAGACAGACAGACAGACAAACAGGTACATAGACAGACAGACAGACAGACAGACAGGTACACAGACAGACAGACAGAAAGACAGACAGGGACACAGACAGACAGGCAGACAGGTACACAGGACAGGCAGACAGACAGACAGAAAGGTACACAGACAGACAGACAGGCAGACAGACAGACAGACAGACAGGTACACATACAGACAGACAGGCAGACAGACAGGTACACAGGCAGACAGACAGAAAGACAGACAGGTACACAGACAGACAGACAGACAGAAAGACAGACAGGTACACAGGCAGACAGACAGGCAGACAGACAGGGACACAGACAGACAGACAGGCTGTCGTACCGTTGGCACATCCTTTGAGGCGGGCTCCCCGGACAGGAGCCCTCTGCAGGTCGGCCTTGACGCGAGCCTTCAGCCCTCCTGTCTCCTTCTGCATGGCGTTGAGGGCATCGCTCACCGAGTTCACCACCTTCACCATGTTGATCTGGCTCTCTGACAGCAGCTGCAGCGCACACACACACACACACACCAGTCCGTTAGGTCTGTTTGTTAGGACTTTGCTACAGTAGTGTATGAGCGTGTGTGTGAGAGGGAGTGAGAGAGAAAGAGAGGTCTGATGTATGAGGTTTGACATCAGATGTATGAAGTATGAAATTTGAGATATGAGGTTTGAGGTTTGACGTCTGATGTATGAAGTATGAGCTTTGATGTTTGAGATTTGAGATTTGAGGTTTGAGGTTTGAGGAATGATGTATGAGGTTTGAGGTTTGAGGTATGAGGTTTGAGATTTGAGGTTTGAGGTATGAGCTTTGATGTTTGAGATTTGAGGTTTGAGGTATGAGGTTTGAGGTTTGAGGAATGATGTATGAGGTATGAGGTTTGAGGTATGAGGTTTGAGGTTTGAGGTTTGAGGTTTGAGGTTTGAGGTATGAGGTTTGAGGTTTGAGGTTTGAGGTTTGAGGTTTGAGGTTTGAGGTTTGAGGTTTGAGGTTTGAGGAATGATGTATGAGGTATGAGGTTTGAGGTATGAGGTTTGAGGTTTGAGGTTTGAGGTTTGAGGTTTGAGGTTTGAGGTTTGAGGTATGAGGTTTGAGGTTTGAGGAATGATGTATGAGGTATGAGGTTTGAGGTATGAGCTTTGATGTTTGAGATTTGAGGTTTGAGGTATGAGGTTTGAGGTTTGAGGAATGATGTATGAGGTATGAGGTTTGAGGTATGAGGTTTGAGGTTTGAGGTTTGAGGTTTGAGGTTTGAGGTATGAGGTTTGAGGTTTGAGGTTTGAGGTTTGAGGTTTGAGGTTTGAGGTTTGAGGAATGATGTATGAGGTATGAGGTTTGAGGTATGAGGTTTGAGGTTTGAGGTTTGAGGTTTGAGGTTTGAGGTTTGAGGTATGAGGTTTGAGGTTTGAGGTTGAGGTTTGAGGTTTGAGGTATGAGGTTTGAGGTTTGAGGTTTGAGGTATGAGGTTTGAGGTTTGAGGTATGAGGTTTGAGGTTTGAGGTTTGAGGTATGAGGTTGAGGTTTGAGGTTTGAGGTTTGAGGTATGAGGTTTGAGGTTTGAGGTTTGAGGTTTGAGGTTTGAGGTTTGAGGTTTGAGGTTTGAGGTATGAGGTTTGAGGTTTGAGGTTTGAGGTTTGAGGTTTGAGGTTTGAGGTATGAGGTTTGAGGTTTGAGGTATGAGGTTTGAGGTATGAGGTTTGAGGTTTGAGGTTTGGAGGTTTGAGGTTTGAGGTTTGAGGTTTGAGGTATGAGGTTTGAGGTTTGAGGAACAGAGTATCCAAGGTGTTCAGTTTCTAGCTGTGGTTGCAGTTCTTTTGAGCTGGGAGCTGGAATTACTAGGTCAGCATGTCTTACTGTCCTACTTGGCCAAAAACTACACAGCACCCAGCCAAACACACGCACACGCACACATACACACACACACACAGTATACATACAGTAGATGTACACACTGTGCAGACATATGCACATACATGAACACGGTACCTGTCCAAGCACATCATGTGAGCGTGCACGAGCGTGCACAAACAGACATAGCCACACACACACACACACACACACACAGACACGCACACTCTCTGCAGTGCCCAGAGTCACAGATAAGGGGCTCTGGAGTGCTGTGTCCACGGCTGCTATATCCAGGTGTGTTAACTGCATTAGTATGAAGCCCCAGCGGCCTATTCTGGCCTGGATAACACACACACACATGAAGGCACATCTACAATCCCATTACACAGGCATGGGGGCCGCACACACACACACCAAGGAGATGACCCATTTACTCTGAAGCTGCTCGGGTACATCACACTGAGCCCTCTCAGCGAGCGGCACCCCTGCAAGACCCTTTCAGACACGACGGGAATGAGTTTGTGTGTGTGTGTGCGTGTGTTTCAACATACGTGAAGCACGGGTTCGAGAGAAAGCGTGCTGAAGAACGAGAGAGTAGGCAGCTCATCCTGAGGTGGATGAGTCACCGTTCAAGTGAGTTTGCCGTGCAGGAGACACAGAGTGAAGAGGAGAGCTGGGAAGAGGGGGAGAGAGGAGGGAGGGAGGGAGAGAGCGACAGAGGAAGGACAGAGAAATGGTGAACGAGGGTTATGGGACAGAAGTATAGCAGAGGCAAGCAGGGAGGAAGAGGGAGAGAAAAAAGGAGAGAGCTGCACAGAGAGACATATTCAAGAGACGGAGAGAGAGGGAGGGAGAGAGAGAGACAGAGAGAGAGAGAGAGGAGGGAGAGAGACATGGAGAGAGAGAGAGAGACAGAGAGAGAGAGAGACATGGAGAGAGAGAGAGAGAGAGAGAGAGGAGGGAGAGAGACATGGAGAGAGAGAGACAGAGAGAGAAAGGGAGAGAGAGAGAGAGAGACAGAGAGAGAGGGAGGGAGAGAGGAGGGAGAGAGACATGGAGAGAGAGAGACAGAGAGAGAGACATGGAGAGAGAGAGAGAGAGAGAGGAGGGAGAGAGACATGGAGAGAGAGAGAGACAGAGAGAGAGAGAGGGAGAGAGAGAGAGAGAGACAGAGAGAGATAGAGAAAGAGAAGGAGAGAGATGAAGGGGCGAGCAGTACAAAGCCCTATCAGCGAGCCCAGACATATCAATTAGAAACACAATGAAATTAGCTCTCATTACAACGTCTCCTCCAGCACATTAATGCACTGCATGTCTAGGTTAATCTTCAGTAAAAAATTTAATTAAATAAAGAACGTGGTAAAGTTACTTAATGAATGTCCAAGTCTAAGTACCTTAGGGGAACCGAACTAGAAGCGCAAAGTTGAGGACTCCGGACCTGAAGCTTCTTCTTTGAAGTGAATCTACTCTGGTGCTGAAGCCGATCTGATTTATGGTTCAATCCGATAGACATGAGGACGAGAGCGTGACAAATCAGTGTGTCCATCACGGGGCGGATTTAATCAGATTTGTCGCCATCCAATCAGGAGGCTTGTTTTCTGAGGCATTGTGGGACAGGTGCTGCGTGTCGCAGGGTGGAACCATTCTCCTGAGGGCTTGATGCATGTGGGACCATTACTAACGGTCGGCTCTGTGTTCCCATAAATCACAGCGCTGGGCTGGGGGCGGCCGATGGATCAGGCCTTCATGCTGTGATATCAGGCTCGCTCGCACACACACACACGCGCACACGCACACACACCTCCACACACACACACATACACACACGCACACATCCACACACACACACCCACACACACACACACACACGCACACACAAACACCCACCCACCCACACACACACACACGCACACACACATACACACACGCACACATCCACACGCACACACATCCATACACACACACATCCACATCCATACACACACACACCAGCCAGTCAGCCAGCCAGCCAGGTTCCTCGTGAGAGGAAATCAATCATTTGGGGAGGTTGCACCATCTCCACCTCCACTTAGACCAGCTGGTGTCTCTCTCTCTCCCCCCTCTCTCCGCTTCTGGCTTTTTCTCTCAGTCTCTCCCTCTCTCCCTCTCTCTCTCTCTCTCTCGCTCTCCCTTCCTTATAAGGCCAAGAACAATAGGGGCAGCGCGCTGGCCCAAAGGTCAGCCAATCTGCCTTTGGGTTCCCAGAGGCAATCCAGTGGGCGTGTGTAGATGCGTGTGTGTCTGTGTGCCTGTGTGTGTGTGAGGCTGCGAGGCTTCATACAGTGAATGGACAGAGTACCGACGTGTGCATGTTTGCGTGTGGATGTGTAAGCTGGACGTGGGTTACGCTCACCCACACAGCTAGCTCATGGTGGCTGAGTGCGTGGCTATATATTTATATATATATATATATATATAGATATGAGTCATATGTATACAGTATATATATATACTCACAACCCTATATATATATATAAAACAAGGGAGTCAGATGGCTCAGATGGAAGGTTGTGAGTTCGAACCCCGGCTGTGTCAACATGACGTTGTGTCCTTGGGCAAGGCACTTCACCCTGCTTGCCTCAGGGAGAATGTCCCTGTACTTACTGTAAGTCGCTCTGGATAAAAGCGTCGGCTAAATGAGTATTTATTTTAATATAATAGTTCACACACACTGAACTCCCAGCAGCTACGTGTGTGTGTGTGTATGTGTATGTATGTGTGTGGGGGTGTGTGTGTGTGTGTGTGGGGGGGTGTGTGTGTATGTCTGTGTGTGTGTGCATGCGCTGCGCTTCACGAAGGGGCTCTGCAAGCCCGTCAGAGTGAGATACAGGGGAGGCTATGCGAGAGAGCAACCCTGCTCAGCCAATCACCAGACAGCCTTTAGCTAAGCCCCTGCATGCCTGCGGGGGAGCCCCCTTACGGCACGGGACGAAGCTTTATCCAATCGACACCGGTTAGTTCCAAAAAACAAAGGCCTAATTGTTCACGCCCGTAGCTAACACTGGCGTCCATAAGACTGTGTTTCTCCATGGTAGTACTATAACACGCATGCATGGTGTCTGATGCTCTGAAAGTGAGAGCCTGTTAGTGTAAGTATGAATGAGCATAAGCCCCCTTTGTCCCCTGAAGGGCCAATAAAGCATGTGTGTATAGTGTGTGTGTGTGTGTGTGTGTGTGTGTGTGTATAGTGTGTGTGTGTGTGTGTGTGTGAACTGGTATATAATTACCTCTCACACCTCCCCTCTTCAGCCCGAAAATAAAGGACTGCCTGCCAGGTGATCCAGCAGTCGACATCACCTCTCTTCTCTGGTTTTTTAAATCTATTTTTAAAAGTGCACTCTCTCTCTCACTCTCGCTCCCCGTCTGTTTTTCACCGGCATTCTCTCCCCCGCCTCCCTCCCTCCCTCCCTCCCTCCCTCCCTCCCTCCCTCCCTCCCTCGTCTCTCTCTTTCCTCTCTCCCTTGTTCCCGGTCCTATTGTCCCCCACTCCCTTCGTCTTACCTCGTCTTCGTTTTCTCGTCCTCCCTCTTTTTTTGCGCTCGACCTGGTATCTACCTACCCCCCCCCCCCCCCCGCTGTCGTCGTCGTTCATCTCCCCCTCCCTCCACCCCCCCCACCCCTACCCTGTTTCCCTCCTCCGCCCCCCCCCCCTCCCCCGCTGCGTTGTGTTTTCAGCCAGGTTTGAACCTTCCCTTTGATAGCGAGAGGCCTTTCCAGGCCCGTTTGAAGAGTTTGAGGAACACAGACACTCCTCACACACCAAAGAGCCACCGACAACCTTCTCCTCCGAGCGCCGTATTATTTCCTAAATAGCACCGACTCCAGCTGGGGTGCTCTATGGGAAACAGAGAGGCGTCTTCTCTTCTCTCTCGCTCTCTCTCTCCTTTGGTCCACCCTCTCTATCTATCTCTCTCTCCCCCCCCGCTCTCTCCCCCTCCCTCTCTCTCACTCCCTCTCTCTTTCTCTGTCCCTCCCTCTCTTTCTTCCTCTCTCTCCCTATCTGTCTCTCGCCGCCTCTCTCTCTCTCTCTCCCTCACTCCCTCTCTCTGTTCCCCCCTCTCTCTCTCTCTCTCTCTCTCTCTCTCTCACTCTCGCTCTCCCTCCCGCTCTCTCCCCCTCCCTCTCTCTCACTCCCTCTCTCTTTCTCTGTCCCTCCCTCTCTCTCTTCCTCTCTCTCCCTCTATCTCTCTCTCCCTATCTGTCTCTCCCTCTCTCTCTCTCTCCCTCACTCCCTCTCTCTGTTCCCCCCTCTCTCTCTCTCTCTCTCTCACTCTCGCTCTCCCTCCCGCTCTCTCCCCCTCCCTCTCTCTCACTCCCTCTCTCTTTCTCTGTCCCTCCCTCTCTCTCTTCCTCTCTCTCCCTCTATCTCTCTCTCCCTATCTGTCTCTCTCTGTCCCTCCCTCCCTCTCTCTCTTCCTCTCTCTCCCTCTATCTCTCTCTCCCTATCTGTCTCTCTCTCTCTCTCTCTCTCTCACTCCCTCTCTCTCTCTGCAGTGAACCTAAAAGGTAGGGATATCAGGACAAGTGAATCACGTAGGGATGGATGATAAGGATAGAGAACTGGAGAGCCCAGTAAAAGGGCTAAAGAGGCAGGTAGTGAACCTTCGAGCAGGCATGGAGCCACATAGAGAGCTCTGCTCAGGAACAGCTGAATTCTACCTCAACTTAGTCAGGCTAACTGGCTGTGATAATGATGAATGTACCACGTCAGGTCTGCTGTATTACATCTAACTGAGCAAACATTCTGACTCTCTCTCACAGGCCGCGTACAACAAACGAACCCCACAGGGCGGTAAACCTGGACACACACAATTCAATCATTAACAAAATGAATTTCAATGAACATTAAATCAATGCGTGCGCGCGTGTGTGTAAGTGCGCGAGCGCGTTGGAAAGTCACGCGTGAGGTGTGTGTGCGTGGGCGGACGTGCATCCGGTTAGCATACGCCGAGGCACGTGTTGGTCCCCCACCTGCGTGCGTCCCTGCGGGGCCCCTCACCTGTATGAGCCGCCCCTGCTCCGTCTGGAGCGTGTGGAGGTCCTGACCCAGGCTGCCCTGGCCTCGCCTCAGGGACTCGTAGTCCATCTTCAGCTGGCCGGCGTGGGCCGACAGCTTGGCCACCTCCTCCGCCAGGTTGACCAGCAGGGCGCGGTCCTGGCCCTTGACCGACTTGAGGTCCGAGTCGTGGTCGGTCAGCGAGTGCAGCAGCGACGTCTGGACGCCCTCCAGGCGCAGGAAGTTGCCGTTGTAGTCGGGGCAGTTGGGGTCGATGAAGATGTTGATGCGCGAGCCGTCGCCCCTCTCCACGGTGACGAGGGCGTTGGCCTCGTCCTGGTTGGTGGATATGTGGGGCGGGCCGTCGGACATGGGCGGGGCCTGGTAGTGGTTCATGAAGAGGATGGTGCCGGTGACGGTGACGGCGAGGAGCACGGCGACGAAGAGGAGGATGGTGCACAGGAGGTAGCTGCAGCTCATCCTCTGGAGAGAGGGAAGGAGGGAGAGAGAAAAGGAGCGAGCGACAGAGAAAATAAGATGGAGAGAGAGAAGCAGCAGGGAAGATCATAAAAGAGAGAGAGAGAGAGAGAGAGAGAGAGAGAGAGAGGAAAACAAGCAGAGATGGAGATTGTTAAAATCCTACAAGGTTCCTGTCAAGTTTGACAGAAAACTTCCAAACAGCAAACCAAAAGGAAATTGAAATTTAATCTGGAACCATTTGGAGTACATGCACAATTGTGGTCTCTTTTGAAAGGTGACTTTCCTACATTGTCAGATACCCCTGTATAGGTCCTACTAGTTCTGACGAATAAAAGCGTGAACACAATGGTTTCCAAGGTTTTGCATTTCCACCTCGATGTTGTTTTGAAAACACGTGCCTGAAGAGGCACGCAGGAAGGCACAATATGAAGCCTTACCCGATTCACGTCAACAGTCGAATATAATACAATATATTAGTAATAGAGCGGGGGGGGCATAGCATGGATTTGGGAGGCACCTGGTTGGCTTTAGAAAAACTGTATACAGGTAATGGAATCTCCAGCTGGGTCGATCGAAAGGTCAGAGTGCAGTCGCCACTTCTGACAGTGAGCGAAATATTCTGAAGATCACCCCCCAGCTGCGACTGATTGAGAGGGAGTGATTGAGCGCTTGAAGTTAAGAACGTTGCCACAAAATATGATGCTTAATTATGGGTGAAATGCATTGATGTTTGGACTAAAACCTGATATGGTTGGACAGTTTGGACTTAGGGAAATGCAACCACGCCGTTTGTGTTGGGATGGTTTGCCTTCCTGGACCAGGTGAGTCTGTTCGCTTTTGCTTCATTTGCAAGCCGGTCATTGTCGGACAAATACGTGCATCGTCCTTGCTGTTGCGACTTGACCTCGAAATGGTTTAAATCTATAGATGCGCAAGAATCGTAGCTTTCCAACAATATATGGTATGTGTGGTCTTTAATATTATTTTGGTGGCGAGATAATTTATATAAAGTACCATAACCATGTCGCTGTCTTTTGCTACCGTTATTCATTTATCTCTGGGCAATTTATCAACTATGAGCCTGCTTGAGTTTGACGTGGGGAAGCACAGCGAAAGCTGTAGGGGAGAAAGGGGAAAGTTGAGCCACTCTAGGTTTCTAGACCATGATCAACTTGTAATTATTTTTTAAACTAAAGAAAGTGAGCCAAAAGGCCTCTTTTGGGAGAAGAACTACATTATTCAAACGAATGATTTCAGATCAAATGTGAAAAACAAAATGTACATAGTTTAGTATGAGACATTAGGCCTACTGTGGCGCCCTGTCTTTAAGTACGCCTGACGTACCAAAGGGCTCACATGTCCCCTTTCTCCCCCAGCACGTCAGAACACGGTGTGTGGTTTCAGACAACTTTATCCCACAATAGAGTCTTCGAGGAGGGAGAATAAGCTTCCATAAGGAGGGATAGACAGATAGAGAAGGATGACCAGGAGAGAGGAGCTTGATGAAAGAGAGAAGCAGTGAGCGGGAGAGAGAGGTGTGTGTGTGTGTGCGTGCGTGTGCGTGTGTGAGTGTGAGAGTAAGAGAAAAGCGGGCCTATGGGGCTGACTGAGCATGAGAGAGAAGAATCTCTTTGACATTTGCCACAATGTCTTTAACAAGGTACTGACAAATGGCCTGGAATTTTCCGGATAGAGAGAGAAAAAATAAGAATACATCGCCATTTTACAACTCGGGTATGGAGAGAGAGGGAAACTTCTACCTATGAACGATTCATGAGTCGTGGCTGTTGCCCCTGTTGTTGCATCGCATGAATCACGAGTCTCCATTGCTCTTACTCCTGCATGATGCCATCCATAGATGAGTGTGTGAGGGTGTGTGAGGGTGTGCGAGTGTGCCTGAGCACCTATTTGAATCCCTTACCCTTTCATCGCTTTGTGTTGTGTGTTCAACATCTGTAAGTGGTTCTCTGTGTGTGTGTGTGTGTGTGTGTGTGTGTTTGCGTGGGAAGCCTTCTATAGGCTTAATTAACACGTAAAATGCGCAGTGCAAACACAGTGAACCGTTCTATTAGGCAACAAACAGCGAGAGTTTACGACTGCTCACTCGGCCGCAGCTAAAGTGGGTTTTCCTGGAAAACGCGCTCGAACAACTGGGTTTATTTGTAGCTTCGGCGGTTACCGTGAGAGGTGCATGCGCGCGCACGTTCGCTCGTCGGTGGACACTTTCGCTCGCGTGAGGTTGCGCGTGCATGCGCGCAAACAGGTACTTGTTGTTTGTGATTGTGCTGTAATCGTCTAGTGCAGTGGTCTTCAACCCTGGTCCTCGGGACCCACTGTCCTGCATGTTTTGGATGTTTCCCCCTTCCCACACACCTGATTCTAATGCATGATCGTTTACCAGGATTCTTCAGAGCTAGATAACGACCCATGCATTAGAATCAGGTGTGTTGGAGCAGGGAAACATCTAAAACATGCAGGACAGTGGGTCCTGAGGACCAGGGTTGAAGTGTTTTGATGGGTACACAGTGTCTATCCTTCACACAAGAGAACACGCAGACGCACACATTCAACAGAACAGATTAGAAAACCAACTGCAGACTTGAGTTTAGGGTTTGAGGGGCGGACTGCGACTTCAGGATTAGAGGCTGGAGGAATGGAGGCTGAGGCTGAGGCCTGGGGAGTGTCATTTGGAGAGGGAACGCAGCTGGTGTGGAGGATTCAGAAAAGGAGGCCGAAAGAATCAAGCTTACATTTAGATGCAAATGCATAAGACACTGCAGGTGAAATTGGTCCAGGAATAAAGGCTACTAAACTGGAAAAAGGGACATGATTGGAAAGACACAAACCCACAGAGACACTACGGCAGAAGCACAAAATCACACAAAATGTCAATTTTCTCCTCGTTCTGTTTTATCTCTCCGTCTCCTCTCACGGCATGCAGGAATCGCACCATAACAAGTCTTTGCATGTCAAAATAAATGTGTGAGTCTTTGATGACTTGGATCTTCTGGGAGAGAGAGGGCCTAACAATATGTTGTAGTAATGAAGGAACGCTGTTTTAATATATCATTTTTAAACAATGTTATGTTATATATATAGAACAAACCAGACTCAGAAATACTGAAATACACAAGTTACCACTCATTCCTTCGGTTATTGGGTATATGCATCTACCTATGTCCTTGTGTGTTCAAACAAATACATACATAATAAAGTACTGTATCACGTGAAACACAAACTAAAACTTGTCATCAAACAAGATGATGATCTGAGGGGTATTGCGCAAAACCAAGGTAAGGGATTAAGCCGGGATATGTTTGTTATCCTGGCTGAAGTTAGCCTCAGGTCGGTTGCATGAAAGCAGATAAAACTTAGCCTGGTCAAGTTACCATGGTGATTTATTCTCTGCAGCTAGCCTGCTCCGGACCAGGCTAACAGCCAGGCTAAGATTAATCCTAGTGATTCACCTGTATTTCCACCGTCAATCCTGAGAGGAATTCATGTTTTACAGCATGTCCATGATCTTTTTAAATATGTTGCATCATTTTAATTATGCTGCATAAAATATTTACATATATATAGTATATTGTCATTTCTCATTTCATTTAAATCTACAACAGTCTTTTTATATTGATTTAAGTGGTTTTATTATTACTCTGGCCAAGTGTTATATTGATATGCTGATGAGGACTGCTTGTCAAACTGCCGTCAGAGGTTTCATAAAGATGTGTTTTATTGCAGTACAGTGAACCATCTCGATATCAAGGTTCACTTTTTTTTCGCTACTTCACGGATTTGCCTCGTGCATTGTGTTCTGAATTCTGATTGGCTAAACAGTCTCTCCGTGTCTTCTCTACCTTTGCATCAATAAAGTTGCGGTTTACTGCAATATGTACTGTAAACGTACGTAACATTCGGAGAAATTTAAACTTATGGACATGCTTAATTGTAGCCCAATTATGACAGCTCCAGATGATTGTACAATTTTTGAATACTAACGCATTAAGCCGGTCCGCTATTGTCTGCCAGGCTTATTCTCTTTCTTTGATTATGGCTTGAGTATTGCCTTTCTTTTTTAATAATATCCTTCTCCTCCTCATAAAACTCCATCAGGAGCTGTTGTTCTGCGGCCGTGAAATATGTTGCGTAACTCTTGTCCATGTTCTGATCGGTGATTCTGTGAGCGATCACGAGGTCTATTTAAGAATGCCGTGAACACGCATTTATCCTGACTACCTACACCTGGCGTGACATGGCCTCGCCTTTTCATCCTGGCTTGGCAAACGTGCAACCAATTAAGCCAGGATACGCCGACCAGACTAGGTCAAGCCGCGCTTGCTCAATTATCCTGGATTTCTTTATTCTACTTTTGTGCAATACCCCTCTGGAATATACTCACCACTTACAACTAATACTGAGTCTTTGAACACAATCTCAAAATGCAACCTCATAAATAACACAAACAGCACAAACAGAATCGGTCGACGCATGAAGATGAGCCACGTTGGGTTTGAAATGAGGGAGACGAGGAGCAAAGTGCTTGGTGCGTCTCTATAAGCATTCCAACACTTGGATTTGGGCAGTTCATCTCTATTGTCCTGGTCAATTATCTCAAGTACCACCAAATTGGCCACTCCGCCAGTTAAGGAATCTTGTGCCTGGACTACAAATCAAGATTTGGGGTTAACGAGGTAAACTTCAGGTTTCACCCAAGAATGAAACCCCTGTGTTAAACCTTAAATTACCTCATTAACGCCAAATTTTGATTGGTAGTCCAGGCCCCAGCTGGCCATTCTCCCTGCCATCCATGGCTAATAAACAACACTGTTAGACCATCTGCTGTTTCTATCCTGTGGTGTGCAGATAGTATTCTGCCTTATCCGGAAATATCCTGTTTGCACTTGTAAGTAGCTGCCCTGCTTTTTATGGGGAAAATTCAACAGTTTCATTTCTGCTTTGGGTAGATCAAATCAACATTTATTTGTATAGCCCTTTTGACAAGCAATGTCCTGGCACCATCCCCCACAAAACCAAACCTTTCACCCCGGTCAAGGCTCTCACCCAAGCATTCTGGATGACCCCCTGTGATGGAACACCCACAAGCCCAGGAGAGATCATTCACCAAACCGTGAAACTCCACTGCAATTTAGCATCCTCCATCAGGACAACATTTGAGTCCTGGACGTCACTATTCCAGGGGCTTCCACGAAGCATTCTTAAAATAACTCGGAATTGACCTTGACTTGGTATGGACCGAACAAACTCATCCGATTTGACGTACTGACCCAGAAGTGAGAACACTGAGGGTGCTTTCACACATACGCTGTTTAGGTCGGCCCAAACGACGTGTCGCTCCGAGTACGGTTCGTTCGGGTCAGTGTGAACACAACAGCCGCACTCTGGCGCGCTCTCTGGTGCGCTCTAAACAGGTGGTCTCGGAGCGGCTCTTGCCGAACTCTGGAGCGACCCATCTGCGGCGTGGACGCTGCTCGACCTCGGGCCGAACCAAATGCAAACGTATGTGAACGCGGACCGCACTAACTGAAAACTGATGCAATGTATTTTGGTGCGGTCCATGGACGCGCCACGGTGAGCACCAACTATGTGAAAGCAGCCTAAAGCAGACGTGCTCTCTCGACGGAGTGAGTCTTCCATGTGTTCACCTTTTTGAGGGGTACGGCCTCTGACACCCTTGCCTGCTGGTGCCTGGTACATCATGGAGACCAGGACACGGGATCATTTCTTCAGTCTCCCCCCTCCTGCCCTCCTCCCCCAGTCTTCCTCCCTCCCCCAGGACCTCAGCATGTGTTCAGTTCATAACTTCTCGTCTGCTCCCTGCCTGTCTCCTGCAAATGCCAACCATACCTCACGGTCCCTGGTTTCACATACAGTGAGGTCAGTAAGAATTTCACCATGTGATTTTGCAATTTCTCTCACTTAGAAAATATGGAGGGGTATACAATTTTCATCGTAGGTGCATTTCCAGTGTGAGAAACAGTATAATATAAAAAAAGAAATAAAAAAACTGAAATCCCATTGTACAATAAAAAATAATAATTGTATATTACTGTGTCAAATAAGTATTTGATCACTTGAGTCAATTTATCATACTTATTTGACACAGTAATATATATATTTTTTCATAATCATCTTTTTTTAATTTTAATTTTATTTTATTAACTTGCAAAATCACTGGGTGATCAAAAACATATTGACCTCACTGTACACGATCAGTCGAGATTTTGGAAACACCCCCCCCATTCAAATGAATGGGACAATGTGTCCAAACCTTTGACTGATGATGTAGTTCTGGATTCTGTCACTGACCTAGCGACATCCGGAACACCACAGCCAGTAGTTGTAGACCGTTCGTATGAAGCTGGTTCCCTGCACTTCTTCGACATCTGCCAACCCCCATTGAGGCGGTGGGGAGTCCTGTTCTACCAGTCCAGTCTGTTGAAGTCTTAGTGCATCTCCTGGATTCAGCTCCAGCACACCTGATTCTAATGAATGGCAATTATGAGGCTTCAATAGAGCTTGATAATGATCCATTCATTAGAAGCAGGTGTGCTGGAGCAGGGAAACATCTAAAACCTTCAGGACGGCGGCCCTCGAGGACCAGGGTTGGTGACACCTGGTCTAGATATAAACCTAGACTGGAATGTCTGTTTCTACAACATTAAGAGAGAACTGAGCTAGTTTATACCCTGGGAATGCCCAGAGCTCCCTCACCTGCTCCTCTACGGGCATTAAACCCTTCCAGCGTGCTGGGAAAGCGGCCGGGGCTGTCCCCTTGGGTGGGGAGAAACCACAGCATCGCCAACTGTCGATTACCGTCTGCTGGCCAACTGACCGTGTTAGGCTTCAGAGCGGTGCACACCCAGAAGGTCCAGGCTACATCTCTGGATGGCCCTGGTTGCCTGTGTACTGAAACCTCGCCTTTCCCTGACCAATCACATGAACCGACTCTCCTGTCAGAGCCTCCTCCCCTTCAGCTCCACCAAGCTTCACCGTTCAGCAGAGTTCAATGTTTGTCTCATCAGACCAGAGAGATTTTCTTTTTCGGATGCTCTCAGATGTCTTTAAAAGCTGTTTGGCAAATGCAGAGTGACACATCAGATCCCTTTTACTCAAGAGTGACTTCTGTCTAGCCACTCCACTCCGAGACGGTCCGCTTTCCAGCAAGTTCACCAAGTTCTAAAGAGGGTTACTCTCTTGGAGTGATTGTTGGCTTCTTGGTCACCTCCCTGACAAAAAGGCCCTTCTTGACTGCTTCCTGAATGAGAACAACCAACATGTTTCCATATGACAGGTCCTGAGGCAACTGTGTTCTCGAAGCTTTCAAACTTATTTATACCCTTGGCCAGATCTACAACTCACCACAATGTTATCAAAGACGGCCTCGGAGAGAGCCTTAGATTTCAGGGCTTGGTGTTTTTTCCTGACATACTTTGTGAATTGTTGGACCTTTACATACACAGGTTTATGACCAATCAATTGCTTTTGCCACAGGTGCACTCCACTAAAGATCTAGAAACACCTCAGCGATTTGAAAAGTGAAACACCAAGCCAACAGACTTGCCCCTCTCACCCACATGCTCCTCGCAAAATCATTGTGTATAATACTTCCTTTATCCCTCATGTTATATGAGCTTTTCCACTTAAAAATAATTCATTACCTAAGATTAGACTGATTTGTTGTGAAGGTTATTAACAAGGTTTCCTCAGCCACTTTAAACCAATTCTGAGGTGGTGCCCCCCCAAGATACTTTATTATAAATCAATTATTTATATCTTAAACGAGCAAAGCCTGCTACGAAAACGAACCTGACCACAGTTCGGAGTGCAACAGAGACCTCAGTACAGTCATTTCAGTACTCTTCTTGAGATGTCAGTTTGTATTGGATTTCCTTTGATTTGGTCAAAATGGCTAAAAACATGTTTTACCGTTGTTGTGGGTAATTGTTTAGATTCATGGAAAACAAAATCATCCTGTTTAAAATTAAATCTACTAAACAATGAAATATGCTAAACGTGAAGAAGGCACTGTATGAAATGTACACATGTAATTTTGTATATACTTTGTATGGAAAGAGAGAGAGAGGGAAAGAGAGAGAGATCAAATGTACGGAGGGAGGGAATCTATTTTTTCTCCCTTTACTGTCTCTTGCTCTAATTTTTGCTCTCCATCTATCCATTCTCTATCCATTCTGTCACTTCATCTCTGCCTCTGCTCTCCCTCTCAGGCGAAACTGTCAAACGAGGTACAGAGAGAAAAGAGAGGGAGAAAGGGTAGGGGAGAGAGGGTTTGGGGGGGGGAAGAGAGGTGACACGGATGGAACGAGGGAGAGATAGGTGACACGGTTGTCCTCTAGACTAACGCTGGACTAACGCTGGTACACTGGGTTTCTGATTACATCAGCAGGAAGCCACAGGGAGCTCAGAACACACACACACACACACACACACACACACACACACAGACAGCTACACACTTTAATGCTTATAGTGCAGGGGTGGGCATTTCCAGTCCTTGAGGGCCGCTGTCGATGAACAACATGGTTTTTAAATCAGGTGTGCTGGACCAGGGAAACATCTAAACTCTGTGGGTAGGTGTGTTGTGGGGAGCTGTGTGGGCAGGTGTGTTGTGGGCAGGTGTGTTGTGGGCAGGTGTGTTGTGGGCAGGTGGGTTGTGGGCAGGTGGGTTGTGGGCAGGTGTGTTGTGGGCAGGTGTGTTGTGGGCAGGTGCGTTGTGGGCAGGTGCGTTGTGGGCAGGTGGGTTGTGGGCAGGTGCGTTGTGGGCAGGTGCGTTGTGGGCAGGTGTGTTGTGGGCAGGTGCGTTGTGGGCAGCTGTGTGGGCAGGTGTGTTGTGGGCAGCTGTGTGGGCAGGTGTGTTGTGGGCAGCTGTGTGGGCAGGTGTGTTGTGGGCAGCTGTGTGGGCAGGTGTGTTGTGGGCAGGTGCGTTGTGGGCAGGTGCGTTGTGGGCAGCTGTGTGGGCAGGTGTGTTGTGGGCAGCTGTGTGGGCAGGTGTGTTGTGGGCAGGTGGGTTGTGGGCAGGTGCGTTGTGGGCAGCTGTGTGGGCAGGTGTGTTGTGGGCAGCTGTGTGGGCAGGTGTGTTGTGGGCAGCTGTGTGGGCAGGTGTGTTGTGGGCAGCTGTGTGGGCAGGTGTGTTGTGGGCAGCTGTGTGGGCAGGTGTGTTGTGGGCAGCTGTGTGGGCAGGTGTGTTGTGGGCAGGTGCGTTGTGGGCAGGTGCGTTGTGGGCAGCTGTGTGGGCAGGTGTGTTGTGGGCAGCTGTGTGGGCAGGTGTGTTGTGGGCAGGTGCGTTGTGGGCAGGTGCGTTGTGGGCAGCTGTGTTGTGGGCAGGTGGGTTGTGGGCAGGTGGGTTGTGGGCAGGTGCGTTGTGGGCAGGTGTGTTGTGGGCAGCTGTGTTGTGGGCAGCTGTGTTGTGGGCAGCTGTGTGGGCAGGTGTGTTGTGGGCAGGTGGGAGGTGCGTTGTGGGCAGGTGTGTTGTGGGCAGGTGTGTTGTGGGCAGGTGTGTTGTGGGCAGGTGCGTTGTGGGCAGGTGTGTTGTGGGCAGGTGGGTTGTGGGCAGGTGCGTTGTGGGCAGGTGTGTTATGGGCAGGTGTGTTGTGGGCAGGTGCGTTGTGGGCAGGTGTGTTGTGGGCAGGTGTGTTGTGGGCAGGTGTGTTGTGGGCAGGTGGGTTGTGGGCAGGTGTGTTGTGGGCAGGTGTGTTGTGGGCAGGTGTGTTGTGGGCAGGTGTGTTGTGGGCAGGTGTGTTGTGGGCAGGTGGGTTGTGGGCAGGTGTGTTGTGGGCAGGTGGGTTGTGGGCAGGTGTGTTGTGGGCAGGTGTGTTGTGGGCAGGTGCGTTGTGGGCAGGTGTGTTGTGGGCAGGTGTGTTGTGGGCAGGTGCGTTGTGGGCAGGTGCGTTGTGGGCAGGTGTGTTGTGGGCAGGTGCGTTGTGGGCAGGTGGGTTGTGGGCAGCTGTGTGGGCAGGTGCGTTGTGGGCAGGTGCGTTGTGGGCAGGTGGGTTGTGGGCAGCTGTGTGGGCAGGTGCGTTGTGGGGAGGTGCGTTGTGGGGAGGTGCGTTGTGGGCAGGTGCGTTGTGGGCAGGTGCGTTGTGGGCAGCTGTGTTGTGGGCAGGTGTGTTGTGGGCAGCTGTGTGGGCAGGTGTGTTGTGGGCAGCTGTGTGGGCAGGTGTGTTGTGGGCAGCTGTGTGGGCAGGTGTGTTGTGGGCAGCTGTGTGGGCAGGTGTGTTGTGGGCAGGTGCGTTGTGGGCAGGTGCGTTGTGGGCAGCTGTGTGGGCAGGTGTGTTGTGGGCAGCTGTGTGGGCAGGTGTGTTGTGGGCAGGTGGGTTGTGGGCAGGTGCGTTGTGGGCAGCTGTGTGGGCAGGTGCGTTGTGGGCAGGTGGGTTGTGGGCAGGTGGGTTGTGGGCAGGTGGGTTGTGGGCAGGTGCGTTGTGGGCAGGTGTGTTGTGGGCAGCTGTGTTGTGGGCAGCTGTGTGGGCAGGTGTGTTGTGGGCAGGTGTGTTGTGGGCAGCTGTGTGGGCAGGTGTGTTGTGGGCCGCTATGTTGTGGGCAGGTGTGTTGTGGGCAGGTGTGTTGTGGGCAGGTGCGTTGTGGGCAGCTGTGTGGGCAGGTGCGTTGTGGGCAGGTGCGTTGTGGGCAGGTGCGTTGTGGGCAGGTGCGTTGTGGGCAGCTGTGTTGTGGGCAGGTGTGTTGTGGGCAGGTGCGTTGTGGGCAGGTGTGTTGTGGGCAGGTGCGTTGTGGGCAGGTGTGTTGTGGGCAGGTGCGTTGTGGGCAGGTGGGTTGTGGGCAGGTGCGTTGTGGGCAGGTGGGTTGTGGGCAGGTGCGTTGTGGGGAGGTGCGTTGTGGGGAGGTGCGTTGTGGGCAGGTGCGTTGTGGGCAGGTGCGTTGTGGGCAGGTGTGTTGTGGGCAGGTGCGTTGTGGGCAGGTGCGTTGTGGGCTGGTGCGTTGTGGGCAGGTGCGTTGTGGGCAGGTGGGTTGTGGGCAGGTGTGTTGTGGGCAGGTGTGTGGGCAGGTGTGTTGTGGGCAGGTGTGTGGGCAGGTGTGTTGTGGGCAGGTGTGTTGTGGGCAGGTGCGTGAGGGCAGTGTGGGCAGGTGTGTTGTGGGCAGGTGCGTGAGGGCAGGTGAGGGCAGGTGAGGGCAGGTGTGTTGTGGGCAGGTGCGTGAGGGCAGTGTGGGCAGGTGTGTTGTGGGCAGGTGCGTGGGCAGGTGTGTTGTGGGCAGGTGCATTAGGGCAGTGTGGGCAGGTGCGTGAGGGCAGTGTGGGCAGGTGTGTTGTGGGCAGGTGTGTGGGCAGGTGCGTGGGCAGGTGTGTTGTGGGCAGGTGCGTGAGGGCAGTGTGGGCAGGTGCATGAGGGCAGTGTGGGCAGGTGTGTGGGCAGGTGCGTGGGCAGGTGTGTTGTGGGCAGGTGCATGAGGGCAGTGTGGGCAGCCCTTACCTTGGGCGCTGTCTCTCTCACTGTGTCTGAGTCTGACCAGCGGTGTTTGAGCGTGGATGAACTGGGGACACACTCACAGAACGTCTGCATGGAACAAACAAACAAGCCAACGTTGTTGTTGATGCAGGTCATGTGTGTTATATTTGAGATGTTATTCGTTGACACACAATGTTAAGATCTGATGCTGGACAAGACAATGAACCAGGGCTAGGATCAACGGCCATCTTGCTGTTCTACGCTAACTAGCATGCAACGCATTTCATGAAGTCATGCGGTTAGCGAGCCTAAGATAATGTCCTATCATTCCATGATGACAATAATGTTTTTAAAAGCGTGTTGTTTACTGTGAGTGTTTGAATACAGTATGAATACAAATGGCAGCGAGTACAGCAGTCAGCTGTATGCTACATAATCCTCAACAACAATAAAGACAGTTAGAGCACCAGAATGAGGAAAGCAATGAAAGGGCCTCTGGGAAACAACACATTCATTTTCCGGTAGACGGCGTGTCAAAGGCGGAGCGAGCTGGTGAGATGAGTCAGGCTGCACAACAACACCGGGGACATCAAACATTCATGGGAAATCCTGCAGCTACACAACAGTCATGATAGCTCTACTCTGTGCACTGAAGGTGACCGTGTGTGTGTGTGTGTGTGTGTGTGTGTGTGTGTCCACTGCAGTGATAAAATGGGGGGTAATTATGAGTGTGTCATAGCTGAAGAGGTTTAAACTGCTCTGAAAGAGTACATCAGATCCCCCCCACACACCCTTTCTCACACACGCACACACCCTCACACACACACACACATCAGCACACTCTCACTCACACCTAGCAAGATAAATGCAGCTCTGCAGAGCCGTGTTGCTAATGAAGCGTTGCTGAAGTGTATAAAAAAGCACAAAGACTCCTTATGAGCTCTGTGAATGATACTGTCACTGTGTGTGTGTGTGTCTGTCTGTGTGTGTGTGTGTGTGTGTGTGTGTGTCTGTGTGTGTGTGTGCATGCAGTGGTGTCTGTCTGTGTGTGTGTCTGTGTGTGTGTGCATGCAGTGGTGTCTGTCTGTGTGTGTCTGTGTGTGTGTGTCTGTCTCAGAGGTTGCTCTGTAAACAGATCAGCGATGGGCCGTCAGGATAAGGCCGTAGATAATATATTACACGATAACAATAATAATAAATGATCGTTTCATTTTGATATACTTTTCCACAAATACGTCATTATTCTGCATAGTTCTACTCTTCATCTCATTGAGTTCCTCTTGGTTGCATGCAGTGCTTCCAGCCTCAGGTTGAAATAATATTAATAATAATAATAATAATAATAATAATAATTGTAATAGAGAAAAACTGATAGCATCAGTTAGCATCCCATCTACAGTCTGCTGTTCCTTGACCCAACACAGACCTTGACAGTAGGCACACAACTGGATCTAGCCTTCCTAGCCCTGCCACTCACCTTGTTTCACTGAAAGGAAATGCCATGCTGTGGTTAGATTTCCACAACGATGTGTGTGTGTGTGTGTGGGAGAGAGAGAGAGAGAGAGAGAGAGAGAGAGAGAGAGAGAGAGAGAGAGAGAGAGAGAGAGAGAGAGAGAGAGAGAGAGAGAGAGAGAGAGAGAGAGAGAGAGAGAGAGAGAGAGAGAGAGAGAGAGAGAGAGAGAGAGAGAGAGAGAGAGAGAGAGAGAGAGAGCTATGCATACTTTGAAGATGGAAAGGGGGAAAAAACATGCATTTACTGTTCACTTACTGCTTTGCCCTCCAGGCGGTGTCATTACAATGGCAAGCACGTATCTGGGCTTTAGCCTGCCTCCCTAGCCTGCTAACACCCATCACGGCCTCCGTACACACACACACACACACACACTTCAAGCCCACTCTCCCTCCCTGCCGCTAGCACACCTGGAGGTAAAGTACGTTTGTGTGTGTGTGTGTGTGGCATTTGTGTGTGGCGTGTGTGTGTGTAGCGTGGCAGTGGGTTATCCAGCGTGTTTGTCTGCTTCTAATCGAGCTTCCCAGCTCCAGCTGCAGGGATTTAGCTCTAATAGAATATTTGGGCTTTTCATTGGACAGACCATATGGAGGGGATTCTATCGGAACAGCTCAGTCTGACAGACGTGAGTGTGTGTGTTTGTGTGTGTGTGTGCGTGTGTGCGTGCGTTTAGAACATAACATGCTTTGGTTTTCCCAACGTGTTGTTGGACAATTTGTTTGTCAGGTTTGTTCGAGATTACTCATCTCTTTGTGTGCTCAGGTGTGTGTGTGTGTGTGAGAGAGCTAGGCCGTCTAGTGAGGTGAATGTAAGCCCTCTGCTCACTAAGCCGATATGGAGGAAGCGGCTTTGCACACATTCACTCCTGGGCTTACTAATCATTTACCAGGATGGGCACAATTCAGGGGAGAATGCGAGGGAGGGAGGGAAGGAGGGAGGGAAGGAGGGAGTCAGGAAACGAGGACACGCACAGGGAGGAGGGAGGGAACTTTTCAATGAAGTCGAACCAAAGTTTCTTGTGAATTAATAAATAAACAAGTAGCGTGGAAACGACACGTCATTTTAAAGGATCTGTTGCTCTATAACGATCGTTAATAGCAGAGTTTCTATGAAGCACGTCATTCCAGTTGAAACGCAGGCGTGCTGATTGTCGTTAAGGTTCCAAGTCCTGATGAGGGTGGACAATGTTTGGTTTCTCTGGAACCATTTGAACAGTGGTTCCAAACCCTGGTCCTCAGGGCCCACTGTCCTGCATGTTTTCAATGTTTCCCTGCTCCAACACACCTGATTCAAATGAATGAGTCACTATGAAGCTCAGCAGAAGCCTGATAATGACAATTCATTTCAATCAGGTGTGTTGGAAGGGGGAAACATCTAAAACATGCAGGACAGTGGGGGCTCCGAGGACCAGGGTTGAGAACCACTGCATGTGAAGACGTGCCTTGTAGTCCCTCTCTCCTGGCCCACCCTCCCTCTCTCCTGGCCCACCCTCCCTCTCTCCAGGCCCACCCTCCCTCTCTCCTGGCCCACCCTCCCTCTCTCCTGGCCCACCCTCCCTCTCTCCTGGCCCACCCTCCCTCTCTCCAGGCCCACCCTCCCTCTCTCCTGGCCCACCCTCCCTCTCTCCTGGCCCACCCTCCCTCTCTCCTGGCCCACCCTCCCTCTCTCCTGGCCCACCCTCCCTCTATCCTAGCCCACCCTCCCTCTCTCCAGGCCCACCCTCCCTCTATCCTGGCCCACCCTCCCTCTCTCCTGGCCCACCCTCCCTCTCTCCTGGCCCACCCTCCCTCTATCCTGGCCCACCTAGGCTCTGCTTCAGGGGGGGAAGCGGACAAACAAACGCGGATGACAAAGAACAGGACGAGGCAGGGAACCTTGAAAAGATGCCTGCTGGAGCGGGCCTTTGTGAATACGCTGTTTGTGTCTGATCTGCTGATGTTGTTGTTAGCCAGCCGGGCTGCTGCCGTCATTATGTCGCTTTCTGAATGACCCTCGACCTGTAGCTTGTTGTAGGGCAATGGAATACTGTAAGAGCAGGTTTGTACCATCGGATAACAAAAGGGGTGAGGGGTGCCCGGAAGGTTCTTTTTGCTTGTTTGTGTGCTGGGAATGATCCTAGGGTGCACACACACACACACACGCACACTATTGCAGCCGCACGTACACAGGCTTGCCACACAAACCCACAAGGGGAGAGGGGGTAAGGGATGGAGCGATGGAGGGGGGAGGGAGGGAGAGCCCTGCAGTAGCCCGGGCAGATGAGCTCGGTCCTGGGAGATGGATCGCCAGCATCCCCCCCCTCCCTCCTCCTGCCTCACTGGGTGTCCTTGGAACTCAAAGAATATCAGACGGAGGCGGGGGAAGCTGTCACCGAGCGCGCACGCACGTCTTCACTCACGCACACGGACCCGAAATACGTCTTTTAACAGACGCACACACGCAGACGGAGGCACGACCTTTGGTGTTAAAACAAACACACAAACACACACGCAAACAACAGACACACAAACAGACACACAAACACACACAAACAAACAAACAAACACACAAACAAACAAACACACAAACACACACAAACAAACACACAAACAAACAAACACACAAACACACACACAAACACACAAACACACAAAAAAACACAAACACACACAAACACACACACAAACAGGCGGCAAAGCTGCACGCACGATCGCTTCCAAAAAGAACACGGATCTTCAGTGTTTTCTTCAGTGGGGGGTGGGGGGGGGGGGGGGGGGATTAGAGCCAGCTATCTCTCCCGGATGCGAGGGGGGGGGGGATTCGGATAGTTTTCCTCCTCGCAGGTCAGACCTCGCTCATCCACACCCCCTAATCTGCAAATACCACTCAATCCCAGGCAGATGCGAAGTCACGCCCTTTCGGTAATCACGCTCGCGAAAAACCGCAACATTTCCTGTCGTAAAGAGATCACAAGCGACCTTTAAAATGACCCCCAATCCATCACCAGTCGTACCCACGCCATGAAAAAAAACAGCACAGTAGGCTACAGGCAGTACAGTATTCAGTATGAATATTTCAAACTGATAAACAGTCTACTTCAGGCACGAACGCGCATAAGAGCGTGAGTACACACACACATACGCCAAACACACCGCTCAACTTTAACGCTCGAATATAAATGCGGGAGCTGCACTTCAGCGAAAGTAAAAACCTTTTCATCGGGCCGCAAGGGCTCTTCAAAAGATACCAGCCAACTGCCTTCTGCCGGGAACGCCAGCGCACGCCAGCGCTCCCAACAGACAGCGACACGCGCGCGCACCCGCGCCCGCCGAGAGCGACGCAAGCGCGCGCTTCACGAAACCTGTGTACCTGCGCCGAGCGATCGGGCCCGCGCTAAAGCTTCCCCTCGGAAATCCCTCCAGCCCTCGGCATGGCAGTCTGGCTGAAAGCAGGCTCATCACTCACCCTGTACCAAACTGACAATCAGACAGTGTTCCCCGTGTGCGTTCCCCGTGTGTGGTTCCCGTGTGCGTTTCCCCCTGTGCGTTCCCCGTGTGCGTTCCCCCTGTGCGTTCCCCGTGTGCGTTCCCCGTGTGCGTTCCCCGTGTGCGTTCCCCCTGTGCGTTCCCCGTGTGCGTTCCCCCTGTGCGTTCCCCGTGTGCGTTCCCCGTGTGCGTTCCCCGTGTGCGTTCCCCGTGTGCGTTCCCCCTGTGTGCGTTCCCCCTGTGTGTTCCCCCTGTGTGTGTTCCCCGTGTGTGTGTTCCCCGTGTGTGTTCCCCATGTGTGTTCTCCCCGGAGCCTTCAGAGAGGGACCCTCTGTGCAGAGTCGACCAGAAGGGTGACACTTCCACTCGGGAAAGGGAGGTGGTTGCTGAAAAGCCGTCGCTAAACACATTCCCTAAACGCGGCGATCAACGCAATCTCCCAACGCATCTGTAATCCCTTTATCGTCAAAAGAGACGTTTCGTAGCGTGTGAGTGTGCGAGGGGGGGCTGGGGGTCGGCGGTGCTCCGCGGTGGCGTGTATCGTCCATTTTTGAACGCAAGCGTGCCAAGGTCGACCAGGTTCAAGTACAGAAGTAATTAGGATTCCTCCGTCATCGTCAGATGATCGACCCTTACAAAAGTTATCAATAGGATTTTTGATGTTCACAATCTTTGTCCGTCACAGCACAGGGGGCTGCTACAGTCTTGGATGCATTCGCACCAAACATGCAGATTGCATTTTGACCTGCATATCAATTTCATAAATTGTTCCAGGAGGAATCCACCCTCGCTGCTTGCAGCTATATGTATTGTTGTCTTTTATGAGGGGTTGTGTCTGTGTGCGTGGTTGCATTCCTTGTGCACATGCTGCCGTCTGTAATAAAACGCACGGGAGCAAAGGGCAAACCCCGGCTGTGCCAACATTACGTTGTGTCCTCGGGCAAGGCACTTCACCCTGCTCGCCTTTCTTGTGATTACCGTCCACGGCTGTCCATCCACTCTGCAGCCTCCCCTCCTACGCTTCAATCTTCCAGCGGGCGGTAAACAATCGCACGCACGCAGGAAGTGGTACTTGACGTACGCGCCAACGCGCGTACTTGAGCGCAGCAGTCCAGACGCGGGGAGTCGCACTTGAAGGCGAGCGCAGGAGAGGCGCACGGAGAGGAAAGGCATAGGAAGGCTCCAGTAAGAGCACTAGAAGATGTACCTCGCATACCCGGTAACACGCAATCAGAGACGCAGGTGCGTCCACACACACACACACACACACATAAAGAGGAGCACTCGGAAGCAGCACGCACACACACACGCACGATACGGAGGACGAACGTGCACCCACGTTAGAGTGCTAGCATTAACACACACGCACGCGCGCACACGCGCACGCGCAGCATTTAAAGAGCTGATAGAGCTCCGCCCCTCAGCCTTGGAATTTGAATAGAAGAGTGATTGGAGGCCATCCATGCGTGTTCCCCCGCCTGCTGTATATATTAACATACATCTAACACGTATGTGGCGCCCAAACTCATCCATAACGTGAATTAGATACGAGGCAGCGCACACACCTGTCCACACACGCACACACACACACACAGACAGACACCTCTAGATCATGGAATAGATACGCACTGTTTTACCTCACCGTTTTTTCAGTGTGTGTGTGTGTGTGTGTGTGTGTGTGTGTGTGTGTGTGTGTGTGTGTGTGTGTGTGTGTGTGTGTGTGTGTGTGTGTGTGTGTGTGTGTGTGTGTGTGTGTGTGTGTGTGTGTGCGCGCGCTTGCCTGACCTTGGTACAGTGAGATGAGAGCGTGATGTTGACAGGTTTCGACCAGTGAGAGAACACACGCTCCACACCCGGCGTGCAGGCAAACACACACGGGTCGCTTGAGCTCGCTCGCACGCACCTCAGCATGGTGCTGCAGTCCCTGCCCTACACCTACGCCAACACACACATGCCTACACACACACACAACCACTGCACACACGCAGCCAATCACGCACGCACGTACACACACATGCCTACACACACACACACACACACAACCACTGCACACACGCAGCCAATCACGCATGCACGTACACACACATGCCTACGCACACACACACACAACCACTGCACACACACAGCCAATCACGCACGCACGTACACACACATGCCTACCCACACACACACACAACCACTGCACACACACAGCCAATCACGCACGCGCACACACACACAACCACTGCACTCACCCAGCCAATCACGCACACACACACACACACAACCACTGCACACACACAGACAATCACGCACGCACGTACACACACATGCCTACCCACACACGCACACAACCACTGCACACACACAGCCAATCACGCACGCGCACACACACACAACCACTGCACTCACCCAGCCAATCACGCACACACACACACACACAACCACTGCACACACACACAGCCAATCACGCATGCACGTACACACACATGCCTACACACACACACACACACAACCACAGCACACACACAGCCAATCACGCACACACACACACACACACACAACCACTGCACACACCCAGCCAATCACGCACGCACACACACGCCTGCACACACACTCCACCACGCGTACTGAAGGCCCTAAACACACCGCACACGCGACTCCCCTTGCACATAAACACGCACAAACACAGAGCGTTTCCACTTGGCCTCACCTCCGTAACACGCTCAGCTGTCTGAGCTGAAACAGGACAGCGAGGGGGCGGAATGACCGCGCTCCCCGTCTTCCCTCGCTCCGCCAGGCGTTTCCTGCGCAGCCTAGCGCAGACGCAGCCCCCGAAGACGAACCAGCGCCGCGGCGTCTGCATTCCGATCGGATCAGTTCTCGACACGGCCAATCGAGCTGGGCCGACGTTACGTTTGCGTAGTTCGCTTCCTGTGTGTGTGGGTTCGTCCGTGCCAGGGTGTGTATCTGTAGATGTGTTTCAGTCTGGAGGTTTGTGCGTTGGGGATGGGTGTTTGGGGGCATGTGTGTGGGGGTGGATATATGCGTGTGGTTGGGTGGAGGGTTTGGATAAATGTGTTTTAACGTGTGTGTTTGTGTGTGTTTGTCAATGAGCGTGTGAAGACAGAGTGCTATCGGGTGCTAAGTGCTCGTCTAAAGATGTTCCCTGGGGAGCAAACCAACTATACTAGTCAGGAGCTGTGTGAGGGGCTGAGAGCCCTCGTGAACTCCCCCCCCCCCTCTAATAACCAGGAGGTGGTATCTCCCACTGGCCATTAAGATGTCGGGTGTCCCCAATTAAACCATCAAACAGGGACAGGGCCATCCTTCATCTCCATCACATGTTGTCCTCCGAGACGTCGAAGGACGAGAGCGGGGGAGCGAAAGGGAGAAACGAGAGCATGCTCCGTCCATTTAAGCCGTGTTCTCACAGGGTACCCCGTGGGATGGGGGGGGTGGGGGGGGGGGGAGGGGTGGGGTGGGGGGGGTGACATTCAAGAATGTTGGAGAAGTCCTTAAAGGAGTTCAGAGAACTCTGCTGTTCCTCTGTTCCCCCGAGAGGAGGGGGGAGGAGGAGAGGAGGGGAGGGGGGGGAGGAGAGGAGGGGGGGAGGAGGAGAGGAGAGGAGGGGTGAGATGAGGGGAGGAGAGGAGGGGGGAGGAGGAGAGGAGGGGGTGAGATGAGGGGAGGAGAGGAGGGGTGAGAAGAGGGGAGGAGAGGAGGGGTGAGATGAGGAGAGGAGGGGGGGAGGAGGAGGAGAGGAGAGGAGGGGGGAGGAGGAGAGGAGAGGAGGGGAGGGGTGAGGAGAGGGGAGGGAGAGGAGGGGTGAGAGAAGAGGTGAGATGAGAAGAGGAGGAAGGAGGAGAGGAGAGGCGAGTCCCTCAGTGGGAGAGGATGGAAGAGGAGAGAGAAGGAGAGAACCTTCCAGGACAGAAGAGAAAGAAGAACAATGACATTCGAGATCCCTTTTTACAATCACCTTCATTTACAGTAGCTCTTCTGGATTATGAAGGGGATGGGGGTGGGGGTGGTGGTGGGTGCTGTAATCCAGTGTGACCTTAGAGGATCCCCCCTGTGCAGGGTGGGGTGGGTATGGAGTGGAACAGCAACATCTCTCAGACTTGTAAACATCTCCCTACCTTGAAGCTCACAGTATTGATTCCCTCGGGTTACTCCGTCTCTATTCTTCAGTAAGAGCTGACTTAAAAAGCAGCACCTTCCCTTTCCTGCCATTCGAGAAGCAGTTCCGACCCCGGAACACCTTTTTTTTGAGGGGCAATTATTCATCAACAAAAGGCTTTGAGCTCAAGGGTAGGCCTGGGAAAACACTACTCCCTTCCTCCCCACTCTTCTCTCCCCCTACCTCCCTACTCTTCTCTTCCTACCTCCCTACTCTTCTCTTCCTACCTCCCTACTCTTCTCTCCCTACCTCCCCACTCTTCTCTTCCTACCTCCCTACTCTTCTCTCCCCCTACCTCCCACTCTTCTCTCTCCCTTCCTCCCTACTCTTCTCTTCCTACCTCCCTACACTGCTCTTCCTACCTCCCTACTCTTCTCTTCCTACCTCCCTACTCTTCTCTTCCTACCTCCCTACTCTTCTCTTTCTACCTCCCTACTCTTCTCTCCCCCTTCCTCCCTACTCTTCTCTCTCCCTACCTCCCTACTCTTCTCTCTCCCTTCCTCCCTACTCTTCTTTCCCTACCTCCCTACTCTTCTCTCCCCCTTCCTCCCTACTCTTCTTTCCCTACCTCCCTACTCTTCTCTCTCCCAACTTCTCTTTCTTCTTCTCCCTCGCCCCCAACCTCTTCTCTCCGCACCTCTCACTCCACCTCTCTCTCCCTACTTTTCCTCCCTACCTCTCTCTCTCTCCCTGCTTGTATCCCTCTCTGGGTTGGCAGGAGAAAGAGAACAGAGAAAACAAGAGATAACAGCAGGGAGAGAACAGAGGAGAGAGATGGGGGGGATCAGGTGACAGCAGCTAGAAGAGAAGAGCCAGTCCAGAGAGTCTGGGAGACGTTCGGTTTCACCTCTAACCTTCAGCTCAGCAAAGCCTGAGTATACACCCCTCACCGCATCTACTCAATACTCCCTCTGCAGCCCGGGCCGCACACACACACACACACACACACACAGACACACACATTTGCACCTACGCGTGCAGACCCACATGCACTCGGATGCACAAGTACGAACACACACACACACAGACACAGATCTTTACTGACCACGCTCCTGACTCACCGCGTGGTCAGATACCCTTCACTTGCGTAACGAGTTGTGACCTCCCCCCCCCCCCTCCTCACACACACACACACACACATACTCATATCATTCCTATCTCACCTCACACACTATTAAATAATCACTCCTCGATCCCGACAGAAAACACGAACATCTAGCCAGCGCCAGGCCACGCAATGCCACGATGGACGCCATCGCATCGACATTAAGGATCCCTACATTAGCGATCCGGAGCCTTCCGCAGGGGGTAGCGACTCGGAGAGGAGAGAGGAGAGACGGAGCAGGTGCTAGGTGTGAGTCATCATTATCGATGGGTGCAGGGAGAGCAGAGAGCTAAGTGAATGTTTAAGATGCACACTGGTTGCCTGCCTCCGTCTCGAAGGTGAGATGGAGGTGAGCGAATTCCTGCTGATAGTAAAATCGCAGCACCGACCGCCAATCAATGAGTCTGCAGGCTTCGCTCGTCCATGGAGTTCATAACGTGGGCGCTCCCACATTAAAATGACAGCCTGGTCATTGATTCAACGGTCAGATTTGCTGCCTCGGATTGTCCAGTGTAGTACTTTGTGTAGTACTTTGTGGTTGTGTGCGTATGTATTGGTGCGTGCATGTTTGTAGGATTATAACAAGGTCGTCTTTGTTATTTTTATTTTTTTCTGTGTGTGTGTGATTGTTATTCGTGTCCGTGTGTGTGTGTTTCTGTGTGGGATTGTTATTTGTGTGTGTGATGGTTATTTATCTGTGTGTGACTGTTATTTCTGTGCGTGTGTTTCTGTGTGTGTGTGTTCCTGTGTGTGATTGTTCTTTCTGTGTGTGTGTGTGTGTTTCTGTGTGTGTGCGTCCAACTTGAGGCAGAGGGAATAGTGGACTCTGGGGATCCACTGGTTATTTCATTGATTGTGTTGAAAGAAAAGAAAAATAGAGTGCCTGAGAATCTGTCTGTTCCTGCGAGTCTGTGTAGTGCAAAAACCAGCACTCCGGCAGAAAATCGCTACTGAAAGGTTGAAAATGTTGTAGCATGACCAGCTTTCAAAAACCCCATGAAGTATCTAGTCTTTCTACTTCTCATAAAGGAGGATCAAGTCCAGATTCATATCATTCAGCTCTTCAACTGAGCTCTTAAGTAATTGGCTGACTTTACTTAATGTCTCTATTCTGTGCAGCCTACACAAACATAGCCTTTAGGCCCACCTGCATTGGGATTGTATTAATCTTCTGCTGGTTGCATAAGTAGGCTGCAGCCTTAGGTGACTGGTACTGTCAAAAAATAGGAGTTGTAATCTGTATCATTTTCTTTTCGCTTTGGTGTCGAAAATGGCATGGGGTCTCCAATCCTGGCCCTCAAGGGCCGCTGTCCTGAAGGTTTTAGATGTTTCCCTGCTCCAGCACACCTGATTCTAATGAAGGGGTTGTTATCAAGCTCTGTGGAAGCCTCATAATGACCCTTCATTAGAATCAGGTGTGCTGGTGCAGGGAAACATCTCAAACCTTCAGGACAGCGGCCCTCGAGGACCAGGATTGGAGACCCCTGGGTTAGAGTAACGTGAAACCTTCCCCAGTAAGGTACCACCTTCTGAAATGTACAATAATAGTGTGTTTGTGTGTGTGTGTGTGTGTGTGTGTGTGTGTGTGGTGTGTGTGTGTGTGTGTGTGTGTGTGTGTGTGTGTGCGTGTGCGCGTGTGCGTGCGCGTATGTACTGCATGTGAGTGAGTGAGTCATTATCTCGCATTTCCACTAGATTGTTTCCGGCCAGCCACCAACTGAGGGAGCGAGAGAGAAGGAGGGAGGCGGGGAGAGAGATGGAGAGTTCTGACAGAGTAACACCAGTTCAGAATGGGGGCAGAGGCAGCCTTGAGTTAGCTAGTCAGAGGTTACTGAGGCCTGAGGGGGTTTTCAGACCTCAGTCTCTCTAGATACCAGCAGCCAGAGAGAGAGAGAGAGAGAAAACAAAGGGAGACTCGGGAGAGGAACACGTCCAAGGTTGTTAGCTCGTCCACATAACAAGCCGGTGAACCAGGAAGTGCTCTCTACGTCCATCCTGCGGCCAGCTGAGCCGGTTCATTAGCCAGACAAGGGTATCCAGAAAGCTTTTAGCCCCGAGCCCGCACGCAGTCCCCCCGGAGCCCTCTTCATCCATCCGCCTCTGCTCTGATTATCCAGCCCGCCCACCTCCTCCTCTTCCTCGACAGCCTTCCTCCTCACCCTCATCCTCACCCTCACCACCCGCCATGTCCCAACACCTGTTCCCCCCCGCCTCCAGCGGGCACCCGCCCCCCCCCCACCCCCCCCAAAAAAAGTCCCCCCTCTGAACAGAAGGAGGGACCCCGCCCCCCTTTTCGTTGAGCCCCTTCCTTCCAAACAGCAGTTTGTACTCTGAGGCAGTATGGAAGGCAACAGAATGGGGAGGAGGAGGAGGGAAAAGAGGGACAACAAGCAGACGGACAGATGACAGATCTCCAAGAGTTTTTTTCAAACGCAGCATCACAGGAGAGTGGGCGGGGCCTGGAGGTATCCCTCCCCCCCCCCCCAAACATCTGGAAGCGTGTGGTTTTAGGGCGAATGAGCCACCTAGTGTTGGTTTACTGAGAAACACAGTGTGTTATGGGAATGCGTGTTTGCGAGCCACATTGAATATTCGCTGCTGTGCCATGGTGCGTGTGTGTGTGCGTGCGTGTGTGTCGAGTGGGAGGGAAGGGGGGGGGGGGGACTAGGGGCCTGTACGCATGTAGCAGTTGTGCTGGTACGCCTATTGGTAAGGCAGTGCTGTATCCTGCTCCACCCCCCCCCCCCCCCCCACACACACACACACACACACTCTCCTCTGACTCTCTCAGACACTCTGGTGCACCAGTGAAAGTTATTGATTACTATCGCACCCTGGAGAGGGTAATCCTACAGGGCTACAATGAGTTCTCAGCCTCTGTGTGTGTGTGTGTGTGTGTGTGTGTGCAACAGAGAGACAAAGAGAGAGAGAGAGAGAGAGAGAGAGAGAGAGGGGGGGGGGGTGTCCACATTGCCCCCTACGGCAGCCCCTCCAGCTCACCTTATCAAACATCAACTCCTCCTGATTGCGCACAGCCGCAAAGCCCTCGTCCTCCCCCCCCCCCCCCCCCCATTTCAAATTCACTTGAGACGCGGGGTCAGACGCGGTATCGCTAAGCTGGTTGTTCACGGGGCAATTAGGAGAAGCTTATATACCCCCTAACCCCCCCCCCCCCTCACCCCAGCAGCGCGTCCTGGTTTAACGAGGTGGAGGAATGACGGCGACCGCGAGGCGCAGCGCCCGGAAAACCTTCCAGAACCATCAACACCCTGACATCTGCCGCGCGCGGGAGATCATTCAACACGTCGAACAAGCGCGAAACCTCTCCCGCTCCCGTCCGCGCACCAAATCAGGCTCCTTTGCCGCTTGGAGGACCGAGCTGTAGCGTTGCAGACGGCAAAGTCTGCGGGTGGCTTTTCGGAAGTGTGACAGGGACTGTTGCCAGGGGGTCGGGGTGTGAGGGTGAGGGGTGTGTGTGTGTCTGCGTGTGTGTGTGTGTGTGTGTGGGGGGGGGGGGGGGGGCAAGAGGGACGGTTAAAAGCGGACGGGGAGCTGCGCTATTCACAGAGAGCCCCCCTAAAGCAAATTTGACGGCACGGTCTTCGGTTTTTACGCGGCTGGGAGGGGGGGGGGGGGGGACTGCAGCCAACACCTGAGTAAACACATGCGGCATCCCCCCCCCCTTTTACTGGTCAACGACCGTCACAGACTGAGCAGACTTACCTGGTTCTTATGCCGCGGTCCATCCTCGAGTTCCGAAGAGCTATTCATGATCCCCCATGGGTCTGTGACCATTCCTCCGGAGAAGCCTTAGAGAAGAGCCGCCTGTTGTTGTAGAAGGATCCCTCAAAGCGCTCTTTATTTTCCCTTCCCCTTGTCACCTACTCCATAGAAAAAGAGGGTTATTTTAATAAAGGCTCGGGGCGCGAATGCAGGGTGGAATCAGCTCGAGCGGCTGCTGCGTTGCTGCGGCTCCGCGCGAGGCGACTGGAAGGCTCGTGCACACGCACGAGAGCGCAGAAACGCACTTAAGTTCAAATCTTTTCTCCCGTGATTTCACCAAATCCCTGCCAGAGGGCGACCGTTAACGCACCCCCGGTCCTTTAGTATCAAACCAATCGAAACCAAAAGTCCGGTTGCGATGGCGATATGAAGGAAAAAAAAAACTCTGGTGATAAAAGGAATCTTTCGCAGATGGTATTCCGAAAAAAAGTGAGACTTGCGGGGGAAAAAAACCGTCTGAAAATGAATCCAGTTGTCTCTCCTCCAGTTCAGTTGGAAAAACCCGACTGCTTCCTCCCACACTGCCCCGTTTTTGGAGGAGATGGGGGGTCTAGGAGAGAGTTGGGCTCGCCTGCATATTTGCCGTGTCCTTGATTGTCTTATCGACTGCGAGGCTCAAAGCAGCGGCGAGAGATGAAGCCTCGCTGTCTGCTCTAGTTAAAGCGGCTGATCTGCGTGAAGAGGGTATTTCGCGCAGGCGAAAGCGGTGGAAGCGCGCAGATTAGAGCCGGGCTCCGCTCCAGTGCCGCGCGTTGGCCGCTCTCTCGACTGTCAATCACCGCGTGCGCCCCTCTGCTGCGCGCGCGCGCGACAAGCTGTCATTTGGCAACGCTGCTTTCTGTTCCGCGCGCTTTTTTCCGCGTCGCGCGGCTGCCGCGCCGGTCTGCATCTGGCACCGCGCCGCGCCGCAACCCCCCCCCGCTAACACTCAAGTTGAAACAAACCCGGAGTAAAGTGAGAGTCGCGGGTGTGCGGGCACGAAGATGGGTCTACAGATCGATGTCTGTAGATAACCCAGTTATCCTGGGTGCTAAAGTGCGGAATTAGGCCTGTGGACTGGATGAATGCAATCTGTCTCTCCCTCTTTCTTTCCAGCCTTTTAATCTGTGCCGTCTCTAGATTTAAAACTGAGGGCAGGAATAAAAAAAGAATAATTTGTAGCATGTAGAGGGACTGAAATGCGCAGTTATTAGCTCTGCTGTGGTTTAGTTATCAGATTTGTTTTCTTTTTTTCCAGCGCAGCCCCGTGGATGAAATAAACCACATCTCCCCTCTTCTCCCCTGATCGAATTTATTTCATTGACAAGTCGGAAGTTATTATAAAAACGTCCGTCAAACGTTGAGATGAACAATTGACATTATGCTTACTCCGACAAAAGACACGCCAGGCGCTAAAGAGACTCGCTAAATGCCTTTTCATCCCAGCAGGGTCAACTGGGTCATCGCTTAAATAGAGGAAGACAAAAAAAAAATCGCCTTCAATGTGCAAATTGGGCCTCAAATAGTGCCTGCTCAGCGGTAAGGCGTTCTGCCCCAGTCCAAGCTATCATCCTCCCAGGGCTACTAACATGGCCTGTTATAATGTAGGTCTTTCTCCCGCAATATGAGGCGTGACATTAACATCATGGAGATGTGTTGGCCTAGTGGGGAGGTCGGAGGGAGGGAGGGAGGGAGGGAGGGAGGGAGGGATTGAGAGCGAGGAAGAGGGAGGGGGAACGAGAGAGGGGGGGGAGGGAGAGAGTGGGGGAGGGAGGGGGAGGGAGAGAGAGATTGAGAGGGGGAGTGGGAGTGAGGAAAGGAGAGGGAGGAAAGGAGTCTGCCAAATAGACAATGTTAGCAGGCAGCAGATCTACTCAGCCTTCCGGTACTGTTTGAATGAGTAGATGATGGGAAGTAATAAGGCTAACTGGTAGAGAGGAGGAGAATCAGACAGACAGGCTAGCTGGTAGACTGAGGAGGAGAATCAGACAGACAGGCTAGCTGGTAGAGAGGAGGAGAATCAGACAGACAGGCCAGCTGGTAGACTGAGGAGGAGAATCAGACAGACAGGCTAGCTGGTAGAGAGGAGGAGAATCAGACAGACAGGCTAGCTGGTACACTGAGGAGGAGAATCAGACAGACAGGCTAGCTGGTAGAGAGGAGGAGAATCAGACAGACAGGCTAGCTGGTAGAGAGGAGGAGAATCAGACAGACAGGCTAGCTGGTAGACTGAGGAGGAGAATCAGACAGACAGGCTAACTGGTAGACTGAGGAGGAGAATCAGACAGACAGGCTAACTGGTAAAGAGGAGGAGAATCAGACAGACAGGCTAGCTGGTAGAGAGGAGGAGAATCAGACAGACAGGCTAGCTGGTAGACTGAGGAGGAGAATCAGACAGACAGGCTAGCTGGTAGACTGAGGAGGAGAATCAGACAGACAGGCTAGCTGGTACACTGAGGAGGAGAATCAGACAAGGCTAGCTGGTACACTGAGGAGGAACAGTCAGACAAGGCTAGCTGGTACACTGAGGAGGAGAATCAGACAAGGCTAGCTGGTACACTGAGGAGGAACAGTCAGACAAGGCTAGCTGGTACACTGAGGAGGAGAATCAGACAAGGCTAGCTGGTACACTGAGGAGGAACAGTCAGACAAGGCTAGCTGGTACACTGAGGAGGAGAATCAGACAAGGCTAGCTGGTACACTGAGGAGGAACAGTCAGACAAGGCTAGCTGGTACACTGAGGAGGAGAATCAGACAAGGCTAGCTGGTAGACTGATCCAGTGAGGAAGCCAGGCCAGGATGGCTGGTGGCAGGCAGCAGCCAGGGAGGACTGGGGGCCATGTTTCCTGGCTCTGGTCTCAGAGGCTTCAAACACGTGAGGCGAGATGTTTCGCTCCACTGGAAGCCATGCAAGTGACTGGAACCTGGTCAGCTGGAAAAGGACAGGGGATGGAGAAACAGGAGGGAGGGAGGGAGATAGGGAGGGAGGCAGATAGGGAGGGAGGCAGTCATCCCATTGATTGTGTGAAAAAAAGAGACTTTTATAAATTAACGTGTGCCCACTGGTTGATCTGTATGTGTGTGTGTGTGTGTGTGTTGGAAGGGGGGGGGGGTGTGGGGTATGTTGAGGGGAACGAGACCCCCTCAAATAATGCACCGCCGGTTTTTAAAAACAAGAATGATAGGCCAACAAAGCGACAGATAAAACACACTGAAAAGAGAGGAGGAAGGAGAGAGGCTGAGGGGACGAGCTTTTTCGCAGGGCTGCGGAGACGAAGTGAGCGTGTCATTATGAGAAAAACAAAGGAACGGAAGGAGGAAGGGTGAGTCATGCAGAGAATGTTCCAGAGGGAGATGTGGATCTGTCTGCAGTGCTCTTTCGGTGGGGTGGAAGCTTGGCTGTAGGCAACGTCAACCGTAAACATGTTTATACATGACCTACCATGGTCTAACTCCGTTAAGATGGACTGGGCGAACGCTCCCTCTTAATCTCTCTCTGTCGCCCTCTCTCTCTCTCTCTGTCTCTGTGTCGCTCTCTCTTCCAGTCTCCCTCCACCCTGCCCCTCTCTCTTTGTCCCTCACACTTGGAAAAACACACAAAAGACAAACGTGTGCGAGGAACAAAGCTGGTGAGCGTAATCAAAGTGTCCGTCCCTATCCTCTTGTCAAAAGATTTCAGTGAAAAATCAATGCCAAGTACAAACAGTGGCTGAGCAGGCAAGGGACTATTCTACTGTGCTATCAATTTATAATGAAGCTTGCTCTCTCTATCTCTGTCTTGCTCTCTCTCTCTCTGCTTCTCTGTCTATCTGTCTCTCTCTGTTGCTGTCTGTCTCTCTTGCCTGTCTTCTCTCTCTCTCTCTCTCTCTCTCTCTCTCTCTCTCTGCCCCTCTCTCTCTCTCTGTTTCTCTCTCTGCCTCTCTCACTCTGCCTCTCTCTCTCTCTCTCTCTCTCTGTCTCTCTCTGCCTCTCTCTCTCTCTCTCTCTCTCTCTCTCTCTCTGTCTCTCTCTGTCTCTCTCTGTCTCCCTCTCTCTCTCTCCCTGCACCTGCTGGAGGGTGGTAAACCACACACACACACACACACACACACCTCTGGAGGGGGAGATCCTTGGGGGTGACATATTTTGTTTCTTTGGCTGCCCAGTTAATTCCGTGCCGGAGCGGTGGGTGGGTGAGGGGGGATGGGGCGGAGGCGGCTGAAGGACCAGTGGATGAGGGAGCTCTGAGCCTCACAGCGTGGTGCTGGATGACCCCCCCCCCCCCCCCCCCTTCCCCGCTGCCCCGCCTCTGCGGAGGAAAGCTGTTTGGCCAAACACTGCACGCACACACACACAAACACACACACACAGACTCTTCTCTGTGCAGGATGCACAATGACTCTTGCCATTCATGGAACACGCACACACAAACACACACAAACACATACCCCCTCACACACAAGCCTCTTCTCAGAGCAGGAAACAGAGGGTGTATTGAACCAGGCTACAGATAGAGGTGACATTCACTAATAGCAGCAATTAGGCCTAAGCCTTTCAGATTGAATGCACTGACTGACTGATGATGATGAGGATGCTTGTAACGATGATGATGATGAGAAGATAATAGTGTAACCACCTCATACCGCTTTTTCGCCTTGATATTTCCATTTGGAAGCATTATGCAGCGGTAACCTTTCCTCTTACCCTAATGAGACTTTCGAAAAACGCGAGAAGCCACTTCAAAGCAGAAGGCAGCCGTCCGGTGGAGTCCCACCGAAGCGCAGATCGCCCCTCTCAGTTGACGAGCGGTCTGAGTGGAACGTTCTCGGCTCGGCCGCGACCCAGCAAGGGTTTCCCAGCGTGCATCGCCAGCGGGCGGGTCCACCTGGGGCGGGTCCGTCCCTGCCGCTAACGCTGCCTTATCTCCAGCTCCCATGTCTCGGGTGGATGCCCAGTATCCTCCCCCCCCCCCGCCCTCCATTTTCTCCCGCCCCCCCATTTCTCTCCAGTCCCCCCCCTCCCTGCCCCCGATTTGCCCCCAATACCCCCCCCCCATTTCCCCCCAATCCCCTGCCCCCATTTTTGGGGCCGCTCAAGTGCTCTCGTTGACGACCCTGGCTCTTATGTCTGACTTGGCAGGACTCCTCATCCTGAAGATGGGCTCCTCTTCTCGGTTAGCTGTTTAGCTGTTGCCTGCGACTCGCTCTGAGACCCCCCTCCCCCCTCTTCCCCCCCCCCCCCCCCCCCACACACACACACACACCCCTGCGGCCTCCCTCCGCTCTCCGGTTGGCTGAACCTCGTCGACCGCGCTGCCTGCTGACTGGAAGGACTCCCGCGGCGCCGGGGGGGGGGGGGGGTGAGCCGACTGGCTGCGATTGTTGAGCTTCTTCTTTTTTTTTTTCCTTTTTTTTTTTACCATCTCCTAAGCTTGCTCTCTCGCCTCTTCTCTCCGGGCCGGTCTCCTAGACGACACCGCCCCCCCCCCCCACCTGCGAAGGAGGCCGGCAGGGGACCTGGGAAATGAAAGAGACAGGCTAGGAGCTGAGAGAGGCATCCAGAGCAGAGAAGGAGCCTCATTAGGACGACGCGGCAGGCGTTTAACACCGGGGCGCTCCATCCGCGAGCGTGTCACGTCTACCTCCTCCTCTTCCTCCTCTCCTCGGCCCCTTCCCTATCTGCCTCTCCCCCTTGGCTCTCTCTCCCGCTCGGCTCTCGGGGGGCGTCGGACGGCTTCAAGCGGGGCCACCGCTCTCTCCCCGCGGGCTGGTCGCCAGCGCTCTGGCGGTTTCCAGGGATGTTTTTCCGGGAGATCCGAGGCGTTTCTCCCGGCTCCCTTTCATCACTCGCCAGCGGAGGCTTGTCCTGACTGGGAAGCGTTGTCGAAGGGTGGGGGGGGGGGGGGGGGGGGGGGGGGGGGGGCTGCGGTGGGGGGGCTCAGACTAAGATAGGGATGGTGGGGGTGAGGGAGGGGGGGGGTTGTTCCTATTATATCTCATAATTCCATTAAGCTGCTTTACCTCCTGCTGTGCCATGCGCCCCCACCCCACCCTTCTTCCTCCGTCACCCCACCCCCCGCCTCCCTCTTTCCGGCCTCGCCTGTCTCCGCTGGCCCCCCCCCCTGCTGGGAGGCTCATCCCCTTCCACTGAGCAGCACCCTCCAAGCTCAGACCCCCCCCCCCCCCCACACACACACACACACACACACACACACACAGAGCCTCCCCACCAGCCAAGGACGCCCACGATACACAGCCCTGTGGCCCCTACGGCCCCCGGACACAGAATCTGTCTGGGTGATAGAGATGCTGCTCGGCCCCTGAGAGCCTGAAGAAAACACGGGGGCCAACATGGTGGGTCCTTTAAAGCGCTTCCAAAAATCTGCTCCCCAGCCTTTACTGCTTTTCAGCAGGGGCCTATTTGCGTGCGCGCGCGCGTGTGTGTGAGCGGAGAGAGAGCATGAGACAGAAAATAGAAGCACCATCCATCTTTATTGTCAACTGACAAGAATGAGAGACCCCAGCCTCGCTTTGTCACTGGCAACCAGGGAGACCTCTGCAACACGCAAGTGTACACACGCGGTACGCACACACACACGCACACACACGTGGACACACGCGGTCCGCACACACACACACACTTGGGGCGGAGGGATTTTTCAGCAGGCAGGACAGACCTCAGGCGTCAGAGGCGTCAGAGGGGTCAGCCCTCACCAGTTCACCAGCTGGGCTCTGGGGGGGATTCCATGTGACAGTGCTGACTTTGAGTGCAGAGTGTTCAGAGGAAGAGGAACTCTCCGGAAGAAAGCCTTTCTGTTGGACCTGCCTGTCTGTCTGTTTGCTGGTTTTTGGACCTGCCTGTCTGTCTGTTTGCTGGTTTTTGGTTCTGTCTGTTTGCTGGTTTTTGGACCTGCCTGTCTGTCTGTTTGCTGGTTTTTGGACCTGCCTGTCTGTCTGTTTGCTGGTTTTTGGTTCTGTCTGTTTGCTGGTTTTTGGACCTGCCTGTCTGTCTGTTTGCTGTTTTTTTGGGTCTGTCTGTCTGTCAGCTGGCTGGTTTTGGGTCTGTCTGTTTGGTTGCTGGTTTTTGGACCTGCCTGTCTGTCTGTTTGCTGTTTTATTGGGGTCTGTCTGTCTGCTGGTTTTTGGGTCTGTCTGTCTGGTTGCTGGTTTTGGGGTCTGTCTGTCTGTCTGGTTGCTGGTTTTGGGTCTGTCTGTCTGTCTGGTTGCTGGTTTTGGGGTCTGTCTGTCTGGTTGCTGGTTTTGGGGTCTGTCTGTCCGGTTGCTGGTTTTGGGGTCTGTCTGTCTGATGCTGGTTTTGGGGTCTGTCTGTCTGATGCTGGTTTTGGGGTCAGTCTGTCTTATGCTGGTTTTGGGGTCAGTCTGTCTGTCTGTTGCCCTGCTAGTCTGTGTCGGTTAATCTCCCCCTTGCTCGAGATGTCGTCGTTTCTGAGACCCCCTTTGTGTCCCCCTGTGTTTGTAGGAGAGCATGCGCTCCGACGAGACGCTGTAACACACACACACACACACTCTTCAATACACTGTCTCTGGAAACATGAATTTGCACCTTCTGACCCGTGACAGGCACAGTTCGCATGGCGGTCACTGGAGTGAGAAGATAGAAACCAAGAGGTAAAATATAAAGGAGAGAGTTTTGCAGGAGAGAGAGAGAGATGGATAGAAAAAGAGTAGCGTCAGGGTCACGGGCGGACCATCAGACCAAAGAATGAAGTTCTCCCTCCCTCCCCCCCCGCCACCCCGCCGGCCCACGCTGGCCTCACCTCATCTCACCCGCTCTGCTGGTTGAGATGGGGGGGGGGGGGGGGGGGGGGAGGGTGGTGGAAGGGCATAACAAAATCAGGGCTTCTTTTGCTGTTGTTGTCGGCCCCCGCGATGCCTTCACTGCGTCCGTTTCAAGTCGGGATCTGACAGACGGACAATGAGCGGGCGCTCCAGGGGCTTTTCCTGTCAAAGACATGTTCCGCTTCCTGTCTGGAGAGATGAGAGGGGTTCGCGCGGCGCAGGAAGTCGGGCTGGTATTCAGAAGGTACCCTGGTTCGAACCCTGGCTGTGTCGACGTGACGTTGTGTCCTTGGACAAGGCACTTCTTGCCTCAGGGGGGGGAATGTCCCTGTACTTGCTGTAAGTCGCTCTGGATAAGAGCGTCTGCTGGATGACCAGATGTGTGGATGTGCTTCCATGTAACGAAAGCGATCGAGCACAGCTAGCGAACTGAAATACTCCCAGGTTCTCTTCCTTCGTCTCTTCGCACCTGTGGTTCTTAGTGATGTTATGTTAACCATCAAGTCTGTTGTGGAATTTCACCTTCACCCCTCATCACCTCTTCCATTTTTCACACGTTCATTCTGGGTGTTTTTAGCATCCGGTTCTTCCGTACCCATAAAGCTTGAAATTAAATTAGAGCGGAGGGAGAAGCGGCGAAGTCAGGGAGAGAAAGTATGAAGCAAGATGTGTGTGTGTGTGTGTGTGTGGGGGGGGGGGGGGGGTGGAAACAGAACCTGACTTGCGAGATGGAGAGGACAGGATGGGGGGGGGGGGGATTGGGATGGGGGGAGGGCTAAATGAGGGTCGAAGGAGGGGGCCACGATGAAAGGGATCCATAGTCTTTCATCTCAGTGCGGAGCGAGACATCGTCAAGGGGGCGAATTATGGAGAGGAGAAGACGGAGGGACAAGAGCTGGGAAAAAAAGAGTGACATAGAAATCTGCACACCTGTACTAAACACACACTCCACTGTTTAATAGAATCTACACACCTGTACTAAACACACACTCCAGTTTAATAGAATCTACACACCTGTACTAAACACACACCACAGTTTAATAGAATCTACACACCTGTACTAAACACACACTCCAGTTTAATAGAATCTACACACCTGTACTAAACACACACTCCAGTTTAATAGAATCTACACACCTGTACTAAACACACACTCCAGTTTAATAGAATCTACACACCTGTACTAAACACACACTCCAGTTTAATATAATCTGCACACCTGTACTAAACACACACTCCAGTTTAATAGAATCTACACACCTGTACTAAACACACACCACAGTTTAATAGAATCTGCACACCTGTACTAAACACACACCACAGTTTAATAGAATCTACACACCTGTACTAAACACACACCACAGTTTAATAGAATCTACACACCTGTACTAAACACACACCACAGTTTAATAGAATCTACACACCTGTACTAAACACACACCACAGTTTAATAGAATCTACACACCTGTACTAAACACACACCGCAGTTTAATAGAATCTACACACCTTTACTAAACACACACTCCAGTTTAGTAGAATCTACACACCTGTACTAAACACACATTCCACAGTTTCCAATGAATAAACCAACAGTATGAGGAAAACCCTTTCTGAAGCCCAACAGAGATGATCGGGCTGTCTTTCAACACTCTGGCCAGTCACACTGGTCAATCAGCGAGCTGTTGTCAAAGTTAGTCATCCTTCAAGCTGGGCTGGACGGAGGAAGGTCAGACAAACATGCATGCAGTCCTCCACACGGCAAGGAATATACCACAGACCGAACACGTTCTCTTCACTGGAACCACTAGAGCTGTATAACGCAGCATGACAAGATCAATGTCTCTTTGAGATTAGGCGAAAAAAAGGAAAAAAGTGTTTGGTGAGCGACATTAGAGGTGCGTGCGGGATTTTCTTAGTAGAGTTTCCAGCCCCATAACGTCTTACACTGGATTGCATGATTCAAGCCCCCCCCCCCCCCCCCACCACACACACACACACACACACACCGACTTCCTCTCTCGCTCGCTCGCTTTGATGTGAACCTCCATCATGTGTCAATTGTCTCCCTCTTCACCCGCCCTCTCCCCCGCCTGCCCCATGCATGCTTTGTCTCCCTTCCTTCCTTCCGTCCTCTCTCTCTCACTCGTTCTTTCTCTCTCTCACTTTCTTTCTCTCTCTCATACTCTCTCACTCTTTTTTTTTCTCTCTCTCACTTTCTTTCTCTCTCTCACACTCTCTCTCTTTTTTTCTCTCTCACTCTCTTACTTTTTCCTTCTCTCTCTGTCTCTCTTTCTCTCTCACTCTCATACTCTCTCGCTCTCTTTCATACTTTCTCTCTCTCTCTCTTTCTCTCTCACTCTTTCTTTCTCATACTCTCTCACTCTTTCTTTCTCATACTCTCACTCTTTCTGTCTCATACTCTCACTCTCTCTTTCTTTCTGTCTCTCACTTTCACTCTTTCTCTCTCATACCCTCTCACTCTCTCTGTGTTTCTCTCTCGTCTCTCTCTGTCTCTCTCACTCTCTCTCTCCCTCTCCCTGTATCTCTACTGCCGTGTGCATTAGCAATTACAATGCCAGGATGTTCAAGACAAGTCAGGAAGGAGTTCTGTTAGTGGAGTTGTTACTTCAATAATTTGACACCTTGCCAACCTTGTGTGCTTTCCTGCCCTCTCTGCAACAAGCAGAGCCAGATTTCAACAGTGAGCTGATACGAGCTTTAAGTATGTATACAATATTTATTGTAAACTTGATAGGGTGTGGAGGGGGGGGGGGGGGGTGGGAGGTGGAGGGACTATGTCTCACAGCTGGCCTGGGAACGCTTCAAGAGGGAGAGAGAGACGGAGAGAGAGAGATTCTCTTTTAGCCTCTACTGCATGGCTAGATCTAGATTCAGGTGATGCGTATTACGGTGATATGCTGTCATTCTTACAGTTCTTCCCTTGGCACTTATTGGTTCTCGTGATGTATGTTTTGTAACCTAGATGCCCGCTATGTTGGGGTCTATCAAGTTGCTATGATCAGTGACTGAAGCTCTTTTGTAAAGCTCTCTCTTGTAAGTCGCTTTGGATAAAGGCGTCTGCTAAATGAATAAATGTAAATGTGAATAAATGTATTCAGGTGTTATGTATTCAGGCAATTTGTATTCAGGTGATATGTATACTTCAGGCGATATGTATTTAGGTGATATGTATGCAGGTGATACAGTATGTATTCAGGTGATATGTATTCAGATGATACAGTATGTATTCAGGTGATACAGCATGTATTCAGGTGATACAGTATGTATTCAGGTGATACAGCATGTATTCAGGTGATACAGCATGTATTCAGGTGATACAGTATGTATTCAGGTGATACAGCATGTATTCAGGTGATACAGTATGTATTCAGGTGATACAGCATGTATTCAGGTGATACAGCATGTATTCAGGTGATACAGTATGTATTCAGGTGATACAGCATGTATTCAGGTGATACAGCATGTATTCAGGTGATACAGTATGTATTCAGGTAATACAGCATGTATTCAGGTGATACAGCATGTTTTCAGGTGATACAGCATGTATTCAGGTGATACAGCATGTATTCAGGTGATACAGCATGTATTCAGGTGATATGTATTCAGGTGATACAGTATGTATTCAGGTGATACAGTATGTATTCAGGTGATACAGCAGTATTCAGGTGATACAGTATGTTTTCAGGTGATACAGTATGTTTTCAGGTGATTACCAGTATGTATTCAGGTGACAGTATGTATTCAGGTGATACAGCATGTATTCAGGTGATACAGAATGTATTCAGGTGATACAGCATGTATTCAGGTGATACAGCATGTATTCAGGTGATACAGCATGTATTCAGGTGATACAGCATGTATTCAGGTGATATGTATTCAGGTGATACAGTATGTATTCAGGTGATACAGCATGTATTCAGGTGATACAGCATGTATTCAGGTGATACAGCATGTATTCAGGTGATACAGCATGTTTTCAGGTGATACAGCATGTATTCAGGTGATACAGTATGTTTTGAATGTATTCAGATGATACAGTATGTATTCAGGTGATACAGCATGTATTCAGGTGATACAGAATGTATTCAGGTGATACAGAATGTATTCAGGTGATACAGTATGTATTCAGGTGATATGTATTCAGATGATACAGTATGTATTCAGGTGATACAGTATGTACTCAGGTGATACAGTATGTATTCAGGTGATACAGCATGTATTCAGGTGATACAGCATGTTTTCAGGTGATACAGCATGTATTCAGATGATACAGCATGTTTTCAGGTGATACAGCATGTATTCAGGTGATACAGCATGTTTTCAGGTGATACAGCATGTATTCAGGTGATACAGCATGTTTTCAGGTGATACAGTATGTATTCAGGTGATACAGCATGTTTTTAGGTGATACAGCATGTATTCAGGTGATACAGTATGTATTCAGGTGATACAGCATGTATTCAGGTGATACAGTATGTTTTCAGGTGATACAGCATGTATTCAGGTGATACAGTATGTATTCAGGTGATACAGTATGTATTCAGGTGATACAGAATGTATTCAGGTGATACAGTATGTATTCAGGTGATACAGTATGTATTCAGGTGATACAGAATGTATTCAGGCTTAGCCCCTAAGGATGTGGAATTCTTTTTGGACTCATTTGGGGCTGTGGATATCCATTATTTCAGACAGTTCATAGATTGGTTCAATCAGAAAGAGTGTGATTGTTCTCTGTATCTTTGCTGGTAGCATGTAAGAAATAACTTGCAAATGAAAGGGCAGTATGAACAACAAACACAAATGCGTCAATTCATTTACATGTATTAGTTAATTTTTTTAATAGTAAAAAAAAAAAATCCCAATAATTATTTGGGGGGGCTGAAGAACATTTAAGGGGGGCTTTAGCCCCCCTAAAACAGGGCTAGCGACGCCCTGGTTGGACTGTTCCGTGTGTCTATTGCGTGTGAGCGTTTACATTTACATCTATCCATTTAGCAGACGCTTTTATCCAAAGCGACTCACAGTAAGTACAGGGACATTCTCCCTGAGGCAAGTAGGGTGAAGTACCTTGCCCAAGGATACAAAGTCACATAGCCACAGGGGGGCTCGATCTCACAACCTTCCGATCATGAGGCCAACGCCTTAACCCGTTGAGCCGTCTGACTCCCAGCATTTTTTTCGTGTGAGTGCGTGCGGTTTCAGATTCAGAGTCAAATTCAGATTCAGAGTCAAATTCAGATTCAGAGTCAAATTCAGAGTCAGAGTGAAATTCAGAGTCAGATCAAATTCAGAGTCAGAGTGAAATTCAGAGTCAGATCAAATTCAGAGTCAGAGTCAAATTCAGTGTCAAATTCAGAGTCAGCGATGTGTGCTAGCGATGGTACGTTTCATCGCTCCTCCGGCAGCTTACGAGCAAAGAATAAAACGTGCCAAAGCCTTCTTACTCCTTGGCAACTTCTCCAAAGCTAGCATTACACGATCAAATACGGGGGAGAGAAACACATTTGAACGGTTCAAACCCATCGTCCAATCAACGACGCGGGCACCCCGCAGCGAGCAAGCCCCGCTTTCCGGACGGGGATAATCAATTAGACCGACAGTCCAGTGGGTGTCTGCCGCAAACATCAGCTGGTCCTCCCTGATAAGAACATTCCGGAGTTTCGGGCTCCTTCAGCAGAGAGGGTAATTAGCGGTTGGCGCATGCCGGTGCCAGCGTTTGAAGGCGCTGCCAAGGTCTCCTTACCTTCTGGAAATAGGAGGGGCCGGCCGGGAAGGCAGCTCTCACCCAGGAAAACCAGGACGCGCTCCGCTTCCTGCCTTCCAAGTCTGAAACGCTTTCTAAATGGTGAGGGGGGGGGGGGCAGTGGGAGGGGGGGGCAGTGGAAGGGGGGGGGGCAGTGGGAGAGGGGGGGGGCAGTGGAAGGGGGGGGCAGTGGGGGGGGAGGGGGGGCAGTGGAAGGGGGGGGCAGTGGGGGGGGGCAGTGGGAGGGGGGGGCAGTGGGGGGGGCAGTGGGAGGGGGGGGCAGTGGGGGGGCAGGTGGGAGGGGGGGGGCAGTGGGAGGGGGGGGCAGTGGGAGGGGGGGGGCAGTGGAAGGGGGGGGCAGTGGATGGGGGGGGGGGGGTGGGGGGGGGCAGTGGGAGGGGGGGGGGCAGTGGGGGGGCAGTGTGAGGCGGGGGGGTCAGTGGAAGGGGGGGCAGTGGGAGAGGGGGGGGGCAGTGGGAGGGGGGGGGCAGTGGGAGGGGGGGGGGCAGTGGAGGGGGGGGGCAGTGGGAGGGGGGGCAGGGGGGGGGGGGGGGGGGGGGCAGTGGGGGGGGGGGCAGTGGGAGGGGGGGACAGTGGGGGGGCAGTGTGAGGGGGGGGTCAGTGGAAGGGGGGGGCAGTGGGAGGGGGGGGGGCAGTGGGAGGGGGGGGGCAGTGGGAGGGGGGGGGGCAGTGGAAGGTGGGGCAGTGGGAGGGGGGGACAGTGGGGGGGCAGTGTGGAGGGGGGGGGGGTCAAGTTGGAAGGGGGGGGCAGTGGAAGGGGGGGGCAGTGGAAGGGGGGGGCAGTGGGAGGGGGGGGGCAGTGGAAGGTGGGGCAGTGGGAGGGTGGGCAGTGGGGGGGGGGGGGGGCCCTCAGTGCCCTAACTCCCTCTCCCTTCCTCCCCCCTTGCAGTTACTAAGTTTATCTCTTCACGGAGGGTCAGATGATCGGGGGTGTGAGGGGGCAAGATTGGGAGGACAGGCGAGAAGCTACCCCCTGTTACACAGCCCAGCTGTGTGTGTGTGTGTGTGTGTGTGTGAAGAGTCCAGTTCGGTGCATAGAAAGAAAAGGTTTGTGACCTAACTGTATGCAAGTATTAGACTCCAGCAAACAAGATCAACTAGATTTGTAGTAGTTTTGTGTACAGCAGCCAAAAGACCCGCGCAAAGAAGTTAACCAGAAGCGGGGGAGAGCCTTACCCTAACTCTGGACGGCCTTGATCAAATATAGATACATCTCTAAAGCTGTGGATATGATATGATGTGACAATCACACTGATATCCGGCCAAGCACCACTGCCAGATCAGAGCAGATGGACTCATTGAGGCTGGTTTGCACTACGCTGCGTTTAACGAACAGCAACAAAACACGTCAAAATATAAAACTCTGGTTAGCTATCTTCCGCCAGGCCAGGGACGTTCTCCATCTTCGTCCCAGAAAGCTGTGCTTCGTCCGGAAGGATAGCCCACCTCTGAAGTGGACGGGAGTCGCCGCTGTCCATGGTGCTGAAGGCCATGCCAATAGTACTGAAGGTGCTGTCCGTGGTCCTGAATGTGCTGTCAATGATACTGGGTGCCCAGTTTCAGTGGGGTTGCCCCCAATAATTTCACTCAAGACAAGTCAGAGTTTCAAAAATCCCCTGATGCTCTCATGAAGTGTCGCCAGAGGAACATTTTGCTGCGACTGAATCCGAAGACGGATTGCGACGCATGGGTAGACAGGAAGCTGTAAGCTTGCTGCTGTTGTGTTGAGCTTCAAATTATAGACCTTCTGTCAGTCATCGTGAGGGCGCCTATTTGACGAGAACACGACGGGATTGCCTTGTTCATTCGATGCTTTGGGTTTCTCCTTAGGACCCCTGGTACGCTGGTCGTACCTCACTGCCTTGCAGCGAATCGGAAGCCGAACTGCTGATCAGTTCGATCAAGTCTGCTTCTCACATCATTTCCCAGGCGAAGACGGATCCCCCCTTGACTTCCTCTGACTCCACCTCATGACTGTCATGATAGAGAAGCCTTATCCAGGGAGGGTGCGAAAATAAGGGCTTTCCTGACAACATCGAGCTGTTTCCCTCCAAAATAGGTTTAGTCGATCCCGCCTACACACCGACGCTGCATGCCTCTGAATCCGGACCAGGTGTGCTATAAACGCTCCACACAACTCACTGCCGACGGCCCGCTGTTCACGTCGACCAATCAAACGTTGCCTGGTAAACTAAAAGAGATTGGTTATTCTTTTTTTCCCTTCCTCCTTTCTCCTGCACAGTCTGTCAGCGAGTTAGCGCGGCTCTTAGCTACCGCTCGCTATCGATCCGAGTGTGGGAGAGGCGAGGGCAGAGCGGAAAAGATTGCGAGGTAACTTCAAACGTCCACAACATCACCAAAGCCCCCAAAACAACGAGTAAACAAACAGACGAAACTAGATAACCTTCGCACCGAGTGAGGAAAAGAATAAATACAAATCTACCGATGCTTCCTGCCATGCTGCTGGCTTTTGGGTTGGCTAGCCGGGGGGGGGGGGGTGGAATGAGGTCCTCCGCTTGCAGCCCCCCCCCCCCCTCCGTCCTGAGACGGCAGGTTGTACGTGTTGTCAGCTTGCCACTGGCTGTTGGGGCCGTTCCGAGGGGATTTGGCCCTTAATCCGCCCGCTGCATGCTCAGGCATTACCTTATCAGCTCCATCAATAGAGGAGAGCATCGCCGCGGCGACGGAGCAGGGGCAGCGGGGTCCAGGGATCGGGAGGGGTGGGCACGGAGCCAACCGCTTGCTGCGGCTGACCACCACCCCTCCCTCCCTCCCTCCCTCCCTCCCTCCCTCCCTCCCTCCCTCCCTCCCTCTTACAAAACACACAAAGAGCAACATGGGATGTGCATGGGGGGGGGGGGCGTGGAGGAATGGGAGGGTGTGTCTCGCGCTGCCGATTCGATCGCCAACACGACACCGCACGTACGCTTTCCTGCGTCTCGTTCCAAGTTGGGGGTCGCTGCTGCGGCAGAGCGAAGGAGCGTGAATCACAGCTCTGTCCAAACGGGCGGGGGGGGGGGGGGGGTGGACCTGCGAGGGGCTGAGCTATCCGCGGGGCGGAAACGGGATTGGTTTTTCCAGCGTGCCGGGGGGGGGGGGGGGGGGGGGGGCGGGCGGGGGGGGAGGGGGAGGCACACGGCGGGCGTCCAAGTGAGCGACGGTAATTGCTACCCGTGTCATGACAGCCCGTCGCTAAGAAAAACAAGACGAGGAAATCGAGTCTTCCCCTCAGCTTCATTTGCAGATTTCCTTTACTTCAATGTAAAGTGAATTATTTCGCCGAGTCAGTTAGTTCCCTCTTTTGAAGACAGTCAAATGAAAAAAGGTTACGTTAAACGACTTTAGTTTAGTTTCTTTTCACTCGTCTCACTCTGTACTGTCCGGTCTGTAACTGTGTTTCTTATGTTCGTGCCTCAGTGAGGCTCTCCTGGGTAAATAAAGGTTAAATACAGGTTAAATTCAGCTTCTGACAACTTGTACATCAACATTTGAACCGAAAACGTACATCACAAAACGAATCTTGGGGGGGGGGGGGGGGGGGGGAACTCTTGCATTTCTAATTCAGGCCTAAATCCCAGAGTTTGGGGAAAGATGTTTTTGGTGAGAGCGTTCACAGGGGCGCTTATCCAACTTCATCTCCCGGAGAGATGGAAGGAGGCACCCAGGCATGCAGATGAATAAATTAGGTCTTTCTATCAATGTGAGGAATGGAGCCAGAAATTGATTTAGTGGCTTTGTCATGTCTGTGATGCATCGTCAACGAAGTTCCGCTTTTCACGTGATGGTATCGGCCGGAGGAAATGGGTATTTAATTTATGGCGCCATAACCGCGGGACCAGATTCATATTGGCTACACGTGGTCCGCCGCCTGGAGACGATCGTTTTCGCTAAAACAAAAAAAGCATTAAGCCAAACAAAGCATGGAGAGACTGCGCTGCGTTGCAGGGGACAGCGAGCGCAGTCCGGGAGAACGAGAGCTTCTCTGGAGCGCGTGCTCGGGCGGTTATGCGGAAGCGCTGCGTCATCGCCGGCCACTTTGAGGTTCGGCTGTCAGATGAAGTCCGCTTCTGCTCTGGAACGCACGTTAGGGCCCGGACGAGGCAGGATTCTGGAGCGGTGGAAAACCTCAGCGAGATAGTTAGTCAGTCGACTTTTATTCGGTTGAGGCTCCGACCTGGGGGAGGCCTGTTTGGTGTGGGACACTTTCCATTCGGGGGAGGGGGGGCGGGTTTGAGAATCAGAGTTGGAAGCCCTATTGGTGTCCTGGCAAATATTTGGTGTGACCCAGATTTCATTTCTCTGGTATATCTACACTGGAGCAGAGAGGCAGCTGGAGAGAAGGAGAACAGTGTCGAGCGAGGAAATCCTGTGATCCTGTGGAAAGGAAAAAGGAAAGGGTGCACGAGAGAAGGATGATTGAAGGACAGAGAGGGAGGGAGGGGAGGGATAGAGGGAGAGGGAGGGAGTGAAAGAGAGGGAGGGATAGAGGGAGAGGGCGGGAGGGAGGATAGAGGGAGAGGGAGGGAGTGAAAGAGAGGGAGGGATAGAGGGAGAGGGCGGGAGGGAGGGATAGAGGGAGAGGGAGGGAGTGAAAGAGAGGGAGGGATAGAGGGAGAGGGAGGGAGGGAGGGAGGGAGGGAGGGCGGGAGGGAGGGAGGGAGGGAGGGAGGAGGGAGAGGGAGGGAGGGAGGAGGGAGGGAGGGAGGGGGAGGGAGGGAGGGAGGGAGGGAGGGGGAGAGAGGGAGGGAGGGAGGGAGGGAGGGAGGGAGGGAGAGAGGGAGGGAGAGGGAGGGAGGGAGGGAGGGAGAGAGGGGGGAGGGGTGAGGGAGGGAGGGAGGGAGGGAGGGAGAGGGAGAGGGAGGGAGGGAGAGGGAGAGGGAGGGAGGGGGAGGGGAGGGAGGGAGGGAGGGAGAGATGGAGGGAGGGAGGGAGGGAGAGAGGGAGGGAGGGAGGGAGGGAGAGAGGGAGGGAGGGAGAGAGGGAGGGAGGGAGAGGGAGGGAGGGAGGGGGAGAGGGAGGGAGGGAGGGGGAGGGAGAGGAGGGAGGGAGGGAGGGAGGGAGGGAGGGAGGGAGAGAGGGAGGGAGGGAGGGAGGGAGGGAGGGAGGGAGGGAGGGAGGGAGGGAGGGAGGGAGGGAGGGAGAGAGGGAGAGGGAGGGAGGGAGGGAGGGAGGGAGGGAGGGAGAGGGGAGGGAGGGAGGGAGGGAGGGAGGGAGGGAGGGAGGGAGGGAGGGAGGGAGGGAGGGAGGGAGGAAGGGAGGGAGGGAGGGAGGAAGGGAGGAAGGGAGGGAGGGAGAGGGGAGGGAGGGAGGGTATCTCAGTTTACAGATGGATGCTCAGGAGGAGGTTGAAACCTGAAGGAGGGCTGGACTGCCTGAGGAAACGCGCACACATGTACACACACCTACGTACACACACACACACGTGCAAGCACACATGTACACACACCTACGTACACACACACACACGTGCAAGCACACATGTACACACACGCACCGTGTCCCCATATGAATTAAACTGCTTGGTTGTGTTCACAGGCTTTGGAAAACAACAAAGCCTCTTTCAAGCCTGTTTTGAGGGATGGAGCCTAACACAGGCTCTGTAAAGGGAGTGGGAGCCGGGAGTACAAAGGAACCCAGTGGGTTGAAGAGAGAGAAGAAGACGACTCGGGGAGGAAGAGGCTGCATCATCATCTCCTCCCAGGACCGAGTAAGACGGAGCTGAGATCCATAACGGACGTGGGTGAGTTCCGGTAACGCAGGTTACCAGTAGCAGAAGGGGGTTCTGGGAAATAACGCACACGCACAAGTCGACGTTTGAGTCGACGTTAGCAGAAGGCTTGCGGGCAGGGGAGGGGCAGGAGGGGGTTCTGCCCACCTCTTTGTGTCTCCTTAATTATGGAGAGAGGAGAGAGAGGGGGGAGGCGGGCACGGCAGGCGTGCGTGGGGAGGGGGGTAGACGTGCGGGTGCCTGGTCTGGCGTCCACTTAGAACCCACGGGATAAGGACGCCAGCGCATCGACGGAAGTTCACAACGTCATCCCGCATTCTTCCAGCAACATCTCTCTTAATACCATCTTGGAAAGACATGGTCGCCGATGCCTTTGTAAGAAATCCTTCCACTTCGTGTACCGTAAAACTAAAATACGAATCAGAACAGGGATATTTAGAAGGATAACTTTCAAGAAAAAGAGTTCGCCTAGACCCTCTCTCCGATTGAATGACTTCCTCTCTCGGATAAGAACGCCAAATATTGTTGAGGTTTTCTTGAAAACAGATGCCGGCACTCTTTCGGGGGTTTGACTTTTTGGACTACAAATCACCAAGGTGGGCGAGCGAGCAGAAGCAACGCCTCTGAGATGGGGGCGTCGCCAGGCTTCTGGAGCGAGGCCCGGACTTTTCCGTCGCTCCCGGAGAAGTAGCGCTCCGTAAAAAAAAAAAAAGGGGTTAAAAAAAAAAAACGATGATTCACTCGACCGCGGGATGACTCATCTCCTCGCCATTTGCGCTCCCTGAGGAGGTCATCCTGACTCTTATTCTGCGCGAGACGTCCCCGGATCACCTCGGGTTCGTCTTCTCCGGCAGATTTATTTCCCTCGGGCGTCGCCGCAAACTTTTGATTCCAATTATCGCGTCTCTGTTACTCTGCCACATCTGTTGATGATGAGGCGCTATGTCAGCGTGTCTGCTAGCTCCGACGCTAGCTGATTATCCGATCGGTTACCTATTGTTGTGTCGTTTTTACTGTGAGTAGTGTGTGTCTATTTATTGCGTTTTTAATATGGCTATGCACTGCGCTTTGGTCAACCGTGTTGTTTTAAAGTGAAAGTTTAAAGTGAAAGTGTTGTTTTAAAGTAAAGTTGGATTGGATTGAAGTCGAGGGTGCGCTTGGGTGCGATGCGATTTTTGGGCTGTTGTGGAAAAACAGCGTGACCCTCGCTGTGGCCTGCAGAACCACAGTTATCTCTAAACGCACCGCCAGATGGTCCGCTTGGAGGACCAAAGCACATCGTCCTGTAGTCGAGCTCTCCAGGATGGCAGAGATAGATGGCTAGCCCACTCCCACTCGTTTGGAAGTCGATGGAGATTTGGGTTCGATTGCCAGCTAACACTGTTGCTTTCAAGTCTGGATTCACGTGTCACAAAAGCAAGGTTCTTAACCTTGTTGGAGGTACTGAACCCCACCAGTTTCATATGCGCATTCACCTGAACCCTTCTTAATGGGTCGTGTCATCGCGAATCATATGAGTCAGATGTGTCTTGACCTCGCCGAACCCCAGAGACTGACTCACCGAACCCAGAGACTGACTCCACCGAAACCCAGAGACTGACTCACCGAACCCCAGAGACTGACCACCGAACCCCTGAGACTGACTCACCCGAATCCCAGGCCAAGCACCACTGGCATAGTCGTAAAGTGTATCAAGCTAGCTGTTTATGGTGTTTACACGGTGACAAGAATTGTCTTCTAAGGTTTGCGGAGAAGGAAGGGATGCGTTTGTAAAGATGTTGAACGTTCCATGCTTTCTCAAAAGGTTGTGAAGTTATCTCAGAATGTTTCAACAGTAGGAAAGAAATATAATATATACAGTGACCCTCGTTTTTCACGGGGGTTACGTTCCAAAAAGAACCTGTGATAAGCGAAATCCGTGAAGTAGAAACCTTTATTTTTTTAACAATTATTATACAATTAAATACTCTATTATATATTAAAACAAAGAACAAACCCTTTTTACAGGCCCATTGCATTTTGTTTAACGAATAAAAGTACTGTATCCTGTAAACCGCAACTCTATTGATGCACAGGTTTGTGTTGGAGAGACTGTTTAGCCAATCAGAATGCAGAACACAATGCACGATGCGAGACTGTGAAAAGTGAACCGTGATATAGCGAGGGTTCGCACTATACTCATATAGAATCAACACAACTCCTCCCCACGATACAAAGGTATTCCGATTGTGTTGAAACCTTATGAGCTCAGTGCCCAGCCGCTCGTAACTGCGTCTCGTTCTCTGCCGGAAGTAATCTGGTCTACCGGCTGCAGTCTAGGCTTCTAGAGACTAGGAGACTAGACGACAGACAAGTGTCACATCCGTCGCAATATACCAGTTAGTAATGAACACGACATATTGTATACACTATATGCTGTAAGCTTACTCAATTCCTTGGCAATAAAAGGGAATTGTGTTTTCTAGACAACCTGGTACATCTTGGTACTGTAGCAGGGGCTAGCATGGCTGGCTATCGTCACATCTTCTTCTTGTGTTCCTGCTCTCTCTGGCTCAAGCTGAGAGCTCGTTAGACTCTTGAAACAAAGCTGCTGAGATGGGTATATATGTCATCACCTAAAGCAGTGGTTCTCAACCCCTGGTCCTCAGGACCCCACTGTCCTGCATGTTTTAGATGTTTCCCTGCTCCAACACACCTGATTGGAATGATTAGGTCCTTATAAAGCTCAGCAGAAGCCTGATAATGACCCTTTATTTGAATCAGGTGTGTGGGAAGGGGGAAACATCTAAAACATGCAGGACAGTGGTTCCTAAGGACGAGGGTTGAGGATCACTGACCTAAAGAAATATATATATATATATTATATTCATATATTTTTGTCTTTGTACATACTCTCTGTCATACCTCATCTTCTGCTATGGGCGATCGGTTACTAAATCTTCCAGGTGATAATTGTTAATTGATCATTGTTAATTGATCATTTAGATTTGGTTGGTGTCACTCCCCCCCAAAGCAACATCCAAGGGTTAGGTTTCTGTTCCTGTGAGGCGGACTCTGAGCGAAGTTTTGCGGAAAGGCGTATCAACAGCAGTCTACGCAAGACTGCGACAAGGAGCCCGCACTTACTGCGAGTGTCGCCAACGTCACCGTTCCAGCCTGGCCCACCGAGAATCTTCCTGTTCTTCCATTTAGCCAAGCCAGGGACACACACAAAAAAAATGCAGGAAAACAAATATTACTGCAGAAAACCTGCAAAGGATTCCTCAAATAATCCCCTCCGCTAAACAACTATCACCTGGAAGATTTAGTAACCGATCGCCCCAAAGATGACTCCTTTGAACAGTTTTTCAAAGTCCTGCGAACCCCCTTAACACGTTGAGGGAAGGTGGTCCAGGGATTCTAAACAAAATAACGTCTTCTTTTCACCGAATCCTCCTAATTAATGCCAGGGCCAGCAGTTTCCACGCTCCGGTTTATGATGACGCGACGAAAAAAGGCAAATTACTGCCTGGACACCTCTCACCCCTGATGTTTACACCCAGCTGATTACTATTCAGAGCAATTAATCTACAAAGCTTTGGAGCGGGGGGGGGGGGGGGGGGGGCGCTGTCTCACTACTGGAAGAAGGGGGAGGAAAGCAGAAACAGAGCAGGGAAGGAGGGAAAGGGAGGGAGAACAAGTTTGGGGGAGACGAGAGAGAGAGGAAAGGAGGTAGAGGGAAGGAGAGCAGGTCAAAGATAGAGAGAGGTTTAGGATGAAAGAGAGGGAGAGAGAGAGAGAGAGAGAGAGAGAGAGACCGAGAACGAGGAAGCGAAATAGATGGAGTGGCGTTGCCAGAAATGAAGTGCTGACACCGGCGTTCCCATCATCCCGGCAGAAATACAGCACCTGGGGGGGAGGGGGGGGGGGGGGAAGCCGGATGTGGCTGGCTGACAAGGGAGGGCTCAGGTTTGGGGGACCGGGAGGGCAGAGTGAGCGCTTACCGAAGGCGACGCAGGACGAAAGGATCAAGTCATCGGTGGTATCGTTGGACCAGGAGGGCCGGGCAGGAGGAGTGGGCTGTACACGCAAGACAGGAAGGCCAACAAGGTAAACAGGAAGGGAGGAAGGAGGAACTGGGGAGTTAAATGGGAGATGAGTACAGTTTGAGTACCGAGACTTCTAGGAAATGATGCAGCTCATCCGAGGACAAGGCTGAAGTAGGAACACACAAACGGAGATGAGTGGATAAGGAGCCGGACGTCTGTGCACGGAGCGGTTGAATTAAAGGCAGGTGCAGATCCTGAACAGGCGGGGGGGAAGGGACAATGGTTCGGATCGAGCGGATCCTGGATTCCGCGAACACGCAGACACGGATATGAGAGGGGGGGGGGGGGGGGGGGGAGCACCTGGCAGGCACAGGAATGAGACCAAAATTCAAGAGGGAACTCGGGACAGACGGGGGGGGGGGGGGGGGGGGGGGGGGGGGGGGGGGGTTGTCGAACAACGGAACAAAAATCCACCAACCCCAGAACACTTCACCATGTCCATTTGAAACGGGAGACAACAAAGGTTTATATCAGCTAGCAGCTTCCCCCCGTATTTGAATAGAACACACACCGAGCACCAAAACCGGAGAACGTGCTCCGCCTCTTTCCACAGGTGGAGGCAGTGATGGACAGACTTGTCCAGAAAGCAGCTAAGCATGCGCTGCTGTGGAGGTGTGCATCAGCGGGGGCTAATGCTGGCATTTCAGGGAGTGAGTTACAGCAGCGTGGAGGTCTATAAACAGCTCTCCTGGTACCCCCCCCCCCCCCCCCCCCCGATGTCAATCATGCCCCGTCAAGCTTTTGGCAGCTCGGCTCATCCAGCTTTCGTCCCGTTAAACGGCTCAGTTATCCTGAGGCCGCAGGGGCCAGGGAGAGAGGGGACCTCGGGGAGCGAGGGGGAAGGGGGGGGGGGCACACGGGTGCATACACATGCTCCCCACATGCACCTGGTTGCCGTGATGCGAGCGCTGGGTGCACCCCTCCCCCGTGCGTCTTGACAAATTTGCCTAGAAAGGGCTTAAAAGTCACCTATTTAAAGAATTTTATGGCACTTAGAATAGTATGGCACTTCACATAATCTAATGTTGTTTAGAACTATTTGTTGGTCCCCATACGGTGACTTGCCAGTGTTGTTGTTGTATCTCTTGCTTTACGTTCACAATCGTTGTGTTATGCATTTATAGTTCTTCTCTTGGCACTTATTGGTCTCATGATGTTTGATTCACGATCTAAAAAACGACTGTGTTCGGGGTCTATCACGTTGCTATGCTCAATGACTGATGCTCTTTCTAAAAGCTCTCTCTTGTAAGTCGCTTCGGATAAAAGCGTCCGCTAAATGAAGAAATGTAAGTGCCGCGATGCGTGTCCTTTCGACCCCCCCCCCCCTCCCCCCCCCCCGTGAGCGTGCGCCTGCCGTGTTTGTGCGTGCGTGCTCTCGTCTGAAAGCGTGCGCTTTTGTTGTCCCGTAATATCATCCCTGTCCAGAGTGAGCTAGTCGTCTTTCGGCAGAGCGCAGAAGAATGTCACCAGATATCAAAGCGCTGGATTCGCACGGGCTTCGTGGGCGATGCTCGCCACGCGGTAATGAGCCGGGCGACGCGCGGTTTGAAGCCGACGTCGTTCCCCGTCCGGCCGCACCTCCTTCCGAGAAAAAGCGAGACGAAAAAAACAAAAACAAAACGACTTGATGGGAAGTCATTGAACGTTACGTAGCCTCGTCAAGATGATGTGTTGAAAAGGACAGGCCAAAGCTTTCTATTCGGATGCGACAAAAGACCAAAAACAAACAAACACTCACTCCCTTTTAATCGAGCCTACGTGTTTAAACACTACCACCACATTTTCTCCAGAAGACTGTCAAACCCTTGGGGTAAAGTACCCCCCCCCCCCCCCCCATAATCAAGGAAGATTAGATGAGATGACACCCCTATCCTAGAGAGGTTTTTCATTCCGTAAAACTGTTTATGTTATCATCGGAAGCAGCAGCTAAAAGCATCACCTAGCGTACGACAAGGATGTTGTTCATCTCTTCCATCCAATCTCTCAGTGTCTTCATCGCGAGTTGCTCCTTCATAGCCAGTATCACGTGCGCTTCACGGCCAAGGACATGGCCTCGTGGTCTTTTGTGCTCTCCCCGTTCGTTCTCGGTGTGGGCGTCCCTCTCTTCCCCCCCCCCCCCCCCCCCCCCGGTCCTCCCACAGATGCGCGTCCTACTTAATCGCCCACCTGATGGAAACTGCCAGACCCTCTTTGCGTACGTCCCCCTCGCTTTGTCAAGCTTGGTCGGATTGTTAGTCCTGTTTCCACGCTGGGTGGCTAGGTTGTTCCTTAATCTTCCCGTCTCTACAAGTTCCTTGCGGTTGGTTACAGGAATATTCGGTTGGGTTCAGGGTTTATGAGCACCAAACTATTTGGTCCATCCATTCATCCATCCATCCATCCATTAATCCGTGTTCTGCCGTTCGTGGCCAAGGCTGCTCACAGTCAAAGGGACAGTGTTTATTTTAAATATAGCGCAAACGAATCTGACAACAGCCGTTAAGTGTTTGTTATTTTTGCAGGCGGTCGCTTCATCGTAGACATGTAGCTATCATGCGACCGGATGAAATGACGGATTGTACGAACCGATTAAGAGCCAATAGCTGATCTACTGATCCTGACGAAACGGGAGAAACCCCACGTCTTTACGAAAAACCACGGCAGTTCGTCAACGCCAGGTCTCCACAACAACCTTCATTGGGATGGCAAACCTTCTAGGGCAGTGGTCTCAACCCTGGTCCTCAGGACCCACTGTCCTGCATGTTTTAGATGTTTCCCTGCTCCAACACCTACCTGATTCTAATGCATGGGTCGTTATCTAGCACTGAAGAATCCTGGTAAATGATCATGCATTAGAATCAGGTGTGTGGGAAGGGGAAAACATCCAAAACATGCAGGACAGTGGGTCCTGAGGACCAGGGTTGAAGACCACTGTTCTAGGGGATCCATGTGTGATGGGCGGTTTAAATACAGAGAAGGAGAGGAGGGAGCGAAGAGACAGCTCGCTAACATCGACTCGCGTCGCAACGACGTAGGGCTTGTGCTGCGTTCCGACATGGTCACTTCAAAACCCGTCAGAATATCAACTCTGCTTCCCCCGCAGTTATTATTTATCAGGTGACATCGTCACTCAGTGTTGAATTTAATGGCACTTAGAAATACTAAATGCACTTAGAAAGATAATTTGTCATCATCAGAATCATCAGATTTACTTGTTAATCCCTGCGCGGAAACTAGCTAGCGTTGTTGCTTTATTGTTTGCATCCCTTAGGTATACTATTGTCCGTCGGAGACTCACCTTAATTTGTAATTTGTTTGGGCTAAAAGCTCTTATAGCTCTTCCTTTGGCACTTATTGGTTCTCACGATGTATGTTTCATAATCTATAACCCGCTATGTTTGGGCTCTATCACGTTGCTATGCTCAATGACGATGCTCTTTTGCAAAGCTCTCCCTTGCGAGTTGCTTTGTATGAAAGCGTCTGCTAAATGAATAAATGTGAATGTTGTCATTTAATGTCTCCCCAGATAACTTATCCTGGAGGCTTTGGAGAGGTCGTTTTGGGTGCTGCGGTCTTACGCGAGAGAGAGGGGCTGCTGTTACTGCATGGCAACAAGCAGACAGGTTATCCGGCAATCAATTACACCGAAGTAATTGTTCTAAAAGTTGTTCATCAGTTCTCGCCTCCAGACATCTGCTGGATAATGAGGGGCTGATGAGTCATATGGATTTCTGGGTGAAAGAACAAAGGCAATTAAGTCCTTACAAGCACTCGACGTTAGAACGATTCGATAGCTACAAAGGAGAAGCCCAACTTACGCTGACGACGCTGACAATAACGACAGCAGAAACTGCCTGCTCCTTGAGCCACGTTGACCTTGCCTGAGTTGGCGCTGAGGTCAAAGATGGTTGTTGTTTTTTTTGAGGGGGAGGCTTTCTCCATGTTTCCATCTCCTTTTTTTCTCTGTCTAATATCTTCCTGTCCCCATCACAGGTCTATCTCAGGTAGAGGGGGTCAGACGGCTCAACGGGTTAAGGCGTTGGCCTCATGATCGGAAGGTTGTGGAGATCGAGCCCCCGCTGTGGGCTATGTGACTTTGTGTCCTTGGGCAAGGCACTTCACCCTACTTGCCTAAGGGAGAATGTCCCTGTACTTACTGTAAGTCTCTTTGGATAAAAGTGTCTGCTAAATGAATAAATGTAAATCTAGAATGATCCCCAGCATACCAGTAAAGGACAGAGAGAGACAGAACTGAACACCAGGGTTGACCAGAGCAAAGCAGAGCAGCATTTCCTGAAGAGGAGAAGCTTTGCAGACCTGCTGACAGTGAACTTACTGAGCTTAAGATCTGGAGGCTGACGGATTTCCTCACCTCTTGATCGCCAGTCCTGACTGCTGTAGGGACCCCAGCCTCTAATGACCTGCATCTTTAGACCTCAGCCTCTAATGACCTGCATCTTTAGACACCAGCCTCTAATGACCTGCATCTTCTAGACCCCAGCCTCTGATGACCTGCACGTTTAGACACCAGCCTCTAATGACCTGCATCTTTAGACACCAGCCTCTAATGACCTGCATCTTTAGACCCCAGCCTCTAATGAGCTGCATCTTTAGACACCAGCCTCTAATGACCTGCATCTTCAGACACCAGCCTCTAATGACCTGCATCTTTAGACACCAGCCTCTAATGACCTGCATCTTTAGACCCAGCCTCTAATGACCTGCATCTTTAGACCCCTGCCTCTAATGACCTGCATCTTTAGACACCAGCCTCTAATGACCTGCATCTTAGACACCAGCATCTAATGACCTGCAACTTTTAGACCCTCAGCCTCTAATGACCTGCATCTTTAGACACCAGCCTCTAATGACCTGCATCTTTAGACCCAGCCTCTAATGTCCTGCATCTTTAGACATCCAGAATCCAATGAATTATTTTGTAGACACCAGCCTCTACTTACCTATTCCAGACTCGAATGACCTCTCACCAGGTCAAACGTTATCCCTTTATACGCTGCTGAACTTTCATAACCAGTTTGGGCTCTTTAGTGAACTTGGCCTTTTTGCTTCCTGATACAAAAGGGAGCTAGAAGACCTTGGACTCAGCGCTCTCCTCAAATGAGATTCACATCCCATCCACGCCTCTGATTATGAACCTTATTGCTCTAGGACGACTTGCAGTCCTGTCCTGAGATCCTGACTTTAATGCTGTTTACAGCGACATTCATTGTCATGTAAATTACTGTTTGCGTTACAAAACCTCTCCCATGCTGTGATCTATTTGTGTACAGCCTTCAATTCATTTCCATAAAGTCAACATCTCATGCAAAGGTCGGCTTCGGATATGGGGAAAGATGCAGGGTGTTCCCCGCCATCTGATCGTTGGTGATGAATATTAGAATGGAGTAGAAATCTACTGGAAATACAATAAATGCTATCAATTGCCTCGGTCGCCTTGGAGATTTCTTTAAAGGTTGTCATAGCAGTGCCTCCGTCTGACATAGCAACACGACACGTTGCAATCTACAGTAATGTATGTTAAATCGATATACATATTAAAACACGCTGAGATGTAGGGGAGTTGGGGAAAAAGATCGCTTGAGTTCAGAGAGCGCGAGCGAGAAGGAGGGAAGGACGACGGCAAAGCGGGGGAAGAGAGAGAGAGAGAGAGAGAGAGAGAGAGAGAGAGAGAGAGAGAGGGAGAAAATAGAAAGCGAGAGAGGAAAAGCGATGCAGCGTGTGAAAGTTGGGTGCCCGAACGAGGGGTTGACGGTGCGCTCACCCAAGATGCTAATGCATTCAGAGCAGAGCGAGTTAGGCCCCTCGTTAGCGTCTCCCGACCCTGCCGGAGACCGAGGGCTTTGTCCGCCTCTCCCGGGCTGAGGGCTGATTAATCAGGGGTCAGCGCACGTGGCGCGCCGCCGTTTGGGAAACACGTCTGTCCTTTTCGCTGGGAGGCACTCGGAGAGTCAGGGAGCGGACACAGGCGGAGAGAAAGAGAGGGAGAGGGAGAGGGAGAGAGAAAGAGAGGAACAGTAAGAGGGAGAGAGAGAGAGAGAGAGGGTGAGAGAGGGAGAAAGAGAGAAATAGAAAGAGGGAGAGGCAGGGAGAGGGAGAGAGAGAGAGAGGGTGAGAGAGGGAGAACGAGAGAAATGGAAAGAGGGAGAGGCAGAGAGAGGGAGAGAGGGGGGGGTGAGAGGGACTGAAAGAAAGTGAGAGAGGGAGAGGAAGAGAGAAAAAGAGAGGGAGAGACGGAGACAGAGGGAGAGGGAGGGAGATAGAGAGAGTGCAAAGGTTGGTGAGAGACAACGAGCGAGAGAGAGCGAGGGAAAAGGTGTGACGAGTTTGAAAATAGTTCTAAAGAACAAGGTGATGATGTAGAAGGAAAAGAGAGAGCGACAGAGCAAGCGAGGGCTCTAAGAGACAGAGAAACTCAAGGAATAACAGTTAAAGTGCAGCCGGTTTTGGAGATTGATTTTCTTTGTCTAATGAGTTTCAGCCTCGTTGTGAATGAGCTTTTTAGCCGCGGGGGCAATCTCGGAGTCTAAGTGATTTTTGACTGCCGATCAGAAGACGAAAATCACATTTCACAAAGTGGTGGTGATTGTGTTTCTGTTCTATCAGGGCTCATCACCCAGTGAACATTAGCAACAAGCTGGGCAAGCGTGATAAGTCATGGTCTTCAGTTAAGAATGCTACAGAAGTATTTCCCCACGGGTTTGCAGCCGCGAAGTCATCTCCCACGTCACCTTCCGTAATGTCACGATGGCAGCTGAGCTTGAGCGATACGGGGTCTTTTCTGGCCGTTTACTGTTTACTGTTTGGGTGTGTGACTTGGACCGACTGACTGGAGATTAAGGTTACGATCGGGCCGTAGGAATAGTGTATTCAGACGCCCGGCCGAGATAATCCCATAGCAAGACTTCCTGAGAACGCTGGATCCTAATCTCTCTCTCTCTCTCTCTCTCTCTCTCTCTCTCTCTCTCTCTCTCTCTCTCTCTCGCACACACAAATTAGCACTGATGGACCAACAGTGCTGTCTCTCTTCTTAGGCTTCTACGCTTTAACACCTGTGTTGTTTAGTAGGTCTGTGGTGTACTAGGAAGCAGATCTCCGATGTGTTTCTGTCATGCCTGCTATTACAGTCCAAAGGGTGGCAACTACCGCTCTGTATAATGCTAATGGATTACATGTAGAGTATGCACTACAATATACGTTCGTATATACTGTAACATCTTTAGTGTGTGACCACAGTATAGAGTTTACTTATGATACTCTACAGTGAGGTCAGGTGGCTCAGCAGGTTAAGGCGTTGGGGCTCATGGTCGGAAGGTTGTGAGTTTGATTCCGGCTGTGGCTACGTGATGTTGTGTCCTTGGGCAAGGCACTTCACCCTACTTGCCTCAGGGAGAACGTCCCTGTACTTACTGTGAGTCACTTTGGATAAAAGCGTCCACTAAATGTACAGTATCGTACTCTACACTCCACAGTGGACAATATCTATATTTACATTAGTTGACGCTCTTATCCAGAGTGATTTACAGAAAGTATAGTGGACATTCCCCCTGAGGCAAGTAGAGTGAAGTGTCTTTCTCAAAGACACAGTATCATGTAGCCACAGCCGGGGTTCGAACTCTCAACCTCCCGACCATGAGCCCAACGCCTTAACCGCCAAGCCATTTGACTACCCATTCAGTACACACATCACATTGCACATGTACAGTTTTAGTAAATCTATCAAATGACATCAACTGTACATGTCGCTGTGCTGAATGCTAAACCCGCGCGACGGTCGCTGTGCCTGGTTCCCGAACGTATCGGCAACGAACCGGACGTTGACCCCGCTAACGAGCGAGCAGTTTCAAAGCAGGGGAACGGACGAGCTTCCCAGGGGAGAAAAGGCGGAGCCATGTTTCATTCGGGGGCCCCGAGTTCATCACCGTCTTATCCCGGGCCCGGCCGCTGTCCAGCCGTCAAGGAGAGGGAAGAGGGATTAGCAGCCCAGCGCACGCTGACGGAAACACCGGGAGACGGATGGCGCGCGGCATTGTGTCCGGGCGGCGGGGGTGGGGGGAGGAGGGGAGGGGAGGGGGAGGAAGGGAGGGGGAAGGGGTGGAAGCTCCGCGACTGAAGCTCTCCCCCCCCCCCCCCCCCCCCCCCCCGACAGACGGCGTTCCTGTCGGTGACACGTCTCCGGGGGGTTGTCGACAAGCTGGCCAAGCGGGGGGGGGGGGGCGGGGGGGGGGAGCTGGAGACGACCCAAGCGGGGGCCCAGCCGTCGCGGAGCGGGAGCAGAGAGGGGAAGAGGGAGACACGGAGAATGGGCTTGATGAGGCGTGCTACGCCTTAATTACAATCCTCGCCAGGCAGCCGGACGGAGGTGCGGTGGGGGGGGGGGGGGGGGGGGGGGGGGGGGGGGGGGGGGGCGGAGGCGAGAGGCGCGGCGCGGGGGGTTGAGAGCCACTTGTTGGCAGCTGGGGCCCCAGGGTAGGTGGAGAGAGGGGAGGGGGCTGGCTCGTTGGCTCGGGTCTGGGTGGTGTGCGCGGCGCCCGGGGGGGCTTATTTGCGACTGATTATGGACCCATCGGGCTGTGAAGGCAGCCGTCACATTCACGCGCGGCACACGAGCATGCACAAACACACACGCGCGTGTACATACGCATGTACACATGTACATACAGAAGCCCACAAACATACACACTCACACACACTCAAATGCAGAATAGCGTAGCAAACACAGCGGTTCGTCTGACAGTCTGCCTGCCCAGCCTCCTCAGTGTCTCTCCCCTGGGTTTGGAAGGTCACTGCTGTGTGTCGAGCAGGGCAGGCAGGCAGGCCCAAGGGAAACACCATCTGCAGGCTATCAATGATAACCTGACAACACCCAGACCAGCAGGCTATCAATGATAACCTGACAACACCCAGACCAGCAGGCTATCAATGATAACCTGACAACACCCAGACCAGCAGGCTATCAATGAGAACCTGACAACACCCTGACCAGCAGGCTATCAATGATAACCTGACAACACCCAGACCAGCAGGCTATCAATGATAACCTGACAACACGCAGGCTATCAATGAGAACCTGACAACACCCAGACCAGCAGGCTATCAATGATAACCTGGCAACACCCAGACCAGCAGGCTATCAATGAGAACCTGACAACACCCAGACCAGCAGGCTATGAGTTCCGCTGGCTTGAGTTCAGCGCTTTAACCTCGGTTTGTGTGTGTGTGTGTGTGCGTACGTAGTATATGTGGTGGTGGAGGAGGGTAGGGGTTAGGGTCCTTGACAGCTGTCACTGTCAGTAGAGGCTGCGGTAAAAGCCGTTGTTTTCAGCAGACACAGACACACAGAGACACACACACACACACCGAGAGCAGAACACTGACCTGTCAGCCTCCTCCAAGGTGTTCTGGTCGGAAGCAGCCTCCTCACCTTGGACTGGCACTGACTGACAAGGTAATGATTTCACAAGGTGAAGGATCATTAAAGTTTACAGCTGGAGCCCGGAGCTACGGAAAGAGGAAGCGCGCTTCGTTTCGCGTGGTCCTGCGCCGCGCGCGCTCGTGGTGATCCATGCCAGGATCATTCCAGAACCTCGCACCTCTGTCGCGGAACCGCCACCTCTGAGTCAAACGGACGGACTGGAGTGTGAAAATAGCCCGGCCGTGTGTGTACGCTGCCCACCCCCCCCCCCCCCCCCCCCCTCGTATCTCACTGTTAACTCCCGGCAGAGACTGAGGACACCGTTAGTGCACCTCGATCAACTCCCATTATTGAAAAGCATCGACATCTTTTTCCAATTATTGGGTAATCGTCTCTCCGGTCGATGTTCCGGATGTCGTCTATCGTCTACATCTATTATCGTCTTCACCGTTTTTATCTGCAGCCTCTGGTCTATCCAGAGCTTTTTCCCTCCAATTTCCCTTCTTTTCCGGAGGAGGGGATCCATCGCAAACTCGCTCCTCCGCCCCAAAAACACTTTCCTTCCTCTCTCAGATGTAGGAAAGGTTACAGAGACTGGTCAGCTGGACGCTGTTTTCAAAATCAAGACTTCCATCCAGAAGTCATTTTCAATCTGAGAAAATGGTCTGATAACCCTTTATGCTATTTATGTTAGGGGGTCTAAAGTTCCTCTGTAATATCAACCAGTTTCCCCTGAAACTAACCTTCCTTCTGTCCGCCCTGTAATTGGCCAATCTATTGTTTTTGGTTGGTGGTAGCTCCCTAAACTCCACTGAAGGAGTAAGAAAGCTAGCTAGCTACTACCAAAAATAAATATCTGAGTTGTCAGAACATGTTCTCTGATTGAGAAGGACTTCTGGATGAATGTAGAAACGTATTGATTTGGAAAACAGTGTCCAGATGCCCGACCCAGATCTCTAAAACCTTTTCTTCAATGGAACACTCCTGGACGAATGAGGTTCTACACCAGTGTATTCCTCCGAGTTATTGTGGGTGTTGTGCGTTGTCATCTCAGAGGGTTTAACTGGATTATTGGTGTTGATTCGCAGGAAGCAAAATCAAGTTTCATCAAGATTCGATTTGCCAATGGAAAACATGACTGTACAGGAATTCATATTGAGCGGTCTCCCCCCCCCCCCCCCCCCTCGCCCCTCTTCGTTTTCTCGGGACCCTGTCCATGTGCTCGTCCCCCAGACCTGACGGGGGTACGGGTGGAGAAGGGACTCGTCATCCTGCCCCTGCCTCTACAACTTCCCCAGCTTCCTCCATCTGCCTCCGGCCGTAATGGAACCAATCAGGCCTCCGTCAAACTTCAAAGCAGGAAGCCCTGGACCTCCTATCTCGCGCTCGTCGTTAGTGGCGTCCCGGTTCGTGACCGCCGCCACTCGAAAGACGGAAGGCTGACCTCAGCCGTACGCAAACGGCCCGCTCCGGCGCGTCAAAACCAACGCTCCTTGCCTCCTTCATTAGGCATCGTTACCACGGCGAAATCCTTCTACGCTAACATGCAATCCCATCCGGGGGGAATCTGCTCACCAACACGCTGCGCTGGAGAGAAGGGTGGATGACTCCGGCCGAAGCATCATTCAGAGGTGGTAATGGAAACATTAATATGAGGGAATGTGTACGTTAGATTTATGCATTGTAAAGTTGCATTGCGGAATGCATAAATCTAGTGTAAACATTTAGGTAAATTATAGGGAAGGTTTATAACATATCAAATGTTCCAATGATTTCCCTCGTTTGGTGATATTTTTCCTTGTAATTATGTTTTCCAGAATGGGAACTGCTGCGTCTGTCTAGATGAAGGAAAAAGTGAAGTGCATGAGCGCTGTGCACAAGCTACATTATGGCCAAGCCTGCGCCCTTAAAATACCATTTGAATAACGCACCACTGACTTGTAACCACCTTTTTTCCTGATCGGGGGCGGAATGCTTTTCTGAAACTGCTAAATAGCACCAGGGAACGTTTGCACCGGAACACACCTCCATTTTTCACTGAACCAATCCCTGGAGCGCAAGATCGTTCCCTAATTTACATTTAGTCGTTTAGCAGACGCTCTTATCCAGTGCAACTTAAAGTAAGTACAGGGACATTCCCCCCTGAGGAAAGTAGGGTGAAGCGCCTTGCCAAGGACACAACATCATGTAGCCACAGCTGGAAATTGAACTGACAACCTTCTGAGCACTAAGCCAACCACTCAGCCACCTGATTCCCAATTTCCCGAGGTGCGTTCGTGGACGGAAAGATCCGCTGTGCATCGGGTGCAAAACAGGAATGATACATGCGTCAGTGTAAAAAGTCAACTGCGCTGGGTGTAAGATAGGGCCCAAAGTATTTTTCCAAAATGGGAGTTTGGAAAAACTTGCAATTAGAAGAGATTTGATCAATGTGAACCACGCAAACTAATATTCCACCGGAGTTTCACAGATATCCATTTACAGGAACAGACCTTTCGGATCGTAGATCTCAGACTGGGCCGAGGTAACATGGATGTACAACGATCGATCCCATCCTATCAAAGCGAAAACGATCCAGTGAAATGAACTGGTCTGGTCTGGGTGTTGTCAGGTTATCATTGATAGCCTGCTGGTCTGGGTGTTGTCAGGTTATCATTGATAGCCTGCTGGTCTGGGTGTTGTCAGGTTATCATTGATAGCCTGCTGGTCTGGGTGTTGCCAGGTTATCATTGATAGCCTGCTGGTCTGGGTGTTGTCAGGTTATCATTGATAGCCTGCTGGTCTGGGTGTTGCCAGGTTATCATTGATAGCCTGCTGGTCTGGGTGTTGTCAGGTTATCATTGATAGCCTGCTGGTCTGGGTGTTGCCAGGTTATCATTGATAGCCTGCTGGTCTGGGTGTTGTCAGGTTATCATTGATAGCCTGCTGGTCAGGTGTTGTCAGGTTATCATTGATAGCCTGCTGGTCTGGGTGTTGTCAGGTTATCATTGATAGCCTGCTGGTCTGGGTGTTGTCAGGTTATCATTGATAGCCTGCTGCTCAGGGTGTTGTCAGGTTATCATTGATAGCCTGCTGGTCAGGGTGTTGTCAGGTTCTCATTGATAGCCTGCTGGTCTGGGTGTTGTCAGGTTATCATTGATAGCCTGCTTGTCTGGGTGTTGTCAGAGAAAGCCTTCTCAATCAAAGAGGGTAGTTCTCCAGTCGCCAACATCCGTACACACAGTCGCACGTACGATCGCAAACCCCCCAGATATCCCTGCGGAAAACATGCAATCGGGATGGAAACTGACGAGGCACCAGAATCTTTTTTCCTAATCCCAAATGTCCAATCTTCCTTTGCGAACCTTAACCCCCAGACGACCGCAAAGGAAGGTCCAACCCGATTGGACAAGGGCCCACGTCTTCCTGTTCGCTCAAGCCCAGAGGCGGAGACAGCGAGGCCACGCCCCCCCAATTCTACGCTCGGAACATTTCGGAAGGAAATGAAGGACAGGATGATGTGTGGGTCTTTTACGCACGGATCGGGACAGCTTTTCCAGTCGGTGACCTTCAGTCATCAGAGAGAGAGAAGGCCTTGGCTTTCCGCAGCATGGCCTTCCCCAGATCCATATTCATGATGTTGGGATCAGTACCGCCACACCAGAGCAACGCGGTGGAGGGCGGGGGGTAGATAGAACGCAGGCGGTATTCACCAAAGAACGAGAATGCAACTTTCCTGGCACGATGCGTGTTTTACAGATGGCCGGTTTGGTTTCAGTTGGGCTCTTTGGGGGGGGGGGGGGGGGGGGGGGTTCATATATAGTGAAAGTACGGTTCCATTTGTCGTCCAGCGGTGCCCGTTGTCGCATTGCGTGCGCGTTCCGTGCGAAATGTCAACATGCGCCCTGCCATCTTTCATCAGGAGTAATTACCCCGGAAAATGCCACGGGCTACAGAGAACATGCGACACCCTTAGAAAGGCCCGAAAGTCTCCGTGTCGCAACGCCGTCGACGCGGACTGGGACAAGCAGGAAGGGGCCGGGGAGGGCCGCCGCGTTCCACTTCAGCAGGGGGAGGAAATGACGGCGCGCGCGCGTCTGTGCGTACGTCTCGTAACATGGGGGGGGGGGGGGGGGGATTCTGGGTAATCAGGAAGTGTGGAATCGGTCCCCAAGTGAGGAAGGCTCCAGCTGCAGTGTCTCCCTGTAGAGCCCATGTTCTAATATCCCCCCCCACCACCCCCCCCACCCCACCCCCAACAGGGGCTGAGGGAGGGAGATGCTGAATGATGAGACGTCCACAGAACTGAAGGATATTACCCAGAATGCCAGGAGAGTGTCTCAGTGACAGGGAGGGAGAGGGAAAGGAAGCGAGGATATGAAGGGAGGATAGGAAGGGAGGATAGGAAGCGAGGATAGGAAGGGAGGATAGGAAGAGAGGATATGAAGGGAGGATAGGAAGCGAGGATAGGAAGGGAGGATAGGAAGAGAGGATAGGAAGGGAGGATAGGAAGGGAGGATAGGAAGGGAGGATAGGAAGAGAGGATAGGAAGGGAGGATAGGAAGGGAGGATAGGAAGGGAGGATAGGAAGGGAGTTAGACAAACAGAGAGAGAGAGAGACAGTGATCACCAGTTGGCCGACCCCAGGTAAAACGGACTATTCTTGATGATGGTACTCTACCACGTGACACGGATGTGTGATCTTGGATGTGTTTTCTCTATGTTACTGTGCTCACCAGTGTTACTCGAGGTGCTCACTGAATATAAATGCCCAGAGAGAGAGGTAGAGAGAGAGGTAGGAGGTAGAGAGGTAGAGAGAGGTAGAGAGAGGTAGGAGGTAGAGAGAGGGGTAGGAGGTAGAGAGAGGGGTAGGAGGTAGAGAGAGGCAGAGTGAGAGGTAGGAGGTAGAGAGAGGGGTAGGAGGTAGAGAGAGGGGTAGGAAGTAGAGTTAGGCAGAGTGAGAGGTAGGAGGTAGAGAGAGGGGTAGGAGGTAGAGAGAGGTAGAGAGAGAGGTAGAGAGAGAGGTAGAGAGAGGTAGGAGGTAGAGAGGTGGAGAGAGAGGTAGAGAGAGGTAGAGAGAGAGGTAGGAGGTAGAGAGAGAGGTAGAGAGAAACAAACAAACGACTAGCAGCTGCTTGATTGCCTAAGACAGATGTGAAGAGATGAGATGGAAAGTCTTCAGAGCCAGATGGTGACTGGATGGCCCTCCCTCCCTCCCTCCCTCCCTCCCTCCCTCCCTCCGTCCTTGCCCAGCGTCTTATCATTGCATTCCTCCCATCCATGTCTTTGCCCACCCTCCCCCACGTAGCAGTGCTCACTCGCTTTTCTGCGTCTGTCTTTCTCCCTCCTCCTTCCGTATCCCTGCTCGGATCGTCCACCGTTGCTCTTCTCGCTACAGTGTAATCCATCGATTTTTCTTTCGACCCGCTCTCCTGTCTGCCTCTCACGGTTTTTCCTCTCGTTCTCAGTCTCCCTTCTCCCCGTGTCCAAGACCAGTCTACCCAGCAGACACCTTCTTCTTGGGCTGGGGCAGGTTATCTGTAGGGTGTCTGCTGGAGATTAGCTAGAGCTTGGTATCTTCTGTAGGTTGCTATAGTAGAGCATGGTATCTTGTGGTATATGCTATTTTTTTCCCACTGTGCATGTTAAAATCCATACACAGTTACAACATCTACCAACATTCTGTTAGAGATGTCGTCCGATCCTTGAGTGTCTGCTGAATGGATAAACTGTAACGTAAACTGCGCATCCGTGTAGGTTGACAGTCAGCGGCAGTAACAACAGTGATAGAGCCACGCGAGCGTGTTTTCCACGCTGTACTGCTGTATCGCAGCCCAACGAGGCGCCTGCAGAATGAACCGAGCTCTGAAGCCCGCAGACCTCCAGCTAAACCTGGACCTAGCGTGACACGTGTTCTGTTCTGAATAGAGCTTCACCTGGGAACAACCTGTTTCCTTCTGTCGGCCTTTTGTCTCGCTCCTAAAGGCGCCCGTTACGGAAAACCAACCAATGAAGCTTGGCGGGAACTAATCCTGTTATCACGCCCCTCTGGTTCACTGTGACCTGGTCTTTAGGATCACCATAGAGAGAGAAGGAGAGAGACAGAGGAGAGGGAGAGAGGAGAGGGAGAGAGGAGAGGGAGAGAGAGATAGAGAGAGAGAGAGAGAGAGAGGAGAGGGAGAGAGAGGAGAGGGAGAGAGAGAGAGAGAGAGAGAGAGAGAGAGGGAGATAGAGAGGGAGAGAGAGAGAGGAGAGGGAGAGAGAGAGAGGAGAGGGAGAGAGGAGAGGGGGAGAGAGAGAGAGGAGAGGGAGAGAGAGAGAGGAGAGGGAGAGAGAGAGAGAGAGAGAGAGGGAGATAGAGAGGGAGAGAGAGAGAGGAGAGGGAGAGAGAGAGAGAGGAGAGGGAGAGAGGAGAGGGGGAGAGAGGAGAGGGAAAGAGAGAGGAGAGGGAGAGAGGAGAGGGAGAGAGAGAGAGAGAGAGGAGAGGGAGAGAGAGAGAGAGAGAGAGAGAGAGAGAGAGAGGAGAGGGAGAGGGAGAGAGACAGAGAGAGAGAGGAGAGGGAGAGAGGAGAGGGAGCGAGAGAGAGAGAGAGAGAGAGAGAGAGAGAGAGAGAGGAGAGAGAGAGACAGAGAGAGAGAGGGAGAGAGAGGAGAGGGAGAGAGGAGAGGGAGAGAGAGAGAGGAGAGGGAGAGAGAGAGAGAGAGAGAGAGGGAGATAGAGAGAGATAGAGAGGGAGAGAGAGAGAGAGGAGAGGGAGAGAGAGAGAGGAGAGGGAGAGAGGAGAGGGGGAGAGAGAGAGAGGAGAGGGAGAGAGAGAGAGGAGAGTGAGAGAGGAGAGGGGGAGAGAGAGAGGAGAGGGAGAGAGAGAGAGGAGAGAGAGAGGAGAGGGAGAGAGGAGAGGGAGAGAGGAGAGGGAGAGAGAGAGAGAGAGAGAGAAGGAGAGAGAGAGAGAGGAGAGGGAGAGAGAGAGGGAAAGAGAGAGGAGAGGGAGAGAGAGAGGAGGGGGAGATAGAGAGAGCTCAAGAGAGAGACAGAAAGAGAGGGGGATCGAGAGTGAGAGAGAGAGAGAGCGAACGAGCGTTCTCTGACAAACACACAGGAAGCTATTTTGTTCGCTCAAACGGAAAATTCTACAAAAAGAATATTCAGTACATTATTAATAAGGCCTAGAGTAAATAAGCTCAACTTTTGGAAACCTTTCAACTTGGTCGTAGTTCAGAGGTTGAGTCCCACACTGACTCGGAAAGAAGGGTGGAGAGTAAGGCTTAAAAGAATGGAAACTAGCATAGAATATCCTGTTATTAGGCAAGTCTGTTAACTCAAGGTGAAATGTAGACTCGACACTGTTGAGTTGAGTTATTCAACGTTAGAAGTCACAGTGCACATGCAGCAGTACGGCATGTTAACTAAACTCGACTTCCCACGGTGCTAACGCTCACTCAAATTATCACCTGAACTCTTGCATCTATCACAGATGACATGCAATATTTAATTAGCCACAAGACATCCTTCCCCACAGCTACATGGGATCCCATTATAGGTCTGACACACGTTCACTTATCATCGAAAGCACTCTGTCTGTGCCATTTGATTCCACGCGCTGCAAAGCCCCCCATATCTCTCACACATCGAGACATGCACCACACAATGACAGTTCAATCCAAATTACATTGCTCAGGAGCTGTTACCCGAGTAACACATTACAGCCGGCATATTATGGGCTGCCCTCGTGACATATTGATTGGGTGTTCCAGACAAGAGCGCTTCAGATTCTCTGTTGAAGTAAAAAAAAAAAAAATTATCTGTGTCATTTCATATAATCCACATTTTCTATGGGACTTTTCAACTCTTATACAATACTGTACAGAAAGAGGTTGTGAGATGTTAATCACTTGACAGTTTATTTTTTATATCTTTTTTCTATCTCTTCTGGTAAAAAACAGTCACAGTTCAAGGTTGGATATAGCTTCAAACACTGTATCCTCTCTGCCTAGGTTTCTGAAGACTTGCGTTGGATAAGATCATCTTCTCCAACCCATTACTCATGTTTGTCGTCTTAAAAATGTATCAAAGCCCTCTTTAATGATAAATATTGAGACATTTGACCTTTTTGACGTTTTGGGTTAACTTTTTTATATAATGAGCAAAGTGTCTGTGAAAATCAATTTTTTTAATCAAATAACAGGTTCAACCAGAACTATTGTTGGGCTTACAAGGTGTTTTTGTGACAAATATGAAACATTGTAGACCAATAATGTCACAGCACTGTGATAGGTGTAAAAACTGGGTCCTGGAAAAACAGTCTCTTTAGATTGTCTTATTACCAAGGAATGGCCCTAATAAACGAAGACAGCATGCCATGTAAAATGAGGACAATTACACAGTTCAGAAGGGTCTCCTGCCAACATTTTATATTGATTTCCGTCCTGCAGGGGGTCTTTGTTCTCAGCTTATGACAACCACAACAGCGTCCCTGTTGGAGCCCAAATGATTTTTTCCATAATATTATTTTAATATGAACACAAATTGTTTCAACTTGAAACGTCAGAAATTAACGTCTCTTTCTGATGATGAGAGGGGTGTTTGGGGGCCCTTGGAAAACCAAATAGACCAGGGGTGGGCAATTCTGGTTCTCGAGGGCCGCTGTCCTGAAGGTTCTAGATGTTTCCCTGCTCCGGCACACCTGATTCTGATGAAGCGTCGTTATCGAGCTCTGTGGAGGTGTGCTGGAGCAGGGGAACATCTAGAACCTTCAGGACAGTGGTCCTGGAGGACCAGGAAAGCAAACACAGGGAGCTCAGGATCTGAACACAGTCGGAAGCCTTGATATTTAAACTTTGAGAATTGGCTAGGAATTGTAATGCTCAATCAAACACCCAAGCTACATAACAGGGAGAGTAGTGTTGCCACACGTCCCGTTTTCTCCGGGATTGTCCCGATTTGTTGTGGTCTGTCCAGAAAAATGGAATAACCTTTCCGGGACACGTTTTGTCCCGTTTTTTTTTTTACTTCCTCACATCATCTCCCGTTGCAATAGTCTAAACGAAGCTAGACTCATAAGCAACTACGACAGACTATGGCAGAGTGGCCTCACTCTCACTGAATGAATGCGCACGCAGCCAGTCGCCGTTGCTAGGTGATCGTGGTCATCAATACAACGGCGGCCGGCCGCGCGAGAATCCAAAGGAATACCGTAATACCAAAGTTCCCTTGGCAGTTGAACCAGAGATTCTTTCTCTCTACTCTCTCTGGTTGAACTGTTTTATTCTTAAACATGAACATTCACATGGTATTGTGAATATGCGTGTCCGCAGCTCTCAACCCCCGCACACGTAAGCGCGCACGTGCGATAGTGCGATAGCCGCCGTCCGATGTGTCCCGGTTTTTGACAACTCAGATGTGGCAACCCTACAGGGATCACCAAACAACCCCCGAAAGAGGAGGGAAAGATGCAACAAAGGCCTGTTTTGGAGCAATGTCAATCATTGAAGAATCGTTGATGAATCGGATGGGGCATTTCCTATGGGTTTAAGTTTATGAATCCATTTCCATGGTAAGAATCCCAAATATTCGGTTCCCAAAGATTAGCATAGCTCTTGGCCTGTCCTTATGCATTTTAGGAAAATTTGGATAAAATACAAATTAAAAAAAGTTATGTCACAACGTTGTACTTTAATATGTAGATACACATCTATACTGTATAAGACCGGTTTAAAAATCCAGTAGGTATATACTTTGACGTGTTACTTTTGTAATATTTCTGTAGTTAGCACATTATCATCCACCCAATCCCTTTCAATGGAGAAAGGGCGGTTGGACGCTGAGGAAGGCAGATGCTACACGTACAGCTTGAGAGCCTATTTACACACTCAACTCTCAAAGTAGGAAGCTGTAATTTCGTGAGCAGCAACATCATGTTAGCGTATATCGACGATTTACTTTCTTTCGTGGCTGCTGCATTTCTTCTTTAGGAATTAACGGAAAAGATGGTTGCGGACGATAATGGGGTTTGGAACGTTAGCGAATTAGAACGCACCGTAATGGGGCAGCTGTAAGTGCCACATAGAGTTTGAACCACGATAGACTGATTGTCAAAAGGTACCGCAGCATAATAATGTCCGCTATGTTCAACAACTTCTAATCATCCGCACACAGGAATCCTCATCTTCAACGATGATGTTCTCTTGTATAGACCGGTTCTTACCGGAACACTCCGGACGTTAATTGCAACGATGTTCCGTTTACGAGAACGAGGCATCTGAATAAGGTAAGGATGATGCTGAAGTCTCAATAGCGATGCGAGTCTGGGTGTTATTCTTTTACTGTAGTCCAATGGAAGGAATAGGTTCTAACCTAGGTCTGTCCAACATCTCAGAATCAGAATGGGGTTTATTCGCTATGCAAGATTAACAAACATAGAATTCACTGTGGCAGAAATGAGCAAACATAGAACATATATGCGGCATACTAATAAAAAAATGAATACAATGTAAAATACACTACAAATATGATACAAATAACAAAGAATACAACCAATACAAATAATACAAATGATACAAATAACATGGAAGTACAAATAACATAGGTACAAAGTGGAATGGGTATATATACAGTTGTGGTCAAAAGTTTACATACACTAGTGAAGATCATGTATGCCATGGCAATATAGGGTTTTCAATGAACTCTACAACTCTTATTTTTCTGTGATGGAATGATAAGGAGCACATATTTCTTTGTCACAAAAAACATTCATGAAAATTTTTTCTTTTATGAATTTATTATGGGTCTTTTTAAAATGTGACAAAATCTGCTGGGTCAAAAATATACATACAGCAATGTTAATATTTGGTTAAATGTCCCTTGGCCATTTTCACCTCAATTAGGCGCTTTCGGTAGACATCCACAAGCTTCTGGCAAGCTTCTGGTTGAATCTTTGACCACTCCTCCTGACAGAATCGGTGCAGTTCAACTAAATTTGTTGGTTTTCTGAGTCGGACTTGTCTCTTCAGCACAGTCCACATATTCTCTATGGGGTTTAAGTCAGGACTTTGGGAAGGCCACTCTAAGACCTTAATTCTAGCTTGATTTAGCCATTCCTTCACCACTTTTGATGTATGTTTGGGGTCATTGTCCTGTTGGAACACCCAACTACGTCCAAGACCCAACTTTCTGGCTGATGATTTTAGGTTTTCCTGCAGAATTTGGAGGTAGTCTTTCTTCTTCATTATTCCATTTACTTTCTGTAAAGCACCAGTTCCACTGCCAGCAAAACAGGCCCACAGCATAATACTACCACCACCATGTTTGACGGTAGGTATGGTGTTCTTGGGGTGAAAGGCCTCACCTTTTCTCCTCCAAACATATTTCTGGTCATTGTGGCCAAAAAGCTCAATTTTAGTTTCGTCTGACCACAGAACTTTCCTCCAGAAGGCCTTGTCTTTGTCCATGTGATCAGCAGCAAACTTCAGTCGAGCCGTAAGGTGCCGCTTCTGGAGTAATGGCTTCCTTCTTGCACGGCAGCCTCTCAGCCCATGGCGATGTAGAACACGCTTGACTGTGGACACTGACACATGTGTTCCAGCAGCCTCCAACTCATTGCAGACTTGCTTTTTGGTGGTTCTTGGTTGACTCTTGACCAATCTGACCAATTTTCTCTCAGCAGCAAGTGATAGCTTGCGTTTTCTTCCTGATCGTGGCAATGATACAACTGTGCCATGCACTTTATACTTACAAACAATTGTTTGCACAGTTGATCTTGGGACCTGCAACTGCTTTGAAATGGCTCCAAGGGACTTTCCTGACTTGTTCAAGTCAATGATGCGCTTTTTCAGATCCGTGCTGAGCTCCTTAGACTTTCCCATTGTAGTATTTCTGGCTGAGTCTAGTGAATGTGTCAAACAAGCCCTATTTACATGGACTGAAAGAAGTCACCAGCTGGAGTCAATCATAATCACTCGTAAGAAGTTAGGAGGCCATGCCAAAAAGCAAATTGGATTGAAACAACTTTTTCTACATCACCAAATTGGTAATTCAAGGTGCTGTATGTATATTTTTGACCCAGAAGATTTTGACACATTTTCAAAAGACCCATAATAAATTCGTAAAAGGACCATTTTTCATGAATGTTTTCTGTGACAAAGAAATATGTGCTCCTTATCATTCCATCACAGAAAAATAAGAGTTGTAGAGTTTATTGAAAACCCTATATTGCCATGGCATACATGATCTTCACTAGTGTATGTAAACTTTTGACCACAACTGTAGGCAGGGGTGTCCAATCCTGGTCCTCGAAAGCCCCTGTCCTGACAGTTTTGGATGTTTCCCTGCTCCAGCACACCTGATTCTAATGAATGGGTCGTTATCAAGCTCTGTGGAAGCCTTAATGATCATTCATTAGAATCAGGTGTGCTGGGGCACAGTTTGACACTGTGCTTTGAAACATGTACTTGAGATCACCGATTTCATTTCTATTTTTCACGGCTTGACCTCTGAAAGGCAGAACTGGCCATAGTAGTTCCTGTAAGGGCCACAGATCTATAGTTGAATCGTATTGGCTGATTTAACCCACCATACTGTAGTTCTGTAGGACTATACAAACTAGGACTATACAAACAAATGTTGATTTGATTTGTCCACCAACACCCCACTCCCCCTTCCAGAATCCCACTGCACTCTGCCACTTAGCACATCACGCCTTAAAACAAACTTACTACTGTGATTTTGCACCACTGCAGATATACATATACTCATATATACTCATTATAGTTATATTCCCCCCTCCCCCTGTACATTTTCTCCACTTTGCACATGTTTATTTTTACTCCTATACATGTTCTATGTTGTTCTCTGTCACAGTGAATTCTGTTTGTTAATCTTGCGTAGCGATTCAACCTGATTCTGATTCTCTCAGCATGGAGATTCTGTCTCATCCTTCATGTCTCTATACTGCAGCGGCTCAGTGGACAATACACATGGTAAGCAGAGTTTACATTTACATGTATTCATTTAGCTGACGCTTTTATCCAAAGCGACTTACAGTAAGTACAGGGACATTCTCCCTGAGGCAAGTAGGGTGAAGTGCCCTTGCCCAAGGACACAAAGTCATATAGCCACAGCCGGGGGCTCGTATCTCACAACCTTCCGATCGTGAGGCCAACGCCTTAACCCGTTGAGCCATCTGACGCCCGAAGTTTTGTGTGTCTCGGTGTCATGCGCACCCGGAGAACATTCTTGCAGATGGATTTTTCTTCAGATGGCTGAGCTTGTTAGGGAATCGGGCTAGCCATCACAATGTTGCTGGTTCGATTCCTGGCCGTGCCAAATGACGTCGTGTCCTCGAGGAAGACACTTCACCCTGTTGTTTCTTGCTCTTCTATAGATACTGTATCCTGTATATTCGGCTGTATATTCTGCAAAAAAACTGTAAATCCTGTACATCCCGATATAATACTGTATATTCTACAAGACCAATACTTGTATAATTGTAATCGGATAGTCTGTACATAATCATTTATCCAAGCCTCCCCCCCACACCCCCACCCCCCTATCCCTGTGTGGAGTCACCTCACCTGCCGTTTTTACTTATTGTTATTGCCCCCACCCCCCTATCCCTGTGTACACTTTCTAATATTTTACCACACACCCTTACCCTTGTGTGCTTTGCGAGACTGTGTGCCGTTGATACGAAGGAGTTTCTCCCCCGGGATTAATAAAGTATTCCGAATCTGAATCTGACACACTCTTGCATGTTTGAGGTTTGTGTTGTTTAATTGTAACTTGTTTAACTGAATCCTATTGTGGTTCTTCCCTTTGACACTTGTTTGGTTTCCCACAATGTACGCTTTATGTTCTGGTTACTCGCAATGTTTGGGGCTATCTCGTTGTTATGATCAGTGACCTCTGCTCTTTTGTAAAGCTCTCTCGAAGTCACTTTAGATAACAGCGTCTTTCAAAATGAATAAATGTAAATGCGCTCGCTGTAAGTCGCTCGGGATAAGAGCGTCCGCTAAATTACTAAAAATGTCAATGTAAATGATGTTTTTCCTTCCCGATATTCATATTAGTTCTGTTTTTCATCATTTGTGCAAATGGTGCATTGTTGTCTGGAAATACATCTTGATGTGGATCTTGGGACCGTTGAGTGTGTGGATTTAAACACGGTTCCTCAGTTACCACAGTGGTTATCCAGAGAAAACAACCACAGACACACTGTCAGAATAACCCTATGTGAACACATAGCCGGGGATTTTTGAAAACGGAGACATTTGCCTTCGTTTGTACCTATCGTTTACACGCAAACGGTGAATTCGTCCTCTGAAAACGAATCTTTCTAAAAATTCTGGAAAACTGCGGATTTGCGTTTGCGTGTAAACGGAGAAAACTGAGTTTTCGGCAGCTGATGCCACGAAATGAGGATTCTGATTGGCTAGCAGAGCGCCTAGACCAGACCTCCCAGGCTTGGCGTAGTTATGACGGCGCTAGATGGCGTATTTATGCGGGTTGATGTAAACGAAAACTTTTGGGAAAACGGAGGAGGGAAATATCCATTTCTCAAAATACCCAGCTACGTGTGCACATAGGGTAAGGCAGACTTCATGACCTGAAGACGTTCTTTGATCAAATGGAACGCGCCGTCTGCTCGGTGCGATCGGAACTACAACAAAGATGTGGCAGGAAGTGTAGGTCTTCATTTGGTAGGGCACAGGTGCCAAACTTGTGCCATCGCGGGCCAAGAGGGTGCAGGTTTTCGCGTCAACCAAGCCCCTACACCAGCTGATTTCAATAACAGTTTGATTTCACTAAGTGGAGAAACTCGTTAGTGAAATCAGCTGGTGTAGGGGCTTGGTTGACGCGAAACCCGCACCCTCTTGGCCCGCGATGGCACGAGTTCGACACCGCTGCTGTAGGGCGTCCAATCCGATCAGGTCTTCACCCGTCAGGAGAAAAGGATGACCGCGTGATCAGACCTGATCAGATATTCTGCCCTTTAAAGCCAGAAGACCACTGCTAACTAACGTAGAAAGGAGAACAATTTGTCGTGGTCGCCGTTTGGATTCCTTTGGATCCCTCGCGGCTGCTAAGACTCCGCAGCGAAGAGGCACGGGTGCTGCAAGCACACCGTGACGCCACAGCCTTGGATGGCAGGCGAGGCCGCCTCCCTGCAGGGCGGCTGAGGGAACGAGACACGCACGCGCACCGCTCAGTCACCGAGACATCATCGCACACCCAGCGCCTATCGCGTTTTCCGTCATGAACGCGATTTCAGAAGACGTACCGGGTAACACGCCTGCGCTAACAAGAGGCAGGAGGCTGGGTTCACTGCAGGAAGTCCACCACACACACAAACAGACTTCCCACACCCCCCCACCCCCCCCTTCCCCAAATCCCACCTGCTTAAGCCTCATCACGACGTGGCTGTCCCTTTTCCGAGTGTGACTGACTCGCCAGTCATGCGCGCAGCGGTTGAACACGGGGTCGGAATGTCATTCAAAACGCTTCACACCCGCGCGCAGACAGCACGCACGCGCACCCTAACATTCTCTCCCTTACACAAACACACACACGCGGTCTCATTAAGCAAGTCTATAGCCCTGCACTGGTTCATTTAAGTTTCTTCCTGTCAAACAAAGGAGCGGAAAAGCTCACATCCACGTTCTGATCCCTAGCCCAGATTCAGTCTGTGTTCCGCGTGACTCTTCGGCATATTGGGGCTCTTATCTTATTATGAATGGAGCCTGCGCTCGCACGCACCCTCGCAGACATCCATGCAGACACTCTCGCAGACCTGCATGTCAAGCAGGATGCGTGCGTGGAGCCACGCTTCCCAGCTCCCCACCTGACTCCGCGTCCTTGGAGCCCCACATCTAACCCCGTCCTCTTCGTCTCTCGTTGCACCACTGTTTGCACTACTGCGTATATGCACCCCCACCCCTCGTACTATATATGCCCATCCTTCTTGAACTAACTCATTATAGTTATATCCCCCCCCCCCCCCCCCCACCACCTGTACATTTTCAACATGTTTATTTTCACTCCTATACGTGGTTCTATGTTGCTCTTCTCTGTCACAGTGAATTCTATGTTTGTTAATCTTGCGTAGCGATTAAACCTGATTCTGATTCTCTCAGCATGGAGATTCTGTCTCATCCTTCGTCTCTCGTTCCTTCCTCCGTCTGTCTCCTCTCTTTCGGTTGCACCTCTCTCTCTCATTCGCTATTGTTTTATCTCTCCCTTCCCGAAATGGTTTTACTCTTCTCCGCCGGCCTTCTTGTCGACTCTTTCTTTCCTGTATATTCTTTTCTCTATCTATCCTTCTCATACGGTCTAGGAAAAAGCACAAACATACACCAGTCTTATGCAGAAAAAAAGCCATCTTACATCATTCGGTAACTTTCACTCGACCAGACACAAACGCAACCCCATGACCAAAATAAATCAACTTATGCTCTCGTGGAGATTATGCATCTGCAAAGACGATCTCTGGTTGTTTCGGTGTCGTACATGCATATCTCAGGTCAGTGTAGAGGGAGAGCAGGGTCCTGGTGTGGGCTGGGGCCTTCGTGTGGACGCTGATCTCAGGTCAGTGTAGAGGGAGAGCAGGGTCCTGGTGTGGGCTGGGGCCTTCGTGTGGACGCTGATCTCAGGTCAGTGTAGAGGGAGAGCAGGGTCCTGCTGTGGGCTGGGGCCTTCGTGTGGACGCTGATCTCAGGTCAGTGTAGAGGAAGAGCTGGGTCCTGGTGTGGGCTGGGGCCTTCGTGTGGACGCTGATCTCAGGTCAGTGTAGAGGGAGAGCAGGGTCCTGCTGTGGGCTGGGGCCTTCGTGTGGACGCTGATCTCAGGTCAGTGTAGAGGGAGAGCAGGGTCCTGCTGTGGGCTGGGGCCTTCGTGTGGACGCTGATCTCAGGTCAGTGTAGAGGGAGAGCAGGGTCCTGGTGTGGGCTGGGGCCTTCGTGTGGACGCTGATCTCAGGTCAGTGTAGAGGGAGAGCAGGGTCCTGCTGTGGGCTGGGGCCTTCGTGTGGACGCTGATCTCAGGTCAGTGTAGAGGGAGAGCAGGGTCCTGCTGTGGGCTGGGGCCTTCGTGTGGACGCTGATCTCAAGTCAGTGTAGAGGGAGAGCAGGGTCCTGGTGTGGGCTGGTGCCTTCGTGTGGACGCTGATCTCAGGTCAGTGTAGAGGGAGAGCTGGGTCCTGGTGTGGGCTGGGGCCTTCGTGTGGACGCTGATCTCAGGTCAGTGTAGAGGGAGAGCTGGGTCCTGGTGTGGGCTGGGGCCTTCGTGTGGACGCTGATCTCAGGTCAGTGTAGAGGGAGAGCAGGGTCCTGGTGTGGGCTGGGGCCTTCGTGTGGACGCTGATCTCAGGTCAGTGTAGAGGGAGAGCTGGGTCCTGCTGTGGGCTGGGGCCTTCGTGTGGACGCTGATCTCAGGTCAGTGTAGAGGAAGAGCAGGGTCCTGCTGTGGGCTGGGGCCTTCGTGTGGACGCTGATCTCAGGTCAGTGTAGAGGGAGAGCAGGGTCCTGGTGTGGGCTGGTGCCTTCGTGTGGACGCTGATCTCAGGTCAGTGTAGAGGGAGAGCAGGGTCCTGGTGTGGGCTGGGGCCTTCGTGTGGACGCTGATCTCAGGTCAGTGTAGAGGGAGAGCTGGGTCCTGGTGTGGGCTGGGGCCTTCGTGTGGACGCTGATCTCAGGCCAGAGGCGTTAGGCTGTACAACGTTGGCAAGGATCAAAAGCTGTTTCTACCCGCCTGTTCTGGAGACGGGCAACACATGCTTCTCTGATCTCTTTGATCAGTGGCAGACTGGTATCTTCATCTCTTTCGCTCTATCTTTCTCTCTCTCTGCAACTTCCCCCTCTCTGGATCTTCCTGTGCGGGGGATTGTGTCATCGTTAAGGTGATTTAACGAGAATTCCTGAACTTTTGTTTGTTTTGAAAATACAGTGAACCCTCTCTACATCACGGTTCACTTTTCACGGTTTCGCTACTTCACGGATTTGCATCGTGCATTGTGTTCTGCATTCTGATTGGCTAAACAGTCTCTCCAACACAAACCTGTTCATCAATAGAGTTGCGGTTTACAGGATACAGTACTTTTATTTGTTAAACAAATGCTTGGGCCTGTAAAAATGGTTTGTTCTTTGGTTTTAATGTACAATAGAGTATTTAATTGTATAATAATTGTAACAACGAGGTAAAAACTTGAAAAACGAGGGTTCCCTGTACTGCATGTCTGATCGCCTTTCTGTGAGGTGTGTGTGAGTGTGCGGGTGTGTGTGCGCGTGCGAGAGCGTGCGTGTGTTTTGCCGCCTCTTCTGTTGCGGCCCTGTCTATCGAAGCGGCGTCACTAAGTGAGAGCTCCAAGCCTGCTAGACGCCCCACAACAATAAGACACAATTCACGCGCTGGAATCCAGAGCGACATCTCTCTCCTGTGACAGGAGAGTCAGGGCGGCCTTGACAAACCGACGCGTCCTTTTCTTTCCAGTCTTCTCGCCCCAGCCTCCCGCCTCTCAAGACGCTGCTCGGCCGACGTAAGACTCGTTCACAACCCACAACAGTTTAACAGCTTGAGCAAACGGGCCGCGCTGCGTGACGCGACGCCCCGACGGACGCCCAGACGCGGTCACGCCGCCCTGCGTGCGACACCGCGGCGGTAGCGAGCCGTTCGCGTCCGCCCGCGTTTTTTTTTTCCTTCCCTCTGCGACGGGGGGGGGGGGGGGGGCTCCCCCGCCGCCCTCTCCCTTCCCGCCTCGGCCCCCCCCTCCCTCCTCCACTGACTGCCTCGACGAGCCTGACGGATGGGCGAGCGCTGAAATAGTTTCGCACGCGAATCGCTTCCCGCTATCCCGTTGCGGGTGACGCGTTGCAAATGGACCTTTGCTTGAACGTAACTCTACATAACAGCAGGCTGTCGGATCGGCGGAAGAGATGAGGGGAGGGAGAGAGAGGGAGAGAGAGGGGAGGAAAGAGGGAAAAAGAGAGCGTCAGGCAGGAACATGAAGAGACAGAGAATAAAGACAAAAAGACACGAGAGCGAAAGCGGAGGCGGCGAGAGAGAGACAGAGAGACGGACGAATGAATCGGGAGGAGAGCCTTAAGCGACATTCAGAATGACCTCTCTCTTTACCTGCTAATTAAATGAGATTAGATTCAGGTCACATGGGTAACCGGACAGAAGCACAACTAATCGCGGCGACATCACACTAATTACACAGTGAGAGCAGTCTGACCTGTGCTCGCCTGGGTTTGTTTGGTATGCATCCGCAGCTGCTTGTGCACGCGTGCGTGCGTGCGAGCGAGCGGGAGGGCCTAGCGTGCGTGCAGCGGGCGCCACGCCACCGTTATTTGCTCGCTGCATCTGAGAGGGAGGGATAGGGACAGCGGTGCCTGGCACAGAAGCTATCTGGCCCCGCTCAGGATCCGCTGACACGGGAGCGGTCCGTGACGAGGGCGAGATTAGAGGAGGGGGGCTGGGGAGGCGGGGGGGGGGGGGGGGGGGGGGGGGATCGTCCAGGGCTGGTTAGCGGGGAATGAAGATGAGGGCGATCTGCAGGGCGGACGAGAGAAGCGGCGATGCGAAGGGAGGGGGTGTGTGTGTGCGCGTGTGCGCGCGTGTGTGTGTCGGGGTGGGTTCCATCCAGATGGAGCCTGCCTGTATTTTCCGTTCAGGCTCTCCTCTGCTCCCCCCCCCACCCCCCCCCGCTCAACCTTGCCTCGCCCCCCCTCCCTCTCCTCCCCGCTCCTCTGCCCCTCCGCATCTGCTACTCCCAGCCCCCCCCCCCCTCCCCTCCCGCATCCCCCCCCCCCCCCCCCCCCCCCACCCGGCCCTGTGTATCTCTAACTCAGATAAATGGGTTTGTTTGTCTCTCTTTGTGCCGCGGATACAATTTCACACTGTGCATCCTTGCTAAAAGCCCGGGGACAAGGGTGAGACCGGCAGGGGGAGGGGGAGAGGGAGAGGAGGGGGGGGGGAGGAGAGGAGGGTCATTGGGAGGCTGGCGATGAAGGCTCCTATTAGGCAACCGCAGTGGGGCGGAGTGAGTATCCAGGGGGGGCGAGGGGAGGCAGAGGGGGCTGGGGGTGTGTCCTCACTCTGACACCCCCGCTCCACACACACACACACACACACACACACGGGTCCCATTAACACGTCCACTTCTTAACCCCCTCAGGCGCACTCGTAAAAACACATCATCATCGATCAATAGCTGCCATCCATCATTATCTATGACAAACTTGGTTAGTGGTCGATCGCCGCATATTGTGCTTGAGCTGGTTCATTTGTTATTCCATTATTTAAATTGTCATTAAGTAAGTCCTTATTAGGCGTGTAGGATCGGACTCCACAGCAACGCCACCTTGTCACTTTGTGCTTGTCGTCTCCATCCATCATCCATTTTCTGTCCATTATGTAAGGGAAGATGCCCGCTTAAATTATAATACGTATGTAATTTCTTTTACAAATATTGTTCAGTGTCTTCATGTTTTTTCATAACGTTTCTTCAACGTTAAGCCAACCGATCATTCTAGTCTGCTCAGGTCATAAAGCCAACACCTGCTTTCCTTGGGCTGAGCTATTAGCTCGAAAGCTAAGCTAGCTTCTACTGTGCCGGCCGCGGTCTGGCTGCAGTGAATAAAAAGCAAATAGATGTGAAATGACGGTGTCAAGGTTGATATAACCTCCAAATAGTATTTATCATTTGATATGTTTAACATCAAGACTAGCTAGCTAACCATCCATGTCACTATCCAAATCCAATCGAGATTTTTACGAGAGAAAAAAAAGATCGGTGCAGTGGGTCTCGATCTAGTCCGTGTCTTGTTGGCCGCTGGCCAAAGCCAGTGGCTATCTAAGGTATCACCTGATAATGGACAACCCTGCAGCCAATCAGAATTGAGTATTCACCCAGACCATGGTATCATGTTTTAAGTCCATGTTTGCCATCGGTCAATTACGAGACAGCCCTGTCTGATGTTAATCCATGCGTGGTTTTGGGTGTGGAGAGCTGCGATGTGTTTTATACTCGATATGTCGGTATCGTCTTAAGCTGAGGTGCGCAAATCCGGTCCTCGAGGACCGCTTTCCTGAAGGATGTTTAGATGTTTCCCTGCTCCAGCACAACTGATTCAAATGAAGGGGTTGTTATCAAGCTCTGTGGAAGCCTCATAATGACCCTTCATCCCTGGAGCAGAGAAACATCTAGAACCTTCAGGACAGCGGTCCTCGAGGACCGGGATTGCCAACCCCTGGTCTCACCATCCTATATTACTGATCTTATTCAGCCTTACACCCCTGCTCGGGCTCTGAGGTCTGTGGAGCAGAATCTGCTAATGAAGCCACGTACTCACTTACGGACCAGAGGTGACCGATCCTTTCAGGCTGTTGCTCCCAAGCTCTGGAACGATCTTCCCATCTCTCTGCGTTCAATAGAGTCTGTTGACGCATTCAAACGTCAACTAAAAACCTATTTATTTGTGCAGGCTTTTGCTTAATTTGTTCTTGGTGCTGCTATGTTTTATCACTGTATTGTAATTGGCCTTTTAAATGTACGTATATTGTAATCGATATTTTTATGACATTTTAATCTGTTGTTTGCTTCCCATTGTAAAGCGCTTTGTCACCCTGGTCTGCGAGGGGCGCTATATAAATAAAGTTTACTTACTTACTTACTCACCTATGCCAATTCCCCTTCCACCCTGGAGAGGTAAGGTAAGACTCCCATCACGAAGGCTTCCCTCCATGCATTTCACCTGAGCGATGTAAGCAATCGGTGCTGTTGAAATTTTGCGGTTGGACCTTTAGCTTTTTCAAGGATTTTTGTTGTCGTTACTGCGGCTGTTGGTGTTAAGGCGAACGTCGCACAACTGCGTAACTGTTCGTTGGTTTTAGATTAGATTAGATTCAACTTCAATTCAACTAATGTCATTACACAGGTACAAGTACAGGGTAGCGAAATACAGTTAGCATCCAACCAGAAGTGCGAAACAGTTATTACAACAGAATATAATAAATATGGGTATACTCAGAATATACATAGTATGAACATTATAATCAGAATATACAGGGTACGTACAGATGAAAGTGATTTAAGACACATGTACAGCTGTATTGTACAAGATGCTACAGTATCGAACAGAATTTACAGAGTTGCATGTGTGTACAGTTAGTGCAAATGATGCAATGTGCAGATGTGCAAAATGAACAGATAGTGCAAATGGCAACCGAAATGATGCAGATAGCGTCCATCTTTGTCTTTGAGGGCCCCTGACCTCTGTGCGGGCTCCAAGTTGAGTCATATCAACGGCGACGTCCCCCGCCCCCCCCCCCCCCCCCCCCCCCCCCCCCTCCGATCACACAGGCAATGGCACGCCGAGCCTCCAGGAAATGCATTTGCTTTTGCGCAGCGCTGAAGCAGGGCTCCCACAAGGGGATCCCACCAATCCCATCCTTTCTTCCCCCCCTTTTTTAATAGCTGCTAATATGCAGCTGCATCCTACCTACTGGAGCCAGCGTCTGTTGCTTGGTAGTTCTCTCCGGGAAAGGGAATCAGCCTCGTCTCCTCCCTCTACTTTCATTATCACAGTTCCGTTGTAGGAAACACAGTGTTACAGCCAAGGACCATCTGCTGCCGACAGCCAAGCCGACCCACTGGGGTCTGCCACGCGCCAAACCTCTCTCCCCCAGCCCAGCGAGGCGGGCTGTGCCCTGGGGTAACTGCAGGGTGGGAACCTCCCTTCTCCATGCCCCCACCACTCACCTCCGTTTGATATTCACCTTTGGTTCTAAGGGGGCCCACGGCAGGCCGCGGGCGCCTGCCTGCCTCCCCCACGGCCCCCGCCCCCCCTCGACCACCACGTTGAAGGGCTCCAGAGGTGCGGTGTTAAGCGTTGAGCTCTGTGGGGTGTGGCAGCAGTTCATTACTCTGCGGGCGGGTCTCTTGCATGCCAGGGATGTGAAGGCGGAGTGATGGAGGAGAGTGATTGCGCGGAGCTTTCCCCCCGGGGGGGGGGGGGCTGGGCAGAGGTACGGCCCTGTGTGTGCAGCCTTGCCAGAGCACAGTCACATTCTGAGTCACTTCGTTAATGGAGGGTTACATTGGCTAATGTGAGCTGGTTTGCTGTTTTTTTTTGTCTGTTTTTCGCCTGTGTGCCTGCATGCCTGCCTGTCTGTCTGTCTCTTTGCTTGCCTGCCCACTTGCATGCCTGCCTATGAGTCTGTCTGTCCATACACCTGCCTATATGTCTGTCTGTCCATACGCCTGCCTGTGTGTCTGTCTGTCCATACACCTGCCTATGTGTCTGTCTGTCCATACACCTGCCTATGTGTCTGTCTGTCTGTCTGTCCATACGCCTGCCTGTGTGTCTGTCTGTCTGTCTGTCCATACGCCTGCCTGTGTGTCTGTCTGTCTGTCTGTCTGTCTGTCCATATGCCTGCCTGTGTGTCTGTCTGTCTGTCTGTCTGTCCATACGCCTGCCTGTGTGTCTGTCTGTCTGTCTGTCCATACGCCTGCCTGTGTGTCTGTCTGTCTGTCTGTCCATACGCCTGCCTGTGTGTCTGTCTGTCTGTCTGTCCATACGCCTGCCTGTGTGTCTGTCTGTCTGTCTGTCCATACGCCTGCCTGTGTGTCTGTCTGTCTGTCTGTCCATACGCCTGCCTGTGTGTCTGTCCTGTTCCTAAATCTCTGAGGGTCTGATGGTAAATCGGATGTAACTGATTTGGGAAGCCGCATGGAGAGAGAGGAGCATGCCGCAGTGTCTGCAAGCCGTCAGATAAAAGCCACCGATGGGGCACTTGTTCAAGAGTGCGGGAGGCAGACGGGGAAAAAAAACGAGGGATGGTGAAAAAACGAAGAGAGAGAGAGTGAAAAAGAAACGGCAAAATAATCATCTTGAGTTGTTTTTTCTTCATGAGAATGGGAGAGGAGACCAAATAAGTGGAGCCAAAGAGCGAGCGAGCGAGCTTCAGGAAGGAGATCGCGCAACAGCGACAACCGAAAAAAAAGGAGAGCGAAAAGAACGGCGAGCGATGCAAATTTCCCAGGGCGATAAGCGACGAGACGATCTCTGGCGACGCGCGGGGGGGGAGGTGTGGGGGGGGGGGGCGTCTTGAGCGGGGGCCTGTCTTATCCGCCCAGCCGGCTCCCACTTCAGCCTGATTGAATGACTAATCTGGTGTTCTGACAGGATAACAAGGGGGGGAGAGAGAGTTCATATAGACACAGAGCCGGAGAGGAGGAGGAGAAGGAGGCGAAGACTACGGCGGGGGCTCGGGCCAACCCGAGGACGCCTCCGGCTCTCTCTTGCCTGAGGGGAAAGCGGAGGGTGGGGGGAAGAGAAGTTGGGGGAAAAAGCAAAGTGTGTTGACAAGGAGTGAGAAGGGGGAGAGAATACAAATGAGGTGTAGAAGACAACACAGGTATTTGTCGGAGGGAGTCGCAGGAAGGCAGGTGGCTGAGCGGTTAAGGTGTCGGGCTAGTGATTGGCCTGTTGCGAGTTTGATTCCCGGCTATGACAACATGATGTTGTATCCTTGGGCAAGGCGCTTTACCCTACTTGCCTCAGGGGGTAATGTCCCTGTACTTGCTGTAAGTTGTTCTGGATAAGAGTGTCTGCTAAATGACTAATGGCGCTTTTCCACCGCATGGTATCAGCTCGCCTCGCCTCGACTCGCATTTTTGGCGTTTCCACCGCAGTTCCATGGTACCTGGTACCTGGTAGCGGGTACTTTTTTTTTGTACCTTCTTGCTCTAGGTACCAAGCGAGCTGAGTCGAGCTAAAAGGTGACGTCGGCAGACGGCCGGCCATTGATTGGCCAGAAAGTGTGATGAAGTCACGAGAGCGACTTAAAGCAACAGCACCGCAGCTAATACTTATTACTATCAGATACAGTCCATTACACCAACAGTCTACAAGCTTTTTAAAAGTCAGATCATTTACAAAAGACTAGTTCGTCAACATGGCTAAAATTATAACGTGGGTTCTGTCCACTTGTGGGTTGCGTTGGTGTTATTTACGTTGCGTACAAAAATACATCACGGTCTACGTCACGCCCCTTTCGCCGACGACCAGGAAGTACTATTTGCGGTACTATTTTGCGGTGGAAAACCACCCGTGTTTACTACCAGTCGAGTAGAGTCGAGTCGAGTAGTGCTACATTTGCGGTGGAAAAGCGGCATACATGTAAATGCGTTGGAGAGAGTTCGAGGGAGGCGCAGCGGCTTTAAAGGTGAAGCGGTGGGGTGGGGAGGGGGCGGGATGCCGCAAGAGGAGGTTGCGTGTTGTCATCCTGTAAAAATACGAGGAAATGAGAGACTTCCTACTGTGTAAAGGTGTGTGTGTGACCTCATTAGGCTGATGCATATCTGCTTTCCTCTCTCTCTGTTTATCTGTACCTCTTCACCTCCCGCAGTGCTCTCTTTCTCTCACTGTGTCTGCTTATAAAACAGTTAGTTCCGACCAAGTAATTTGATTGTGCAAGCAGCGTTCAGTGAGTGCTGATATATCACAGCACTGAGACTTTTAACTAGTGTGGCCATATTGGCCCATTCATTTGAATGGGAGGGTGCGTCCAATCCTTTGACTGGTAGTGTATATCACTCCGCGTACATTTACGGCCCTTAAATGCAAATGTCCAGGAGCATTTTTATGTTGACTGGCAGTCCAGTGGTGGAACTATTTTGTGTTGTCGGCGTCTAATAATTCCTTAAACAAAGAAATCGTAATCTGTTTATCGCTGTTAATCGCTTCGTTAACCTCTGGCACTTAGTAGAAGTGTTGTATAAAAACAGAATCATCTGAGGAGAGGTGTGTTATCGCTGAATAGCAGCATGGCTGTGACTCTCTCTACAACCGAATCCCAGCCAAGCTGATAGTTAGCGCCAACGCGCTTCCTGTGTAATCTTGCTGGACCCTCGCTTTCTTTCTCCTTTCGTCTTGATCTGGTCCCCTGGTCTCCTGCAGGCACTGTACTAGTGTCACGACCCTATTTCCACTCTCCCACCGTAATCACAGTTCATCAGGAGCATTGCCGATGTAATTACTCAGCTAATGGGAGCTAATTACACCGTACAGTACAGAGTGCCTGTCAGCCTTCATGCTTCGATATCCACTCAGTTAATATTACTACCGTTGCGCAGTATTTAATGGCAACAATCAAGCCATACATTACTGTCACTTTGTTATAACCCAGTGGAGATACAGTCTGAATTTAGGTGAGATGGACCATTCTAAACAGAATAGACTGAAATGTGTTCGGCGCGACGATGAGAATTGGAATTCAAGGCCATAGCCGTACGTACGCACTTCAAAGGAAGGGATCTGTGAAATGATCAAGATGGATGTTATCGTTAATAAAACAACGGAGATCAAATAATGCGGGGCAAAAGTCTGCAGCACTTCATATTACTCACGGCTTAGCGAGATGTCGGGGGGGGGGGGGGGGGGGGGGGGAATATTTTTCTTCCGAGTTAAGGAGCGAACTCCTCTCGAAACATTGCGCGGGCAGCCGTTTGTTTTGTTCGTACTGTCTAAAGAATGTTCCGGCTCAGCTTTGTGCGCCAGCCGCACCATGTGACCGCGCTGAAGGTGAACCTCGGTGAAGCGTCGGCAGAAGAAATGAGGGGCTTGAGTCACGCTCAGCCTTCTTGAGTTTTTACAAAGAACGTATGCAGAGGCTTTAAGTTTTCTTTATAGGGACCGCAACCTTCACAAAACTATTTGAGATACATGGTGTCTTGAAGTGCTTCTTGGTACTAGAGATTACTTGATTACTTGCCTCAGTATACTATACTATACTATACTATACTATACTATACTATACTATACTATACTATACTATACTATACTGTACTATACTGTACTATACTGTACTATACTGTACTATACTGTACTATACTATACTATAATCTGAATCTGAATATTACACAATGCACTGCATGTTTTTGGCACAATGGTTGTCCTCGCATTGGTTCACGACCGCAGCCGACGAATACACCGTCTCGACATCCGAGCAGAGAACAGGAACGCGGAACCAAAGGTGGAGGCCTCAGACTGAAACAGCTTGCATCCTGTGTCGCATTAAGCGATGCATGGTGCAGCGATATCGTGTTTAAATAGCCCATCCTGCTAAGAAGGTGTGCCCCTATTGCGGGATAGGCAGTGGTCTTCAACCCTGGTCCTCAGGACCCACTGTCCTGCATGTTCTAGATCAGTGGTCTTCAACCCTGGTCCTCAGGACCCACTGTCCTGCATGTTCTAGATCAGTGGTCTTCAACCCTGGTCCTCAGGACCCACTGTCCTGCATGTTCTAGATCAGTGGTCTTCAACCCTGGTCCTCAGGACCCACTGTCCTGCATGTTCTAGATCAGTGGTCTTCAACCCTGGTCCTCAGGACCCACTGTCCTGCATGTTCTAGATCAGTGGTCTTCAACCCTGGTCCTCAGGACCCACTGTCCTGCATGTTCTAGATCAGTGGTCTTCAACCCTGGTCCTCAGGACCCACTGTCCTGCATGTTCTAGATCAGTGGTCTTCAACCCTGGTCCTCAGGACCCACTGTCCTGCATGTTCTAGATCAGTGGTCTTCAACCCTGGTCCTCAGGACCCACTGTCCTGCATGTTCTAGATCAGTGGTCTTCAACCCTGGTCCTCAGGACCCACTGTCCTGCATGTTCTAGATCAGTGGTCTTCAACCCTGGTCCTCAGGACCCACTGTCCTGCATGTTCTAGATCAGTGGTCTTCAATCCTGGTCCTCAGGACCCACTGTCCTGCATGTTCTAGATCAGTGGTCTTCAACCCTGGTCCTCAGGACCCACTGTCCTGCATGTTCTAGATCAGTGGTCTTCAACCCTGGTCCTCAGGACCCACTGTCCTGCATGTTCTAGATCAGTGGTCTTCAACCCTGGTCCTCAGGACCCACTGTCCTGCATGTTCTAGATCAGTGGTCTTCAACCCTGGTCCTCAGGACCCACTGTCCTGCATGTTCTAGATCAGTGGTCTTCAACCCTGGTCCTCAGGACCCACTGTCCTGCATGTTCTAGATCAGTGGTCTTCAACCCTGGTCCTCAGGACCCACTGTCCTGCATGTTCTAGATCAGTGGTCTTCAACCCTGGTCCTCAGGACCCACTGTCCTGCATGTTCTAGATCAGTGGTCTTCAACCCTGGTCCTCAGGACCCACTGTCCTGCATGTTCTAGATCAGTGGTCTTCAACCCTGGTCCTCAGGACCCACTGTCCTGCATGTTCTAGATCAGTGGTCTTCAACCCTGGTCCTCAGGACCCACTGTCCTGCATGTTCTAGATCAGTGGTCTTCAACCCTGGTCCTCAGGACCCACTGTCCTGCATGTTCTAGATCAGTGGTCTTCAACCCTGGTCCTCAGGACCCACTGTCCTGCATGTTCTAGATCAGTGGTCTTCAACCCTGGTCCTCAGGACCCACTGTCCTGCATGTTCTAGATCAGTGGTCTTCAATCCTGGTCCTCAGGACCCACTGTCCTGCATGTTCTAGATCAGTGGTCTTCAACCCTGGTCCTCAGGACCCACTGTCCTGCATGTTCTAGATCAGTGGTCTTCAACCCTGGTCCTCAGGACCCACTGTCCTGCATGTTCTAGATCAGTGGTCTTCAACCCTGGTCCTCAGGACCCACTGTCCTGCATGTTCTAGATCAGTGGTCTTCAACCCTGGTCCTCAGGACCCACTGTCCTGCATGTTTTAGATGTTTCCCTGCTCCAACACACCTGATTCTAATGCATGATCGTTTACCAGGATTCTTCAGAGCTAGATAACGACCCATGCATTAGAATCAGGTGTGTTGGAGCAGGGAAACATCTAAAACATGCAGGACAGTGGGTCCTGAGGACCAGGGTTGAAGACCACTGCGCTAAGGCAAAGGTTCCCAACCCTGGTCCTCAGGGACCACTGTCCTGCATGTTCTAGATCAGTGGTTCTCAATCCTGGTCCTCAGGGCCCCACAGTCCTGCATGTTTTCGATGTTTCCCTGCTCCAACACACCTGATTCAAATGAATGAGTCACTATGAAGCTCAGCAGAAGCCTGATAATGACAATTCATTTGAATCAGGTGTGTTGGAAGGGGGAAACATCTCAAACATGCAGGACAGTGGGGGCCCTGAGGACCAGGGTGGAGAACCACTGCTCTAGATGTTTCCTCCTTCCCTCACACCTGACTCTAATGCATGTTTGTTACCAGGATTCTTCAGAGCTAGATAACAACCCATTCATATGAATCAGGTGTGCTGGAGCAGGGAAACATCTAAAACATGCAGGACAGTGGGCCCTGAGGACCAGGGTTGGAGACCTCAGCGTTAAGGTATAAGAATCTCCTGCATTAACCCGCCCCCCTGAATTATGTTCTGAATCAGGCAGAATCCACTTGGATTCTTTATATAGAAGCAAGCGGAGGAGCTTCAAGTAGGAGACTCTGAGGGGGGTTGAGTTGGCAACGCTGTCGTATCACGCTCATCTCATCCCCCTCTTCAACGTTAGCACGACAGTCTATTTCAGACCAAGAACTCTTCATAAGGAAGTGTGTGATCTCCTGGTGATAATTGCCCTGGTTCAACCCCACCCCAGCCTTTACCCTTGATTCTGGATTTGTACTGTCAGGGGAATGATGGATGTAGGCTTACCTGTCCAGCCGACATTGATGTTGAGTGAGAGTCTCAGTTTGGCTTCTTGGCCAGAGAGCATCACAGGCAGATATATATTGGCAGGATGATGTGTCTGTACACTCAGTCAAATCATGTTCACTACAACCTGAGGCTTTCTGAGCGTAAGAATCTTCAAAGCTAGAACACGAACACCCTTCTGTACAAAAGAGGTGGACTAATGGTGCTGATTTGTCGGAATACGTTTCGTCTTTATTGACATAGCTCCAAAGAAAAAAGTGCTACAGGCATACGAATAAGGTTTGATTTGAAAAATACAATTGGAGTCAGGCTGAAAGGTTATTAGCGTGTTTATTCTTGACTCACAATGCGCCAATACACTCGATCCTCAGTTTTTTGATGTGGTCTTTACACAGGGTTTAGTGTACTTGAGGTACCTCAGCGCTCCCAAACACAATATCATCGTTGGAATGCCAAAACAACCCAAGGCATTTAGACACAGCTGAAAACCAGCTGTTGCTGTTAAGAGTCGCTTAAAAACAGTGGTTCTGGTGTATAGCAGTGGTCCCCAACCCCCGAGGAACAATTGGTACCGCCGGCCGCCCAAGAAATATGTTAATTAATGATTTCCATCGTATTTATTATCTGAGTCTGAACAATCTTTTGTCTTGAAAAATTTACCGTATGCTCTCGGTTACATCTCGGTCACTTGAGCGACAAAAATGTAATCCAGTTACAGTTCGAAAAACGAGCTTACATAAGAACACCATGATCGATATGAAATGCAAGTAAAAAAAAAAAGCACCATACATATTCTTTTGGTACTGCTGATGACATAATGACTGCTAACTGACGTTATTTCAAGCGACTTTGTTTAGAAATCCAGACAAACATAGATATTTATATATAAACATACTGTATCGTTGGGAGTTGCAATATTGTTGGGAAAAAGGTAATTAGCACGTCGTCTTACCTCAGAGTTTGTGATCGTCTCGATGTTTCTCTATGCGGTCTTGCCGATCGAATGCAGAAAAGAATGTTTGTTTGTTGGGCTATTTAGCCTATTACAAGCGGTTTGGGGGCAGCTGGCAGCATGAAAAACTATCTTCGACGCAGTTATCTGAACTACAAATCATGTCAATCTCATGTCACATGAGAAAAGTTGTATTGCCTTGCCAATACTGATGATGGCGGCCCTGGTCAACACAAAAACCAAGATTCCCAGAGCTAAAAAAACCAGAGACTTCACTTCCTGCGCATGGTAAGTGCTCATTACAAATGGAGAAACATTATTTAACAGTAAATAATGTATAATGCCATTAAGATTGCGAACTTGTTGTGTACTTCAAACGCAGCGAAGTCTTCGACCAGTGATGCGAAAGGAAAGAAGGCCAAGAAAATACCGCTCTTTCATCGGATCGTGTCCTCGCTCTCAAAGGTCTTCTGTTGCTTCAAAGAAAGCCATGCCCTCTAGTTCTGCGGTAGTGACAACGCACACGTTCTTTTATATTGATGTCATTCACATTTCTGGGTTTACAAAATTTGGACTCTTTCGTCCTCTTTTGCTGTCTATACCTTCCCCCTCAGTTGAAAATGACCGTCGATGCCAACTCCTCTGATGCCTCGCAATTTCCCCAGAAACTGCACCTGTCTCATTACTTCATATTGTCTCCTTGTTAATGAAACAACAACTTATCCGGACAAAAATGATAACTCGGATAATAAGTCTGAAGTAGATAGGGCCTACTAAATCCTAAGTCGTTCAAAACGAGCTGTCGAATTGCAATAGGGAGACGTTCGAATGATTACAGGACTGTGTTGAGTCACATGAGGTGCCTGCATGTCTCGTCGTCATAGATCTTTAATGAGGTGCTGAGCAATATCTTTTGTACATTTGAAAACCAGGCGAATGCATTTCAGTTTCAGCCCGGCAAGAGTGGATTGCGGGTGAGTTTAATGACAGAACCCCCCCCCCCCCCCCCCGCTGGGATCCTGTCTGAGCAGAAAGCTTTTGCAAAATGACAACGTGTCAGGAAGCCAGTACATACGGCTCGACAAGCATCTCGTTAGCGTGGCGCCGGTGCCGTGCGCTTGTGCGTGTCGTCGTTCCACGCTCTCGTTCGTCGCATGCTCGTCCTTCCTGCCGTTCCCCCCCCCCCCCCCCCCTCCGCCTGCTACATCTCCTTGCGTCTTTCTCTCTTCGCTCCCTCCCTCCCCCTTCACACCGCGCTCATTGCTAATCCATGAGTCTGGAGTCACAACACATGAGAGGCTAGAACGCGGAGATAAAAACCCTCTACCGCAAAAAGGTGGATGAGGGAGAAAAACAAAGCAAGGCAAACACCTCCTCCTCCCCCGCCACCTTCCATCTCCACTGCTCCACGCCCCCCCTTCTCTTCAAACGATCTCCAGACCAGTCCTATGATCCCTGCACAGCTTAGTTCAGATCCGCAACAGGAATAATGAGGTTCCGAAAAGCGGCAAAGGTCATCGACTGGGGGGAAAAATACCCTGTCTCAGCCCTCTGTCCAATCCAATCCAAAAAGCCCGCTACCCTAGCAGAAAGACCCTCCTTCGGGGTGGGGAGAGAAGACCCCCCCCCCCTAAAAAAAAAAAAGAAGACAATGAGAATAGTAAGAAAGAGAAATGAGAGTAGAGCAACCCGATCCAAATACCCCAAAGACATCTGTAGCTTTATCTCGCAGAGTAGGAGCAGGGAGGAGGGGTGCGTCACAGTGGGGGGGTTACGGAGATGAGGAGAGGAAAGAGGGGGAGAGGAAGGGAGAGAGAGGCGGAGCAGAGAAGCCTGGCAAAGAGACAAAAAGATGTCAGTCTAGCGGAAAAGATGTAAAAGGCATTAAAGTGGCATGAGAGAGATGCGAGTGAAAGTAAAAACGGAATGGTAAGAGACAAAGATGGATGGGAATATTGGAACCTCATATTTACTACCCATATTTGGACCAGTGAGCGTTGCCCAAGGTGCTCGTGAATTCAATTTCGTACTTTTATCTAATACAAAGATCCCCAAAGTCTAAAGAGAAGGGGAGAGAAGAGTTGGTAAAATGGGGGGGGGGGGGGGGGGGTTAGGGTTATGGACAGGTTAGGGACATTAGGTAAGGAAGAAGGGATGTAGGTAAAAGACAAGGAGGGGGAGAAGAGAGGGAGAGCAAGATGTGTTTGGTCGAAAGGTCGAGGGAAAAGAAAAAAGGAAGAGGCGGAGAGAGAGAGAGGGAGGGAGGGAGAGAAAGAAAGAAAGACAGCGATTGACGGTCATATCCAGCAGGATTATCCAGATCCGATTTTAATCCTGAGTAAATGATAAATCCCTAAGGCAGTCTCACTGTCCACCGGGTGCCATCGCTGTCAGCTCCAAGTTAAACCCTGCGCTCCTCCAGCAGAGACTGCGTGTGTGTTTCCGCTGGTCTGAAATGCGTGAGAGGGAGCGACACAGAGGTTGAAGGAGGACATGGGAAAGGATGAGACAGGATGCAGATAAGAGGGGCGTATAGGATGTCAGACACACCGGCGGGTCGGACCTAACCGCCTGCGTCATCGAAAAAGCCGATGTGACCTTGTTAAAGACAAAAAATGGCAGTGGCACGCACACACACTTCTACACACACACACACACACACGTCTACACAGATACACGCGCGCTACCATCGCCATGACAAACGCCAGGCAGTTGTTCTGAAGTTGGCCCCTCTTTAACGTGCTCCGTGCTCCCCAGCTTCTCTCTTCTCCTCTCCTCGCTCGCTCCTCGATGCCCCCCCTTCATCCCCTCTCGGGAGGGATCCCCATTAAAAGGAAACCCAAAGCAAAGGGTTACCAGAACGCGGGGAAATAGTTTGACCTATTCCGTTTCGAATGCTTTGTGTGCCAGAACGAGCCGGTTAGTGAAATGAATCTCCAGGTTTATTTCCGTTTCGAGCGGAGTAATGGTGCCGTTCTCGCGGTTACGCTCTCGGGCTCGCTCTCGCGCGCGCACAGCTAACAGCGAAGCCGGTGCGTTGTGTAATTAGAGTCTGGCCGCGGGGAACGCCTGCATGAATTAGCACTTTAGAGGGCCGTTTGTTACAATAAGGGGGCGCCTTAAACCCCATCGGCTAGGAAATATCTCCCCGACACGCACAAGCACACAAACGCACAGCTTTTGAACGCACACGCGCGCACAAAACGAGGCACGCAGTTCCACCACTGACTAACCTTTGTTTGCCGCTTATCAGACACCGAGGGAGGGAGGGAGGGAGGGAAGGATGGAGGGACGGGGGGCAGAGGGATGTCCCGACCTGTACCTCTGTGGTCTGCCGGGTAGAGTTTCATAGAGAGAGAGAGACAGAAAGAGAGAGTGAGAGACGGATCGGACTGGGATGAAGCGGGAGATGAGCCGCAGGAGAGAGAGAGAGGGAAAGAGAGGGCCGGTGGCCTTGAGAGCAGAGCGGTCAGAGACGGAGAGATAAGAGTCTGAGAAGTCGATAAGCACGGCCATTAGCTGACAAATGGCCGACACTCCAATGTCATTAGACACTGCGCTGGAAAGAAAAGCAAGGCTAGACTAGACCGGACTGCTCAACACAAAAAAGGACCAGTAAGTGGTCGCTCAAATGCAACAGTTTGATTTGGAAATGCGGAATGTTTTGGTGCTGGATGTGTGTGTGTGTGTGTGTGTGTGTGTGTGTGTGTGTGTGTGTGTGTGTGTGTGTGTGTGTGTGTGTGTGTGTGTGTGTGTGAGAGCGTGTGAGTTTCCTTTTCACGTGTGTGTTCGGAATGCTTGGGTGCATGTCTGATGTTTTTTTCTGCGAGTGTGTATCTCCCTGTGGGGTTGTTTCTGTGTGTGTGTGTGTGTGTATCTCTGTGTGGGGTTGTTTCTGTGTGTGTGTGTGTGTGTGTGTGTGTGTGTGAAAGTACTACTAAGCCAGTGATCCAGCTCAGAGGCTTTTCTTCTTTAGTTGACTTGATTTATGTGTCTCGGAGTGTTTCATACAGTCTGCGTTCAATAGCCAGGGCCTCAGGATGTGCTAATGACTGCGCTCAGTCTCCGTTACATGGTACAAGACACACACACACACACACACGCACACATACAAACCTAACGTTCAAGATACCATGGATACCTTCCACCTACTCACTGGCTTATATTTGTCCCCTCCCTCCCTCTCTCCCTCCCTCCCTCCCTCTCTCCCCCCCTCATCAACTTCCTCTCTCTCTCTTGCTCTGTTGTTGCTGCGGCAAAGTGAGTCCCCATCTTTTCCATTATTCAGGGGGGGGGGGGGGGGGGGGGAGAGGGGAGGGTCCCATCTCCCAAACCCCTGTCTCCTCCCTCCTCGCTCCCTCTCTCTCCCCTCTGACTCCCCCTCTGACAGGTCAGGCGAAGGATTAACGACGCCTTCCTCTCATCCCACCTCTCTTTTCTCCTCTCTTCCTTCCCTCGCCCTCTCTCTCCCTCGCCCGCCCTCTCGCGCGCTCGACCAAGCGCTCGCCGTTCTTTCACTGCCTGATCTAGCATGCGGCAGCGAGATGCTGGCGAGGAGCAGTCCAGAGCTCCGCCCCCTCCTGTTCATTTGCGAACGGCGAGCGTGTGCGCGCGCGGGCGGGCGGGCGGACGTGTCGAAATGATCTCTTAATGCTTCCGAACATTACAGGCCGCTAAGGTGTATCTCATATCCCCGCCCCCCCCCCCCCCCCCTTCCCCCCCCCTCCCCACCTCCACACACATACACACACCTCCACGCAAACACACTAATGGCCTCAGTGACAGAGGAGAGGAAACGAGGTGGGGGGGGGGTAAGTGGAGAGGAGTGGAGGGGGAAAAAAAAAAAAAAGAGACGTCCGTTAATCTATCTTTCTCGTTTCTACGCCGCAGTTGAAGGCGTTTCATGCCCTGCTGGAACGCTGCCTGTTTAGCCTGCTTGATGTAGAACCTTAGCCCCCCCCCCCCCCCCCCCCCCCCATCACTTCCAATCAAACCAGTGCATCTCCATGCCCCCCCCCCCCCCCCCGCGGCGGCGGCGGGGCTGCCCAGTGGTGCGAATCCAGTTTCCTCATCTTAGCTTAGCTTCCCTGCACGTCCTGTCCGGGCCCAGTCGTAGAGCGTGCAACGTCCAATTATAGCTGAGGCCGAATTAAAAGTGCAAATTGACGTATAAAAAAATCTCGGAGTCAAATTTAAAGTGAGACCCAAGCAGGAGAGCAGCCAGCGTCTTAATGAAACTGTTCTATCGGATTAATATGCAGAGTAATTGCCGGACCCCCTTCTTTCTCTCTGACGCCCTTTTTAATCAACAGTCAGCTAATTACTAAACTAGGGGATGGGAAGAGCAAAGAGAACAAGGCAGGGTAAGAGGGAGAGAGGGGGGGGGGAGGGAGAGAGGGGGAGGGAGAGAGGGAGGGAGACACGGTGTTAGAGAGAGGGAGAACGACTAGGGGGGTAGAGGAGGCTAGAGCAGCGGGGCAATGTTGCATGAAAGAGAACAGAGCGGACGGGAGGGAGAGGGAAAGGGGAAATCGAGGGAGAGGAGGAAGACGGAGAGTGGGAGAGGTGGAGAGGAGGAGAGAGTTCTCCTCAACCCTGCTTCAATCTGGGCGTAAGATGCACGCTGAATTAAAGCAGCTTCTTAAACCATTAAACCATGCTTCTCCTCGTTAATAGACTGCACTCGAATTGTAGGTTACACACACTAACACACACACAGGTATCACTATCTTTAACTGGACATCATGCAGTTGGATGCTACAAAAAAAACAATATGATGAAAAAAGATGGCAGACTAAGATAAATGTACATAAATAGAACAACATAGTTCGAATCCGTCAAATAAATTAAACTACAGAGGGTACAATGTCCGTTGAGATTGTGAGGTGTGCCTGCTTTGGTTTCAGAGGTCCATTTTTTTGTTGCAACCTTCGTTGCTGCTCACGAATAACTTGTTTCCGTATCAGGCGAAAATGGCTGGTATAATTTGTGTCCAATCTTCCGCACGTTCTCAGGATGTTTGTGACCAACAGAACACACATGATGGTAGGACAGATCCGGTGCAGGTTGGGGGGGGGGGGGGTTAGCATTCAGGTGAATAAATGTCATGATATAATTGTAGCTCTGTAGCTTCTGCTAGAAAAAAGGCAAACATCTCAGGTTATGCATTGTGACCCCCCCCCCCCCCCCCAACAAAAAAAAAAAACCCAGAAAAGAAGAGCACACCCTCATCAATGCGTTAAGCTAAGAATGTAAACGATAATACCAGAAATTAAGACACACCCACCCATCGATCGCATCACTCTTACCCAGCTCCCTAAAATGTGGACCTTTCTAAATAGCACGCTGCACTTCAAATCTCTTCAACCTTGAATGTACAGCAGCATCAGTATTTAGGCAAGCTATGGTTCTAGGGTAAAACGTTTTTTTTTTAATCTGTTTACCCTCATTTTCATTTGCCTGAAGGCAACAGTTCAGAGAGAGTGTGTCCAGGGTGTGTATAGGGGTGTGTGTCCTGGAGAGTGTGTCCAGGGTGTGTATAGGGGTGTGTGTCCTGGAGAGTGTCGTGGAAAATGTTTTTGTCCTTCTTGAGGTTAAAAAACATTTATTTGAAAGATTAGATTAGATTCAACTTTAATGTCATTACACAGGTACAAGTACAGGGTAACGAAATACAGTCAGCATCCAACCAGAAGTGCAAAACAGTTAATCCAACAGAATATAATAAATATGGGTATACTCAGAACATACACAGTATGAACAGTATGATCAGAATATACAGGGTATGTACAGATTCAAGTGATTTTAGACAAATGTGCAGCTGTATAGTACAATATACTACAGTATGAAACAGAAATTAAACAGAAATTACCGGGTTGCATGTATGTACAGTTAGTGCAAATGATGCAATGAGCAGATGTGCAAAATGAACAGAATGAACAGGTGGTGCAGTAACAGATGTGCAGATGTGCAAAATGGACAGACAGACAGTGCAATAACAACTCACTTATGCAAGTGGTGCAAAATGTACAGACAGAAATGTGCAAATATAGGTAGGCGGGGGTTCTATGGGGGGGCGGGGGTTATATAGGGGGGCGGGGGTGTAGTGGAGTTCAGGAGTGTCACAGTTCTGGGGAAGAAGCTGTTCCTCAGTCTGCTGGTTCTAGACCGGAGACTCCTGAGGCGCCTTATATCGATGTGTGTTCTTCATTGAATACATGTTTACCTTCTTTACGTTGTGAATGGTTACATCACTGAAGTTTTCTGCATGTCATTGGCTGGACAAATAATTATTTTAAATAAATGTGTAAAGTTAGCATAGCTGCTGACGGCTCACTAATTAGTCATTAAGCAGACACTCTTATCCAGAATGACTTACAGCGCATACTGGGACATTCCCCCCTGAAGCAAGTAAGGTGTAGTGCCTTGCCCAAGGACACAACGTGCATTGTGTTCTGCATTCTGATTGGCTGAACAGTCTCTCTGCTTCTTCTTTACCTGTGCGTCGATAACGTTGCGGTTTACTGTAATAAGTACTGTACACATGCAAAACAGCTAGCCAAATAAAATACACGTAAATGTCTCTTGTACAAGCAAATTCTCTTAACCATTAATGTCTACAAAACGTTCTGCACCGACAAAGGCCCTGCGGTCGGACCCAAAAGGCAGAGGAAGACAGTCGCAGAAAAAGTTAAACTTCTGGACATGCTAAAGGAGGGTAAAAGCTGTGCGGCTCTAGGTCGGCATTACGGAATGCATGAATTAAAATTTAATCGTACAGTATAATAATTGTAAAAAAAATAAAGGTTTCTACTTTACGGATTTCACTCATCACGGGTGCTTTTTGGAACGTAAAACGAGGGATTACTGTAATGGCATGCATAATAAATGACAGAAGAGACCCTACGAGACTGTAGGCAGTGATGGAGAGTTTAATAAAGCAAACAAGGCGATTTAACTACGGCACTGCTAAAGATGGGGGTCAGATGGCTCAGCGGATTAAGGCGTTGGCCTCGCGAGTGGAACGTTGTGAGATCGAATCCCGGCTGTGGCTATGTGATGTCGCGCTACAGGACGGAGGGTGGTGAGGCTGTCTGTCTGTCTGTCCGGACCGCAACGCCAAGCACTTACAGAAGACGAAGACTAGCGTACCGTATTTTTTGCACTATAGGGCGCACTGGATTATAAGGCGCAGTGTCAATGAATGGTCTATTTTCAATCTTTTTTCATATATAAAGCGCACCGGACTATAAAGCGCATTAAGCGGGGAAAAAAACAGTCAGATAAATCAGTCGAATAATATTACGGTGAAGCACAGTATGTATTACTCCGCGACGCTCCTGGCTACGGTAGCCGTAATGCTGCAAGCGGTGCGGCTTTGTAGTTCACCAAAGTCGTACAAAAACATTTTGATTTAGCACCGTGAGCGCCTTGTACCACACAAAAATCGCTTAGAGGTCAGTAAACAAAAGAATTAATCCATATATAAGGCGCTTCGGATTATAAGGCGCAGTGTCGTTTTTTGAGAAAAATAAAGGCTTTTAAGTGCGCCCTATAGTCCGAAAAATACGGTAGTATGAATATACTATATACTATAATTATAACTTGTTCGTCAGAATGCTCTTATGGCTCTTCTAGGTTTCATGTCGACAGAATTTTTACAATACAGGACAGATATTGTACGGTACATTCCGGAGGTATGGTGAAGTTCTCCCTCTCTCAGTCCACTCTTGCCTACAACTCTGCCTTGTTTTCGTAGCCCCTTATTTGTCCAGGAGTGATCCGTGGTAGAAAGATTTCAGAGGCTTTTTTCGAGACCCAAAACTAAGATGCAATGGACACCAAAGTGTGTCTGTGTCTGTGTATATAAATAAACTGTTTATATCTTGGTGAACTTGCCTCTTGGCCTTGTGAATTTGGGTTAATTAGTTATAGACCAGAGGTGGGCACCCCTCGTCCGGGTGTCTCTGTCCTGAAGGTTTCAGATGTTTCCCTGCTCCAGCACACCTGATTGTAATTATCAAGCCTCCACAGAGCTTGATAACGATCCATTCGTTTGAATCGGGTGTGCTGGAGCAGGGGTCTCCAATCCTGGTCCTCGAGGGCCGCTGTCCTGACGGTTTTAGATGTTTCCCTGCTCCAGCACACCTCCACAGAGCTTGATAACGACGCTTCATTAGAATCAGGTGTGCTGGAGCAGGGAAACATCTAAAACCTTCAGGTCAGTGGCCCCAGAGGACCAGGATTTCCCACCCCTGTCAGGGACACAAGCCACTTCAGATTTGGAATCATTGCACCCATACAGTTGAGTCTGTCTCACTGACTTCTTGATGTATGGCTTGATACAACATTTTGAAACGTTTCAAGTGTGGGAGAACAGCATCAGACAGTATGCCAGTACCTTACCTGGTTCCCTGGTTTGCAGGTTGTTGATATTGTTGAGCGTTACTAATCTGATTTATATTGGAATCTAAAAATAGCAGACGCTTGATTTTAAGATCCATCTTTGGTGTTGCCAGGAAATGAGGATGTCTTTTGACTGTGAAGACTTCGATGTACTCGTACTCGACGTCTTTAGTTAAAAGAAAAATCCTGGGGGGAGGAGGTTGAAACAGGAGTGTTTGCGTTGCTGAAAAGTAACAGTTCATGTATTTTTCTCAGAGTTAAACCCTGACTCTTAGTTTTGTGTACATTTTGTCATTTAACAAGCTCTCTTGGGTTCATATTTGTTTTGTTTGTTACTTGTGTGGAATTGAACAGTTTGACCATGTGTCTATTTGAAATCAAAATCCATAGAACAAATGAAACCAATATGAAGTATGTGATAAAAATGTCTGTTTTCTGAAAGTTATGCGTGATTAGAGATCACAGTCCTTGATATTATTATTCCTGAATACAATCAGGGGTGGACTGGCCATCTGGCATACCGGGCATCGTCCGGGTGGGCCGTTGACCCAATGTGGGCCGGGGCCGCGGATCAGTTGGTACCGGGCCGCCGAAGAAATACGATAATTAATAACAACGTTTAAAAAGATTTCCGGATGTTGTCGGTGAAATGTCGGTCACTTGAGCGTCAAAAATGTAACCCACAAGTTCGAAAAACGAGTGAAAAACTGACGTCTTTGGGAATCGCTGGCTAGCTCGCATCGGACTACAGTGGACTCAGGTCTCTTCCCGGTCGACAGAAAATGCCGGGGCTGAATTTTGGTCCCAGTCCGCTCCCGAGTACAATTTCTTGTCTGTTGTTACGCTCGCTCCCCTAACTTTATTGATACACTCCAGAAGCTAGACTGAAGTCACCTGAGAGTGCAGTGAAGTCTAGGTTAACTAGTCTTGGTTAAATGAAGCGCTGTCTAAGCTTGTTGTGGCTCTCTTGTTGTCTTGTGTACCAGTTAAACAGTGTTTGCAACATTACTGTCCCTGTTCTAGATGGTAGGGCAGGGGTGGGCGATCCTGCTCCTCGAGGGCTGCTGTCCTGAAGGTTTTAGACGTTTTCCTGCTCCAGCACAACTGATTCAAATGAATGGTCATTATCAGGCTTCCACAGAGCTCGATGACAACCCGTTCATTAAAATCAGGTGTGCTAGACTAGGGAAACATTGAAAACCTTCAGGACAGCGGCACTCGAGGACCAGGATTGCCCAAACCTGTGGAAGGGTGTACTGGGCTAGAGTTTGCACCGGTGCTGTTCTGCGTACTGTAGTTCTGCCACGCCGGGCTAGACTTTGACACCTGCGCCATCTTTAACGGCGTTTCAGGCTGAAGCGTTGTTGTTTTGTTGCGCATGCATGGTGTGTTCCTGGCTGTGACGCTCATTAGTTTGTCAGCCGTAGCGCTCCCAGCGGAACCGCGTCAGCCGCCTGCCTCCCGGCTAAGTGACGCGCTGACAGCCCTGATATCGCACCGCTGTTTGAAAGCGTATCGCATCGCTACGGCGACGTCGCATCATGAAAGGCAGCAGGCAGGTGTGTGTGTTAGTTTGTGTGGGTGGGTGTGGGTGGGTGTGCGTGCGGGTGGGTGTGTGCGTGTGGGTGTGTGTGCGTGTGGGTGGGTGTGTGCGTGTGGGTGAGTGCGTGCGGGTGGGTGTGTGTGTGCGTGTGGGTGGGTGTGCGTGTGGGTGGGTGTGTGTGCGTGTGGGTGTGTGTGTGCGTGTGTGTGCGTGCGTGTGTGGGTGTATGGGTGTGTGTGTGTGTGTGTGTGCGTGTGTGGGTGTGTGCGTGTGTGTGGGTGGGTGCATGCGTGTGTGTGGGTGGGTGCGTGTGTGGGTGTATGGGTGTGTGTGTGTGTGTGTGTGGGTGGGTGTGTGCGTGCGTGTGTGTGTGCGTGTGGGTGGGTGTGTGTGCGTGTGGGTGTGTGTGTGCGTGTGTGGGTGTGTGCGTGCGTGTGGGTGGGTGCGTGCATCCATGTGGTGGAAGGATGGTGTGAAGCAGGAAGCCTTCTCTGTGAGTATGTTTGTTCCCAGAGTACGTTCGTTTTGCATGTCTGTGAAAGACTCACCCAAAACACTTATCGTCAAACGGTCTTCCAAAAATGATCAGAAGCAGTTGAGAAAAACGATGATTCGTGCTTCAAAAATCAAGTTAGTACGCCAGTGAATTGGCCACCAAAATGAACGTTTTGTTTGTCAGTGTGTGAGTTGTAGGTCTACTGGTCAAAATGTTTAGATGGAGTCAAGCTTGGTAATGTTTGCTAATATTCAAATGCAATATGTTTTGTATGTTCAACACACAAATGCAACATTTGCATATCATTGTTAAAACGGGAATATATTCTTGACGGGTCAGAATTAATTTTCCTACATCGAAACAGATTTGACCGCTGTTGATGGTTGAATTAATAATCGCATGTGACGGCTCACACATGGAAAGAATGTTTAGAAGTTCACAGAGAATCCCCTCAGCAGCTTTGAAAAAAAACATTTTCTGTTTTTTTCTTCATTTTTTTCAATTTTTTTCTCTCAACTTCCTGAAGATTTGCTACAGCTTTGCAATGAAGGAACGAATCGTTCCAACGCTTTTTCTGTCGTTCGAATATTTGAACTAAACCTTTGCACGCGTACGCTGTGCTGAGTCCAACACACAAGCGCACGTGTGCACAACGCATACGCAGGCATACACCCCAGCTTGAATTAATTAGCAGTTAATCACGGTGCCTGTGATCGGCCCTAAGAGACAAGCTCATCTGCTCTTCGCACGAGATACGGCTCTTCTCTGCCTGGAATACAAAGGGAAACAGCCACACACTCACACACACACACACACTTCCCTAGGAACATATTTACACACCGGCCGTCAGGTCATCCAACACACTCCGCTGCTGCATAATTGATCACGAAGCATTTCCATCACTCATCCTGAGTCTAGTAATGCGCACACACACACACACACACAAACAGACGAACACGCATGCAGGGAATCCATGTTGAATATGAGCTATCCAGCCGACGCGTCGCTCCCCCCCCCCCCCCCCCCCCCCCCGTCGTGATGGGAGATCCACAGCCGGTCGAACAGGACGTAAGCAGAGCCCCCCCCCCCTCCCCCCCTTCGCCTTCCCGGGCCGACGCAGGATTTCACTGCAAATTGATGTGACCCCCGCCCCTCCGCCCCCCCCCTCCCCCCCCCCCCTCCTCCCCCAGGCCGCCGGAGAGAGGGTCAGTATATCAGAGCAATCACCAGGAGATATGGGAGGCGCTCGGCCGTAAATCCACGACGGGTCGTAAATCCGCCGCGTCCCAACGCCTGTCCGTGTGTACACCGCCGGCTCTCTGCTTGGCCGCCACCATCCGCCGCTCCCTTCCTTCCCGTCTCTCCGCCTCCCTCCCCCCCTCCGCCTCTCCGCATCGGGGGGGGGGGGGGGGCTACGTCCTCCCTTTCTGTTCCTCTCGGTCTCTCTCCCCTGGTTTCCGTCGTTCTCTTTCTCGCCAGCCTCCCCATCTCTCCGTTTGCCTGCGTTCTCTTTCCGCCCCCCTTTCTGACGAACCGTCTTTTCTGAAGTTGCCAGTCCCTCGGCTGCGAGTTCCTGACTCCCCGCCTCTCGCCGGAGCGCCATCTCACCTTCAAGCTGCGCCACGGCACCTACTTCCTGTCTAATTATTTCGCTTTGTCAGTTTTGAGCAGGGGGCGTGCGATTCCGGTCCCCGGGGGCCGCTGTCCTGAAGGTTTTAGATGTTTCCCTGCTCCAGCACACCTGACTCTAATGAACAGGTTGTTATCGAGCTCTGTGGAAGCCACATCATGACCTATTCATTAGAATCAGCTTTGGATAAAAGCGTCTGCTAAAAAATGAATAAATGTACTGGAACCTGCAGGACAGCGGCCCTCGTGGACCGGAATTGCCCACCCCTGGTTAAGAGACTCTGTAAGTGTACTTTGAACTATATGCCTGTGGTCTGAAGTAGATTAGAACTCCCATTCACATATAGAAAGTGACTGAATCATATTTTTTGGTTAAGACTGATTTCAGGACGTATACAACTGCAGGTGAGCGAGATATGGGTTTATCAAGGTAACTTGGGGTTTGACCCAGGGTTAGCAGGTTAAGACTCGTGCCGTCGAGGGCAAAGATGGAAGATTCACTTCAACCAAGCACTACTCCAGCTGATTTCAAGTAGAGACACTTGTTACTGACACAAGTGCTTGGTCGACACGAAAACCTGCACCTTTTTGGCCCTCGATGGCTCGAGTTTGACACCACTGAGTTAAGTCACAGTTTTCATAGACCAACAAACCCTTTGGCTAAAGAGGACATACAGGATCCACGTCAACCTAAAACAGACTGAATAAAGCACGAAAGCCTTTTTACTAGTGGACCTGTTCAGATTGGCCAGTTCTTGTTGTTTTTGACAGCCTGTTTTTAGTTTTAGTCTTTGAATGAAGCCGTTGTTTTCATTTTTCCTCGTTTTAGCCACGCTCATACTCTTTTTAGTCTAGTCCAGTTTTAGTTGACAAAAACCGATGGCATTTTAATCGAGTTTTAGTCGACAAAAACTGATGTTGTTGTCTTCTAAGGGGGAGGGGGAGGAAGTGACATCACCTCCCTCCGCGCAGTGCGACCCGATGCAGCCCTCTTTAGTGAGACTCAAAGAAAATAACGCGACATAAGCGAGACGGAACAACGTTTTACTAATTTTGTCTAGTTTTAGTCAACAAAACGCAGAGGCATTTCAGCATCGTTGTATTTTGCAACGATATCGCGTCATACGTTTAAACGGCGTTGTTTACGCTAAGTTTCGCTGGCTAAAGCAACGCTACGAGCTAGACCACTCGACACGATTGCGTTGCGTTTTTATATTTGATCGCCATTTGGTCCCAAGACGTTTAGACAACAAGTGGGGTTACAGCTAAAAGAACAAAGATGACGTTACACGTCCTGAAGCTGATCTACTCTACATTACATCCATTTATACTGAGCATTCACTTGTAATTATCGTCAGATAGCCTAGTCAGATGGGGGTCAGATGGCTCAACGGGTTAAGGCGTTGGCCTCGTGATCGGAAGGTTGTGAGATCGAGCCCCTGGCTGTGGCTATATGACTTTGTGTCCTTGGGCAAGGCACTTCACCCTACTTGCCTCAGGGAGAACGTCCCTGTACTTACTGTAAGTCTCTTTGGATAAAAGCGTCTGGTGAATGTAAATGTAGTCGTGCTAAGGGCAGGGATATGGATCATTAGGAATTCACACAGTCTGCGTTTTCTTCACCTGTCTTCAGGCCTTGGCCGGCAGAGTTTCGATTGGTCGCATTGTGAAAGTCTCCACATTTGTGCAGGTCGGCTCGTCCTCATCCTCGTCCAAGACGGAGTCGTCGAAGTCGATCGCTTACCTTTTTTCGTCACGCGTAACGGAGCTTGTTAGACTGGCGAGGACGCGCGACGGAAAGACGCCCTTGGTCGAACCAGATTCGTGGAATGAAACCTCGAAGAAACCTCGAGATACGTGTCTGCGCTTTTATCTACGCGTGGCGCGCCGTCCCACGGCACGCGTACCTCGTTTTGTTTTCGTACGTTTCGACAGCCCCCCCTCCCCCCCCCCCCCCCCCCCCCCCTCCGTGAATGCAAATGAATCACGAATGTGGATGGTTAACGCGTGTGTGTGTGCGTGCGTGCGCGCGCGCGGCTCTTGTCTGTATTGCAGCAGCAGCGGTGGCGATCCCCCCCCCCCGCCCCCACCCCCCTCACCCCCCACCCTGCCGGCAGCCTTTACCAGAACCTCCCAGCAAGGTGCCAATCTGCGAACACGTCCGTCGCCGTGACGATGACGCGGCGCTTCCTCAGAAGCGGCAGATGCGCGGCGTTGTCCGAGAGCTCTCACTTAGTCTCTGAAGGACATGCAGAGGCACATTCACATTGACGTGGATTCATTCAGCGGACGCTTTTATCCAAAGCGACTTACAAGAGAGAGCTTTTACAAAGAGCATCAGTCATTGAGCATAGCGACGTGATAGACCCCGAACACAGTGGGGTTTTTTTTAGATCGTGAATCGTACATCATGAGAACCAATAAGTGCCAAGAGAAGAACTATAAATGCATAACACAGCGATTGTGAACGTAAAGCAAGAGATACGGACCGGCAACTCCACGCAAGTGCGTGCAGATAGGGACGTACCCAGGCGCACGCCTACGCAAGCACATGTGCATGGGCACGCACACATCCGTGTTTTGAGTGGATTACTGACAAGGGTTCTTCCGCAATGGAATTTATGTTTCATTGTCTTCAGCGAGTCATGTGGCTTAGCGGTTAAGGTGTTGGGCTAGTAATTCGAAGGTTGCGAGTTCGATTGCCGGCTCTGGCTATATGATGTTGCGTCCTCGGGCAAGACACTTCACCCTACTTGCCTCAGGGGGGGAATGTCCCTGTTCCTGCCTGAGGTCTCTCTGGATAAGAGCGTCGGCTCAACGTAAACGTCTTCAAGTGCCCATCCGTCTGGGTGCAGTTGCTGCTCTCTCCAGCAGGTGGGGCAGTTCCCCCCCCCCCCCCCCCACCGTCTGTCCTCCCCCTACCACCCGTTCTCCAACCTCTCTTCCCCCCCTACTCTGTTCTCTGTCCCCCCCCCCCCCCGCAGACCCTCCTCACCTCTGTCTCCCCCCCCCCCCGGTCTGCCGCTGCCCCCCACTTCGATGTCCCCGCTCCTCCCTTCCTCCCCTCCATCTCTTTCTCCTCCCCCATGTCCTCCTCCTCTCTCCCTCCCCCGGTTTACCCCGTTTCTCTTTCCCCCCGCTCCTCCCCCCTCCCCCCCCTCCAGGTCCCTCCCCTGCATCTCTCCTCCCATCCCAGATGCGGGGGGCTTCCCCCCCCCCCCCGCATAACTCCTCTGAACTCTCCACAGACGACTAACACATGTCCGAGAGGAGGGACAACAGCCAGGAGAGAGTCAGAGGAGGACGAGGCAGAGAAGAGCGCACGCCTTCGGACTAGACTGGAGCGCTCGTGTGCAAACCTACCCGTGCGAGGGGGTTCGACTTGTGTGTGTGTGCGCGTGTTGAAACGTTAGCAGTCATGGTGGCCCACCTGGCCCACCTCCTCCTCCTCCTTCTCCTGCCGGGGGCCCGGGCGGATATGTCGGCTTGTTACGATGACCGAGGCGCCCCTGAACACTGCCTGCCCCGCTTCGAGAACGTAGCCTTCAACCGCAGCGTCCTCGCCTCCAACACCTGCGGCGCCCTCCCGGAGGAGTACTGCATGCAGTCGGGCTCCAAGCAGCTCTGCGACGTCTGCGACGCCTCCGCGCCCGGGCGGAGCCACGGCGCCGGCCTGCTGACAGACTTCCACTCGGTGGAAGGGCCCACCTGGTGGCAGAGCCAGTCCATGTTCTACGGCGTCCAGCACCCCGCCTCCGTCAACCTCACCTTGCACCTGGGTAAGGCCGTCCCTCCTCCCCCCCTCCCTGTCTCTGTCGCTCCGTACCGTCTTCCATCTGTCAGCCTGCACTAGGTACGGACGTTATCACGACCGTAGGCTTTGTCCATCGCAGTCGCTTCCCCCTCTCCTTCCCCTCTCTCCGCTGTCCATCCTCGATCACCAGGATGAGGACCTTGTCCCTTGTCCTCCTTGCTCAATCCAAAAACCTCTCGTCTGTCATCTTCCAGAGATAGACTACCCCTAAACCACCCCCCCCCCCCCCCACTTGTACGATGTCGACCACCCAAAAAATGGAGGTTCACGTTTCAATGATTTATTCCGATGTTTTTGCGTTCGAAATAATCTTGAAAATATCAAAGTTTTGTGCCTCCGTTATTCCACTTGTGGAATGTGGCCAAAACACAAGTCGGGCTTCTCACCCATTTACATTTAGTCGTTCAGCAGACGCTCTTATCCAGAGCGGCTCACGGCAAGCACAAGTCCCCGAATCGGCCACCAACTCCCTGAGTCACCACCGAATCCGACAACCAGAAGAGCTCAGCGTGCGACAAAACAACAACGTCACGACCGGAGAAACGGCACGAGAGAAAGTACGTCCGTTGGGCAAACGCGCGACTTTGAAAACCCTGCGTAGACCGACCCCCGAGCTCGAACCCAGGAGGTGGAGGCAGACTTTGAGACGACCAGAGTCACGCACTTGCTGTAATCGCAAACACGCGGCTACAGAACACCGCGTGGGGGGATCTAGCCTGAGAAAGTACCGCGGCAGGGGGAATCCGAGGGGGCTTACAGCAGAGCTCAGAAGAGAGGATCCGAGGGGGGAGGGGGGAGGGGGGGGAGGGGGGGGGGGTTACACATACGCGTCGTTTGAGGCCCGCTGCCCCAAAGTCGTAAATTGCCCTACGCGGCGGCGGGATAATAGAATCTTCCTTTCTCCCCGGTAATCTTGATTTAGCGCGCCAGCCGAGCGCGCGTACGGTGGCGGGGAACCTTCCAGATCATCTAGCGTCAACCTTCTCTCCCGCCAGACTTCAGCGGTCCTGTTCTTGTTAAGGCTCACTCTTTCTCTGGACCGTGTGTGTGTGTGTGTGTGTGTGTGTGTGTGTGTTTCGCCATCGGTCAGGGAGGACGGATCCAGCTCAGGGAAGTGTATCGACAGGCCAGGAAATACTCCCCCCCTCTCTCCTTGGGTGAAACAAAATATCAAGCTGACATGGAGAGAAAAAAAAAAAAAGAAGTTTAGTTTGAAAAGGATAAAATGATGACGGGACTTAAAAATGTCAGCTTTGGAACCAGGGAGGAAGTGTTTAAATCACAGAGTGAGGGGCAGGAGGCACACGCCCAAGCCGGTGGATATTGATTTTTGTTTTTCCTATCTCAGAGGAGAGGAAGGGTGAGAGAAAGGAGAGAGAAATTAAGCGAGCTCGAGCTAAAAGACTGCTCTGTGTTTTTCTTCTCCATAACCTCTGGTTGGTTTTGTCCCAAAGGGGCTGCTGGTGTTGAAATGTCAGTCAGGCAGCCTGTCTGTCTGTCTGTCTGTCTGTCTGTCTGCTTGCCTGCCTGCCTGCCTGCCTGCCTGCCTTCCTTCCTTCCTTCCTTCCTTCCTTCCTTCCTTCCCTCCCTCCCTGCCTGCCTGCCTACCTGCCTTCCTGCCTTCCTACCTTCCTACCTTCCTTCGTTCCCTGCCTTCTTTCCTTCTCTGCCTGCCTTCCTTCCTCCCTTCCTTCCTTCCTTCCTGCCTTCCTTCCATCCCTGCCTTCTTTCCTTCCTTCCTGCCTTCCTTCCATCCCTGCCTTCTTTCCTTCCTTCCAGCCTTCCTTCCATCCCTGCCTTCTTTCCTTCCTTCCTTCCTTCCTTCCTTCCTTCCTTCCTGCCTTCCTTCCATCCCTGCCTTCCTTCCTTCCTTCCTTCCTTCCTTCCTTCCTTCCTTCCTTCCTGCCTTCCTTCCATCCCTGCCTTCTTTCCTTCCTTCCTTCCTTCCTTCCTTCCTTCCTTCCTTCCTTCCCTTCCTTCCTTCCTTCCTTTCCTTCTTTCCTTCTCTGCCTGCCTGCCTTCCTTCCTTCCTTCCTTTCCTTCCTTCTTTCCTTCCCTGCCTGTATTTCTTTCTTTCTTTTTTCCGATCTGTTTTTCTGTTTTTCTCCCTGAGCCAGTCTGGATGTTTATTTGCCCCCCCCCCCCCCCCCCCCTCCCCCAGAGTTCCCGCTGGGGTGTCCTCTCAGCCGGCCTCCTGCTTGTCGTCTGTAGTGCTGCCACCCCCCCCCCCCCCCCCCCAGTCCCTCCTCCACAGCCGGGGACAGGATGTCGGTGGAGTAACTGGGGAAAAATACAAGAAAAAGCCTTTTGATTCCGTCCGACTGCCAACTCTGGGGGGGGAAAGGGGCCGTGTTGGGGGGGTGGAAGGTAAAGGCTGGATGGCGTCGGGGGGGGGGGAGACAGCTGATGAGAAGGCGGGCGGGGAGGTAGGGCACGACAGCCGGGTCAGAAATCCGTAGTTGTCCTGCCGCAGGGAGTGGCAGCAGCGAAGGGGGGGGTGGGGGGGGGGGGGGGTTGCTGCTGGGAGCCTGAGGTAGGGGAGGGGAGTAAACAAAACAAGATGAGGAAGAAGGAAAATAAGAAAAAAATAAGCACCGGGCGGTCTGGTGGGATGGAATTGGGGTCACAAACACACACACACACACACACACACACAGGCACCCACACACACAAACACACAGTGGTGTCTGCAGCTGGTTCTCATTCACATATTTTCAAAGACAGGGGCTTCCTGTCTCAGATTCACAAGATAATAGAAGCCTTGCACATTTAGAACAGCGCACACACACTCCTCCCCCCACCAAATCCGTTATGTTGTAATGTTGTCATGTCATCATTATCGCGTCATGTCAACGTCATCATTCTCGGAGAAAATACACCAAATAAACTTAGAAACCCCAGTTTGACATCAAGCCTTTCCTCCCAGACTGTGTGACAGTGTCTCGTGTCTCCAGATGCTTGGATGTATCTAGATCAGTGGTCTTCAACCCTGGTCCTCAGGGCCCACTGTCCTGCATGTTTTAGATGTTTCCCTGCTCCAACACACCTGATTCTAATGCATGGGTCGTTATCTAGCTCTGAAGAATCCTGGTAAACGATCATGCATTAGAATCAGGTGTGTGGGAAGGGGGAAACATCCAAAACATGCAGGACAGTGGGTCCTGAGGACCAGGGTTGAAGACCACTGATCTAGAAGCAGAAGAGGACTTAGAGATATTGAGTCTGGGAGAAAGGAGGCTCACACTGTGTTTACAGGCACATCTAGCCAGGGGTTCGAGGGTCAGAGGTCATCAGGGTCATGGCGGTGTTGTAGCCAGATGGTTGACCAGCAGGGTCAGAGAGAGAGGGGGAAAGGGAGAGAGAGGGGGAGAGAGGGGGAGGGAGAGAGAGAAAGGGAGGGAGAGGGGGGAGGGAGAGAGAGAGAGAAAGGGAGGGAGAGGGGGAGGGAGAGAGAGGGAGGGAGAGGGAGGGAGAGAGAGAGAGAAAAGGGAAAGAGAGGGGGGAGGGAGAGAGAGAGAGCGATAGGGAGAGGGGGAGGGAGAGAGAGAGAGAGAGATAGGGAGAGGGGGGAGGGAGAGAGAGAGCGATAGGGAGAGGGGGAGGGAGAGAGAGAGAGATAGGGAGAGGGGGGAGGGAGAGAGAGAGCGATAGGGAGAGGGGGAGGGAGAGAGAGAGAGAGATAGGGAGAGGGGGAGGGAGAGAGAGAGCGATAGGGAGAGGGGGAGGGAGAGAGAGAGCGATAGGGAGAGGGGGAGGGAGAGAGAGAGAGAGATAGGGAGAGGGGGGAGGGAGAGAGAGAGCGATAGGGAGAGGGGGGAGGGAGAGAGAGAGAGAGATAGGGAGAGGGGGAGGGAGAGAGAGAGCGATAGGGAGAGGGGGAGGGAGAGAGAGAGCGATAGGGAGAGGGGAGGGAGAGAGAGAGAGAGATAGGGAGAGGGGGGAGGGAGAGAGAGAGAGCGATAGGGAGAGGGGGAGGGAGAGAGAGAGCGATAGGGAGAGGGGGAGGGAGAGAGAGAGAGAGAGATAGGGAGAGGGGGAGGGAGAGAGAGAGCGATAGGGAGAGGGGGAGGGAGAGAGAGAGAGAGATAGGGAGAGGGGGAGGGAGAGAGAGAGAGATAGGGAGAGGGGGAGGGAGAGAGAGAGAGCGATAGGGAGAGGGGGAGGGAGAGAGAGAGAGCGATAGGGAGAGGGGGAGGGAGAGAGAGAGCGATAGGGAGAGGGGGGAGGGAGAGAGAGAGAGATAGGGAGAGGGGGAGGGAGAGAGAGAGCGATAGGGAGAGGGGGGAGGGAGAGAGAGAGAGATAGGGAGAGGGGGAGGGAGAGAGAGAGAGAGCGATAGGGAGAGGGGGAGGGAGAGAGAGAGAGAGATAGGGAGAGGGGGAGGGAGAGAGAGAGAGAGCGATAGGGAGAGGGGGGAGGGAGAGAGAGAGAGAGATAGGGAGAGGGGGAGGGAGAGAGAGAGCGATAGGGAGAGGGGGAGGGAGAGAGAGAGCGATAGGGAGAGGGGGAGGGAGAGAGAGAGAGAGATAGGGAGAGGGGGAGGGAGAGAGAGAGCGATAGGGAGAGGGGGGAGGGAGAGAGAGAGCGATAGGGAGAGGGGGAGGGAGAGAGAGAGCGATAGGGAGAGGGGGGAGGGAGAGAGAGAGAGCGATAGGGAGAGGGGGGAGGGAGAGAGAGAGAGAGAGATAGGGAGAGGGGGAGAGAGAGAGAGAGAGATAGGGAGAGGGGGGAGGGAGAGAGAGAGAGAGAGATAGGGAGAGGGAGGGAGAGAGAGAGAGAGAGATAGGGAGAGGGGGGAGGGAGAGAGAGAGAGAGAGATAGGGAGAGGGGGAGGGAGAGAGAGAGCGATAGGGAGAGGGGGAGGGAGAGAGAGAGAGCAGAGCAAGAGAAGAACAAAAGATCGATTGTGATTGAGGAAGGGCTTATGCAAAAAGACACGAGTGAAAGGGAGAGAGAGGGAGGGAGAGAGAAAGAGAGAGAGGGAGAGAGGGAGACCGAGAGAGGGAGGGAGAGAGGATTCCGGCTGATCGCCTGCGATCCCGGCGTGAGCGAGAAACCAAAGAGATACGCTAATGTCCTTTTGTAATTAGGCGGCGTCGCTTCGCAGGCGGCGCACGCACACCCCTCCCAACGCTTTCCTCCCCGCCTCTCCTCCTCGTCCTCTCTTCCCCTTCATCCCCCAGCCAGCGGGACTAAACCCGCCACATGCGGCGAGCAAATGAAATGGAAAGGATTTTTGGACGGCGCGTTCGATAGACGGCATTAGTCGGCCGCAGATGACAGAGAACAGAACCAGCGGTGAGGGAGATGAAGGGATGAGAGGCGAGGGAGAGAGGGAGAGATGGGGAGGGGAGAGCTGGAGAGGAAGCGGGAGAGAGGGAGAGATGGGGGGGGAGAGCTGGAGAGGAAGCGGGAGAGAGGGAGAGATGGGGAGGGGAGAGCTGGAGAGGAAGCGGGAGAGAGGGAGAGATGGGGAGGGGAGAGCTGGAGAGGAAGCGGGAGAGAGGGAGAGATGGGGAGGGGAGAGCTGGAGAGGAAGCGGGAGAGAGGGAGAGATGGGGAGGGGAGAGCTGGAGAGGAAGCGGGAGAGAGGGAGAGATGGGGAGGGGAGAGCTGGAGAGGAAGCGGGAGAGAGGGAGAGATGGGGAGGGGAGAGCTGGAGAGGAAGCGGGAGAGAGGGAGAGATGGGGAGGGGAGAGCTGGAGAGGAAGCGGGAGAGAGGGAGAGATGGGGAGGGAGAGCTGGAGAGGAAGCGGGAGAGAGGGAGAGATGGGGAGGGGAGAGCTGGAGAGGAAGCGGGAGAGAGGGAGAGATGGGGAGGGGAGAGCTGGAGAGGAAGGGGAGAGAGGGAGAGATCAAGAGAAAGGGGGTTGGGGGGTGGGGGGGCAGAGAAATCTTTACATCTGGTCCAGCTATGAGTGGCCCAGTTGAGGCCGCTAATGACCTGTTAGCACTGGATGAGGTCGATTCAGACCCACGCAGGGTGTTTGACACGCGCGTGTGCGTCTGCGTGCGTCTGTAGGTTGTGTCAGTGCGTGCGTGTGTGCGCGTGGACAATCTTGCCTGCCGGTAAGCGAACCATGGACGAATGAGCAGTGAAGAGGGAGCGGGTTCGTCTCATCGTCCTCTGGAGTGAGACAGGCGGACGACCGGACGTCATGCTTAAAGATGTCGGCCCTGGTCGAAAATCAATAACATCCGCTCGGGAGAGAGGAAGGGGGGCACGTACGCCAAGACCAAACGCGCCGACGCGCGCGCAAGTGCTCGGTATTCCACGGAGCAACCTTTGGCGGGTTTTCGAGCGCAGCCGAGCAAAATGCATGCCAAAGTGCAAATGCCGACCCCTCGCCTCATCCCTCATCGTCTAATTGAAGCAGGTTTTCTGTTTGGAAGGTGGTGGGAGGGGGGGTGGGGGTGGGGTTCTGTCTGCTTATTATTCCTCTGCAGCCCCACATCCTCCACGCTGAGCCTCCACGCTGTAATCAGGCCCCTCCGCCAATTAGATCGGAGTCTTCCAAAGCTGGCCAAATCCCGGCCCCCCCCCCCCGCGCCCCCGCCCCCAGGAAGAGCAGGCAGGATATCTCCTCTCTGCCTGGGAGGAGACTGACAGGCGGTGTTCCAGCTTTGCGGCGTCTCCGTCCAGCGGAGGTGCGTTCGTTTAAGGGAGAGCTCCGATCCAATCATTTGACCGGTCAGAAATCAAACAGAATCCCAGGGATAAAAGCTTCTGGAGGATCTCTCTCTCTCTCTCTCAATCTCTCCCTCCCTCTCTCTCCCTCTCTCTCTCTATCTGTCTATCTATCTATCTATCTATCTATCTATCTATCTATCTATCTCTCTCTCAATCTCTCCCTCTCTCTCTCTCTCCCTCTCGCTCTCCCTCTCTCTCTCCTCTCTCTCTCCCTCTCTATCTCTCTCTCTCTCTCTCTCTCTCTCTCTCTCTCTCTCTCCCTCTCTCTCTCTCTCTCCCTCTCTCTCTCTCTCTCTCTCTCTCTCTCTCTCTATCTCTCTCTATCTCTCTCTCTCTCTCTCTCTCTCTCTCTCTCTCTCTCTCTCCTCTCTCTCTCTCTCTCTCTCTATCTCTCTCTCTCTCTCTCTCTCTCACGTCTTTCCTACTGTTTATTCTGTCTGTTTCTCTCACTCTAAACCCTGACTTCTGACTTCTCCATCTCCACATCCTCTCTTCCGGTCTGGGACAGTAATTCTCCCCGGGGCTGGACATATCGACCGGGGGGGCGCCCGTGGGGGTGGGTGACAGAGGCGGAAGCCGGGTTGGGGCGATAAGGATGGAAGGATTGAGGGCGGATGACAGTCGTAGTAGTGATTCTGAACGCATTCCGAACTAACAGCGTTGCCACGGTCGCATATGTCTGTACAGGTTCTACACTGTGAGGAAGTGAGGTTCAGTCGGTTCAGCTCGAACAGGGTTTGGTGTGAGGATGTTGATTATTGTATTATTTTGTCATTATTATTCACAAGTACAAGCTTGTGACACACCTGAGCTGGGAGAACCGGGGGAGCGCCAGATGGGAGCCGGTAAAAATGTTCAGTCTCAAAAGCCCAATGATGCGGCCCTTCCGCATCGCTACGGAAAAACAACTTTCCCTCCTCCTCTCCTCTCCCCCCTTCTCCCCCCCCCCCTCATTAATAAGGCGCCAGAGAGACATCGGTCGATCGATGACCGCGACGAAAAAAAAAAAAGAAGAAGAAATTCCAACCACGCCCGCGCGCTCGCCGAGCATGATCCGGCTCCGGCCCGCAGCGTTTGTTTACCGCCTGCCCGGCGAACGCCGTTCACCCGGAGGGGCCCCCGCCAGCGTGCACCGCATACTCAGTACGCCCTCCGCCAGCCTCCCGCCTCCCGGTCGCCACCAAGCGAAGAGCGGTCCTAGGCGGAGGCGGCGGCGGTGGCGGAGGCGGTGGCGGAGGCGGTGGCGGTGGCGGAGGCGGAGGCGGTGGCGGAGGCGGTGGCGGTGGCGGTGGCGGAGGCGGTGGCGGAGGCGGAGGCGGTGGCGGAGGCGGTGGCGGAGGCGGAGGCGGTGGCGGAGGCGGTGGCGGAGGCGGTGGCGGAGGCGGCGGTGGCGGTGGCGGTGGCGGTGGCGGAGGCGGAGGCGGTGGCGGTGGCGGAGGCGGTGGCGAGGCGAGGCGGTGGCGGAGGCGGCGTGGCGGAGGCGGTGGCGGCGGTGGCGGAGGCGGAGGCGGTGGCGGTGGCGGTGGCGGGGCGGTGGCGGAGGCGGAGGCGGTGGCGGTGGCGGAGGCGGTGGCGGTGGCGGAGGCGGTGGCGGAGGCGGGAGGCGGTGGCGGTGGCGGAGGCGGTGGCGGAGGCGGAGGCGGTGGCGGTGGCGGAGGCGGTGGCGGAGGCGGTGGCGGTGGCGGTGGCGGTGGCGGTGGCGGTGGCGGTCCCCCCCGCAGGAGAAAGCGCACGCCAGCCGGTTCGGAACGGCGTCCTCGGGATGGAAAAAAACGCCATTAGCACGGCGCCGCTAAACAGACGTTTACGTTCCCCTGACCTCCAGCGCCCGGGCCGGTCCCTGCCCCGCTCTCGTCTAACGAGAGACTTAATCCCATCCTGCTGTTTTCTGCCGCGGTGACATTCGGCTACCCTGTGGAATCCTGGGAAATGAACTCCATCCTCCATTATTGTTTTCTCGAATGAAATTACGCCCCCAACCCCCCCCTCCCCCCCCCCCCTTCGCGTCTGGTTCGGCTTCCCAACCGCCGTGTTATTTCGTCCCGAAGATCCGTCGGCGTTTTGATACCAGGCTCCTTCCTTCCCCCCCCGTCTTCCCTCCTCTTCCTCCTCGTCGTCTTCTTCTTCTCCTCCAGGAGGGACGAGAGTCCCTGAGGGCCGGCGCGCTTCGGAACCCTGGGCCTGTGATCGCTGCCAGCAGGGTGGGTGTTAGCTTTACCCTGGGCGGATGTGTCCTGGTTCGTTTTAAAATCTCTCCCCTCCCACCCCTCCTTTCCCCTCCCCCACCCCCCCCCCCCCCCCTTCTCCAGGCAAATCCTTCGAGATCAGCTACATCCGGCTCCAGTTCTACACCAGCCGCCCCGAGAGCTTCGCCGTGTACAAGCGCACGGCGCAGGGCGCCCCCTGGCAGCCCTACCAGTACTACAGCGCCTCCTGCAGGAAGACCTACGGCCGGGAGGCCAAGGTGTTCCTCCGGCCGGGGGACGACGAGCGCACGGCCGTGTGCACGGACGAGTTCAGCGACATCTCCCCGCTGACGGGCGGCAACGTGGCCTTCTCTACCCTGGAGGGGCGGCCCAGCGCCTACAACTTCGACCAGAGCGCCGTGCTGCAGGTGGGTGGCGGTGTCCGGTCCACGCGCGTGCGAGGAGCGCGATGATGTTCGAGAAGTGCATTCTTATTTGTCCGCGTGTGTTTTTGTGTGTGTGTGTGTGTGGGGGGGGGGGGTTGTGTGGGGTAGGAGAAGGTTTGGCGGGTGTCCGTACTTCCCTCTGCTTGAATAGGGCGCGTGTGTGGGCCATTGCACTCGTGTGTGTGTGTGTGTGTGTGTGTGTGTGTGTGTGTGTGGGGGGGGGGGGGTTGTGTGGGGTAGGAGAAGGTTTTGCGGGTGTCTGTACTTTCCTCTGCTTGAATAGGGCGTGTGTGGGCCAGTGCACTCGTGTGTGTGTGTGGGGGGTCGGAAGGTTGTGTGGGGTAGGAGATAGTTTTGCGGGTGTTCGTACTTCCCTCTGCTTGAATAGGGCGTGTGTGGGCCAGTGCACTCGTGTGTGTGTGTGTGTGTGGGTCGGAAGGTTGTGTGGGGTAGGAGATAGTTTTGCGGGTGTTCGTACTTCCCTCTGCTTGAATAGGGCGTGTGTGGGCCAGTGCACTCGTGTGTGTGTGTGTGTGGGGTCGGAAGGTTGTGTGGGGTAGGAGATAGTTTTGCGGGTGTTCGTACTTCCCTCTGCTTGAATAGGGCGTGTGTGGGCCAGTGCACTCGTGTGTGTGTGTGTGTGTGGGGTCGGAAGGTTGTGTGGGGTAGGAGATAGTTTTGCGGGTGTTCGTACTTCCCTCTGCTTGAATAGGGCGTGTGTGGGCCAGTGCACTCGTGTGTGTGTGTGTGTGTGTGTGTGTGTGTGTGTGTGGGGTCGGAAGGTTGTGTGGGGTAGGAGATAGTTTTGCGGGTGTTCGTACTTCCCTCTGCTTGAATAGGGCGTGTGTGCCAGTGCAGTTGTGTGTATGTGTGTGTGTCTGTAAAGTGCGCAAAGGGTATCTCCGCTACTGATTCGATAGCTTCCTGGACTTCTAGCTGCCTCACAGCTCTTGTCGACTACCTCGGTAGAGCGCAGGGCTGCCGGTGACCTTTTCGAACCCTCGGCGAGGGGCCTAAGTACGACACGCTTGTCAGGCCTCCCCGAACGAATCGAAGGTTTCCCTCCCAGACAAACTGCAGCCGTCACAGAAGCGTGCTGGTCGGATGTTGACAGCGAACCCCGCGAGCAGGGCAGACCAGCCCTGCAGACGCCTCCTCGTTCTGGACGCTTTTACACACCCGGGCACGGGATACACACGCACGCGTAGGCGCTGGGGCGGACGCAGTCCGTGTGTGTCGGAGGAGCCGCTGGAGGCTTCTGTTGTGTAGATAAACAGACGTGTGATGAAGTGGCCTCATTCTGCAGAGTGAAGGGTGGGGAGGGAGAGAGACAGAGAGGGAGAGAGACAGAGAGGGAGAGAGACAGAGAGGGAGAGAGACAGAGAGGGAGAGAGAGATAGAGAGAGAGAGGGAGAGAGAGGGAGAGAGAGGGAGAGAGACAGAGAGGGAGAGAGATAGAGAGATAGAGAGAGAGAGAGAGAGAGAGGGAGAAAGAGAGAGGGAGTGAGAGAGAAAGAGAGAGAGGGAGTGACAGAGAAGGAGAGAGGGAGTGAGAGAGTGAGAGACAGAGACATAGAAACAGAGACAGACAGAGAGACAGTGACAGAGAGAGAGAGACAGAGAGACAGACAGACAGATAGAGAAACAGAGAGGGAGAGAGACAGAGAGAGAGAGAGAGAGAGAGAGAGAGAGGGAGAGAGAGAGAGAGAGAGAGAGAGAAAAAGAGACAGAGATAGAGAAACACAGAGGGAGAGACAGAGAGAAAGAAGTCATGAGCTATGAGCCACGTGGGCACAGGAAAGTTTGACTAAAGCCCAGCTCTAAAACACCGACCTGATGTCGGTCTCACACCTGTGTGCGTGTTTGTGGGTGTGTGAGACATCGTGTGGGCTTGCACACCCCTACGAGTGTGTGTGTGTGTGTGTGTGTGTGTGATGTACGTGTGTGTGAATGTGCGTGCGTGTGTGTCTGTCAGATTCAAGTCATGCTCATTTAATACTCAGTAGACATTTCTTACTAACTGCCCCAGTGGAACGCTGTCACCGAAAATAGACGACTGGTATTTAATATTGAAGACTCGCTGTCACACAAACGTTCTCAGTCTTCCAAACATCGCATTTTCCCAGATTTCACTTTGACTGCACGGATGGCTTACTTTCCTGTCAGGTTTTTTTTGGACGCTCACATACGTTTCCATCATCCCAGGTTCTTTATCTGTCCTCAGTAGAGGTGCTCCTCTCATCAAGCTGACAACAGGTTTACTGAGTGACGTTCCGTCAACCCTCCCAGGTAGCAGAGAGGAAGACAGGGCGCTTCAGAGGCTCACCCGCTGTGCAGGCAGACAGACACGCAGACAGACAGACAGACAGACAGACAGGCAGACAGACAGTCAGACACACAGACAGACAGTCAGACACACAGACAGACAGTCAGACACACAGACACACAGACAGACAGGCAGACAGACAGTCAGACACACAGACAGACAGACAGACAGGCAGACAAACAGGCAGACAGGCAGACAGACAGTCAGACACACCGACAGCCAGACAGACAGGCAGACAAACAGGCAGACAGGCAGACAGACAGTCAGACAGACAGACAGGCAGACAGACAGTCAGACACACAGACAGACAGTCAGACAGACAGACAGACAGGCAGACAGACAGTCAGACAGTCAGACAGACAGACAGACAGGCAGACAGACAGTCAGACACACACACAGACAGACAGACAGACAGACAGACAGGCAGACAGACAGTCAGACACACAGACAGACAGTCAGACAGACAGACAGACAGGCAGACAGACAGTCAGACACACACACAGACAGACAGACAGACAGACAGACAGTCAGACAGACAGACACACAGACATGCAGACAGACAGTCAGACAGTCAGTCAGACAGACAGACAGACAGGCAGACAGACAGTTAGACACACAGACAGACAGTCAGACAGACAGACAGACAGACAGGCAGACAGTCAGTCAGACAGTCAGACAGACAGGCAGACAGACAGACAGACAGACAGACAGACAGGCAGACAGACAGACAGTCAGACAGACAGTCAGACAGACAGACAGACAGACAGACAGACAGACAGACAGACACACAGACAGTCAGACAGACAGTCAGACAGACAGACAGACAGACAGACACACAGACAGGCAGACAGACAGTCAGACAGACACTCACTCAGACAGACAGAGACACACACACACAGAGACAGTCAGACAGGCACACACATGCACACACTCTGACAGAGAAAGACACAGACCGAAAGACACACCGCAGACAGACGCCGCAGACCGACCGACAGGCAGACTGGCAGCCAGACGCACGCAGACGTGAGGAAGGAAGACACAGACTACGAAAGCCAGGGAAATACTCGGAGAAGAAGAGAGACAAAGAGAGAGAGAGAGCTAAGAGGCGTATCCTAAGCCGCAGAGCCGGAGAGACACGCTCGTCTTCTGTGTGACATCTTCCCCGGGTCTGAGACAACAGAGATGAACCTCCATGTTGGATTATCGTCTGTGTTGCTTCAGGTTGGAGCGTTGGAGTGACGGGGGTGTCTGAGAGCGGGAAAAGAGAGAGAGCAGGAAGAAGACAGGGGAGGTGGCAGGAACGAGGAAGGAGGGAGGAGAGAAGGGGAGAAAGAAAGGGGGGAGAAAGGGAGAGGAAAAAGGGAGAGGAATGAGGGGATGTGATGGAGAGGGAAGAGTTGAAAGAAGTGAAACAGGAGGATGAGATGGAAGGGGAAGGTGAAGACACAAGAAGATGAAAGGGACAGCTAGCATGGTGGTAGAAAGAGCTGGAGATGGTATCCTGAACGAGAGAACAGGAGAACTGGTCTGGACTGTTCTCTCTCTTTCCCCAACAACTAAAAAAAAAAAAACGGAGAGAAAAGAGTGGATAAAGCTGAAGGGTAAAAAAAAAAGAAGAAAAAAAATCCACTCAGGATAGGATTTTGTTGGCTTAGCAACAACCACTTAACTCTCAGGCGATAAAGCTTTCTGGAAGCTTCCACGACCAACACCAAGAGCATAACCCCTCTCCATCCCTCTCTCCCGGCTGCTCCTCCAGCGCTCGCTGCTCTCTTCATCTCTCTCCTTTAGTCCCTCTCTCCACCCCCCCCTTCACTTCTTCCATCCCTCAGTCTGACCGTACGTCCCCCCCCCCCCCCTCTTTTCTCATGTCCTTCCTGGGGTCGTTTCATCATTCCCTCCCCCAGGCTGGGTCCAGTTTGGGGAACCCTCCCTTTCCACCTCCCCTCCATCCCCCCCCCCCTCCCTGTCCACCCCCCCCCATCCACACCCCGCTTTTCTCCCCCCCCCCCCCACTCTTCTTCTCCCACTCCCCTTTCAGTGGTCTTGTTAAGAAGCCAGGATTAAAGCTGACCGTGTCCATTCCCCCCGCCCCCCCCCCCCCCCCCGCACACGCACACACACACTCGCACACACACCCCTGTCCGTGCGTCACGGCTTCTTACTGTGAGGCTATTCCCAGCCCCCCTTAAATCATGTCCTCGGCTGTGGGCTCATTCGCGCGCGGGTCAAAGTTCAGCAGAGCAACAACAACAGTCTTGCGAGCACGCTGGAGTCGTAAGCAACGCTCAAGGTGAGAGGGCGAACGTTTGAGAGGGAGAAAGGCGCTGGAAGACAGGGAAGGCTGCGAGCATACTATTGGAATCCGGAAAGGAGGATGGTGTATAGACGCACATGAATATTAATAAACATATAATATGAATGGGGCATGAATATTTGAAACGAACGATATTACTGGTATGAACACAGTTTCAGTGGTAGCGCCAATGTTGCTTTCCGTCTGCATCTTGTACCTTTTCCAACACACAAACACACACACACACACATCACAGACACAATGATCCAGATGCTGTTTCAAATCATATTTCAACCTGGGGAGATGTTATGATGTTATGATTGGACAAATATTTGTCAATGACCAGCGTGAAAGACCATGGTCTTTTTTTCGTTCAGCAAAGGCTTTAATCCAAAGCGACTTCCAAGAGAGAGCTTTACAAAAGAGCACCGGTGAATGAGCCCCCGAACATTGCGGGTAGTCAGATTATGAAACATGCATCGTGCGAACCCAGACAAGCGCCAAAGGGAGGAGCCACAAGAGCGTTTGGGAGCAGGTGCGGTAGCTCCAGCGACCTTGCATCTCCCTCAGCGCTTCCCGTCAGGCGTCGGCCTCCCTCACAGTCCGCTCCGCCGCTCCCTTCTCATCGACTGCTTGATTATAAAGCAGCTTCCGATCGATAACAGCCAGGGATGTGCAGATAAGGGCGGCAAATCGCTCAGCGGACTGCCCCCCTCCCCCTTTCGGTCCCGCTCTCTCTCTCTCTCTCTCTCTCTCTCTCTCTCTCACACTCAACTTTTCTTCTCTCTCCTCTCCCTCTCTCGCTCTCGTCACCGCTCGCCTCCCTCCCACCGTTCCCTCTCTCCCTCTCCACACCCCCCCCCCCGCCCTCCTCCTGTCCCCACCCTCCTGTCCCCACCCTCCGCTCCCCGTCTTCGTCTCAAGCGCGGAGATGAAATGAGCCGTAATTGACTGTGATCTGTTTCGCTCATTAGAGCCAGAGGTAGATCAATGCTGCCATTTCTTTTCCCCCTGCGCTCCCAGCCTCTATTTTTCACCTCCGTCCTTCCCCCTCCTGCGCTCTCCTCCCGGAAGCCTTGCGATGCGCGGCGAGGAAAATAAATTGGATGTCGTTTTTTTTTCTTTTTCTTTCTCCTGACGTTTACGTGGCCCTTTCTCCTCCTCCTCCTTCTCTCTGGAGTGCTCCTGACGTCCTCGGTATTGTCCCGGTGATGAGTTGACCTTTCGCAGTCTCTCAGACTGAGGTGGCTGGAACTCGTTTTCATCACAGGGTAGCGTGCCCGCACCGGCAGCCCAGGGCTCGGGCCTCGTACTGGGTCGGCGGCGGCACCCGCAGCCCAGGCATCTTGGCCTACCGGGTCTCACTGTCGCTTATCTGGAGGGAAGATCAAGTGAGACTAACATTTTTAAGAGCATGTCAAACTTTTTACAGTCGTATACTAAAGAGAGTGAGGGAGGTGGAGAGGGGGCTTAGAGAGGAGGGGAGAGTGAGAAACAGTGAGAGATAGATCGGGAGATAGCGACAGAGAGAGTGATATATAAATCCAGGGACACAGATAAAGGTGTTTTGCTGTGTGGCTTTGTTTTGCATGGCCCAGTTTCCATGTTGATTTCCACCTGTGATATTGATTTGCTGCACCTGTCATATTATTCACCAGCTTACCACATGCTCACAAGGATTCTGGAACTACTTTCTGGGTAATATGCTGATGCAAGCAAACCAACCCCAACAATCCAATCAAAGCAGACTAGCAAAGAAAGCCGGCCTGGTAAAAGATTCATCTCTTTCAAACTCCCCCTCTTGTCCTCCGCGCTGTTAACTGGCGTTGGTCACCTCGCGATCGGACGGTTGCGAGTTCGATTGCCGGCCGTGGCCGTACGACGTCGCATCCTCGAGCAAAGGCACTTCACCCTACTTGCCTCAGCTGTAAGTCATTCTGGATAAGAGCGTCTGCTGAATGACTAAATGTAACAACTATAGATTTGAGTGGGCTATTTGGGTCGGTTCAGCTGTATCACTGGCCTCCAGATTTCTTATCTCTGTGGAAGTATGATGAGGCTCCCTAAGAAGAGAGATCCTACCGTATAATCGATTATTGAGTTAGTAAACACGTATTTGCGGATCTTTCATTGAAGTGACGTTAATGTAGTAGTTGATATGAGGTTGATATGAGTTTCAATGAACCTAATTCAATGGTCTAACTTGAAGAAAGACAAAAGGTTTAGTCCAACCATAGAATTGAAATTCCGAGTATGCACAGTGAGCGATTCATTTCCTGTGCAAATCATAAACATAACTCGAAACAGGGAGGTGAACATTAGACTATAGTGATGTTTTATCAAGTGGAAAAGTGTGTGTGTGTGTGTGTGTTGGGGGGGGGGGGGGGCAACCCTTTCCTGAGAGGAAACCTAGGGAGCACATCGTTTAAGGAACAAGCTTTATTCGTCGAATCGTCGTTTTTTCACCCAGGTCCAAGATATACGTGTGTGTCTGTGTGCGTTTCCGGAGAAAGGGTGATTGTGTGGGCGGGGAGGGGGGGGGTTAAAACCTTACTTACTCTCTGCATTCAGAATGTCAACAGAGCAGAAAATGATTTGCGTTCGTCCCCCCCGGAGTCTCTCGCTGGGGCCCCTTATAGCGCTCGTACAGAGGAATGCATATTTCATAAGGCTCAAAATGGAAATAGCATCTTGTCTGTTTTATTAGCATTTTAATCCCTCTGTGTGTGCTTTCCCTGCTCCCCCCCCATCAGTTACACAGGCACACACACACACACACACACACAAAGACTTTCCAGACATTTTACCCCCGGCTTTCCAACACCCCGAAAGCTCTCCATCTTTGGAAATGGCGTTCTGCATGCGATGACACGCCGACGATGGGTCTGTTTGATTAAAGTGACGAGGTGTGGGGGTTAAGTGTTGCATGGCCCCTTCCATCAATCGCCTCTAAACTGGCCGCTAAACCAGAAAACAAACGCACCCCTAAGAAAACCCATCTGGCATCATCAGCCCGGCCCGGCATCGTAGTGCGACTCCTGACGGACTCGTTAATCCAGCTCGTCGTGTTTTTCTTATTTGTCATGACTAAACGCACAGTGCGGGATGCGAGCTAGCATCGTGTAACATGGCGAGCGCTTGTTTTCTCTGAACTAATGGCTTACTTCAAAGGCGGAGAAGGTGTTGTCAAGTTGGCGAGACGTCTTCTTTTTTTGTCGGATGTATTAACACAAAAGATGAAAGCTACTCCGCCGATTCGAATTTAATTTGCTCGGTCATCCATTAAAACACTTTCTAGACTTCCCCTCCCTCTCTCTCTGTCTCTTGTTTTATCTCCCTCTGCCCGTTCGCTTCGCCTCCTGTCTGCCTTTCTCCATCTTCCCATCTTTTTCTCTCCCTCTCGCTCTGTCGCACACAGTCTGTCTGCGTTCCACTCTCTCTCTCTCTCTCTCTCTCTCCCTCTCGCTCTGTCGCACACAGTCTGTCTGCGTTCCACTCTCTCTCTCTCTCTCTCTCTCTCTCTCTCTCTCTCTCTCTCTCTCTCTCTCTCTCTCTCTCTCTCTCTCGCAGACCCTCTCTGTGTTAGGGTGAAGCCAAAAAGCTGTGGAGCAAATTGGAACTCCGACGTAGAATGACAATGAGAGACAGGAAGAGGAAGAAGAAGGAAAAAAAAAAACATATTGAGGCCACGGCGAACTTAAGCAATCAAATTAAAAAGTTATTACGTTTGGAATGAGGGACGTGGCTCTCTGCAGCTGGAAACCCCCAAGTCTGGAGGGAGGGAGGGAGGGAGGGAGGGAGGGAGGGAGGGAGGGAGGGAGGGAGGGAGGGAGGGAGGGAGGGAGGGAGGGAGCGATGGAATCATAAAGAGACGGGGGGAGGACGATGGAGAGCGTGGAGGAGAGAGAGAGACAGAGGGAGGGCGTGAGATACTTTCGGACCGACGGGGAGAGAGAGAGAAAACAAGGGGGGGGGGAGAGATCAAGGAAAAGAAAGCGAGGGGAGGGGTGGTCTGCAAAGAGAGGGTCCGTGGTCGTGATAGCGCTGGCTTCCTGCGGACCTAAGGCCTCGGACGGCGGGCTCCGAGTTTCCGCGCGTGCGCTTGGCGTGCGTGCGCGCGCGTCTGCGCCGTGTGGATAATTCCGCGGAAACAATGCCGAGCGCGGGAGGGCCGCGCCAGCTGTTGGCGGGCGCTGAAGACAATCCAGTCGACGTCAGCAAGCAGCCCACTCACATTGTGAGCGTCAAGTTGCGAGGCAGGGAGAGAACCACAGTTAATTAAGCTTTTGCTGCAGTTCGCACAAATAATAAGCAATAGGAAGCCAGCTAATTAACCTTTCCGAAACAGCTTCCTTCTGGAGCTGCGAGTGATATTTAGACCACCGTCTGAGACGCTTTCCACAATTAACATTGTCTCTCCAAGCTTGACTAATAACAACGCAGTGCGATAGCAGTCGGCTGTGATATACGACATCGCCAGTCGATATACATGCACCGGTTTCTTATGTGTGGCGTATATTTGCGCGTCCCAAAGGATGTACTTTGTATACGTCGGGTGTGTGTGTGGTCGTGGGAATGTACATGTATGTGTGTGTGTGTGTGTGTGTGTGTGTGTGTGTGAGTGTGTGTGGGATTTGAGGTGACTCGTTCGTCGCTGTCTCAGACCCGGAAGCGTCAATTGAAAACCTCGTTAACGTGCGCGCACGTCAAGGCTGCTCGATCGGCAGCTTGATTGGAACAAGCACTCGTAACGAGGCGATTAGGAAAAGGCATTTGTCCGCGTTCCGATCGCGGTGACGGGAGACGTGAGCGAGACCCTCGCCCGTGTGGACGGAGCTCACGGCCGCGATCGCGGGGCGGCGATCCCTCGGCGGAGCGGACCGAAGCCCCAACTTCGAGCCCGAGGTGGTGCACATCGAACAGTCAGGGGGTGAGGGGCGGGGGGGGTGGGTGTCTGGCTACAAAAGAGGAGGGGAACAGTGCAGTAAAAGCAGAGAGGCCTGGAGGAGGTGAGGACGAAACGTCGGGACTTCCAACGTCGGAAGTCGTCACGGGACCGCGGCCGCCTCGCACGCGGTCGTGTTTGCGGGTTCTTTCCGTCACCGTCCGGCCCAACCCCGGACACCAAAGACCCGTTCCAACTTTTCTCCTGGTGAAACTGATTTATCGAGCGAACTTTTTGCTTCCCGCTATTGCAGTAGGGGTGCGGGAACGCATACGTAGTTAAGGAGCGAGGCCGATCAGTAGGGAACGCAGAGACAGAAAGGGAGAGAGAGAGAGAGAGAGAGAGAGAGAGAGAGAGAGAGAGAGGGGGGGGGGGGAGAGGAGGGGGGGGGAGGAAGAGACAAGGAGTTTTCTATTTTGTTTTTCCATCAAGTCGTTCCTGTTCTGAATAACAATCAGTAACTGTTCTACATTGTTTGTCCCACTGTTCCACAAGAACAACACCCATACCCCCCCCCCCCCACACACACACACACACACTAAGACACACCATGTAATCCAAACAAAAACTTTTCAGTGTGATCCTTGCGTTCTTCCCCCAGACCTTGTCTATATGCAGGTGTGGGTTTGCTTGATGGCCGAGGGCTGTGAGGCTGCTCACTGAAAGTCCCATTAGCAGGAGCAGGGCTCCATTAAGCCAGGGTGAAGGAGATAAGCAACCAGACAGAGCAGAAGCCTGCCAGCGCAGTGCTGGATGGACAAGAGGCTAATATGCTAGCTTTACACCACCGTATTACACCCCCATATTACAGGAGCATATTACACCCCCATATTACACCCCCATATTACAGGAGCATATTACACCCCCATATTACACCCCCATATTACAGGAGCATATTACACCCCCATATTACACCCCCATATTACAGGAGCATATTACACCCCCATATTACACCCCCATATTACAGGAGCATATTACACCCCCATATTACACCACCATATTACACCCCCATATTACACCCCCATATTACACACCCATATTACACCACCATATTACAGGACAATATTACACCCCCATAATACACCCCCATATTACACCACCATATTACACCCCCATATAACAACCCCATATTACACCACCATATTACCCCACCATATTACACCCCCATATTACACCCCCATATTACACCACCATATTACCCCACCATATTACCCCACCATATTACACCACATTACACCCCCATATTACACCACCATATTATCCCACCATATTACACCACCTTATTACACCCCCCATATTACACCACCATATTACACTCCCATATTACACCACCATATTACACCCGCATATTACAGGAGGGAGGGAGGGAGGGAGGGAGGGAGGGGGGGGTAAGCCATGGTCTTGTGTGTTTTGGACCAGTTCCTATGAGCCATATCCGTCCATCTGCCCCTCTGAAGTGGTGTCATGTGTTGACTCCTGCTCTGACCCCGGGGGCCAACCTCTGGAGGCCACGCTGTTTCAGAAGCCCCCTACACCCCCCCTCTCTCTTTGCCCCCTTCAGGGTAAACCTGAATCAGAACCCATGTGTTCCACATTCCAAAACCGGATTCCAATACTTCCCAAGAACTGGGACAGAGTGACAAAGGGTCTGACCGCGCACGCACACGCACAGGCACAGCAGCGCTCCTTCCTCCTCCGTCTGACAGCTTCAATGAAGCTACCTTTTATAAGATTAATAGGATATAAACTTTTACTGCTGCTGCAAGTGCCCTCTATAAGCAGTAAAAAAAATCACAGTAAATGGAAAGTCTGAAAATAAATGACTCGGATTCTTTGCTAGGCAACAAAACAAATCTTTTTCTTGGAAGGTTGCAGGATTTAGTTACGTTGAGCTACTGCAAACTCTAAACTGGAAACATTCAAAATGGCTCCTAGAAAGCCCATGTAACGCTACGCAGAAGGTCCTCGCGTACAGCAGAACTGCAGTTGAAGCCTTCATGTGGGTCGATGCAGCAGTTTCCCTCCTCAGACGGGAGGGTGTGGATGCGACCCTCTACCATATGTTCCCGTCTGAAACCCGCCCACTCCCTTCACACGCGCGCGCGCACACACACACGGAGCTGCCCTCTGGGGAGCTGCTAGAGGAAGCCAAGGCGACGGAACTTGTTTCGTGGAACTTAATGAGCCGGGAGACGGAGAGGGAACCTTCTCTGCCTCCTCGATCCCTCCTAAACGTTCCTCGCCACCCCTCTCTTCTCTCTCCCCGACGGAACCAACCGTTCGGTCCCCCCCCCCCCCTACCCCCCAACACCCCCCCCCCCCCCCCCCCCACTGGTTTTCCACGAGTTCAATTTACCCCGTTCCTTCGCGACGGAGCTAGTGATCGTCGCACACGAATGTCTGTGATTCCCATTGTGCTGGCAGAGGCTGAAACGTCCTTCGCTATCTGTAGCGGTTCGTCTCCCTACACCGCTTGTCTCTCGCTCCATGTATATCTCCTGCACCTATCTTTTTCCTTTTTCACCTTTTATTCTCCTTGCTCAGCTTTTCTGGCTGTGCTATTCCCGTACTCTTGCGTTCGAGGACCCTCCTACTCTGGTTCTCTCTTCGTAAACTTCTATCTTCTTCCCTGACCTCCCCAACTGTCCGCATCCCGTCCCTGTTTTCCTCTCATCGTCCGTCTCCGCCCTCCCTCCTCCCTTTCCCGCCTCCTTCGCTTTCCATCCACCCCGCCCTTACTTGTCTAACCTCCCATTCCCATCTGCACCCCCCTCCCCCTTCTCCAGGACTGGGTGACAGCCACAGACCTGCTCATCTCCCTGGACAGGCTCAACACGTTCGGAGACGAGTTCTTCAAGGACACCAAGGTGCTCCAGTCCTACTCCTACGCCATCTCCGATTTCTCCGTGGGCGGCAGGTAACGGACACCTGACACAGCAGCCCTCCTCTGGGTTTAGGCGACGCTCCGCCGCACCTCAGCGTGACCTTGGGTCCGCCTCCGGGGAGTTTGCGGTGGCGTGTCAAGCCCCGGACCGAATACCTCTCGCCGAAAAACCTGTTTCGTATCGGTTAGGCTGTTTATTTCATCTGTTATTCGTTCAAACAGATAGAACTTCAAAACCTCAAGTAAAAAAAGAGAGAAAATTGAAAATAACAACCCGTTTCATCGCTAATCCAAGCAATATGGCCAACACAGTTTTCTTCACGTCTGTTTCCTGTTTACAAACTAAACAGACACAGCAGACACAGTCAAGCGTCCTTGATAGAAGATCAGACAACCATCAAAAACAATCCTGTGGTGATTTTTGACGGACGTTGCGTTCAAACTGAAAGTTCAAATACACAATGTCAAGCTCCATGAAGCAAGTTTGCCAAATAAACAGGAAATAAATATGCCTGGCTTAAATTTGCTTTAAGGAACAGGCCCTCGGTCTCTTTGAAATAAACATAAAACTGAACTGACACTGCGGTCAGAAATGAGTATTTGACAACACGAACGACAAGAGGGTCGTCCAGGAAGTTGAGCAGCACCAGTCGTAGGTCTTTGACCCCCACGAATCCACGAATAGACTGCGTGAATTCGTATCACGTGAACTCGCCAACATAGCCGTTCTCTTCTGAAATGCTCCCAGCGCCTAAATCCCTCTTTCACCTCTACCCCCCCCCCCCCCCACACCCACCCATCCCTGTTCCGTCCGGGCTTATTGCTCATGGTTGTGAGCCTGGTCGAGGTGTCCTGTACGCACTCCCCCCCCCCCCCCCCTTGAACACACAACAGAACCTGACACCTGTCACGAGCGCTCATCGTCAACGCCGGCGTGCGACAGATGACACGACTCTGTCCCAGCACTCGGGGGGGGGGGGCAGTGTGCACCCTGACAGACCGTCTGGCGTAGCGTTAGCCCTGCCGTAAGTGAGATGCTAATGAACGGGGTTGGTGTCGAGCTCTGTGGAAGCCTGATAATGACCCGTTCATTAGAATCAGGCGTGCTGGAGCAGGGAGACATCTAGAACTTTCGGGACAGCCAGACCCTCGAGGACCAGGATTGGACACCCCTGATCTAAAAGCATTGCCGAAATATTGTAGGCCTATGCTAATATGTAAAGTATTATATTAGACAATTGGCAATGTGGCCCTACAGCCCTTCATTATAGATTTAGATTCAACTTTAATGTCATTACACACGTACAAGAACAGGGTAACTAAATAAAGTTAGCATCCAACCAGCAGTGCATAACAGGTAGCATACGCGAAAAATACAGAGTATGTACAAGGTATGAGAAGTGATTTGGAAGTACAAATATACAGCTGTATTTTTACAGTATTTACAGTGTTGTATGTACAGATAGTGCAGATGTGCACAATGGAAAATGGAACATTTTTCATGAAATAATGAATTATATCATGACTTGCACATTCTACGGCTGTTATTACGTTTGGCCAGCACATTTTTTTACCAATGGCTGTTAGCATGTGTGGCTAGCACAACCCTCACCTTACCCAGACGGATTAAAGCCTGCCTGGATTCACCAGGATAGAGTCAGTGTAAATCTGGGCACCGAGCCAAAGGCAACAGGCTTCAGGTCGTATAACGGCAAAACTGTTCTTAAAAATATATATATTTTTTATATCTGACCTTATCGTGCCCGCCTATTGATATTGCCATTGTTATTGCTATTGTGATGTTATTGTCATTAATGTATATTACCCTGCAACTCTGTGTGCTGTACTTTACCCTGCTGCTGTTGTGAACTGCAATTTCCACCCCCTGGAGGACAAATAAAGGTTCATCTAAAATCTAAGTGTGAACTATGCTGTCAAGTCACGTTGATAATGGGACGGCAGCCAGCCCCAGGTTCAAAGTGTCTTCGTCTAGCTGCTCCCAACAAACTAGGTTAGGCTCCGTGCTGTCGATTAAACATGCAGACACAGACACACACACTCGCGTACGGATTCGCATTCCACTCGGCGTAACTCTCTAGGCATCCGGTCTAGTTCTAGAACCTTCCTGTCTTTCATCCGCCAGCAGCCCTCGTATCGTTCCGTTCAAACCTGCGCTATCCCATAGTCGACAGCAGACATCTGGTGAGGTTTGGCGTGCCTGCTCCCCCCCCCCCCCCCCATGTGTTTGTGCGAGTTTGGCTTTGAAGCGTCTGCGTGTGTTTGTGTTTCAAACGGCATGATGTGTGTGTGTGTGTGCGTGTGAGGACGGGGGTTGTCTTCGGAGAGTCTCTATCGGTTGTTGAGACAGCTGAAATAACCGATTGGGGGGCGATGAGCAGAGCTGAGTGTGTCTGTAAGCAGGACAGAGGACAGATTCTGACAGAGAGCGTCCCGAAGAGAGCTCCCTCTCTCGCCCCGCACACACACACACACGCATCAGCTGAATTAGGAGAGGGAGGAGGGGGAGGAGGGGGAGGGGGAGGTGGTGGAGAGGGAGGAGGAGGGGAGGAGGTGGAGAGGGAGGAGGTGGAGGAGGAGGTGGTGGTGGAGAGGGAGGAGGGGGAGGGAGGGAGGTGGTGGTGGAGAGGGAGGAGGGGGAGGAGGAGGTGGTGGAGAGGGAGGAGGGGGAGGAGGAGGTGGTGGTGGAGAGGGAGGAGGGGAGGAGGAGGAGGTGGTGGTGGAGAGGGGAGGAGGGGGAGGAGGAGGTGGTGGTGGAGAGGAGGAGGGGGAGGAGGAGGTGGTGGTGGAGAGGGAGGAGGGGAGGAGGAGGTGGTGGTGGAGAGGAGGAGGGGGAGGAGGAGGTGGTGGTGGAGAGGGAGGAGGGGAGGAGGAGGTGGTGGTGGAGAGGGAGGAGGGGGAGGAGGGAGGTGGTGGTGGAGAGGAGGAGGGGAGGAGGAGGTGGTGGTGGAGAGGGAGGAGGGGAGGAGGAGGTGGTGGTGGAGAGGAGGAGGAGGAGGAGGAGGTGGTGGTGGAGAGGGAGGAGGGGAGGAGGAGGTGGTGGTGGAGAGGAGGAGGGGGAGGAGGAGGTGGTGGTGGAGAGGGAGGAGGAATTGGTTGCGAACACTTAAATCAAACCATCGCAGATTTCTTTTCTCTGTACTGCTGGAAAAAAAAAAAATTTCGTCACACACATCAGTCACTATGGGACTTCACACACACAAACACTCACGCACATACACACATAGTTGGCATGGCTGTTGACGCCATAGGCCACCTTTTGAAGATTTTAGGGAGCAGGGGGGTTGACTTATTCAGAGACTGAAGAGAATGGAACTGTCTGGCCTTCCAGCCTGTCGTTCTGACACTGCCAGATAATAGAAAGTGACAAGTCCTCACTGCCGAAATACCTTCTCATGTTCCCTCCACTGCGCCCCCGCTCTCTTCCTTTTCCTGTGTGTGTGTACGCGTGTGTCTGTGCTTAGGTGTGTGTCTGTCTGTGTGTGTCTGTGTGTGTGTGTCTGTCTGTGTGTGTCTCTGTGTGTGTGTGTCTGTGCTTAGGTGTGTGTCTGTCTGTGTGTGTCTGTCTGTCTGTGTGTGTCTCTGTGTGTGTGTGTCTGTGCTTAGGTGTGTGTCTGTCTGTGTGTGTCTGTCTGTGTGTGTCTGTGCGCGCGTATGTGTGTCTGTCTGTCTGTGTATGTGTGTGTGTGTATGTGTGTCTATCCGTGTGTGTGTCTGTCTGTGTGTGTGTGTCTGTCTCCGTCTGTGTCTGTGTGTGTATCTGTGTGTGTATCTGTGTGTATCTGTGTCTATCTGTGTGTGTGTACGGGCCCAACCATCTTTCCTCCCCCCAGGTGTAAGTGTAACGGCCATGCCAGTGAGTGCGTGCTGGAGGAGGGGGCTCGCTGGTGTGTTCCTGCCAGCACCACACAGCCGGGGTGGACTGCCAGGAGTGTGCTGCCTTCTACCAGGATCGGCCCTGGGCCAGAGCCACGGCAGACTCAGCCAACCAGTGCAGACGTGAGTACGGCTCTCAGCCAATGAGCTGAGGCTGCCAAATCATGATGACTGACCTGAAGAAGGAGGGGGACGCTCTGGACGCCAAGGAGCTCTGCCCAGGCTGTGTGTGTCTGTGTGAGTGAGTGTGTGTGTGTGAGTGAGTGAGTGAGTGAGTGAGTGAGTGAGTGAGTGAGTGAGTGAGTGTGTGTGAATGTGTGTGAGTGTGTGATTGTGTGTGTGAGTGAATGTGTGTGTGTGTGTGTGTGAGTGAGTGAGTGAGTGAGTGAGTGAGTGACTGTGAGTGTGTGTGCGTGAGTGTGTGTGCCTGAGTGTGTGTGAGTGTGTGTGATTATTTGTGTGAGTGAGTGAATGTGTGTGTGTGTGAGTGAGTGTGTGTGCGTGAGTGTGTGTGCGTGAGTGTGTGTGTGTGTGATTGTTTGTGTGAGTGAATGTGTGAGTGAGTGAGTGAGTGAGTGTGTGTGAGTGAGTGTGTGCGCGTGAGTGTGTGAGTTTGTGAGTGGGTGCGTGTGTGAATGTGTGTGATTGTGTGTGTGAGTGAGTGAATGTGTGTGTGTGTGTGTGAGTGAGTGAGTGAGTGAGTGTGAGTGATTGCGTGTTGGTGTGAGTGCGTGCGTTTGTGAGTGTGTGTGAGTGGGCGGGCGTGTGCTCGAGTGCGTGTGTGTGTTTGCGTGCGTGTGTGAGTGTGCGTGAGAACGTGTGTGTGTGAGTGTGTGTGTGTGTGTCTATCTGTGAGTGTGTGTGTGTGAGCATGTGTGTGTGTGAGAGAGAGCTTACCATCAGCGTGCTTTAGGCTACACGCGCGGCTGTGTGCCTGTGTGCCTGCAGTCATGTTTCTATTAATCTGTGCAGATGCTGAGTGTGAACCTCAGTGGGTCTCCATCTTACTTCGCTGATGCGCTGGAGAGGAGGAAAGCCTTTTCCAGGGGCCGTGCTGAGGAAAGGAGGACTTGTAATTAGCCGAAAAATGAAACCGTAAAAAGGACCGGCTCGTTAATTCTTTTTACGTCGGCTCGCATTAAAGCAACAAGCTTGTTTTATTTACGCCCTCTGTTGCCGCGAAACAGATGGCTTTTTTTTTAAAGAGACGACAGCACTGTACGGAGTGAGTCTGTTCTAAATGAATTACCGAACTGACTCGGTATTTAAGGCAACGGCGAATGGGCGAAATGGAAAAAGGAGATTCGCTGTTAGCTCTCCGCTGTTAGCTCTTCGCTGTTAGCCCCCCCCCCCCACGCCCTGGGCACTGGGTAGAGAGATCATTTTGGCTGCGGCTCGGTCCTGCTAACTCTCCCCAGCTGCGGCTCGCTGAGCCTGGGTCCATATGCCGCAAGCTTGTTGAGACACGCCCGATTGGAAATACACAACAGTTTCGTGTCTTTAGTCCAGAGAGCCTGTTCTACGACACGCTCAGACTAAAAGTATTACACGCAGGCAAAATACACACAGTGACGCGCACACGCGCGTCCATAAAAACTCATACACCCACAGATGGACCCCCAGGCATTTATATTTGTCTCATTTTATGTTCAGCCAATGTTTACCTTAAACCAGAGCCAAACAAGTTTGTCTGGGTGAGCGTGCTGTGAATAACAACATTCATCTAAACTATGTATAACCATCACCACGTTTAAAATGCAGATCCACTAACCTTCAGACATTTTCTAGGCTTCACGATGGTCCTTGCAATCAACACAGGTTTTGCCCGAAACATACGTCTTTATACGAACGCACTACCAAACCAAATACCGGTACGTCGATATTTTGCAGGTTTCCTATTAAAATGCCATAGACGCAATGTCATTATTAAATTAGGGCAAGGTTTGTAACTATTTATTTTTCCTGCGAGAACAAGCAGCAGGGT